>OZ014519.1:514169948-514789679 GCA_963966055.1 Lathyrus aphaca | reverse complement strand
CACCCTGTAAAAAATTGACGTCGTTGGATAAAATTGGACGGAAAGGAATAACGTGGTCCTTTTTGAACAATTAAAGGACCACTTTGAAACTTTTTAAAGATAAGGGACCAAATTGGACCCCGAGGTAGAGTGAAGGGACCAATTTAGGTATTTTTCCTAAATAAATTGATGTTTTCTGAAACACTCTCTTCTCTATGATTATGCATAGTGACAAGCAATTAAGAGTATAAACAAAAATGATGATGCCTGGTGCGCTAATAAAGTCAAGGGAGACATTTTGCATGTCTAATTAAAGAAATTCATTCCCCTCCTAAAGTAAGGGGTGATACCAAAGACTTTTTGCACATACGGCCAAAGCAATCAACTTCCCACATAAAGTTAGGGGTACTGTTGAAGAAACTTTGCACGTCTGACTAAAACAATTGATTCTCCGTAGGAAATCACAGTCTACCCCTGTATGCAAGTTACCCAATCCAGGGTTCATGGTGGGTTGGCCACACATCTACCTCTAACCAATTTTTCATCTGTTAGAGGGAAGGGAAACCGAACTTTGGTTGAGAACGAACCCCGTGACATCCAATTCTGAGGGAAGACCTCATAAGTTCTCAATGATATAGAGCCATGTGTAGCGGTAAAATCATGAGTGTAAGCTATTGATTAACTTAACTCAATATACACAGAGTTGCCACCGCGCTTTTATTTATTTCCAAAAGGAAAAAGGCAAAAAGAACGAAGAAAGCCTTAAATAATCTTAAGAGCTAAAAAGCTAAAAGAATCAAACAGAGAATGGGTACGGGGATTGGTTACAAATCGGGAAGGTTTTAAGCACCCGACTTGTCCGTGGTACTCCACGGGAACCCTTTGAAAAGTTTACTGCATTTTTAGTCTGAAATTGGTTTGCTTGAAAAAAAATTGAAGAGATGAGAAGAAAAATGTTTTTTTTAAGATTTTGGTGTTTGAAGAGACGAACGTCTCATGCCTACGTACCCACAAAGTGCAATGCGAGATCAAAACCCCGTAGTTCGTGGTACAAATTGTGAAAAGGAAAAGTGAGTTAAGTTGATTTTAAAATGTAAAGATAAGTCGTCATTCTTTAGTGAATAATTCCGCTAGAAAGAATGAATCATATCTAAACATAAAAAAGGGTTAAAAGAAACGTGCACGAGGGCACAAAACAATTGAATGAGTTGTGAATGTTTTAATGTTTTTTGAGAAGAAAGTTTCGATATGCTTATGTGGTTTAGCATTTATTAAGGAAATGAAATGAAAAGGTAAAACCGCATGACCTAAGTCAAGGTTTGATTGAAGAAAATGTTTGAAGTTTGAAAACAAAGAAAGTTTTGAAAATAGGAAGGAGATTTGAAAATTGAAGAAGATGGGAAGAGATGAAGGGACTATCCTAAGACTTGAAAATAAAAGCTAAAGGAAGAACGATCAAACCATATGGCAAGCATTCTTTGAAACAAATGGATTTCCATCTTCATGAACAAGTGAACTTAATCGGAGCCAAAGTCTTCAATCCATAACAATTTGAGCAAAGGGGTGATCCTAGAATCTAAGTCCGAAACTCCAATGCTAAGGATAGTAACCATAGTCCGAAATTAAAGTCACCAATTTTTAGATGTTTATTCCTTTATTAATGTTTTTGTGTCCAAATGGACAAAGGAAAAATCACAAGCATAATAATATAAACAATAAGCAATATGATGAATGATATAGAAGCATAATAAGAGAGACAGGGAGCAAGAAATTAAAATAAAAGGATAGGGTGCGAGAGATTAAATTTAAATGAATTATAATATTCACATTATTATTATATTTACAATATAAGTGGTATGATGAACTTAATCAAGCACAACCACGTAAAGAAAAATAAAATCGAGGCAACCGGATCCAAGTGGATCTTATTCCGAATCGGGACAACTTTAGGTCTATGTTAAGCAATCGCCGAGTAATTTACGGAGTAATTACCCTACAAATGAGGCCGGCCACCACTAATTAAAGTGGAAAATATTCGTGTTAATACATGTTAGAGAAACGATATTATGAATCGTTCTCCGAAAATATGCCACACTAAAAGAAAGAGAATGGTCTAATTTTAATCGAGATTTTCGTTGAATTTATCGAAGGCAACCTATCACGATCTCAAAGTATGGAGAATGATCCAAATGATCATTCATCCATAGATTTGAAATAATGAAGATTAAACCGATCGAAAATCAACAATCTACGAATCGGAGATTGTCATCGACCAAAAATAAAAAGATGAAGAAAAATGGATCCAAAAGTAAATCCATAAAAGAAATTAGAATATTTTTAAAATTCTTTTTCTAAGAATATCTTTTCTAAACATCTTTTCTAATACTATTAAAATGCTTTTCTAAAACTCCTTTCTAAAATCTATTTTCTAAAATATAATTTCTAAAACACTTTTTTTTTCTATAAAGTTCTTTAATCCAAAAATAAAGTAACAAAATCAAATTAAAAAGTAAACTAAAGAAAATATAAGAAAAAAAAAAGGAGTAGAAAGGGGGGGAATCCCGCAGGCAGGTGTGGTGGATTTAGAAATATGGATCCAAGATGGATCTAAGCCCACTCAATATTTAACATCCCTTTATTAAAATAAACAAAAGAGAAAAACAAATTGTAAAAAGAACAAAAGCATAGAAGCAGCAAGGCTTCTTCTTCAACGCGAAAGCAAGGGCAAAAACAGGGGAGTATCTCTTCTTCTCACCTTCACGAAAAAATCACCACAATCTAATTCCGTTCAAACCGAAAGTTCTTCAATCTCATGCTCTTCAACTTTCTTCTTCTTTTAATTTCGGAAAAAACAAACAAACTAGATGTTGGTGATGAAACGGTGATGAATCAAGATCTATTAATGGAAGTTTGAAGATTAAGGATTATGAAATTGAAGAAATAGAAGCTTGATGGATTTTGTGCAGGGGTTTATTCTGGCTTTCTAAGCTTGAGGAATTGAAAGAGGAAAGGGTCGTATAAATAGAAGAAATCGAAAGGGAAATGAGAAGAATGTCATGTCGTTTTGCTCAGATTTTGTTGTGTTTTGGGGTTCACCGAAATCTCGTGCTAGCTTTGTTTGCGTTTTGCTCCAATTTGTTTTGCGTTTTGGTAAGTTGGGCATGAAAATTGTGCAGATGGCTGACGTTTTGAATGCATATGGCGTGTTGCTTTTTTTTAAGTTTGTGAGCTGTGCGTATTCGGCTGACTTGCTGGGTGTATCACGTGGGGTAGGCTTGCGGCTGGAGCTTGGATGATTCGAAGTGAAGTTGCGGAAAGCATGTTCAGGTATTTACGGCTTGGGCAAGGCTTGGAGTTTACGGCGTATGGATTGTTGATAGCTTGTACGGATGGCTTTTTGCCTTGGCCTGTTGCTAGCTGCATTTTTGCTTTTGGGCCTGCAGCTGTTGTTTTTTAGTGTGTCGTTTTGAGGCTTGAAATGTTGATGCGTGCGGCTTGTAGGATGATCTTGAGGAAGCTGGGAATTGGCTTGGAGAAGGCGTATGGGGCTGATGGTACGTTGGCTTTGAGGTTGATTGAATTGATGGGCTAGCTGATGTAGGCAAGGTTTGTGTGGCTTCAAGGCTGGGAAAAGTTGGAAATGTTATTTTTGAGTTTTGAGACAGAAAACTAATAAAATAAAAGCTAATGACTTTGGTTATTTTTATTTATTAATTTCTAATATTTGGAAAAAAAATAAATGGGCTTGACAAAAGAAATATATGGGCTTCTAAAAAATGGTGAAATTTTTTATAATTCTTGGATATATAAAAATATGAATATGGTAAGAAAACAAATGGATAATGGACTAAAAATTGAAAAAAAAAATAATTTTGGCATTTGGTAAAAAAAATGAAATGGATAATAGGGATTTTTGGGAAAAGAAAGAAAAGAAAAGATTAGAATGGACATAATGATGGGTAAAATCGAAAAGTGGCTAGCGAATTAAATTTGGAAAAATAAATTTGGATAAACGGACATGAACTGGTGAATTTAAGCCTACCACAAACTCTGATTTTCAAACAAGCCCCTGATACGACCACTTTTGCACCAACTAGATAACTTGCCATTTAAGCCACAATCACTTGAAATCTGTCTTGATTATTCGAAACTATACTGAGGAAAATAAATCTTCAGATGAATCGCTGATGAACTGATAAACTTGAAGATTCGAACCAAACTTCGCACAAAACACAGTCTGATAACTGATGACTTCACGCATAACACAGTCCTGAACTTTGCATACGCACTGTCTGAAAAATGAACCACTGGCACAAGTAGCTTGCAATTGAACAATCTCTTTGATAGTTTGACCAAGATTAGGTCAAACGTCCCTCTGAATCGAATCGTGACTGAACAACTGCATCTGAATTGGAATCACAGCCTTGTCTTTGAAATCCTGCAACACAGAAGAAGAAGAAGCAACTGCAACATATTTTTTTTTTGTATTTTGGTTAGAAGTTAGTAACTATAAACAAATAACAGAATTTAAACATGGTGATCTCCTGCAAAGCAAAGACCTGCACCTGAAAAAGATACATGAACCAGTGCGTGATCTTGTTTGTATGAGAAATGCAAATGAGATGCGAAAATCTTAGGGTCAAAAATTAGGGTCTGACAGATGCCCCTATTTAAGTTTCTTCAATCCAGAGATAATGAAGATTGAAATCTTCGTTACGACAAGGTGGAAGATACTTAAATATAAAAAAAAAACAATTTTTGATCCTAAGATGCCAAAAAACTGGAATGAAATGAAATGAACGATGTGAAAATGATATGGAGATGATATGGAAATGATATGAAGCATATGAAAATATATGAAAGCATATGAAACTATATGAAGGCATATGAGATGTTATGAGAAAAATATGAAATGCAGAGAAAATATGTAACATCATATGAAATATTATGAGAAAAATCATGAGATGATATGAAATGTATCCGGAACCCAATGAAATGCAGAGAAGTCCGTGAGGGACAAGAAGACACATGAAAAAGAATAAACGCTGGGGATAAGGAGCATAAAACTCCAACGGGGAAAAACAACCTGCTAGAGACCCACACATGGCTCAGCCTAGATGAAAATGTCCAAGAATAGCAACTGGACAGAAATTATCACAACATCCAGGAATGGCACTGAATGAAGTAAAAAGAAAAGTCCCGAAACAGTACACCAGAAGCATCCATAGATGACATTACTGATTTTACTTAAAGATATCCGAGAATGGCAATCGGAAAAGGGGAATCACAACATCTGAGAATACCAATCAGATAAGAAGTGGGAATCACAACATTCAGGAACAAAACTGAATGAAATGAGAAAATGTTCGTGAAAGTATATCAATTTAATGATAAACTCCAATCATGGAAATCCGAGAATGGCAATCGGAAGGCAAGTGATCACAACATCTAAGAATGGCAATCAGATAAAATGTGAATCACAACATTCAGGAACAGAACTGAATGAGATGGAAAATGGTCCGGGACAGTACATCAAATCAATGATGACTTCACTATGGACATCCGAGAATGGCAATCGGATAAAAGGGTGTAATACCTGAGAAGACACAACAAGTAGATGAATAAAAAATTCTGAAGAGACAAACAAATGCCAAGTAAGTTGGACTTTTGACCAAAAAGTAAGAAGTTGAAAACAATAAGACTTCGAGAAATGCATATGAGGACTAAAACACTCAGTATGCAGACATTTACGAAAATGGGGACTAAACCACCCAAGCACATGCATAATGAGGACTAAAACACTCAAATATGCAAAGGTAAAAAAAACTGGGGAATAACACACCCGAGAAAACACATAATGAGGACTAAAACACTCAAATATGCAAACTTTTCAAAAATGGGGAATAACACACCCAAGGAAAAACGCATAATGAGGACTAAAACACTCAAATATGCAAACATAGACAAGACTGGGGAATAACACACCCAATGAGATAATTTGAGAGAAAATGCTGACAACTAGTTTAGACTCTTAGAGGAGTGGAAAAGATGGAAGACTGATTCCTCAACACAGAAGATCACTGCCATTCTGCTCGAATATTAGAGATACTATTGCTGAACAGAATCTCTGTCACACCAGTAAACTGTACCAAATTGAAAATCTTTTGAGAAAAGTCATACAAAGCTGCTTGGGGATTCTTGAAGAAAATTGCCCCAAGTTCAACGACTGATGAAGGTAAATTGATAATGGATTCAGTTCTTGGCTACTGCTGGAGAGAATAATCACATCTTGAAATGACTGTTGAGAGGAATAAACTGATCATGGCTTCAATCCTTGAGAAAATGTTGAGAAAATAAACTGATCATGGCTTTAGCCTTTGAGACAATAACCCAACATGTAACTTGCAGAGAATCTTCTGACTAATCAAATCTGAGAATAACTTGCACAAAGCAACAACTCTTGAAAAAATAGGAACTGAGAAAAACTTGCCCCTTGGTAGGATCACCGACCAAGTTTCTCAATTGTTTGAAAATTCCTTGATGAGGAAAGTTTATTTACAAATAAAAAGTGTTTGTACAAACCTGGTAATTTTAATGCAAAGTTCAATGCAAAGTTTGAAATCAAGAATCATTTTTGGAATGAAATTTTATTGATGAAAACAATGTCAAAATACGGCGGTTGAGACAAAATTAAAGGTAAAGCAACAGCAAGAAAACAAATGATTGGTAAAGAACTTGGGAGTCAGTTTACGCAACCTTGTTGTAGTATGCTTTTCAAAAGAAACCTGGATTCAATTAGGACTTTTGAAGGTTGTAACGTGGCCTGGTTCACGGTTTATGAAACAAAGGATATAGGCTCAAAGTTATTTGTACCCAACCCAACTTCGTGATGAACTTCAATCCTACACTCAATTAATTCAGCCTATGCATCCAAGTTCCAAGATATTTGGGGTTACTCAGATGAAGATGGTTCGTAAGCCAAAGGATTTTGAGATAGCAGTCACATCTTTCCCTTTTGTTATTTCCAATGAGGACTCTAGTTAACTCGACTTAATTTTGCTGAGGATTTTGATGACCTCTTGACAAGTATTTCTTTTTATTATCCCTAACTTTTTCCAGAACTGTGTCATTTGATCTTACAGCCAGCGGGATGCCCCAGTTTTTGCCTAAGTCTCCTCCATAGGTTTTGACTTAGCGGGCTTTGATTTTTTTCAATAATTTTTTCAATATCATTTTTTTTGAAAGATAATGACTGCATGGCTTAATGATTACGATGAACCATCATTGGCTTTTGAATTGAGAAACATCTTCAACACTTCTTGATGTGTGTGAAGGAAAACTTGAGATTGAAACCTTTATTGAAAGGTGTCTTGAATGATTCTCTTGTACTTGAATGCACATCCGAATTAATTGAAAACTACCCATCCCCGGGTTAAAATTGAGGGTTTTTTCCAATAGAAAGAAACTCCAACTTCAAGGCTCAAAGGGGGTTGACAAAGGATTAACTTCCTTATTTCTCCAGTGTTTGGGATTTGAAACAATGCCTGTATATCATCAACCAAGTCTCAATTGAAAGCATACCACCAACGATTATGGGTATCTCGTTTTCATCATCCTCCCTCCAACCATTGTAAAAGCTTGAGAAAAGATAAATGAACTTGAGATGTAAAGCATAAAGATGCAAAATAGTAAATGAAATTGAATCAAAACAAAGCAATGCTCATTTCATTAAAACCAACATGAAAGTACAAACAAGCTTAAAAGCAAACAACTGAATACGATTGAAGAAAAATGCAAACATAAAGAAACAATGGCCTATTGATCCATCAGTAACAAGGATGAGCTATCCCGGCTCATATTCTGGCCTTGAAGAAAATTAACAGTTGAAGTCTTCTAGAAGATTCACTTCCCAAGCTTCGGCAAAGGATTGTTGATAACATTGGGATTAAGGTCATTAAAGTAAAGGATGTTGTTCCTGATAAGTTCTTGCACTTTAGCCTTCAGTGCAAAGCAATGTTCCAAGTCATGACCAGTTCCACCTTGATGAAACTCACAGCGGAGATCCGATCTATAACCAACCGGCAGAGGATTTGGAACAGGAGGCGGAGGCCTAGTAGTAATTAAACCTTTCTCAATCAAGGAAGGAAACAATTCAGTGTAAGACATCGGAATAGGATCAAAGTTTGGCCTATTGCAATACTGATTTTGTCCAGCAGCAAGATGAGGATTCTGAGCTTGAGATCGAATCTGAACTTGAGCTTGAGATGGTCGAGCTTGACCTTGAACTTGAGTTTGAGCAGGTTGATTTTTAACAACAGGAGCAATTACAGCTACGTATGGTTGAACATATCGTTGTTGCGGGCGATAAGGCCTCCTCTCAGTTGAAACAGCATAAGCATCACCATCTCTTCTCTTATGAGGATTCCCAAAAGACTTTCTTGCAGCATTAGGAGCTTCAGAATTGATAATCTTACCTTTCTTGATACCTTCCTCTAGTCTTTCTCCAATAGTGACTAGATCAGAAAAACCAGATGAAACACTTCCTACCATTTTCTCCCAAAAGAACGGTTGAAGAGTGTCCATGAACAAACCAGTTAATTCCTTTTCGGGCAAAGGTGGTTCCACTTGAGCAGCTAGCTCTCTCCAACGCTGAGCATACTCTTTGAACGATTCTTTCTCTTTCTGTGACATGTTTTGAAGTTGACGACGGTCAGGCGCCATGTCCAGATTGTATTTATAATGTCTTACAAAAGCATCAGATAAATCTTTCCAGCTTCGAATGTGACTCTTCTCAAGTCCAACATACCACTTCATAGAAGCACCACTCAAACTATCTTGAAAATAGTGAATAAGCAGCTTGTCATCCTTAGCATGCGCAGCCATTTTGCGACAATACATCAGCAGATGAATCTTTGGACAAGTATGACCATTGTATTTCTCGAATACAGGAACCTTGAACTTATCAGGAAGAACCAAGTCGGAAACCAAACACATATTTATGGCAGCAGAACCAAAGACATCTTTTCCTTCTAGACCTCTTACCCTCTTCTCAAGAGTCAAACATTGCTCTCTAACTTCATCCATGTATCCAGGTTCACCCTGACTTTCAGCGTGTGGACCAGCAGCTTGGTACAAAAAAGGAGAATTCTGATAAGTAGTCTGAGCAGTAGTGTGCACAACAGGTTGAGGTTCGACAAAAGTCGGAGCTGAAAAGACTGGCACAACAGATGGACCACCCACTTAAGCAGTTGCAAAAACTGGCACATAATCCGGAGGTAACCCATATTCTGGCCAAGTAGAAACTGGTTGCTGAACAACAGGAGGATCAACAACGGCAGTGAAAACTTCAGAGATAACAGTCCTTTGAGGTGGTTCACCTCGAGCAATCAAAACTTGCATCATTTCAGTAAGCCTGGTCATACCGGCCTTCAACTCATCAATTTCCATCCGAACTTCCATGTTATGTTGCTCTTGGTGTTCCATTCTCAATCTGATAGCTCTTCGTCTGTTAGCAGCTCTAGTACCGTATCTGTGATGAGGAGTCAGCTTGACGGATCAACAGACAACTGAGGAAAGAAACAATCGGGATGAGTTCCCACACAACTCGGATGAACACAAGAATATGCGAGGATGCAATGATATGCAATGTTCACTTCCATTTTCAGAAAAACAACTCGATTATTGCAAGCATGTTCAACATCAAGAATACTGTCATGAAAAATCTTGACAAAAAGGAATATTTGCTTTTTCCAATATTTGCAATAATCGGAATTATTTTCCTTGAAAAATGGTTGTGAAGATGATCATGATGAATATGTAAATGCAACAAACACAAACAAGATCACGCAAAGCACACAGGTTCAAAGGTTCGGATCACGAGCATGAAGTCATAGGTAACAGAACACCAACCCCCACAGGTAAGTACTAAGGTTTGTCTTCATTGTACCTGCAAAAAACCAGAAGGGTGCTAATAGAGGTTCCCGGAGTTAACAACCATCTTTAGAATATCATCGGTACGTTGGGTTACTCCCCAACCGATAACATTCTTAAAATAGACCTCGTCCGAGTGTAGTATCGCGTGACAACCACCTTAGGTTTACACCCAGATAGTTTCCGCACTACGTTCCTAAATTGGCTTAGATTGGTTAAGGGTTCTACGGTCCTCAGTATGATCAGCTCAAGGTTGGAAAATAATGCCACGTATGATTACTCATCATGACATTGATAGTACAAGAGAGCCTAACCGAGTGGAGATTATCAAATTGATATCGCTTTGGACTACTCCATCGCATATCGCTTCGAATATCGCCGTCCTATCATAAGTTCCAACTCAGATCCGGGTTAGGATCTATCTCACAGAGAATCACCAAAACCAAAACAGAACCACCAAGTAACAAGCAAATCAAACTAAAGCAGTAAACAAATCAAAGTAGGCCGAATCCACTTAGAGATTGACTCCCCAGCAGAGTCGCCACTTTTCTGTAGCGGTAAAATCATGAGTGTAAGCTATTGATTAACTTAACTCAATATACACAGAGTCGCCACCGCACTTTTATTTATTTCCAAAAGGAAAAAGGCAAAAAGAACGAAGAAAGCCTTAAAGAATCTTAAGAGCTAAAAAGCTAAAAGAATCAAACAGAGAATGAGTATGGGGATTGGTTACAAATCGGGAAGGTTTTAAGCACCCGACTTGTCCGTGGTTAACACGGGAACCCTTTGAAATGTTTACTGCATTTTTAGTCTGAAATTGGTTTGCTTGAAAAAAAATTGAAGAGATGAGAAGAAAAATGTTTTTTTAAGATTTTGGTGTTTGAAGAGACGAACGTCTCATGCCTACGTACCCACAAAGTGCAATGCGAGATCAAAACCCCGTAGTTCGTGGTACAAATTGTGAAAAGGCAAAGTGAGTTAAGTTGATTTAAAATGTAAAGATAAGTCATCATTCTTTAGCGAATAATTCCGCTAGAAAGAATGAATCATATCTAAACATAAAAAAGGGTTAAAAGAAACGTGCACGAGGGCACAAAACAATTGAATGAGTTGTGAATGTTTTAAAGTTTTTTGAGAAGAAAGTTTAGATATGCTTATGTGGTTTAGCATTTATTAAGGAAATGAAATGAAAAGGTAAAACCGCATGACCTAAGTCAAGGTTTGATTGAAGAAAATGTTTGAAGTTTGAAAACAAAGAAAGTTTTGAAAATAGGAAGGAGATTTGAAAATTGAAGAAGATGGGAAGAGATGAAGGGACTATCCTAAGACTTGAAAATAAAAGCTAAAGGAAGAACGATCAAACCATATGGAAAGCATTCTTTGAAACAAATGGATTTCCATCTTCATGAACAAGTGAACTTAATCGGAGCCAAAGTCTTCAATCCATAACAATTTGAGCAAAGGGATGATCCTAGAATCTAAGTCCGAAACTCCAATGCTAAGGATAGTAACCATAGTCCGAAATTAAAGTCACCAATTTTTAGATGTTTATTCCTTTATTAATGTTTTTGTGTCCAAATGGACAAAGGAAAAATCACAAGCATAATAATATAAACAATAAGCAATATGATGAATGATATAGAAGCATAATAAGAGAGATAGGGAGCAAGAAATTAAAATAAAAGGATAGGGTGCGAGAGATTAAATTTAAATGAATTATAATATTCACATTATTATTATATTTACAATATAAGTGGTAAGATGAACTTAATCAAGCACAACCACGAAAAGAAAAAGAAAATCGAGGCAACCGGATCCAAGTGGATCTTATTCCGAATCGGGATAACTTTAGGTTTATGTTAAGCAATCGCCGAGTAATTTACGGAGTAATTACCCTACAAATGAGGCCGGCCACCACTAATTAAAGTGGAAAATATTCGTGTTAATACATGTTAGAGAAACGATATTATGAATAGTTCTCCAAAAACATGCCACACTAAAAGAAAGAGAATGGTTTAATCTTAATCGAGATTTTCGTTGAATTTATCGAAGGCAACCTATCACGATCTCAAAGTATGGAGAATTATCCAAATGATCATTCATCCATAGATTTGAAATAATGAAGATTAAACCGATCGAAAATCAACAATCTACGAATCGGAGATTGTCATCGACCAAAAATAAAAAGATGAAGAAAAATGGATCCAAAAGTAAATCCATAAAAGAAATTAGAATATTTTTAAAATTCTTTTTCTAAGAATATCTTTTCTAAACATCTTTTCTAATACTATAAAAATGCTTTTCTAAAACTCCTTTCTAAAATCTATTTTCTAAAATATAATTTCTAAAACACTTTTTTTTTCTATAAAGTTCTTTAATCCAAAAATAAAGTAACAAAATCAAATTAAAAAGTAAACTAAAGAAAATATAAGAAAAAAAAAGGAGTAGAAAGGGGGGGAATCCCGCAGGCAGGTGTGGTGGATTTAGAAATATGGATCCAAGATGGATCTAAGCCCACTCAATATTTAACATCCCTTTATTAAAATAAACAAAAGAAAAAAACAAATTGTAAAAAGAACAAAAGCATAGAAGCAGCAAGGCTTCTTCTTCAACGCGAAAGCAAGGGCAAAAACAGGGGAGTATCTCTTCTTCTCACCTTCACGAAAAAATCACCACAATCTAATTCCGTTCAAACCGAAAGTTCTTCAATCTCATGCTCTTCAACTTTCTTCTTCTTTTAATTTCGGAAAAAAAAAACAAACTAGATGTTGGTGATGAAACGGTGATGAATCAAGATCTATTAATGGAAGTTTGAAGATTAAGGATTATGAAATTGAAGAAATAGAAGCTTGATGGATTTTGTGCAGGGGTTTATTCTGGCTTTCTAAGCTTGAGGAATTGAAAGAGGAATGGGTCGTATAAATAGAAGAAATCGAAAGGGAAATGAGAAGAATGTCATGCAGTTTTGCTCAGATTTTGTTGCGTTTTGGGGTTCACCAAAATCTCGTGCTAGCTTTGTTTGCGTTTTGCTCCAATTTGTTTTGCGTTTTGGTAAGTTGGGCGTGAAAATTGTGCAGATGGCTGACGTTTTGAATGCATATGGCGTGTTGCTTTTTTTTAAGTTTGTGAGCTGTGCGTATTCGGCTGACTTGCTGGGTGTATCACGCGGGGTAGGCTTGCGGCTGGAGCTTGGATGATTCGAAGTGAAGCTGCGGAAATCATGTTCAGGTATTTACGGCTTGGGCAAGGCTTGGAGTTTACGGCGTATGGATTGTTGATAGCTTGTACGGATGGCTTTTTGCCTTGGCCTGTTGCTAGCTGCATTTTTGCTTTTGGGCCTGCAGTTGTTGTTTTTTAGTGTGCCGTTTTGAGGCTTGAAATGTTGATGTGTGCGGCTTGTAGGATGAGCTTGAGGAAGCTGGGAATTGGCTTGGAGAAGGCGTACGGGGCTGATGGTACGTTGGCTTTGAGGTTGATTGAATTGATGGGCTAGCTGATGTAGGCAAGGTTTGTGTGGCTTCAAGGCTGGGAAAAGTTGGAAATGTTATTTTTGAGTTTTGGGACAGAAAACTAATAAAATAAAAGCTAATGACTTTGGTTATTTTTATTTATTAATTTCTAATATTTGGAAAATAAATAAATGGGCTTGACAAAAGAAATATATGGGCTTCTAAAAAATGGTGAAATTTTTTATAATTCTTGGATATATAAAAATATGAATATGGTAAGAAAACAAATGGATAATGGACTAAAAATTGAAAAAATTAATAATTTTGGCATTTGGTAAAAAAAAATGAAATGGATAATAGGGATTTTTGGGAAAAGAAAGAAAAGAAAAGATTAGAATGGACATGATGATGGGTAAAATCGAAAAGTGGCTAGCGAATTAAATTTGGAAAAATAAATTTGGATAAACGGACATGAACTGATGAATTTAAGCCTACCACAAACTTTGATTTTCAAACAAGCCCCTGATACGACCACTTTTGCACCAACTAGATAACTTGCCATTTAAGCCACAATCACTTGAAATCTGTCTTGATTATTCGAAACCATACTGAGGAAAATAAATCTTCAGATGAATCGCTGATGAACTGATAAACTTGAAGATTCGAACCAAACTTCGCACAAAACACAGTCTGATAACTGATGACTTCACGCATAACACAGTCCTGAACTTTGCATACGCACTGTCTGAAAAATGAACCACTGGCACAAGTAGCTTGCAATTGAACAATCTCTTTGATAGTTTGACCAAGATTAGGTCAAACGTCCCTCTGAATTGAATCGTGATTGAACAACTGCATCTGAATTGGAATCACAACCTTGTCTTTGAAATCATGCAACACAGAAGAAGAAGAAGCAACTGCAACATTTTTTTTGTATTTTGGTTAGAAGTTAGTAACTATAAACAAATAACAGAATTTAAACATGGTGATCTCCTGCAAAGCAAAGACCTGCACCTGAAAAAGATACATGAACCAGTGCGTGATCTTGTTTATATGAGAAATGCAAATGAGATGCGAAAATCTTAGGGTCAAAAATTAGGGTCTGACACCATGTACTCAGGATCATACAAATACACCTTAAATAGGTAAAAAAAAGTATTTCATTCAATAATGAAATATTTTATATGATTTTCCATTGCATTGTACTGGACAAATAGTACATAAAAAAGGAAGAATAGAGGGCCCCTACAAGTCTACTTTTGTAGAGAAATAATTTCCCCATCTTCAACTGCTTGATACAACAGGATTTTCTCCCTGGAAATTAACAAAGGATGGTGGAAATGCTCCACTTGATGCGAAGCATTTTCAAATGAAATTGAAACAGCCTCAAAGATAGAACTCGTACATTCATCCAATTGTTGGGTTAACAAGACATTTGGTAAAGCCAGTAAACCCTCCACATAAATGTCACTCTTAATCAATTGTATTTTTCTCCTTAGAAGCTGGAGTTGCTCTTAATTATCCCTATATTACGTATATAATCACAAGTAAAGCAAGTAAATCAAAGATTTACAAGTTAAGAATATCAAGAGTCACGAAGGACCTATATCTTACCAAAGATGGTTTATTTCTTTTCCTGAGAGCGAGCTATTAATAGAAACTAGCCATTAATAAGGTACTTTAAGTGTTATTTTTTATTATTGATAAACTCCATTAACCGATCCTTCTAGTACCGAGCCACATCAGGAAGATCTTTTTCCCTATGTACATAAAGAAGGTTCCCCAGTAAAAAGTGACTCTTAGTCCAATGCTTGAAGAATAGATTGACATATATGTTATCCACTGTGACGCTGATGTCGCAAACTACACCATAAACTTCAGAGTTGGCATGGGTTATCAGAAAGAATCGGTCCTCAAAAGACTAAAGCTCCAAAAGATACCCAAAGCCATGAACTGTTAGTTCTAGGTAGATTAATCTTCTACCCTTCCTACGAGTTGTCGAGTCGTGGCGGAACCTGAGTAGATGGAAGAAGAGGGTCAGATCAGGCTCTTCATTCAAATGCTCACACCAATACTAATAGACTTTTATGTATGCCCAACATTTAGGATGAATTTGTGAAGGAGCCATGACCAAATGTTTCTAACCTCTATCTTAAAAATATTGAAGGGAAGACGAATGCCCATGGCAGGAAAAGCACATTCATAGAAAAGAATGGAGCAAGTTCCATACTTGTCACATATTCTTTCGCCTTCGAAAGGACTAAATATTCCCCAATTAGAAGAGGAACCAACTTTTGTAAAAGCTTCGCCAACAACCATCTTCTTTAGCGAAAGCATAAATAATGGAAGAGTATACATGATCTATCGAAGAAGATGGAGTATCCTTCTTGGATTTATGAACATTTTTTTGTGATTTCTTGTTCATATCGCACTAACTTTATAATTGTAGGAAAATGAAACAATAAAGAAGAAAGTAAATGTTAAACTTTAAAAAGAATGACTTCGAAGAAAATGACAATTACCCTTCTAAAAGAAATTAAAACTAGTATGCAAATAGGCTTCACCAAACACGTCTAATCACTCACATGCAACACTCAAGTGTTCCACTCCCCAAGAGCCGTAATGTTGATATATCTGAAAAAGACGTTTGAAGTATGGTGCATTAAATACATTATGCTTTAAAAAGAAACTAAAATGTCCCCCATTTGCTCGTCTTGAGGTGATCAAGGAGTCGTCAGCATCCGGGGAGGAAGTATCAAACCCTTGTCTATGTATACATTGACAAGAGCTTGATGGGGAGTTGTTTTGGGCTGACCATGTTGGCCTCGACCGACCACTAGGAAGGGGTCTCGATCGTTCCTTCCATAACCTTCTCAAAACATGAATATTATCATCCTAATGAACACAGACGATCTCAACTACAACAGCATCCAATGGCTCTCCGCAATTCACTCCTAAAGGATATCAAGTTTGTTATTTCCTTCTCTCTCTATATATTGAAGACGCTAAATTGAGGTAACAAGTTTCAAATTCAGTTTTATTTCACTATTCTCTCACATACTGATTTGAGCGTTAAAGTGTTAATCTTATAGTTCCCCCATTCCACCGTATCGAAAGTTGGGATCTGCCATCTCCATCGTTCCTCCTCTCATTTTTTATCATCCTAATGATCACAAAAGATCTCAACTACAACAACATCCAACGACTCTCCACAATTCGCTCCTAACAGATAGCAAGTTTGTTATTTCCTTCTGTCTATATATAATGAAGACGCTAAATTGAGGTAACAAATTTCAAATTCAGTTTTATTTCATTCTTCTCTCTCACATACTGATTTGAGCGTTAAAGTGTTAATCTTGTATTTTCCCCCATTCCATTGTATCGAAAACTAGGATTTGCCATCAACATTGTTCCTCCTCTCATTATTTCTTATTCTGAAATGGATTTATATATATATATATATATATATATATATATATATATATATATATATATATATATATATATATATATATATATATATATATATATATATATATATATAATGGATAATGAAATATTTTTCAGCTTATATATTGACTATATATTTAGATCATTTAACCATATTTACTTAAATTAGACTTCACATTATAATATACTTGTGAATCAAGTCCTGCTTTTAGTGGAAATGTATAAAACAATCAAATTTAATTAATAAAAATAGATGATTAATATCAGCACACTTTAGTAAAAATTTACCAAAGAATGTCCAGTTTATATCATCATCTTTCATGTCTCTCAAAGTGTGTGGTTAAAGAAAATGGTTAATATTGCACTGCACACAATTTACACCGGAGAGGATCCTCACTCAATCCTATATACCACCTTGAAAACTAAATTTAACCTGATTTTCCTGTGAAATTATGTTATTTCAATGACTTTATGTATTGATCTTTTGTATAACTACATATAAATCATAATTAAGAAAATATACAATATAAGATTTAAAACCTTTATAAAATGTGGAGATAATAATTTAATAAATATTAGTTTAATAATTATAAAAAGTGGTCCATGGTGAATCGTTTATGAATGAGTTGAATTGTAGAATTATAGAATTCACATTCAATCCAAATTGTAAAGTGGCACACCCAGATCAAGCATTGGGCCACCAATGAGGACCAGATAAACTGTGTGACAGATGCTATGTTAAAATGAAGCGTACTTCTCAGGAGACACAAATAATAAGTGAAGCTTTCTATTAGAAGGGGCTTCATTGATTATCCACGAGAAAATAAGTACGAAATTAATTGCAATACTAGTACTAACATTAAAAGATTGTAGTAGAAATACTAATCAACAGGGTAAAATCAAACACATTTGAATGTACCGTTTTTAGACAATGAGAACATAATATAATACATTAAGAAAAACATGATAACTTAAATAGATAGAAATTTTTACTGAAATACCCATGTGTTCAAGAAAATTTTCTAAATAATCCAGTTTTCATAAATATTCCCAAAATATTATAGTCTTTTGAAAATTTGATAGCAGTCTCCAGATGAATTGGCGACTGTATATTGTACTTAAGAGGTGTCGTCAATTAGTTTAGAGACATCATATACAGTCTATATTCCAATTGGCGACTATGTTTAAATTTTGTGAATGGTCGCCAATCCATTTGGAGACAAAGTGTTTTTACAAAATTTCTTTAGAAAATAAAAAATTTCAATAATAGATGAAAAATAAAATGATATTAATAATTAATTATAATTAAAAGTACATAATTTAATGACTACGATCGGGTTGGGCATATCGTCCGCTGGTTCTACATCCCTAGGTACCCTCACTCGTTGCACTCACTATTGATTCACTCTAGGTGTTTGTGGAGTTGAGGTCTCCGGAACATCATTAGACTCCCTCATATATTCTTGCATTTCTACAAAGTCTTGTGTATTGAAGGACGACATGCTGTAACTGAGGTCGTGACCCATGTCATGGTAGTTTGGATGTGATGATGGGGTCATTGGTGTGTGACCTGGACGATTGAAAGGGGACATTGATGTGAAGGCTTCGTTGGTGAAAGGTTGAAATGGTTGTGGTGTTTGAAAGCCATGGGGTGGTTGTGATGGTTGTGTTTGTCGGTTGTGGTGTGATGTTTCTGTGTGTCGGCTATGGTATGATGTTTGAGCATCTTGATAATAGCCATTTTGTTGGACATGGTAAGGGGGACGCTCTTGGTATTGAGATTGGGTGTTTGGCATGTTTGGAAAGTGGGTTTGTGTATTTGTCGCTCGATAATTTAGTTGGGTAGGAAGTTGTGAGTAACAAGACTGGTAGTTTCCTCGTTGGTTAGACGTGGAAGCTTCTGGTGTGTAAGTGGTCTGGCGTGGGTCGTGTAGATACCTATCTTCGGATAGAAAACCAGTTGCAGTCGATCTATACCAAACCATATAAGTATTAGTTGGTATAGACGGGGTTGCCATCACCGGTTCATGTAAGACATATTGGTGATGGTTCCTCCATTTACGACACTCAGATTTTACAAAGTCTTTCCAATCCCTAAGGTTCTATTGGTCGTTGACTTTTTTTAGATGTCATTGACCAAGATAAGTCGGGGGATCTGGGATGTTTTGATGCATTCCAAACTAGAGTTTGACACGATCACTATTGTGCATCCCCACAGTGGTGAATCTGATGATCGACACACATGCAATCCAAACTGATGCGTCTTCATCACTGATTTGGTGATCATGGTCCATTCCTAGATATGGACGCCAAATGAATTATAAAAGAGAAAATTGTTAGATTATAGAAAATGTTATGGTAAAAAATAAATTGATTATTTTAGTGACATTACATCTGCAGGAGTAAGGTGATCCAAGAGATTGCAGTATTGAATAATACATTGTTTTAGGCATCTATTATAAGTCATATCGTGTGTCGACCATCTGACACAAAAAATAGTTTAAATATATCAATTAGAAACAATAATTAATAAAGTGGAATAACAAAGTGAACTAATTAATATGAAACAATTAACTTACTTTTGAGCATACGGGAATGAGAAGGCGTTTTCGTTGACCGGGGCAATGGATGGAAACCTAGACCAACCCCATGCTTGGAGCAAAACGGCACATCCAGAAAATGTAGATGTGCCTTTCGTTGCATCTTTACATAAGGAGCTATATAAATAGGACAAACATGTGAACCCCAACTATACTCCCTAGTCCTTTCTAGGTTTGTTAGTAATGGTAAATACATAATGTGCATCGAAAAACCAGTGCCTTCGGGAAATAAAAATGTACCAAATAAAATTATAAGATAAAACCTAGTTTTAATTATTTTTTGTTCTTCTGTAGAGTCTTCATTTAAAACTAGAGAATGGAAATATGCCTTGAGACGTGAAAGTGAGATACCTTGGCCTCTATGATTTTGTTCCAACAAGTCAGCACCCAAAAGTTCCACGCAAATTGAATTTGCGAGGTTTGTCGGTCCATTGATTGCCTTACCATCAATAGGCAACCCAAGTAACATGTACACACCTATTTTAGGTTGGCATCACAATTTGCATCAAAAGGGAAAAATGGAATGCAGTGTTAATGTCTGGTCAAGTTTACAGTCAATGCATAATGAAATTTATGAAAGATGAAACTATCAAGGCTAGCACACATTCAGTCACAAACTTTGACGGTCGTGGGAGAAATTTCAGTTTTAAGGAAACAATCGATCACAATGAAGGAAGACTATTTTTAGAATATATTGTCAGACTAGACAAATGCTGGTGTGATTGTGGAAAGTACCAGGACTTTCGATTACCTTGCTCCCATGTAATTGCGGCATGCGCGCATATTCTTCAGGACCTGTACAACTAGCTATCTGGTGTTTAAAAGACTGTTAACGTGATGATTGTCTATAATGAAAGCTTCACAGTGTTACCAATGGAGGAATACTTTCCTCCATACCAAGGGGACATAGTTTGGCACAACGATCAGATGCGAAGAAAGAAAAAAGGTCGTCCAAGCAGCACGCATATAAGAACATAAATGGATACGATTGATGATAAGATTGTGTAGTATATGTCGTTAGGCTGGACACAACAAGAAAAAATGTCCAAATGTCGGATCCACCTCTGCACAATAAGAACTTGATGTAACCTTATATTTTAATATATTAAGAACTTTTTGTAGCAACAATGTTAACAACAAACATCACAATAATTTAAATAAACTTAATCTAAACAACACATACAATAACTAAACACAATATCTCTAACCAATTATAACAATCAACTTGATTTCATTAGGTCCAAACATCATTTTCCTAGCTTCTACATCAGTCTTAACTCGCACTCACCCATACATCATATCATATCTCTCAATACTGCGAATTTTTTCACTTTCACCAATTTCTTCCTCTAACCACCGATTTAACTCCCTCCGCAGTTGATCGAGACTTTGGATATTCCATAACAACATATCGATCAGAGGCTTCTCTCTTGAAAAAATCACTTTCCCATAGCAGCGCGTATAATTGATATCAATATTACTTGTATATCATAAGAGATGAGAGAAGAGATGTGAAATTAATTTAGCACACCACCACTATTTATAGCAAAACTTCAATTAGAACCATGTCTCCATATCAATTGACGACCCTTCCCTATTTTTACACATAGTCGCCAATTGGATTGGAGACTACATATAGTGTCTCCAATCCAATTGGCGACTCCTCTTTAAGTTTGTATATGGTCGCCAATTTGATTGGAGACTCCTCTTATAGTCATCCAAAAGTGGGGTAGATAGGGAATTAAATTGAAAAGTGGGTTATTTGGGGAATTTTTTTTAAAAAACAAGGGTATTTTAGTAAAAATTTCAAATAGATAACATGAAATGAAATTAAACTTAAAATCAAGCGGATAAGATTGTTGAGAAAAACAAGTATGAGTTGGAAGTGTTGAGAAATAAGTGTGTGAAAGTCTCACATTGATTAGAAAAAAAAAAGAGATCGAACATCTTATAAGTGAGATAATCCACACATTCATTACCTTAAAGTTTTTATATAGACTTAAACATCCATATTTTTATTTAGTATCTGTTAGAAAATATTTGATTGTAATATTCATTGCAATTTCCCCTTTTATATAATTTTTATATAATATTTTATTTTAATTATGTTATTGGAATAGTTCATAAAGTTGTACAGGACATGTTCCGGACCGACCCAATGACTAGTCATGACCCAATCTATTCTTACATCATGGACAATCCAATAGCCCAAATTCAACCCATTGAGGTCAGAGGGAACATTTTTATCTCTGCCCCTAAGCCAGGGAGAGATGCCCGGCCATCTTTGTCCTCCTCCTCACTCCTGCTCAACATACATGAGGCAACCACTCATAAACGGTCACGAAATGCTCCTACTCAAGATCCTCCTTAACTCGACGTAACGGCTAGTCTGGACATGGCTCCAACGGCTAGTTTCTGACAATTATCTATTTTCGGGAAATCCATGATCCATACCAAAAATAGGGGACCAATGGCCAAGCGTTGGGGCATTATATAAACCTCCCACATGAGAGAGTCAGGTATCCGATATTCACTCGAACAATAATCTCTCTTTTACTTGCTCACTCTTCTACTCATTCTTACTTTGGCATCGAAGTATCTTGCAGGTACACCCCCTCCTCTCCTCGACAATCCAGCACCGACGATGCAGTCCATAGCCCATTCAAGGTTCTAATCAACTGGAAAGATCATGACATAATCCGTTAAATTCCGCTAAAAAACAAGCCTATATATTACCTTCAATGATGTGACACAAAAGACAATAGTTAGATTATATTTTTTTCACTATTATAAAAGAAGGTTTATGAAGTGAGACTTAACACAAACAATTAGATTCTAATAAGAAAGCATACATAAATATTGTTCTAAATATGAAAAGTCTAGAATCTTTATTATTATGTATTTCAACCTTTTCACTGTAATGTTTAACATGTGTTTGAAATATTTCAAAAACGGACACGGCATATAATCAATTAGATTCAAACAAAAAACATATATAAATATTGTTCTTAATTCGTTTTTGAATATAATTCAACTATCAATATGTCTAATACTATATGTCATGATTTTTCTCATACCTGTGCGGACGCACGAGTCTTCTACTGGTTAGATTCAAAGAAAAAAACATGCATAAATAATACTTTCAATGTGCATTTGAATTGTTTCTCAAGAAATGAAATTATAACACAGGACACTATTAATTAGATTTTGGCAAAAAAAAACATTAATTTTCCTTTCATTGTGCATTTGAATTATTACTCATGGAATGAAATTATAACATTGAAGAATATCAATCATATAAAATCTACACAAATAAAAACACATCTTTAAAATTAATTAACTAATAACAAGCGGCAACACGCGCACCCTTGCGGACGTACAGGTCATATACTAGTTACTTTTACAAAGGAATTAATAACAGATTGATGTTGTAATATCTAGTAACAGGATTGAATTTATAGTTCAATTAGTAGTAATGGGGATTGTTTCTCCCATGCTAACACTATGTTTGGTTAGAAAAAGAAAATTAAAGGAAAGAAAGTAAGAGGAAAGAAAAAAGATGGAAAGTGAGAAAATTATTTAAGTGTTTGAAATCAACTACCTAGCCATTAATATAGTATACCACTAAACTCTCTATATTATCCTTTTGAACAAACTAAATTTACACTAGATAATACTCTTTATGGTACTTGATTAAATCAAAATTTATTAACCAATCATATCTTTTCATTTGTACACATGGTATTATTTTTTTAAACATTTCCCCTTCATTCATTTTGAATTTTAAAAGCTTGTGTAATTGTATTTCTCTCTTCATCTGCATATCATACAATCTCCCTCTCTTCTCGTCTCTCTTTCCTTCCTCCCAACCCTAGCCGCCACAACTGTTTTCTCCACCCTTTTTTGTGCTGAAGGGCGTGGTAGATTTTCTCCTATTTTATTTTCAATTTGGTTGAATTTTCCTATAACACATGAATAAGATGTTTAATGATATATGCAGGTCACCAAAATTCCTATGTGATTTGTAGGGTATTTCAAAAGGAGTGTCCTTGTCAATAGAATGGTGCACAATATGGTAAACCATTTAATGAAAAATACTTTTAACGATTGTACTTTATTTTTCCAATTTTCTTTTCATCCTACTCACCACCAGTGTCACAAAACTCTAGGGGTAGCAAGAAAAAAGCGTGCATCGTTTATCAATTATTTTTGTCCTTTTAATTTATGTGAAATCAGGTGAGAAAGTAAATGTGTTGCATCAAACATGTGCTTACCAAGAGAGAAATTGAAGAACCGGATCCTAGGATCTGCTGAGATGAAGAAAATGATAACACACTTAATGGATTTTTTGCTATAAGAGTGCATATCACTCTGATTCTGTTCTGGTTTTCCTATCGAAGATCATGGTTAAAGCCTTCAACTTCAGTTTCCTGCCAAAGATTTTAGTTTTAGGTATCACTGGCCGAATAAGTTATTTTGTATATTTTGTATAGTTAAGCCTTCATTTTCAGAAAATTCAATATGAAAGAAACAATACATAGAAACTATGGAACCTATTTCAATTTGATACAAGTTGTGAAGATTTTATTAATGCAATTTGATACAAGTTGTGAAGATTTTATTAATGTACTTTATTTTTTAGATTGAATTTAGAAGGTCATCTTCAAGGTTGCAATCATGGATGATGGACCACAATATCCATCAATTGCTCAGAAGTTAGGTGGACATTCTTAATATATCTAGTTTAGGGACTATTGGCTTAAGTTACGGTTGCCACATTCAACAGTATTAAGCTTCCACGCCATTATAGGTAATGTGTTACATATACATTTAAGCAATACTCTATCAACTGTTCTTAAGCTTTATAGAGAATATATTATCTATTGATCCGTCAAATCGAGGGACGATAGTTGTTGTTCATCATTTTTCTTAAGCTTTACAGGTACTTGTTTGTTAGGTGTGACAATGAGCCAGCTCTATGGACAATGTTTGTTATTTTCCACCCGTTTTTATGTTTCACGTGTGTTTGTACTAATATTACAAGTTGAATTATGAGCTTGATCAATTTAATTTGTTTTATTGATCTGTAGTGACTTAATTTGTAACTTGTCCCCATAAACTTCATACCATCAAGGAGTTTAAGGGTGTAGTTGTAACTGAAAGAAAGGGTGGCTCGTCATGGTACTTTGATTTAAGCCATGTTATCTACTAATTTTCTTTTCTTAGATTTCTTTATGTATTAGTGTTTCTCTATCAAAGCCATTATATGCTAGCTCTCTGGTATTTTTCAATGTTGGTAAGTAACATTTCTAAAAGTAGGAACGCCTTTATGTACAATAGCTACATATTCTAATATTTTTTACTACTTCAGTCTGATATTTTGTCTGAAAACCATTCCATGACCGAATGCTTGGTGGTTGATAATGATCTATGGTTTCTACTTAGTCAACTTGCTAATCAATTTTACAGCTTTTGAATTGGATCGCTCGTACCAAATTATGTATTGTTAAGTTTTACTTTCACATTTGTAATCATGTTTGTGGGTTGTGATTTCATGTGCCTTCTCAAAGCTTTGGTTTTGTATGCATGTTGTTATCTTTTGCTAGAAGTAGAGATTTACTGCTTATTGTAAATTTTTCAAGTGTTGTTTGTTTACATTTGTTTGATTCTGCCTTCTGGTGTAGCAGGGAGCAATTATTGAATTCCTGGCCTGTTTGTGGCGAGGTTCTTCAGATTTCTGATCTGTTGAACAACATGGTCCACTTAATTCTTTGTTTTGACAAAGGGACTGGAAACCAGGTGGTGGCTGAAGGTTTCTAACAGATAAGAAGGCTTCATATGGGTACAATATTTGCAAGTTGCTACTCATTTAAGCCTTATGGATTGATGGATTATATAACGATATTTTTGTATCATATATATGGATTGAGGTTATGTATTTATGGTTTTAGCATCATGAAGTAATAAAAATCAGTCGTTTACTTTTTGGTTTTATATAGTTGGTTCTTCAAGTTGAGTGAGTGGGGGCTCATTTCTCATCTTATGATGTCAGTATTCGATCTGGATCAAGTTCTTCCCCTATTCTGGTATGACATAGTTCTTTACATTTCAATTTCCTCTTTATCCATTATATTTAAAAATTTGAAGACATTCTTTGAAAAACTCAGTCAGGTTTCATTGTATATTGTGCTTGGAGGCACGGCGGTTCCGGTGTCAGTAGAAATATCAAATGGTTTGATGCTGCAGAAGAGAAGAAAAATTATGTTGAATCAATATTGATTTAAATACTTATATAATGTTGAATCAATATTGTTCAAATTAATAATAATGTTGAATCAATATTGTTCTGGGTGGTCAAACTGGGGTGAATGGATGCTAAGTGAACTGCATGAACTTTCCCTAGAGAATTCTGTCATCTAGATCCATGGGATAAATTATAAGATGTAGTGATGGGTATTAGAACAAGAATTTTGATTATACACTTCTTAAATAAGTTTTGATGATAACAAATATTTTCATGTTATAAGAACAAAATCTGCCTCTTAAATTATTAATTTTAAATGTGCAGGATTAGAAGTTCTCAAGTTGAAAGAAGCTCTGACGCAACATATTCCTCTCTAAAGCAAAAGTTCTATAACAAGAAGATATGATTAAAGTCCTCTTAGAATATCTCATTACGCAACGCGCACTCAAAATAGTTGCTTTGTAAACCAAACTATGATACTTTGATACACGCAAACTCTGATTCTCAGAATCAGCCACTTTAATTGAAGATCAAAGGATTAACGGCTCCAGAGACAAATCTGTATTTTTGGAAACTCTTAAATGACATTTATAATCATCCAAAAATAAATCAAGATGTCTCCAATGAATCATTTTACTCATCTATAAAAAGGAGTCTACTGAAGAAATTTGCAAGAACCCTCTCGCACACATAATTATATTCAAATTTCTGTTTCATCAAATTGTGAATTAATCTTGTGTAAAATATCACAGTTGTGATAATAGCTTTCTAAGAAGCAACTTTAGTTACACACTTTGTAATCAAAACTTTATATACCTTGAGTGACTAAGTGTTAGTCAGTAGACTCAAGAAGACTTTGATAGTAGGTCATTGTGTTTGTAATCCTTATTTGATTAGTGGATTAAGACCTCGTTAAGAGGGGCGAAATCACCTTGGCGGGTGGACTGGATGTAGTTTGAGTTCAAACGAACCAAGATAAATCAATCGTGTTCATTGCATTATTTTTTGAAAACCTCAATTCAAACCCCCCCCCCTTTCTTGTGTTTTTCGTCCCTTAAATTGGTATCAAAGTGCCTGGTTTTGGGTGCTAGCACTTAACCGTGTTAGAAAAATATCCTAAAGAAAAACACTATGGAAGAACAATTCCAGAACAACAACGACAATCAGAATGACAAGATCTATGGCAAACCTCCAGTGTTCAACGGTGAGAACTTTGATTACTGGAAGGATGTTCTATAAAGCTTCTTTCTGGCTCTGGATGGAGACTTCTGGGATATGGTAACAAATGGCTACACTCATCTTGTTGGAGACGATGGTTAGGAGATTGAAAGAAAATATATGATAGTCCAACAGAAGAAAGAGTTCAAAAATCATCACAAGGCCAAAACAATTCTTCTGAGTGCCATTTCATACACATAGTATGAGAAGATCACAAACAGAGAATCTGCCAAGCATATGTTTGACTCTCTGAGAATCACGCATGAAGGAAACACCAAGTCAAGAAGACCAAAGCTCTGACACTTATTTATAAGTATGAAGCATTCAAGATGGAAGAAGATGGAACAATTGAGAAAATGTTCTCAAGGTTCAAATTATGGTTGTTGGATTAAAAGTTCTGGATAAAGGCTACTCAATAGCAGATCATGTGAAAAAGATCATCAAAAGCTTTCCAAAGACTTGGAGGCCCATGGTCACTGCTCTAAAGTTGTCAAAGAATCTAAATGAGATGTCTCTTGAAGAATTGATCACCTTCTTGAGGAGTCACGAGATAGAACTTGAAGAAGATGAACCTCAGAAGAAATGTAAGTTTGTTGCTCTAAAATCTAACAAATCTGAATCTAAAGCTTTTCAGGAAGAAGAAGAAAGCTCTGGAGGCTCATCAGAAGAAGATAAATTATCACTCATTTCCAGAAGGGTTCAACAACTTTGGAAGCACAGACAAAAGAAATTCAGGAGTTCCAGAAGATCAAGCAATCACTCTGAATCATCCTCTGGCTACAAGAAGACCAGAAGTAAAGAAGTAGTGCGCTATGAATGAAAGGAACCTGGACATTACAAGAGTGATTGTCCTAAACTTTAGAAAGAAAGGCATAAGAAGAAATTCAACAGAGAGAAGAAGAAAATTCTTATGGCTACATGGGATGACTCAGAATCTTCTAAAGTTGAATCAGAATCAGAAGATGAACATGCAAACATTGCTTTAATGGCCAACGTATAAGATGATATCAACTCATTAGAATCTGGATCAGTTTCAGAAACAGAAGAGGTATTCTGTAAACTATCTAGAACTCAATTAGAAGATAGACTCTCATAAATCCTTGAAAAATATCAGAAATTTCAATCCAAATATAAAAACCTGAAATATAGTCTAGTATCTGAATCTGAGGAAACTAGGAAACTAAAAGCAGAAAACTCTGAGCTTAAAGAAAACATTTCAAAACTTGAAAACGCTTTTGAAAAATATAAAGCTCAGAAAGAATATGACTAAGAAGTTCCATCTATTTCTAATAGCATCATAAAGCACTATGATCATAGTTTTAAAAAATTTATAGCTAAAATCATAGATAGAAGCATAATTGCCTCAATGATCTATGGTGTTAGCAAAAATGGAAGAAGAGGCATAGGACACGTTAAACCTCTAGGAGAAACACCATAGAAATTTAAACAAGTTAATAACATGGTCATAAAATTCAATATATATTTAAATTCTCACTTTACATATGGACACAAGCATGATTTAAAATATACTAGTGAGACATCTTATTCTATAAATTATATTGAGAAATCTAAAATCAATCATAATTTTGTAAGTTCTAAAAAACAAGGACCCATAAAGATATGGGTACCCAAGGATAAAAATTTTTATGTTGCAGATGTCTTTAACAGCAAGATTGAAACACCAATCCTGGTACTTGGACTCTGGATGCTCACGACACATGACGGGAAGAAAGCATATGTTCCAAAGTCTTGAGCTTAAAGTTGGAGGCTACGTAGGTTTTGGAGGCAATCAGAAAGGAAAAATCATTGGCTCTGGAACCATTGGTAAACGGTACTCTTACCTATATATCTAATGTTCTGTTAGTTGAAGGATTGATGCATAACTTTTTTATCAATAAGTCAATTAAGTGATAATGGTTATGATATAATATTTAATCAAAAGTTTTGTAAAGTTGTTAGTCAGAAAGATAGAACAATCCTCTTTAATGGGAAGAGAAAGAACAACATCTTTAAAATAAAACTTTCTAAACTAAAAAGTCAGAATGTGAAATTTCTTATGTCTGTTAACGATGAGCAATGGGTCTGGCACAAAAGATTGGGACATGTTAATATGAGAAGATTATCTCAGATTAACAAACTCAATCTGGTCAGAGGACTTCCTAATTTGAAGTTCAACTCAGAACCTCTGTGTGAACCATGTTAGAAAGGCAAGTTTGCTAAACCTGCTTTCAAATAAAAAAGTGTTGTTTCTTCCTCTAAACCATTAGAACTTCTGCACATTGATTTGTTTGGACCGGTGAAAACTGCTTCAATCAGTGGTAAGAAGTATGGATTAGTGATCGTAGACGACTATAACATATGAACATGGGTAAAGTTCCTTAGACACAAGGATGAGTCAATCTCTGTATTTGCTACCTTCTACAAACAAGTTTAAAATGAAAAAGAGTTTAAAATTGTAAGAGTCAGAAGTGATCATGGTGAAGAATTTGAGAACAAAAAATTGGAATTATTTTTTAATGAAAATGGCATCTCTCATTATTTCTCTTGTCCTAGAACTCCATAACAAAATGGAGTTGTAGAACGAAAGAACAGAACTTTACAAGAGATGGCTAGAACCATGATCAATGAGACTAACATGGCTAAACACTTTTGGGCAGAAGCAGTAAATATAATGTGCTATATTCATAATAGAATATCTATAAGACCTATTATGGAAAAGACTCCATATGAATTATAGAATGATAGAAAGCCCAACATTTATTATTTTCATCCTTTTGGATGCACTTGTTTTATTCTTAATACTAATGATCCTCTGAACAAGTTTGATTCTAAGGCACAAAAATGTTTCATGTTAGGATACTCTGAACGTTCAAAAGGATGCAGAGTATACAATACAAAAACACGAACTGTGATGGAATCTATTTGTGTCAGATTTGATGATAAGCTTGGTCTTGAAAAGCCAAAGTAGAATGAATCTCTTACAAATATAGAAGTTCAAATTATAGAAACCAGAACATCTGAAGAATAACCCTCTACAGAAAAGACAACACAATTACCACAACAAGTTCTGAAGAACCCAGTCAGAAGAGACAATCCAGAAGCACGTTGAATCATCCAGAAGATAAAATTCTGGGAAAGAAATATGATCCAATCAGAACAAGATCTTCATTCAGAAACTCTGAAGAATCTCTAATGGGATTAGTTTCTCTAATTGAACCCACTTCCATTTACGAAGCTCTCTCAGAAAATGATTGGATACTAGCAATGCAGGAAGATCTAAATCAATTCACCAGAAATTATGTATGGGATTTAGTTCCTAGACTCAGAGGATTCAACATCATTGGAACCAAATGGGTCTTCAGAAACAAACTAAATAAACAAGGAGAAGTTGTCAGAAACAAAGCACGACTGTTTGCACAAGGTTATAGTCAGCAAGAGGAAATAGACTATACATAAACCTTTGTACCATTCGCAAGGTTAGAATCTATCATACTTTTAATTTCTTATGTCGTAAATCATGACATCACTCTCTATAAGATGGATCTCAAGAGTGCATTTTTAAATGGTTACATTGATGAAGAAGTTTATGTGTATCAACCCTCTGGTTTTGAAAACACTAAAAATCTAGAATATGTTTATAAACTTAAAAAATCATTATATGGTCTGAAACAAGCTCCAAGAGCTTGGTATGAAAGATTAAGTAACTTTCTTTTAGAAAATAACTTTACCAGAGGAAAGGTGGACACAAATCTTTTCTGTAGAACATTTAAAAATGATATTCTAATTTGTCAAATTTACGTAGATGATATAATATTTGGATCTACTAAAATTTCTTTGGGCAAGGAATTTGATAAGATTATGCAGGCAAAATTTGAAATTAGCCTAATGGGAGAACTGAAGTTCTTTCTGGGAATTCAAATCAATCAAACATCAGAAGGAGCCTACATTCATCAAAGCAAATATGTTAAAGAACTTCTAAAGAAATTTGATATTTCATAAAGTAAACCATCCAAAACTCCAATGCATCCTACTTGCATTCTAGAAAAGGAAGAGGTAAGTAAGACGATAGATCAAAAGATCTATAGAGGTATGATTGGCTCTCTCCTATATTTCACTGCCTTAAGACCTGATATTCTATATAGTGTTTTCCTCTATGCTAGATTCCAATAAGATCCTAGAGAATCTCGCTTAACAACTGTTAAGAGAATTTTCAGGTATCTGAAAGGTACTATTAATCTTGGCATTTGCTATAGAAAATCCAAAGAATATAAACTTGTAGGGTACTGCGATGCTGACTTTGTTGGAGACAGAACAGAAAGAAAAAGTACTTCTGGAAGTTGTCAATTTCTGGGAGACAGTGTAATCTCTTGTTCCAGCAAAAGATAATCTACAATTTCACTTTCAACTGCTGAAGCTGAATACATAGTAGAAACTGGATGCAATACTCAGATGATTTGGATGAAGAATCAGCTTGAGGACTTCAATATTTACGAGAGTAACATTCCTATACTATGTGATAATACTTCTGCTATCTGTCTTTCTAAAAATCCCATTTTACATTCTAGAGCTAAACATATAGAAATTAAACATCATTTCATTAGGGACTATACTCAGAAGGGAATTCTATTTTTGAAATTCATAGACATAGACCATCAATGGGCTGATGTTTTTACAAAACCCCTTGCTGAAGATAGGTTTAATTTCATTCTAAAACATCTCAGTATGGAATTATGTCCAAAATGAAAATATTAATTCTATACATTTATCTCTCAGAACTTCTTTTCTTATAAAATTCTGATTAATATTTCTTCTGAAGTAAGAGGGAGAATTGTATCAGAATCTATCTAGAACGATCTGACTGTTTGTAACTGAGAACATCTCATGTCAAGGACAAAACATGTAGATCATTACATCAACACCTGTCAACGAAGCTCCAAGTGTCTTCTGAATCTGAATATGTGTTTAAACTTTGAGAAAGGATAGAACATGCAGTTCATGAAATGAACAACTATCAACCTAAGCTCTAGGTGTCCTCTGAGACTGAATACATGGTCAAATTCTGGGAAACTAAAACGGTTGAACTGGAAATGTTGAGGCTCTTGTCACTTTGGTAACTGTTAAAAAATCTTTTACGCCATCCCATTGTCAGAATTCATTAATGTTGTTAATCATTGTGTTTGTGATTTCATTTTTCATTAACTATGTTTTTTTTACTGTTGTAAATGCTATATATATATATATATATATATATGTGTGTGTGTGTGTGTGTGTGTGTGTGTGTGTGTTTGTGTGTGTGTTCACATTCACCATACAAACACTTTTTACTTTCTCACAATCACTATCACTCTCTTCTTGCTTCTTGCTTTCTCTTGCTCTCTGCATTCGGTTATCAAAACCCTCTTGTGAACAATAGTTTCATCTTCCAAGCAAGCTCAATATTCTTCATCTTCTCATCAAGTTTTTTCAAATCAAGCTTCTGAAGAAACCCATGTTACTCTGATCAGAACTCTTCTCACTCCGGTTGATAAACTAGAAGTTCTCTGTGAACTGTTCGTAGACTTTGATAGCATGAAGGAAAATGGTTATGATCTCACTCCTGAAGTCAAATTTCAAGGTTGGACAAAGTACTTTGATCTTCTAATAGGTCCCATTTTTCCTAAGTTGTTCTAAGAATTCTGGATTTTTGCTACAACCTCAATCAACCAAGTAACATCTTATGTTATGGGGAAGAAGATCATCATCACTGAAGATCTTATTGGAAGACTTATTGAATCTTAAGGAAATGGAATTAAATGAAGCGACATGGAGAAAAGTTCTGACCTAACAACAATTTCTAGAGAGATCTTTACTTCTGGGCAACATTCAAACAAGATTAAGGATCTCAAAGATCGTCAGAGAATCTGGGAAAAGATAATTATGGGTTGCATCAGTCATAGAAAACCCACAAGTTCTCCAGATTATATCAATATTGATTAACAATATCTTTCTATTTCATCTCAACCAACAAGAAAATAAACCTTGCTCATAGTTTATTCAATCATCTGAAGAACAGCATCAAAGAAACAAGAGAAGATGAGAAAACTAAAAGAGATTGGATACCTCTAGGAAGGCTAATCTCAAATATCCTAACAGAAAACAAACTGGTAGATCATCTGATTGAAGCTCAGCAAGTTGATGATCTGGAAGAAATTGCTGGAAAACCTCTTAATGCGAAGAATCTCAAGAAAATGAAGTTTATTGACAACGTCAATAAAGACCATGTTCTGCACTCAAGGGAAGTGATCACCACAAGGAAGATTCCTCTGAAGGATTTTCCTCTGTTCTCAGCTGATACCCATCCAGAAGTTATTGTCAAATATCTGGAGGCCTGTAAACAAGATGGCACTATTCCTGAGACCAATCCATAAGATCTCAGAAGACCTTCTCTAGAAGTTGCACTAAAGACGAAGATAAAGAAAAGGAAAGCTTTTAAAGGACCTTCTCATAATACACCAAAGGTTCCTAAAAATAAAGGTAACCCTTATGCTTTTATTTCTGTTATTAAGTCAATAATAACAACATCATCTAAAATTCCTCCACCTGAAAACCCTTTTTATGTAACTCCTTCTTCTGATATCCCCACATCTTCAAACCCCATTACTTCTGAAGCCCCATCTTCTAAAATCACAACTTCTGATATACCTCAACCTTCTGTCAATCCTCAACCCTATAATAATCCTCAGCCTGAAAAAACCTTTCACCTTCCCCCAGACCTTCTGAACATCGTTCACCACAAACACTTGATGACTTCGATATTCCTATTTATCCAAATCCTCCCTCTAACCTAAAACTTCAACAAGTTCTTTCTGATATTGATCAGTTTCCACCTTACCTTGAAACTTCTCAATCAAACACTTTTAATCCACCTCCTACCACCATACAAACCATTCCTATCATTAACTATCCCCTTAATTCCTCTCAACCTATGCTCATATTTGACATTCCCACACCACCAGAAGATTCACTATCTTCTTATGAATCCACTCCACCAAGATCCCCTACCTTCATCAAAATTCCTGACACTTCCACTCCCACAAATGAACCATAAGACCCCCTCAGAACCGTCATTGACATTGAATCACTAGAAAAACTAGCTTCTAATTCTAAGAAAATAGTAATACCAAAACCCAAGCCCAAACCAACCAAATCATATGTTGGTGTTTTATTTCTAGATTTTGAAGCAGAAATGAATGATTGGGTGGACACTCTAAAAAATGCTTGTGCAAATAATTTGAACCCTGCAGCATCTGATCACCTTTGGACCAAATTCATAAAATGGTTCAATGTTGAGTCCAAGAAGCTAAAGGATCTCAACTATGACGTTTCTCAGCTGAACTTCTGTGAAAAGTTGAAGGTATTTAAGGAAAGAGTTCTTAGCTGTTGGGAAAAGAAGACTCTTCATCTTATGGAAAATTCACCCTGGTCAGAACTTAAGGAATCTTCTCCTTCTAGACTTCAGGTCATGGTTGTTTCTGAAGACAAAGGGAAAGTTACTGTAACGTCACCATCTGAAACTCATGCACCATGCTCTGAGCAATTGGCTACTTCTGCTGAAGAAACTTCCTCATCCTCTCTTGTGATGAAAACTCTAGAAGAGTTAAAGAAAGAGAATGAAAGGGTCAAGATCAGACTGGATAAACAAGATGAAACAAATATAGAACTCAAGAATATGATCGGTTAGCAACTGAAGTCTACCTCTCAGATCAAAAATCTTCTGGAAGCATTGTTCAAAAGACTTCCTCCTCCACAACCTTAGTTTCTGTTTATTTGCTTGTTTATTTGTTTTTGTTCTTTAATTTTATGTTATGTTCTTATTTTTTTGATGAATGAAATCTTCTGTGTTTTGTTTACTTACACTCTGTTTATTTATTTTTAATTATTTTGCTTTTTGAATAATGACAAAAAGGGGGAGAACATAAAATATTTTGATTAATAAAAGCTCACCAAGACTAAGCCTCAAACATCCTAAAACTTTAATAAGTTTAATCTGATGTTAAGTAAACAGGAAAAGTCTTCAACTCAGGGGGAACTTATCTCAAAAGAACTTCTGATTTAAAAACTCTGAATGATCATTTCAAGAACTTCATAACTCAAAGGGAGTCTCTCTATTATATTTTGTTCTTAATTAAATATCTAAACATATAAAGTTTTGTCATCATCAAAAAGGGGGAGATTGTTAGAAAAAGAATATATGATTATACACTGCTTAAATAAGTTTTGATGATAACAAATATTTTCATGTTATAAGAACAAAATTTGCCTCTTAAATTATTAATTTTAAATGTGCAGGGTTAGAAGTTCTCAAGTTTAAAGATGTTCTGACGCAACATCTTCCTCTCTAAAGAAAAAGTTCTATAACAAGAAGATATGCTGAAAGTCCTCTTAGAAGATCTCATTACACAACGCACGCTCAGAACAGCTGCTTTGTAAACCAAACTCTGATACTTTGATACACGCAAACTCTGATTCTCAGAATCAACCACATTAATTGAAGATCAAAGCATTAACAGCTCCAGACACAAATCTTTATTTTTGGAAACTATTAAATGACATTTATCATCATCCCAAAATAAATCAAGATGTCTCCAACGGATCATTTTACTCATTTATAAAAAAAAAAAGTCTATTGAAGAAATTTGTAATAATCCTCTTGCACACATAATTATATTCAAAATTCTTTTTCATCAAATTGTGAATTAATCTTGTGTAAAATATCACAGTTTTGATAATAGCTTTCTAAGAAACAACTTTAGTTATACACATTTTGTAATCAAAACTTGATATACCTTGAGTGACTAAGTGTTAGTTAGTAGACTCAAGAAGACTTTGGTAGTAGGTCATTGTGTATGTAATCCTTATTTGATTAGTGGATTAAGACCCCGTTGAGAGAGGAGAAATCACCTTGGAGGGTGAGCTGGATGTAGTTTGAGTTCAAACTAACTAGGATAAATCAATCGTGTTCATTGCATTAGTTTTTGAAAACCTCAATTCAAACCAACATTTTCTTGTGTTTTTCATCCCTTCAATGGGAACACTCATGTTTTAAAATAATTTTAAGCTGAATTAGCGGAAAAGGTATGTCTTGGTCACTGACTGTCTTGACAAACATTGCTCTAGTCAGAAGTAGAACATTTGTATTAAGTTGTTTTGACAGTGGATTTTGTGGTATGATTGGTTTTGGCTGGAGTTTTCAATGAGTAGCTGGATTTTATGGTATGATTGGTTATGTGAAGCTTTTCCCTTCTGTATGCACAATGAATTGTGCTTCATGATTTGATTAATTGTGTATGATAACAAGTAGGGAATATATTAGGAGGATAATTTCTAATTCCTCGTAAATTGGGTGTACTATTTTTCCCCATTACAAACAGGTGTACAAGGTAGATGACAATGTGGTTTGTACATATTTCCCTTAAATAATGTAATATATGATATGGAATGAAGGAACTCTTGGTGTCATAACAAAAGTAATATTGCAGCTTCAGAAAATTCCTCAGTGTTCAATGGTACATTGATGCCCTGTTTTTACTTTTCGATGTATACTTTTTGCTAAGTTAGATCTTATAAACTGAAAATTGTTATTATCGTCAATTCATGAAATCTAAATGTTATGTTCACTTTTTTCTTAATTTGATTGAAACTCAATTAAAATGTTTTGTGAGAAATAGTTTTTCTTACATGAGTGATTAACATGCTCCACTAGAAAGCTCATGAATGATGACAAATCTATTTTAAAGGTATGTGGATTTGAGCTTATATCTTATCAATCTATCTGTCTTTTCATGTCATATGTAAAAAGTATAACTTTCAATTATAGTGGACCACTAACTACATTTCTATTTTAGAAATGGCTATTATCTTTCTTATTTTTCTAGCAGACTGCACCAACTATTATCTAAGTGAAATCAAGGGTAAATATGAGATGAGTATTTAAGAATTCCCGGTTCGTGCAAACATGTTATAGCTCTGATGATAAATATGGTAATGTTCGGTAACATTATTTCTCATGATATACTTGAACAATTAGTTATATGAATCTTTATATATCCTTTGTTTTTTGTTACTTAAAATGACAAGTGATGCTTAATACTTGATGAAATATCTTCTTTGCTGACAAAATATATATTATTATAATTATTTTTTTGTCATAGTTTCATATACTAGGATTTATCTCCATATCCTTTAGCTTATCCTTCACACATTGATATTATTAAATTTATATACATATCCTTTAGCTCTTATCATTTACACATTAATATTAGTAAATTTATATCCATATCATTTTTTTCTTTCTAATTTTGCAGTTAGCATTCACTGGATCGATGGATACTAGAAAGATTGTACTTTAACTGGCTGCAAGAAGCAATGTTAAGCAAGTGAAATTGGAACTTGGAGGAAAATCACCTTTCATTTTTTGTGAGGATGTTGATGTTGATAAGGCTATTGAAATTGAACATTTTGCTCTATTTTTTAATCAGGTTTGTGCAATCAATCTCCATTACTTTCGTAAACACAGATTTGCAAATGCGGAATAGAGGTTTTGTCCATTGACAAAGAAACGAGTAAAACTTATTAGTGTGTTTGTTATGCTGGGATTTATAAGATGTCGATCAAAGGGTGTTCTTCATTTGATGTAGATGCTTCCATCTAAAGATATTAACTTTGATGGTTACACAGAGAAGAATTTAGAAATTGTGGGTGAAAGTGTAATACCTAGAATTAGTATGTTCATATCTCTCTCTTACTGTTATTTATCATTTGTTAGTTTGTGATTCCCTCAAATATATTTGTGAGATTTGTTTCTGACTCGCTGGTAAATATTTACCCTTGCAATTATGGTCGTGTGAAGCCAGACATTGTTGCATATGGATGGGACATATGGGATCAAAGATTAGTTTGTGTTGTAAGAGTTTATAAGGAACCAGTGTTGCAAGTCTTGTAGTTTCTTGTGTTGTATCCATTATTTTTCGAACGAGGAAGGTGTGGTAATGTTTGAGGATGTAGCGAAAAAGTTGAAGGAAGTAGGGTTGATTGATTTGGGAAACATACTTGAGAGATATAGACAAAAGATGGATACTAGAGAGAGGAGGAGGAATAAATTTCCAGTAGTTGAAGATACTAATCTATGATAAACAAGCCATGTAAGTATTATGCAGCCTGATGTAAAAAAACTAAAGTTGGTTATAAACAAAGTATTTGATTTATGAGATGTCAACATTTTATAAGCATAGTAGTAGTGGAGAATCTGACTTGTAAGGGTTAGCACTCGGGATTCCCTCATATATTATGTTATCAATTTTGTTTAGAAATTGTTCCCTTCAGTTAAAAGATTCTTTCTTTGTAACATATATTGTTATATAGTATGCACACCTAGAATATTATCTTCATATAATGAGTTTAGGCTTGCTATAAATGACTCAAACAATGAACGAAATGGTAGATAAATATTGAATAAAATTTCCCTTTTAGTTTCATTTCATCTTCCTTGAGTTGTTATAGCCCTTTTAATTAACAATATTGCATTATTCATCAATAAATAAGTTTTAGTTAAAATACCCCTTTTGGTCCCTTGAGTATACCCCCTGGTTCACTTTGGTCCCTTAATTTTTTTTCGTGTCATTTTGGTCCTTTACGTTTCTTAACATATTCACGTAAGTCCTTCCGCTAATGAACCGTTAGTCAAAGTTCAAAAAAAGCTTCCAGGTGGCAGTTTGTATGCTAAGGTGGATAAGTGGAGTCCAGATGGCAGTTTTCAAATTATATATTTTTCTTTTAATTTCATTTAATTAGATAAAATCAAAATTAAAAACAATAAAACTCTCTCTCCTCTCTCACGCCATTCTTCCCCAATTACCACAGTTTCCTCTCTCACTACTGTTAAACCTAAAATATATGAAGCTCACTATTGTTAACCCAAATCAAAAGGAAAATATATGAATTTGTTAAAAATAAAATAAGATGAAAAAATAGGTAAATTGTGTTCCATTCTTCTTTCTCGTGAACGAAAAATCACAATCTCTACCTCACATTCTCACACGATTCAGACTTTTTCTTTCTCACTTCCAATTTCTCTCTGTGTTCGATTTGTCTCGGTTTTGGTGGTGGTGATTCGCGATTTGTTATTGTGGATTGAAGGACGATGAAGGTATAATGTTTGGGTTTGAAGTTGAGCGACTTGTGGAAGTTTGGTGATGGAAGTTCTGTTGTTATTGAAGGGATGACGGTTTAAGGAGTAATCGACTCATATAGAAAGGTATGTGTTTTTGTTTTCAAGTTTCTCTCTTAATCTGATAAATAATCGAATCAAAATTCTGGAAGGTTCTTAAATAGTAGTAGTTGAAGAAACGACGTCGTTGGAGTTCAAGAATTTAAAGTTGAAGCTAATACATTTGGGGAAGAAATTAGTGAGATGTTTAGATGAGTATCAGGGTTTTAACTTTGAATTAATCATGTAATTAAGCAATATAGTTAATAGGGTTTTCAATTTTCTGAAAATAATTTTATTTTATGTGCATATAAAGCAGTAATTATTATGGAGATTTTGTTGAAGAAGGTTGTTGGTATGAGGTTGAAGAATAGCCGGTTCATAGGAGATGTAGTGAAGATGATAAAGATTTTGGTGCTAGTGTAAAACGTGTGACTTGCATGCCATGTGGTGTAGACATCATGCCACTCATTTGACAGGTGGACAAAATAAACAAACGTTTGAGTTCAATTGACAGAAGGGACTCCTTTGTAACTTTTATAAAATTAAAGGACCAAAATGGCACGAAAAAAAATTAAGGGACCAAAGTGAACCAGAGGGTATACTTAAGGGACCAAAAGGGATATTTTGCCTAAGTTATATTATTTTGATGTTCCTCGTTGAAAATGTGATTTCTTATTTGAAAATTGGTGTACAAAGAATGGTATAGTAAATTTGGTGTTCAACCCAATACTACCCATGTAATGGTTTTTAATCAACTTATTGTCTGTTACCATTAAGAGATCACATGAATAGTTGACAATCACATTAAATGACATAATCTGATTGTCCAATACTACACATGTAATGATTTTTATAATACTCTGTCATATGTTTAATACTTAATACAAAATACAATATATTTTCATTCATATCAAAATCTTAACAATGTATTACTTTCAATAAAAGTACTTGACAAATAAGTATCTTAGTTTACAAGTAAACGTTACTTACCCTCTTTTTTGGTAATGGCTCTACTGTTGGAGTCTGGCTAGCTTGTGTTTCAACAAGTCTTGGTGATTCACCATCAACAACCACCAACTTTTTTTTTCTTACATGTTATTTTGTTGTGGCCATATTCAAAACAAACCTTGCACCTATGGCTAGTGTTAGTCCTTTGCCATATAGTTTGTGACGCCTCATCAGGTTCTCTCCTATGTAATTTCTTTGGTCTTCCAGGTCCCCTCTTGTAACTTGGAGGCAATATTTCTGGATCAGTGGTCTTTGGCCATTTGTTTTTCCCATTGATATGAGTAATGACTTGATTGTAACATGCCACATAAGTAACCTTAAGATAACACTTGTTAACATACTTTAGTGGATCATCAACCTTCCTATGTATGGCTGCAACTGCATGTCAGCAGGGTATCCCAACCAGTTCCCAAAAATTACAAGAACAAATGTGGTTTACTAAGTCTACAACATATGAATCTGTGAACATGACATGAGACACTTGAAACTTCAACATGCCTTCATATGTTGGCAACCAGTTTGCACTTTTTTCAATCTCCCTATCTAGCCTCCTAAGGGGTTTGGACATGACTTCTCCATTGTAATTTTCTACCTTCTCTCTATTGGTGGCAAACCTACCCATCAGATAGTTTCTAATCCATCAGACTTCCACCACATTTTCACAACTTCAATGTTAAAGGAAGGGTCCATATACTTGAGTAGGTCACGGGCTTCAAAGTAAGACTAAAAATATGTGTCTTGATCATTCACAGCAAACACATCCCCTACATATCTTAACAGTGCATCCTTAACAAAAGACCATTTTGTATAAAAAAAACAACCTTAAATAACACCATATCCTACACAAAATACGAAACCACATAAAGGGTATATCAGACAATGCAATGCAAATAGAGATGGGTAACCATAGAAAACTAGGGTAACGCAAACAATTCAACTCAAGTGGGACATGTGAAGTAAATGCAAACAGTCTTGAATGAAGTAAACAAATGCAGTTATGGAAACTTTACCTTATCTATGGGTCCACCTACCAAATGTTGCGTTCTTTAATGGTGGGTCCAAGTATATCTACGCAAAGCATGTGCAAACAAGAAAAGCTGTGTTTTTTTCGATTGAAGGGACCACAAGGGAGAAAAAAGAGTGAAGTTGATTGTATTAGGGTTCTTTTTTATTTCTAAAGAGATAACAGAATAGATTACAAAAGAGATAATGAGATTAATCCAGTCAGCCAATAAAAAGAGATAACAATAAAATTTAATTATCCTGTCAACCTGTCACATCAGCAACCATTAGGGTTGTTTGACGTCAGAGACTATTAATTGAGACGGAAAATTTTGTGAGGATCAAACCTTAAAGAAAAATTTCAGAGAGACTAAAATTCAAAATGACCATATTTACCGGGACCAATAACTTATTTAATTCAAAATTTAATAATGTTGTGTTCACATAACTAGATTCGACTAGTTGGAATTATTTGAAATAGTAAAAAGAATATAATTTGAACTTTAATTATTCACCTCACATACTAAAATTTAAGTTCAAAAGAATTGAAAAAGAAAAGTTAGACATGAAAAGGAAGCATAACCAGCTAGAACATGTAGTAAGTGTAGGAATAAAGTGGTAGCATAAGCATATGCACCAACAATCCCTTGGCACTTTCTCCTTCAAAAAATTACAACTTTATTAATCTTCATCTTCTTTTATTCCACCAAAAACAACATTATCTTCTTCATTTCCCTTTACAACTAATAATATTTTTCCTTCATTATAGACAAATCTAATAACAAGAAAAATTATATGAAAAAAACTAATTTTTATTAAAAACTGTTCCGTTTTCCTATACTCCACTCAACTTCAAATTAAGAAAACTATGAAAAATTATAAATAAAAAAGAAAGTAGCATGAGTTCCAATTTACACCCAATTGATCATCAACAACATAGACATGGCAAAAAAAAAAAAAAAAATTAATAATTACATCAAAAAATACTTTAAACAAAAAAATTCTTTAAAACTCTTTCGAATTAATATTTGACTCGTCCAATCCATTTCTGAGTCGACTCATAGTTCGATCACTGAACCCTGAGTCAAGCAACTCCTCCCAATCCACCTCTTCCTCCTCCACCTCCTTGTCACTCATAACCTCCAATATCCTCTTCACTTTCTCATTAGCTTTTTCACTCTTCATTTTCTCCATCTTTTGTAACATTTCTACAACCCTAATCTTTTTCGCCACCGCCTTAAACCTCAACCCGCCATGACTCAATACATACAAAACCCCAACACATCTTTCTCGAGTTGACTCGTTATCCAACTCGGCCCCACCCAATAAACCCACCAAACACTCCACAACACCCGCATCCAACATCGCAGCCCGACCATCCGACCCAAACCCCAAATTACCCAAAATTAACAAAACCCGATCCATCATATAACCCGACTTAACCATCCCCAAAAGAACCGAAACAAACCCGAGTTTAACCATCTTAACCCTATTACTCTTCACTAAAGACAAATGACAGAGAGCCAAACTCGAGTCATGACGCGTCTTCTCACTCTCCGATTTAAGCGCGTGAAGCAAAGGCAAAAGTGCACCTAAAACACCAATCGCAGTTTTATTATCATCATCAAGCGATAAACTAAAGAGCACACACGAAGCATGTTCCTGCGATTCACTCGATCCAAACTTCAAAACCTCAATCAACGGTGGAACAATTCCTGACCGTACGATCTTCACTTTGTTGACTTTCTCGAGCGAAAGGTTGACTAATGAAGCAAGAGCGTTGACTCTTACGACGTCGTTTTTGAACAAAATCAAAGAACGCAAAGAACAGAGTATCCTATTGGTGCAGAGTTGAACCCTAGATTCCTCTTTCGTTTTCGTGGTTTTTCTGAGAGAGATTAGAGCTTCTTCTACTATAATCGATTGAGGGTTTCTGAGTTTTGTTACAAATTCTTCTTCTTCTGGTGTTGTTGAAGGTTCAATTTCGGAAGATGAAGGTGAAGAGTAGCAGAATCTTCGAAATTTTGGTGTTGTTGATGATGATGATGATGTGACAGTTGCTATGGATTCCTCTGAGCTCGAGTACGAGGTTTTTCGTGGTGTTAAGATTGAGATTTGTAGTGTTTCTTTTTCTTGGTCGGTTTTCTCTGATACGACGTCGTTTTGAGGTTGTTGATGTTTTCTTGAGGACATCAAGGTATGTACGATGTTTTCAGCTGTGGTGAGATTTTGGTTGGTTTGGATTTTGGTTTGGGTTTGGAATTTGGATTGGGATTGGGTTTGGGTCCATTTGAGAATGGAGGATTTGAGGTTAAGATTTGGGATTAGGGTTGTGAAATTGGGGGTGGTGCCATCTTGAAGTTGAGGGGTAAAGTTGAGATTTTTACAGGCTTGGATTGAGGTTCGGTCGAAGGAATGGCCGGAGGAGATAATTACAGGGTCGGACATGAGAGAACCAGAAATGGGGCAAAGAAATTCTTGAGGTGGATTTTGGGTAGTTTTTGAAGTGTTGAAGAAAATCATTTTCTTCCATTTAGATTCCTTTTTTGCACCTCCCCATTTCTTGTTTGTGTTTGTGTGAATCTCCATGTGAAAATGGTTCAACTAGTTTGTGTTTTTGTGTGTCTTAACAAAGTTGGTGTTTTTTGTTTTGGGTTAGTGTGAAGAAGAACATGTTGTTTAGAGAAGTGAGATTGAGGAAGAATGGAGATTTTTCCATTGTTTGAAGTATTGAAAATTAGAGATTAGAACTTAGAATTTCAATGATAAAGATGAGTTGAGGGGGAGCATGGGCATGTTAGTGTATTGCTCTTTTAGGTTGTTGATTGAGTGAGAGAAGAAAAGTGAGAGATAATGGTTGTGATGTGTGAGGAAAATGATGTTTTGATGTTGGAGTTGAAAGAAAGTTTGTGGGAGATTGGAGAGTTTTGATTGATTCTTTTGCTTTAGGAAAATATAAACCTCAAAAGATTATGAGATGTGTGATAATGTTCCTAAGAAACTAATCTTAAACAATTAGGCATTCCTACTAGTAGTCACTAGTCACTACTATAACTCAATAAAATAATAAAGAATAATAATGCTTTGTTTTTTTAAGCTAAGTATTGAATATAAAGAATATTAGAGGTATTCAAACTCTGAGACAAAATATCAATTGAAACTTAAGTTAAATAATATAAATGATATTTGCAAAATTTATAGAAATTTAATTGGGATAATTAATCTCTCCATTAAAAGACCGTCATTAAATCAGTTTATTTGATAATAATTATATATAAACATCTATTATAAAGATATTGTTTTAAAAGACCGTCATTAAATCAGTTTATTTGATTGTTATATATAAACATCTGATTATAAAGATATTGTTTTAAATCGAAATATTCTACTTATTTAATTTTAAGATTTTTATCATCTTCTTATAGAATGGGATGGAATCATGGAATAATTAATGTTTTATAGTGAGTATTGTAAACTCAAAAAACTATTGAATCACGTTGTGTTTAGCTTTATTTATTTTTAAGTTTTTGTTAATGGTATATACTCTTCAAATTGGTCACGCATTTGCTGTAAAAGTATAGAAAAGATGCCTAAGAGCCAATAGAAAATGACTCATTGAATGTTGCCAACTTTGGTCTTTTACACAATTTTGAATAATCGTAATTTTCTTTTGTCGAAAGATCGGATATCAAGATTTTTTTTTTTTTAAAATTAATTTTTTTATTTTATATTTTGTTACATAAGTATTTAAATGTGAGACATTATTTAAGAGATTTTAGTTCAGATCTATCTATATAGGTTTATACATAAAATAAAAAAATAAAAAAACTTTAATGTGCTTTTATTAGAAAGTTTATGTAAAGTACAAGTCATTGAGCCTAAATTATGGGCAAATAGAGTATTAAGGAAGCTCTAATAACCTAGGGCACTTTCTTTGTGAAAAATATTACGAGGACAGTCATGCATATTCCTGTATGGCAAGTCACAATCAAGAACAAAAAGTTAAAATAAATAAAGAGATGTTTCTTCTATGTCTTTTTTCCCTACCCTACCTTCATATTTAGTAGCATCTATAAATTTATATTTTGGACAATAATGTTAAATTGTATTTTTGAAAGAAAAAATAAAGTAGAAACAATTATTGATATTTATAATTTTAATGATTATTTACATACTATTTGCTCTATCCCAAAATAATTATTTTTGGTCATTTTATATAGATTAAAAATCATAATAAACGAAATAGAGAATAATGTTTTTATTAAATTATTGATTTATTATTGGTATATTCGAATGATTATAAATGCAAAATAAAAATATAATAAATTAAGAATATTAATTAGAAGACATAATTAACATATAAATATTAGTTAAAATATAATATTTATTTTAAAACAAATAATTTTATAAAATGATATAATTATTTTGGGACAACATTAGTTAAAATATAGATTTTAGTTATAATATTAATGATTATTTACATACTTAGTTAAAACAGGTTTTGGTGTTGGTAGAATGATAAATTTTATTGAGACAATTTTATCTATTATTTAATCACACTATAAAATATACATATCTTAATATAGTATTACATCGGTTAATCAATCAATCAAAATAATAGTTTTTATTTAAACATCTATTTTTTTTATTAAATTAAAGACATAACACTATTTCCTTCCGTAAACAAGTGTCCTAATGAAGAACAGACAAAAGCGATAGTGAAACAAACTTCCAATCTTCATCTTCGTATAATTGTTTTGTTAAATGATTCTACGAACTTTGATATAAATTTCAAAATTTATTATGAATTATAGTTTGATGAATACTGATAGATTAGAACTAATATATGAGAAATGGGTTCTTGAATTCCTTGAATACCGAAACAAAATCTTCCCAACAATTTCTTTTATTGTTCGTGTGTTATATGCGGGAATATCAAAATATTTTCAAAGAAAGAAATATTCCATCACCTATGTTGTGATGAAAATTTTCAAAATTATACAATATGAACGTGATTTGTGAAGTGGATAAAATTAAAATGTGACGTCAAAAAGACATGAAGTTGATGAAGATATGGATGATCGATTAGAAGATATGATCTATGATATTGGAGAATCTTCTTTTAGCAAAGCTCATATTTATGATACTTTATATAGTGATAAGGACGCACCTTTATATAAGGGGTGTACAAGTTTTACACGATTGTTTGTGCTGTTAAAATTGTTTAATCTGAATGCAAAAAGTGGATAGATGGATAAAAGTTTCACAAAATTGTTTGATTTGCTGAAACAAATGCTACCAGAAGATAACAATTTGTTGGATTGTTGATGTGAAGCAAAGAAGATATTGTGTCCAATGGATTTTGAGTATATCAAAATACATGCATGTCATAATGATTGCATATTATACATAAAAGAGCGTAAAAATTGGATCAATGTATGGAATATGGTGAGTCATGCTACAAGGTGAAAGACAACAATTATGATGAAAGGAATGAATGAAAAATGGTTGTTGAAAGAGAATAACAAGAATTTCATAATTTGGTTTAATGAAAGGGTTTGTAAGGATGATAGTCCATCTCAGACAATTAAATGGTTGTCATACTTGCCAAAATTTAATGTAGTAACCTTGACTGCATACGCATTAGTAATTTTTTATACAAAATCAAAAGATGATTGTAGTACAATGCAAAATAGTGGGACTATGGTTAAGGCCGAATCCAGGTATTTCTCTTGTTCGAAAGATAAGAATCTTGTTGTAAATGTGCCTTAAAATATTTGTTGATGAAGAGAAGGAAAATATATTTTGGAGATTGTATTTACTGCGAAAATCTGACGAAAAATCGAAGAAAAAAAATCATTCGGATGAATAGTGTCTGTACAGATGAATAGTAATATTCGTACAGGATGAATAATGACGTCTGTCTGTATGGTGAATAGTGATTTTAGGCTTTCGGGTTTTTTTTCGATTAGGTCAATGGATCCTTGTATAATACAATTGTGATTTTGGGCTTTGGTTGTTGGGTATTTGTTATTATAAATATGTATCTCTTATATGTTTGATGTGTGATAATCTTAGGGTTTACACCAATAAGGGAGAACAAGAGTTTAAAGGTATTAGGGTTTCAGCACAAAGAAAACCTTTAATTACACCTTGGGTTTGAGTGATTCATATATTGAGAGTTAGATAGGTTGGGAAACACTAAGGGTAGAAAATAGGGTTGTTCTTAGGCACCTTTAGGGTTGTTCTTATGAACCTGAAGGCGAAAGCGAAGACTTTTTTCTTGTAACTCATATGTAATCTCTTGTAATAACTTTATGAGTATAGTGAATTAGAGAGCTTTTCTCTCCCCGTAGTATATCGTTTGATCGAACTGGGTAAACAAACCTTCATTTTGTTCTTCCCTTATTCTGTTATATTATTTGTGTATGGATTATTATTGTTGTAGACCATTTATTTTGGTTTCTATTGTTATTTTCCCTATAAATTGATATAGAATATTGTTCTAATTCACAATAAGATTCACAACATGCAGTGCGGTTATCATGGAGCTAAGTGAGCATCATGGTTAATAGATGGTAGATCGAGAAATTTTCTGGTAACAACAACTTCAGGTTATGGAAAATTAAGATGCAAGTAATTTTAATTCAAGAGAAGTGTATTGATGCTTTGAAGAGTGAAGCATTGATGCTTGTGGGGCTTACATAGGTACAGAAGACCGAGATGATGGATAAGGCCAAGAGTGCCATTTTCTTGTGCCACGGGGATAAAGTTCTAAGAGAAGTCAACAAGGAGAAGATAATGGTTACTATGTGGGAAAAACTTGAATTATTGTATATGACAAAGTCTTTGGCTCACAGGTTGTATCTGAAACAACAACTCTATTCATTTCGAATGGTGGAGAACAAATCCATAGTTGAGCAGCTTACAGAATTGCACAAGATTATCAATGATCTTGAGAATATTGAAGTGAAGATTGATGATGAGGACAAGACTTTGCTCCTGTTGATTTCATTACCCAAATCCTTTTAGCACTTTAAGGATGCCCTTCTTTATGGTAAGGAATGTACTATTACTTTGGATGAAGTTCAAACGACAGTGAAATCCAAAGAATTTTCAAAGTCGAAAGTTTTGAAGATTGAAGATAATGGTGAAGGCTTAAATGTGTCAAAAGGAGGAGGTGATAGTAAAGGGATGTCCAAATCAAAGAGGTCGGACAAGTCAAAGGTAAAATGTTTTAATTGTCAGAAAATCAGTCACTTTAAAAGGGATTGTCCTGAAAGAAAGGTCAATGAAGATTATGTTCAAGATGTAGTTGCCTTGGGTGAGGAAATTTATAAGTATGTCGAAGCACTAATAGTATAGAGTTTGGAAACTGAATATAGTTGGGTCATTGACTCAGGTTTCTCTTATCACATGTGTCCAAGAATATAATACTTTGAAACTTTGAAGATGGTGCAAGGTGAAGTAATTCGTCTTGGTAATAATAAGACATGCAAGGTTCATGGTATTGGTACAATCAGATTTAAAATGTTTAATGATCGTGAACTTCTTATTCACATTGAGAGGTATGTTCCAGAACTCAAGCGAAATTTGTTATCTATAAGTATGTTTGATGATCTAGGCTATTGTACTAGAGTTGAACATGGAGAGATGAAGATTTCGTGTGATGAATTAATTACCGCTAAAGGGTCTAAAATATGAGGTCTATAAATTTTATATAGTTCAAATGTTGTTATTCATTCATCGTTAACCAGTGGAGGCTTTCATGACAAGGAAGAGCCATGTGATTTGAGTTTAAGGCGTTATGAATGCCTTGAGAAAGTTTCAGAGGAGTATAATGAATTTTGCAGAAATCAAGGGATAAAAATGCATGTTACCGCTTTTTGGGGAAGAACCGAGGTTAAAACAACTTACTTGGTTGGTAGAGAATTTCTTCAGAAGAAGAAAAGTGAAAAACAAGGGAGAAACCTGGTAAAAACTATAATAGAGAAAACTCAGTTTGATGTAGAGTTTCCTACTATGGATGCTAGAAGTAGTGAGGGAACAGTTACAGAGATCTCTGATTATCATTTGACTTATGATAAGGTAAGAAGGGTTATTGTAACATTTCAAAGGGACGATTATGCTAGCCTTGGATGATATGTTTTTTAATGTGGCTGAAGGACTGCAAAATAAAAGAAGAAAAACCTTCAGGGAGACATTTGAAAACAGGTGGAGTCAAGGGTGGTTGAAAAATCATACTTATAGGATTGTTAAATTACCTAGGCAGAAAAGGGTAATTGGAAACAAGTGGATTCAAGTGGAGAGATCAAGATTCAAAGGTTGCTCTAATTTGATCAAAGTTATTGATTAAAATTTCAACTTAGTAGAGAGCAATAATGTTGTTGATTGTTAAATTGGTATCAACGCAGTTTAAAGTCAAGGTGGAGATTGTTGTAAATGTGCCTTAAAACATTTGTTGATGAAGATAAGGAAAACATATTTTGGAGATGCATTTACCGCGAAAATTGGAAGTTTTAGAAAGTCAGACGAAAAGCAAAAAAAACGGTCAGATGAATAGTGGTCGTACGGATGAATAGTGACGTACATACGGATGAATAATGATGTCCGTTTGGTGAATAGTAATTTCAGGTTTTCGGGCTTTTTTCGGTTTGGTTCGGTCCATGGATCCTTGTATAATACAATTGTGATTTTGGACTTTGGTTGCTGGGTATTTGCTATTATAAATGTGTATCTCTTATATGTTTGGTGTGTGACAATCTTAGGGTTTACACCAACAAGGGAGATCAAGGGTTTAAAAGTATTAGGGTTTCAGCACAAAGAAAACCTTTAATTACACCTTGGGTTTGAGTTATTCATATATTGAGAGTTGGAGAGGTTGGGAAACACTTGGGTAGAAAATAGGGTTGTTGTTGGGCGCCTTCAGGGTTGTTCTTGAGAACCTGTAGGTGAAGGAAAAGGCTTTTTTCTTGTAACTCATCTGTAAACTCTTGTAACAACTTTCTGAGTATAGTGAATTGGAGATTTGCTCTCTCCCCCAAAGTAGATCGTTTGATCAAACTGGGTAAACAAACCTTCATTTTGTTCTTGCCTTATTTTGTTATATTATTTGTGTACGGATTTTTATTTTTGTAGACCATTTATTTTGGTTACTATTTTTCTTTTCCTCACAAATTGATATTGAATTTTGTTGTAATTCACAACTAGATTCACAACAAATCTTATATTGGCATATACAACCTACTTTTGGGTCATTGAGAAGATTTGAGAGATTAATTATGTTTTATTCAAAGTGTATTTATTTAAATGCAAGTGGGTTGGTAATAACATTGATGTAGAAACTGATGAGTTAAGATTCACAAGGATTTGACAAGACAACTTATATGACCGAACCACTCATCGTGGCTACCCAAGAAAATCAAGTGTTTTATCTGACTGGCCCTTTTGACAAAAGATGGTCAATTGTTCTCTAAGTAAAACACATTTCTCATAGTGATAAAAATCATTATTTAAGTTTTGATATTCCTTCGACTCCTTTTTAAGCAGCACAAGTGTCTACTTCATATGAAGAAGTTGATATAGATGATATGCATGTTATTCGTAATGACCATGAAGAATGCATATGTAAAAATTAACAAGTAAATATTTTTTATTGTTTATTCACAATTTATTGTATGCTATAATTTCTTAGGTTATTTACTAACAAGTATTATTATATGAAATTATAGGTGTTTAAAGTCAAGACACCAAGAGACAAGACACGTGCCTCATGTTGTAGTTATTATTTGATGTAATGATATGTAAATTGTATGTTGTTTTGTATCATTTTGATTTTGATGTAATACACAATTTTTTATTCTTAATGCAATTTTTGATTTTGATGTAATACAATTTTCGAACCATTTTAGTTACCAATTATAGGTGTGGTTCAGAAATAGTTTGTGTTGCAGTTGGTTAAAAATTTGGGAATTATATTAAAATAAACAATTCATTTCACTACGGTCGGATCTTTCAACTGTGGTTATATGTAAACACGTTATTAAGATAAACAAAATAAAATGACATTGTTGGGTATCAAACTCAGGATCTTAAATCATTTCAGTACGGTTGAAGATGAAGTCTTGTTGGTGTTGGATGTTATGTGGTGTATTAAGATCACATCTAAGATCCACATCTTTATTTGGAGGTTGTTTTTGGACCGTTTGGAAACTAAGGAGCAGTTGATGAAGAAAGAGCTCGTTGGTGATTATTTAATTCAGTTGTGTGTGTTGTGTAGTTTGACAGTGGAAACTTCGTCGCATTTGTTTGTTTTTTGTGCCTCTGCTGCAGGAGCGTGGGGAGCTATCGGTAGATGGTTAGGAGTAGATATTTCGTTTGGATCTAACTACATTGAAGCATTTTCCAGGTTTGGAACCATGTTAAGGAAGGAGGTTGGGAATAAGGTTGGATTAGTTATTTGGGTTTCTTCTGTTTGGCTGATTTGGATTGGTAGGAACAATTGCATTTTTAGAGGAAAAGCCTTCTTGGTAGGGGGCCTTGTTTATGCTATTAGATTCATATCGTGGAGTTGAATGAAGGCGACTTACAAGATCCATTCTGATTATATTTTCTTTTACTGGTTTAATAATCATGTATTGTGTTTGAAAAACATATAACTTTATTTTGTAAGGGTTCGAGTACCCCTTGAACTCGTTTCGTTAATTTATTATTTTTTAAGAAAAAAAAACAATTGTAGTGATATATAATGCATTTGTTAGCTTATTACCACGACCAGTCGACCGTGGTTGTAAGTAGACCACTAACAACCACACATTACTTTACTACGGACCCTCAATCGTGGATATATATATATATATATATATATATATATATATATATATATATATATATATATATATATATATATATATATATATATACATATATATATATATACATATATATATATATATACATATATATATATATATATATATATATATATATATATATATATATATATATATCATGTTAAATATGTTATTTGTAACCGTGTCATCTCTAACTAACGAGAATATTTTATACAGTTGTGCACAAAAAATATTCGATTTCTATCTAAAATAGTTTTTTTATCCAAGAACACTTAATTGAGAAGATAAGAGATCTTTTTAAATTTAGTCCATAATTTTGAATTCAAATGATATGTGCGAAGAGGATAATCGATTTCTACGATAAAAAAATATGCTTAAATGCATATTTGTTCCCTTATTTTGGTGTTTTTTAAATTTTAGTCCCCCCATTTTAAAACCCAGCTTTTTGGTCCCTTAAGTTTGGGTCACTTGAGATTTCCATGGTCCCCCTCCACTTGGCTTGCTCATTAATGACGTGGCAGCTGTGATTGATGATGTGGGATAGCCAACTTGGATCCATGTCATTATATTTGTTAATATATTATTTAGGTTTTATTTTTAATTCTTCAAATTAATAGAAAAATAAATTAAATCATTTTAAAATAACTTTATTGATAATTCGTTAGCTATGCTTCATCAAAAACACCAACAATCACCATTGATATGCTAAGCTACAATAGAAACTAATGAACCTTAATCCTGCATCCATCATTTACGCTACTGCATTGAAGGAAAAACAAAACATTGAAGGCTGAACCTTTTCCTGCGTTATTCTTCGAAGCTTGAACCTGAAAAACGAAACATTGAAGGAGGAAAAATGGCAAGTGGACGAGTCAAATACTGTTTAAGGTACGATTTCTTATTTGTTTATTGAGTGTCAGAATGTTTATTTGTTGTTTTCTTCTTGTTGTGGTCCACCATGTACCTTCTCTCTTTTTCTTTATTGACTGTTTTTGTCTTTCAACCCTAAAATGTAATGTGGTCCCATTGAGTATTATAATATTATGATTTTGTGTTTCAACCCTAAATGTAATGACAGGCCTAGTCAGAATAATAAAGTTAGGTTAAGAATACACCATAAGGGAAAACTAGTTGTGGAACCTGTTAAGTGGTATGTTGGAGGAGAAGTGACTGAGATGAATTGGGGATGGGATGTAGATTTCATGAACTATATGGATTTGGAGAGCTTGATTAAAAGTGAGGGTTATGTAAATATCAAATGTTTGTGGTATTGGAACCCTTTGTTCAGTTTTGCTAGAGGTCTTAGGCCATTGAACAATGATACGGATGTGTTGAAATTTGCTAAGGATGTAGAGGGATATGATGTTATTGACATATATGTGGAACAAAGGTTTGTGAATCCCCTGAAATAGTGGACCTAAGTGAAGTAGACAAATTCGTTGATGATCCTGATGTAGAATGTACTGGTTGTAGTCAAGGTAAACCAAATGCTGAGGTTGAACATAATACTGAGACTGAACATAATATTGAAACTGAACCTAATGTAGAGGTTGTACCTAATGTTGAGGCTGAACCAAATTCAGAGGTTGTACCTAATGTTGAGGCTGAACCAAATTAAGAGGTTGTACCTAATGTTGAGGCTGAACCAAATGCAGAGGTTGTACCTAATGTTGTGACTGAACCAAATGCAGAGACATAACCTAATGTTGAGGCTGAACCAAATGCAGAGTCTGAACCAAATGCAGAGACTGAGCCAAATGATGATGAGGATTATGTTGCTAGTGACTTTAGTGAGGATACTGAAAATGAATTTGATGAAGGCAATGGAGATGATGAAGATGAGATAAATTGGACTCAAGTGCTACCTCCAGAAACTTTAGGCGAGGTTAATATAAACAAAGATGCAACTGATATTGGAGATGACCATGAAGATTCTGATCACTTATACACCCCTCCTAGAAGTGAGGATGATGAAGATGTACTCAAATTTCCAACTTATAAGAGTGGTGAGGGAAATGTATTTCAATTGGGTATGATGTTTACAAACAAGGATATGGTTAGAGATGCTATCAAAGACTATGGAATGGAGAATCAAAAAAATGTGTTCATAAAAAAGAATGATGCCAAGAGGATGGTAATTAGGTGTATGGATGGTTGTAAGTTATACCTAAGGATTAGTAAAAGAAATGGGCAGCAATATTGGCAAATTGTTAGTTATGTAAATGAGCATACATGTCATAGAACTGCACATAATAGGAATGCTAACATAACTTGGCTTGCCAAAAAATTTGCACATGTGTTAAGGCATGGTCCTTACATAAAGCCAACAGGTCTCATGGCAATTTCCCTTGAGAGGTGGGGAGTTAAGATTTCACAAGATCAAGCATATAGGGCAAAGAGGAAGGCCATGTATTTGATTCAAGGAGCATGTATGGAGCAATTTAGCCATTTAAGGAGTTATGCTGAAGAGTTGTTAAAGTCTAATCCTAGGAGGAATGTATATATACAATGTGCTGAGAACCAAGGGAAACATGTGTTTAAAAGGATCTATATATGTTTAGAGGCTTGCAAGGCTGGATTTTCCAAGACTTGTAGGTCACTCATAGGCTTAGATGCATGCTTTTTGAAGGGAGAATATGGTGGACAGTTAATGTCTATTATAGGAAGGGATGGTAGCAACCAAATATTCCCAATTGCATATGCAGTGGTTGAAGCAGAGACAAAGGATTCTTGGGAATGGTTTCTACATTTGTTATTGGATGATTTGAGTGCATACAACCAAAGGGCATATGGCTTTATATCTGACCAACAGAAGGTAGTTTTAATTTCATTTTCCTAATGTTTTACTTATGTATTTCATATGTATTTCTTATGTATTTGATTTGTCATAGGGGTTGGTACTTACAATTCAAGGCCTTAGTTCCAATGTGGAACAAGGATGGACTCCAACTTGGGCTGGAGATGATGACCTATCTATCTTTGGAGTTACCAATGGGATTGAACCTATTGTGTCAATCTCAAAAATGAAACTTGTTCATGTAGAAAATGGGATCTTTTGGGTATACCATGCTGCCATGTTATTACCTGCATTTGGAACATCAACAAACAACCTGGGAGTTATATGGCTGACTACTACAGGTAAACCTATTCTGTTTCACATTTTCTCTTTGACATGCTATTAATGATGCATTTTATATGGTTGTTTTGTGATTGTTTGACTTGCTGTTAATGATGCATTTTCTGTTTGACATGTTGTGATACCTATTAACATTTTTTGTTAATGACTTTGTGCAAGAAGACAACTTTTGTGTAGACTTATTCACATATTGTGTTTCCAACAAATGGACCACAATTGTGGCCAATTATTGACCAACTGCCAATATTTCCACCTATAATGAGAAGGGCAATAGGTCGTCCTAAGAAATTGGGGAACAAGGCAAATGATGAGCCAAAGAATCCTAATGTGTTATCTAGAAGGCTAGCCACTGTGACCTGTAACACATATGGACAAATGGGACATAACAAAAGAAGTTTCAAGGGCAAAAGAGCTGCTGACAGAGTATTGTCAAAGGGTGGTAATAAACCAAAGAAGCCAAAGGGTGGGGAAAAAAAGCAAAGAAGTCAACTGAGGCACAAATTGAGATTGGACAAGGTTCTCAAGCACCACAAGCAACTCAAGATTAGGGGTTTATGAACATTTTGATGTACTTTTTATTGGTCTTTTTGCTGTACTTTTTGGTTTACTTTTGATGTACTTTTTTCTTAATCAGGGTACTTTTTGCTGTACTTTTTTCTACAATGCCATTATGAGAGTTTGGCTTTATTTTTACTGTACTTTTTGACAGTTCACTTTGGTTATATCAGTTTCACTTTATAAGTTTGGTTTGTTATTACATAGTTCTGTTTGGTTTGTTATTACATAGTTCAGTTTGGTTACAACTTAAATTAAGTGTTACAACATAAAAAAGATAAACAGTTTGGTTACAACTTTAACATGCCAAATTAAACAAGATAATTAAGTGTTATAACTTAAACAATATAAACAAGATAATTAAGTGTTACAACTTAAATTCTTCATTGACTTCATAATGTTACAACTTTAACACAACCCGTACATCACAAACACCAAACATGAAAAACCTATTTCATTATCAATGCCACTACAATAACAATTAACAACCCAATTGTAATCATCCAATTCAGTTTCAAATGTTTCTTCACTAACTTCATATTCTTCTTCATTTCTTCATCTTTCGTAATGACATCTTTCAAATTGTTCTTCTCGTCATTCAAATTCTGCATAAGAGATGATATCGTTTCCTTTGCCCTTGGACTCATTTCTTCATCCACCCAAACAAAATGCCGGCACTTTTTGTATCCTTGCATCTGAAAAAATGGACTAAACATAGTGAAGTAGCAGTAAATTTCCAGAACTTCATATATGACCTAATTTATGGTGCATCTTACCTTAAACATTCCACAACCATATAAACGCCGTCCTGGAGTGGTATCAGTCCATGATGTCATTAATGGAGCATCCAAACCACAGTGACATTCGTACCTAGTTGAGCGATTTACAAATCTACGCCTTGAAACAGATTTCTCAGACATGATTGAAGAAATGTCAGAGTGAATAATACGATCTGGTAGAAACGTGGAAGAAAGGTGATTGACGAAAGGAAGAAGAAAGGAAGAAGGGTGATTGAAGAAAGGAAGAAGATACTTGACTGAAGAAAGGAAGACACGTAAGAATGGTGAAGGATGAACAACACCTTTAACATATTAGGACACCATTTATAAATAAATAAATAATATAAAATAATTCATCTTTGATTCATTATTATATTTCAAAATAATTTTAAATCACAATATATATGACTGTGTTATTAAATATTCAAAATATGACACACACACATCATCAATCACAGCTGTCACGTCATTAATGAGCAAACCAAGTGGACGGGGACCATGAAAATCTCAAGTGACCCAAACTTAAGGGACCAAAAAGCTGGATTTTAAAATGGGAACTAAAACTTATAAAACACCAAAATAGGGAGACCAAATATGCATTTAAGAAAAAAAAAATAATTTTAGTTGGAGAGTTGTTTTACCATTAAGAACCTCTTTAAAAATATATCTAATTGGATTCTATAGAAAAAGATAATTTTCTTATTAGAAAAATGTAACGTATTAAAGTAAATATTATAGAAAGCACAACTTGGCATTAATAATTGCAATCTTAATAGCTAAGTCTCTGTAGCACTAATTAAGCAGAATTGTAGGCTGGACTTATTAGATATCACAATCACTTTTGCTAAAAGTAATTGATTCCTTTTTAGTTTTCATGTCCCACAACATTCACGTCCAGAAAAACTATACATCGTGTTTTTCTATTGGGGTTTAATTTAATAATATATAGTACTATTTTGTTGCATGCAAGACTTTTATTAAAAACTAAATCTTAATAATAATTTATACATGAATATTATATATGGACTTCTTAACTTTAATTTAACATACGGCTTCATTAAAAAAAAAAACATTGATTGATGACTTAGAAGTATAGTTGGATCGGACAAACAATAATTATTTATAATTTAAATATTTTAAATATATTAATATGAAAATTGATATTGTATTAAATTATTTAATGATTTAAATATTTTAAAATAAATTAACATGAAAAATTATATTATATTAAATAATTTAATGATGATTACATGCCAAATTAAAATCTAGAATATCAAAATGTTCCTACGAATTTATTTTTAATAGGAGCAAAAATATATTTAATTTAAATATAATTATTATAAAATAATTTATTTATTAAAATTTGATATAATTCATTTTTCATAAAATTGATTCGTAAAATAAAGAATGTCTCTATAGACTCTTTAGAAAGTCTAACTATGATCAATATGAATTTGAGATCTTTAATATCATCATCATCATCATTATAATAGATTCTCAAGCAAATAATTTATTTATTATAAATATTTTAAAATTTTATCTATTTTCTATTTATTTTTAACCATAAACTTTGAATTTCTTTAAGGATGTTTTGTGTGGTCTAGGTCGTAAGTCCCAGGAGGTGTAGCATTAAAATCATTGATTTAGTATATTGTAGTTGTCATTAAGAAAACAAACAAAAAGGGGGAGGAAAGAGATAGAGAGTAAGTGAGAAAACTGAGAAATAACCAATTCGATAAAAGAAAGCTAATTGAAAATATATTGTTTAGTAACTATGTCTCAAATCATCAAGACTTTGAGCAAGTTAAGATGCAGTTCATATAATAATATTAGTAATCGAACTTTAGTTCCTGCTATCTTAAATAACGATAAAATTGAATTAGATCAAGATACTTTCCAAAACCAAGAATAAAAAGTCAAGAGATTGAAAATAGATTAGTAAAATGGTATATGCCAATAAATAAATTAAAGGAAATCTACAATGAGTACTTTTGACTTAAAAGTCAAAAGATTATTCATACTATTGAATATGCTACTTCTATTAGCAACAAACATGAAACTATTAATTTGTTGAATAAAATTTTATTAGAAAAACATTATAAAGAGGGTTATCGATATATCCATCCAAGATTAATTCAAATCGTTATAAAATCATTATATAAACTAGGGTTAAACACCCTTATAATGTTAGTCTTACGCGGTATCAGAATTAAAGACTTTCATAATTCAACTATTGATATAGTTGAATCAAATCTTAATGATGGTCCAACTTACTTTAATTGTCATTCCAATTACTCTATGAGCTTAGCTGATGAATTTACCAAGAGTTCATTAGTTATACATGTTCAAAGTCTAAGTGAGAACTTCAATCATGGAGTTGCTAAAATAGATGTTATTAGTAGAATTACCTATAAAGTCTCTAATGTTAATTACGATTTAAATTGCTTAAAACTATGCCAAGGAATGGAACTTGTATTATTGATGCAAATCTTAGTAGGTCTAATGTTATGACCCCAAAGATACTAATTGCTTTAGATGTTATAGAAAAATTTCCTCAAGAATGGATATTACAAGATGTTGTTAAATCTAAAAAGATTAAGGTAAAAACCATTAGAGATGTTATTCGGGATATTGATGGATTGGTCATGATTAGGATGAATATAAACCGATCTTATTGATATCATCAGTCTAGCAACATTGGGTCGACATCCAGTGCTAGACATTCGGTTGATTTAACAATTAGGATAAATCTTACATATGTAAACTTTACACATACAATTACCCAACCAATATACTCATAGAGAACTTCTAGGTCACCCTCTCCAATCGAATCTCAAATATTATTTGTAATTACGAAAGAAGAACCCTTTGTCATAGACAAATCTTTGATTATAGCTGACTTTGAGGCTATTTACAATCTAGAGAAGACAAATTGGCATTTCTTAACTTTTTATAAAGATCAGACTCAAATGTTTTTGCAATTTTTTTTTAAGTTTTTAGAAACACGTGAAATTAATATCTATTTACTTACATGAAGATATTAGGAGGTAGATCCCCATACCTAAAACCTGAAACTATTATCCTAGGCCTTCCTTTGCTGATGTGTAATTTGAAGAGCAATAAGTAGTATTGAAGCTGGACTGAAGCGTGCGTTTAATGTTGGCCGCTATTGCCTTTCATGCTTTTTGTTGGATGCGTTTTGTTGCGTTTAGGAAAGTCACAGAATTGTGTGATGTATCGCGTGCAGCTTGCGGCTTGTGTGAGATGAAGGCTTGTATTTGAATTTGACTCAAGTGGCTGGAAAGTGACTTTGTTTGGCTGGGAAAATAGACGTGGATATGGTGCGCTGGTGTTGAAGTTGAAGTACCTTCAAGGGAGTGTTCGACTGATGCACATACTTGTTTCTTTATTTTTTTTTATCAATTTTTTTTGTATAAAAGGAAATGAAATGGGCTTAACAAAAAAAATGGGCTCTAAGAAATGGATATGGGTACTTGTACCTTTATGTATAAAGGAAACAAATTGGTTTTAAATGGAAATAATATTTTTGGACAGTGGATTTAATAATGGAAATTGGATTTAAAAATAGACATGAAGAAAAATTGGATATTGGATATTTACAAGTGGATAATGGATTGAAAAAAAAATGAATATTATCGAAATATGAATGGATATGGATAATAGTAAAAAAAAAGGATAAGAAAATGGGTATGAATTTATTTTTATGACATGAATCAGCTACCACCAACACACACACACAATCATCCAACCTCGATTTTTCATTCCAAAACCAAACTTGCATTGTATCCACAAAAACCTCTGATTAAACTGAATGAAACCACTCCTAGACCACTGAATAATTTGCCAAATAAACTACAACCATCCTCTTAAACTTTCCCTGATTATTTGAATCCATGCTGAGGAAAATAAATCCATAGATGAATCACTAATAAACTGATGAGCACTTAATCGGGACCAAACTTTTCACACATCACGACACATCACTGCTTGATAACCTGAAGAATTTCAGCACACGACAACTTGAACTTTGAATACGCGTTGTCTGAGAAATAGCCACTGGCATAAATAACTTACAGTTGAAACAATCTTTTGATAGTTTGACCAAGATTAAGTCAAACTTCCATCTGAATTGAAACATAACTGAACAACCACATTAATTCTGAAGATACAGCCTCGTCTTTGAAAACCTACACAGAGAGAGAAGAAGAAGAAGAAAACTATAACATATTTTTAGTATTTTGGTTAGAGGTTAGTAAATATAAACAAATAAAGGAAAGTAAAAGCACGATGATCCCCTGTGAGGCATAAACCCGCAACTGAGAAGGATAAAAGAACCAGTGCGTGATCTTGTTTGTATGCAAGATGCAGATGAGATGCGAAAAATCTTAGGGTCAAAAATTAGAGTATGACAGATGCCCTTATTTAAGTTTCTTCAATCCATAGATAAGAAGATTGACATATTCGTTTCAATAAGATGGAAGATACTTAAATATCAAAAACCCAATTTTTGGCCCTAATAGGCCATGAAACTGGAATGGAATGCAATGAAACGATATGAAATGATATGAAAATATTATGAGAGCATATGAAATGTTATGAAGGCATATGAAATGTTATGAACACATATGAAATGCAGAGAAATCTGTGAGGAACAAAACGACACAAGAAAAAGAATAAACATTGGGGGTAAAAAGCATGAAACTCCGACAGGGAAAAGCAACATGCTGGAGACTATAACATGGATCAACTGAAACAAAGATGTCCAAGAATGACAATTGGTCAGAAAAGATCACAACATCCAAGAATGGCACTGAATGAAGTGAGACAAATTCTGAAAAAGTACATCAGAAGCATCCAAGAATGTCATTAATGACTTTACTAGGGATATCCGAGAATGGCAATAAGAGAAAAAGTGATCACAACATCCGAGAATAGCAATCAGATAAAATGTGTATCACAACATCCAGGAACAGAATTGAATGAAATGAGAAAAGTCTCGGAAAGTACATCAAATCAATGATGACTTCACTTTAGACATCTGAAAATAGAATCAAATAAAAAGGTGTAAAATCTAAGGAGAAACAACAACTGCGTGAAGAAAAAGTTCTGGAGAGTCAAAGATAAGTAAGTTGGACTTTGATCACATGGTAAGATGTTGAAAACAACAGGACCTCGAGAAATGAATATGAGGACTAAAACACTCAGTATGCCGACATATACGAAAATGGGGACTAACACACCAAAGAAAATGCATAATCTAACACACTCAAATATGCCAACATATACGAAAATGGAGACTAACACACCCAAGGAATTGCATAATAAGGACTAACACACTCAAGTATACAAACATATACAAAAATAGGGACTAATACACCCTAGAAAAGGCATAATGAGGACTAACACACTCAAGTATGCAAACATATATGAAAATGGGGACTAACACATCCAAGAAAATGCATAATGAGGACTAACACACTCAAATATGCAAATGTATACGAAAATGGGGACTAACACACCTAAGAAAATGCATAATGAGGACTAACACACTCAAGTATGCAAACGTATACGAAAATGGGGACTAACACACCCAAGAAAATGCATATGAGGACTAAAACACTCATTATGCAAACGTTTACAAAAATGGGGACTAAAACACCCAAGAGAAATGCATATGAGGACTAAAACACTCATTATGCAAATGTATACGAAAATGGGGACTAAAACATCCAAGGAAACACATATGAGGATTAAAATACTCATTATGTAATCGTAAACAAAATGGGGACTAAAACACCCAAGAGAAATGCATATGAGAACTAAAACACTCATTACACAGACATAAACGAAAATGGGAACTAAAACACCCAAGAAGATAATATGATAGAAAATGCTTGACAACCAGTTTAAACTCTTAGGGGAATGGAAATCAACAAGTTTATACTCTTTTGGGGAGTGAGAAAGATGGAAGATTGATTCCTCAACACTAAGATCACTGCTATTCTGCTCGGAGATTAGAGATATTACTCTTGAACATATCTCTATCACACTGGTAAACTGTATCAAGTTGAAAATCTTTTGAGAAAAGCCATAAAAGGCTGCTTGGGGATTCTTGAAGAAAGTTGCACCAAATTCAATGACTGGTGAAGGTAAACTGATAATGGATTCAGTTCTTGACTACTGTCGGGTGATCAATTCTTGAAATGTCTGTCAAGAGAATAAATTGATCATGGCTTTAGTTCTTGAGAAGATAAACCCAGTATGAAACTTAAAGGAGATCTTCTGATTAACCAAACCTGAGAATAGCTTGCACTGAGCAACAACTCTTGAACCATAGGATCTGGAAGGAACTTGCCCCCGATAGGATCACTGACCAAGTTTCTCAACTGTTTGAAAGTTCCTTGATGAGGAAAGCTTGTTTGCAAGTAAAAAATGTTTGTACAAACCTGATAATTCTAATGCAAAGTTCATGCAAAATTTTGAAATCAAAAATCATTTTTGGAATGAAATTTATTGAGGTAAAGTAAATGAGAACATTGTCAAAACACGGCGGTTGAGACAAAAATGAAAGATAAATAAAATGTAAGAAACAAATGATTGGTGGCAAACTTGGGAGTCAGTTTACACAACCTTGCCGTAGTATGCTTTTCAAAAGAAACCTGGATTCAATTAGGTCTTTTGAAGGTTGTAACGTGGTCTGGTTCACGGTTTATGAAACAAAGGATATTGGCTCAAAGTTTATTTGTACCCTACCCAATCTCCGTGATGATCTCTAGTCCTACATTCAATTAATTCAACCTATGCATTCAAGTTCTAAGCAATTTTGGGATTGCACAAATAAAGGTGGTTCATAAGCCAAGGATTTTGAGATAGTAGTCACATCTCCCCTTTGTTATTTCTGGTGAGGACTTTGGTCAACTCATCTTGTTTTTGTTGAGGATTTGGATGACCTCTTGATTGATGCTTTCTTTTTATTATCCCTAACTTTTGCCTGAACTGTGTCATTTTGAGCTTACAGTAAGCGGGATGCCCAAGTTTTTGCCTAAGTTTCCTTCATAGGTTTTGACTTAGCTGGCTTTGATTTTTTTTTTATCATCATTTTTTTATATCATTATTTTAAAGATAATGACTGTCTGGCTTAATGATTACGGTGAACCATCATTGACTTTTGAATTGATAGACATCTTCAACACTTCTTTGATGTGTGAATGAAAGCTTGAGAATGCAACCTTTATTGAAAAGTGTCTTGAATGATTCTCTTGTATTTGAATGCACATTCGAATTAATTGAGAACTACCAATCCCCAGGTTAAGATTGCGGGTTTTTTCGAATAGAAAGAAACTCCAACTTCAAGGCTCAAAGGGGTTGACAAGGGATTATTTTCCTTATTTCTCTAGTGTCTAGGATTTGAAACAATGCCTATATATCATTAGCCAAGTCTCAATTGAAAGCATACCAATAACAATTATGGGTATCTTGTTTTCGTCATTCTCCCTCCAATCATTGTAAAAACTTGAGAAAAGAAAAATAACTTGAAATATAAAGAATAAATATGCATAGTAATTGAAATTGAATCAAAATAAAGCAATGCTCATTTTATTAAAATCAACATGATAGTACAAACAAAGTTTAAAAGTAAACAAGTCGATACAATTGAAGAAAATTTCAAATATAAAGAAACAATGGCCTAGTGATCCATCAACAACAAGGATGAGCTGTTCTATCTGAAAATTAGCATTGAAGTTGATCTGACTGATGAACTCGTCTAGAAGATTAACTTCTCATGACTCGGTAGAGGATTATTGACAACATAAGGATTTGTATCCTCAAAAGTGATCGTCCCATTTATGACAAGCTCTTTCACTATAACCTTCAATGCAAAACAATGTTCTAAGTCATAACCAATTCCACCTTGATGAAACTCACAATGAAGGTTTGCTCTATAGCCAACTGGAAGAGGATCTGGAATAAGAGGCATAATCCTAGTATTAATCCAACCATTCTGGACCAAGTAAGGATATAACTTAGTATAAGTCACAGGAACTTGATCAAAGTGACCCCTGGCCCTAACATTACGATTCTGGTTCTGGACAACATTCCTTTGAACTGATGGAACATTAATCATAGGAGCAACTACAGCAGAGTATGATTGTTTATGGTGTTGTTGTTTGCGACGAGTTCTCCTAACAACTGTTGCTTCACCGACAAAAACATTGATTTAAGGCATCACAATTATCTGGGATTGAGTTTCCCTAGTGGTCAAAGCCTGTAGCATCTCCATGATCTGACTCACATTTCTTTTCAGCTCATCAAGGTCTTCCCTAACTCTCTTGTTATGTAGGGAATGATTTTCCATTCTCAATCTGATAGCAGCTTTAGTTCCTTATTTGTGTTGAGGAAACATCTTGATGGATCAACAAACAACTGAAGAAGGAAACAACCGGGATGACTTCCCACACAACTCAGATGAATGTAAAAATATGCAAAAATGAAATGATATGCAATGTTCACTTCCATTTTCAGAGAAATAACTCGATTATTGCAAACATGGCCAACATCGAGAATACGGTCATGAAAAATCTTGACAAAAAGAAATATTTGCTTTGTCCAATATTTGCATTAATCTTAATTATTTTCCTTGAGAAATGGTCGTGATGATGATCATGATGAATGCATGGATGCAACAACCACAAACAAGATCATGCAAAGCACACATGTTCAAAGGTTTGGATCATGAGCATGGAATCGAGGGATAAAAACCAACAACCCACAAAGGCATTTACTAAGGCTTGTCTTCATTGTACCTGTAGAAAATCAAAAGGGTTCTAACATAGGTGTCCGGAGTTAGCAGCTGTAACACCCCACTGCTACCCGGTGATTATATAGAAAATCAGAGTATTAAAAATTCAACCAACAAGTACACAAACAGGATGCTACATTTTTCAACTTATAAAAACTTAATTTAATTTCATGAAAATTGATACATAACACTTTCGGTTCGTAAGAAACTAAGAACATCAACTTTATTTCATTTATGAAACCAAATTCAACTTTTACAACTACGCAGTGGATTTTCAAATTAATCAACTAAACATAGTATAACATGTTATTCAACTTAAAATAGCCTAGTAACAACATATTTATACTAAAACAACTTGAAAACAACACAAAACAACTAAGCGTCCATTTCCCGAGTGTTACGTATCAGAGCACTGACACCGACTCGAATTAATGAAGATAACCATCTTCCTACAAGCGACTTGCACGTTACCAACATAGGGATAACATTCAAACAAAAATGGTGAGATATCGATAATTATAAATGGCATATGATAAACAATACTTAGATAAGGATCATAAATAATTCACCACTTCACAACATCAACAACAAAACAACGACTTAACAATCATCCACCTTTTATTAACTTATTTTACTACTATTATATCCATCAACATTTTCTACATAAACCACATAGTCATATATTCAACAAGAACTACTTAATTAGCCTAATCAACACAATTCACTTAATCAACTTGAAAACAACATAATAACTTACCAACTTATCAACTTGAACAACATATTCAACATAAATAATGCAACACAAATGCGACTCAACTATGCAAATGCATGTGGTACCATTGGAGTAAAACTCCCAACTTAAAATATACCAGATTATCGAGGTATCTGCAAGGCATAAGCCTTCAACTTAATAATTTTGTCAATTTACCGAGGCACCAAGGCATAAGCCTTCAACTTTCAACTTAGTGTCAATCCAGGCCAACATGGTGTGAGCAAAGGCTCCGACATAATATGAAAATGTCCTATATGGCATACACGACTTTACAACACAAACAATATAACAACATCAAACAACACAACCAACTTATACAATTGAAATCAATGTTGGCTATTAAGCCTCCAACTTAAACAACATAACAACTTCGACAACACAGAACAACTTAAACAACTTGAGCAACTTAACGACATCAACAAGCAACACAAACAACTTATACGACGAGAACAACATAAATTCAACATTGGCTTGTAAGGCCTCCCACATGATCGACTTAAAACATTCTGTAAACCAGAATGACTTACCAACTCAACCAATACCTGCAACTCGACTTTACAAGATATTTTCAACAAAATAACGTGTCGTACCTCGAAAAATACGATCCTCGCGATGGACGCGGAAAAACAATAGAGTCGTCACCTAATTCTATTTATTCTAACGAGAGAAAAGGAAGATATAGACACAACCTAATAAGGATAAGAAATGGTCAACGAAACCAAATTCTAAGTTTGGGAGTCGGTTACATAAGAGGAAGGTATTAGCACCCCTCACGTTTGTTGTACTCAACGGGAACCTCTTTGTATAACTATGCGATTAAATGTTGATTTATGTACTTGTCTTCTTCTTAAAGGGTTTTCTAAGATCATTTGTTTTAAGGGAAAAAAGTATTTATAATTATTGTCGCTTGTTATGGAAAATGGTTAATTTTTTATTAGGGTGCTTTGTGATGGAGAAATAGTTAATTTTTTATTAGTGTGCTTGCGAAGGATTAAAATCCTCGTGCCTACGTATTCCCTTGTGCAATGGGAAAGTCAGATCTTCGTAGTTCGTGCAACTACGATTTGTTGGTGTTTTTTAATGAACGACTGTTTAAACCGCTTTCTAACTGCTAAGCGTTGGCTTATCTGCTCGCGATAGGAGGCTGAAGCGTTAGCTTGTCTGTGAGATAGAAAATGTTTAAACAATGTTCGTTTAGAGAAAAGGTTTGATCTTGTTTATTATTTTAAGAACGAAAGGGCGAACGAATCACGTCCCGTGGGGAGGGCCTCATGAATGATTCATTAAAGAACATGGAATGCTAGACTCCAGAATTCAATTCTTTCGTTATTTGATATGTAATAATTAGGTGTCTTGAAAGACGAAAGGGAGAATGAACCACGTCCCGTGGGGAGAGCCACAGGAATGATTCATTCAAGAACCCATGGAATGCTAGACTCCAGAATTCAGTTCTTTTGTTGTTTTGTTATAAAAATAATTTGAATGTTTGTAATGGAAAAGCTTGATTAGCAATGGTTTAAGGTTGATTGTTTGATTGGTTAGGTGGATTCGATTCCTAGTCCCTAGGGGTGCTCCTAGTAATATGAAACCATAACCGAATGAAATGTGTGAGTGTGCGAGTGAAACCACTTGGTGTTGGACCAAGGGTTCGCGAACTAAGGCGAGATCTAAACTAGTCCCCAAGGGTGCTCCTAGCGATCGAAACAATAAATGAAACCGAAAAAGTAAATTGCGTACAAGTGGAAATCGGGAGAGGGATACAAAATAAATTACACGGGATTGCAATGAAATAAAAGGGATCTTTGTATTTTGCTCAAGAGGAAGCGTGTGTGCAGTGTCCTAACTATTCAGATGCTTCGAAATGTAGCTCTTTTACTACCTTAGAACCGATTCAATGTTTAGAATGGTTCTATGAGGAGTCGAGCGTCGATATGGAAATGAAATGCAAAAATAAAATAGAATAAATGATTAATGGTCTCGTCTTAACCCAAGATTTGTGGTAATCCCGATATTAGACTTTCATCGACCAAATAAAATAAAATAAACTATAAATAAAATAAACTAAGCTAAATAGACCTCATATTGGTCACAATTTATCGATTTATCGAACTCGACTTAATCGTGGCCTTTTGTTATACCATTGGCCCATATAAACAAAATTCTTTCAAAGATAATGAATACCAACCATATTAAAAATTATGAATCTAAATAAATATAAGGTTAAAAACATGAAACAATAAACTAGATAAAAAAAATGAAAATACAAATCATAAAAAAAAACAGGGGGTAATCGCTGGATTTGATAGTGCAGGAAGTAACCACATACATGATTAACATCAAAAACCCAGAACCCCACCATAAATAAACAACAACAAAAATAAAACAAAATGACAAGAAACAAAAAAAAATATAATAGGGATGGCGCGATGCGAATCAGTGTGTGTGGTTAGCAGTGGATTTATGGCTAAGCCCAAGTCTACCAACAACTAAAGAAAACATGGGTTTATAAAATAAACCAATAAAAGAGACAAAACAAGATGGTCACGGTTCACAAAGAAACATACCCACTCTTTAAAAAAACAATCTGAATGAGAAAACAACGAAGGTCATGGTTCACTCACACTCTTCATTTTCCGTTCGATCTTGCAGGTTCTGTTTCACTCTGCTCTCTCAATGGTTCGCGCAGATTGGTTCTCTCAACAAACTCTTCGACTCGTTCTCAGTGTTTCACGACGATGGGATTCGGTTTTTGTAAGTTTGGATTTTGTTCACAATGATTTCGGTCTCTGTTTTGCGATTTGTTCACAATCTTTTTTGGGTTGCAAAGGTTTGATTTCAGTTTGGGGTGTTCTTCGGGTTTATGAGTTGTTGAAGGTGAACAATTTGGGGGATGTGGCGGTGTTTTGTGTTTCTCGCTAATTCTCTCTGCACGTTCTTCACTCGGTTTCTCAAATCTTCCTCTCTGCTTTTTATTTTGTTTTGTTTTTTTGGTTTTCTGTGGTGGATTTGTGGAAAGGGTTAAATATTTGAAGGTGCTTTGACGGTTTATGGAAGAGTAGAGAAAGCGAGTTTGGAGGTTTGTGTTTTTTGGATTTGGAGGGAGGTTCAGTGTTTGGTTGGAGATGATGGTGAATGGTTGTTTTATGTTGTTTTGCGTTGGATGATTGAAGGGGAGATTTGTGTTTGGAGATTTGTGTTGTGCGCGATGAAGTTCTGTTTTGGCCAATCCCCCCTTTTGTTTTTTTCTTGGCTCTCTTCTTTTTAACCCTCAGAAATTAGGGTTTTCTTTATGTCCAGGTTGTTAATGTTATAAACTGAATAGGATTTTCTCACTTTTGGAACTCAGAAAGTGCTTATGATATTCTAATGAAACAAACAACTGTATTTTTTAAACTGTGATAGTAAACAAATTATTTTTTTATGTTGGAGAAAAGTGGCTTGCTTGTTGAATCTTCTCTTTTAATTTTGTAGGGTTGACTTGACATATTTTGGTGAAAGTTGGATGCAGAGGATTGCAGGCTGTGTAGCAGGTTTACCTTGACATGTAGTATAACATATTTTTGGTGTAAAGATGTGGATGTGAAGAGTAATCAAAGTTGAGCAATGTAGGGCACCCAATTTGTACGTTGCAGAATTTTGTATGCTGGTAGAAGTTTGTAACAAGGATCATAACTATAAAAATATAACAATATCATCTAACTATACTAACTAAAAGCTAATCAAACTATTAAATTTTAAAACAGAAAAATAAACTATTAAAATTAAATTAAAACTATGTCAAACTGAATCTAATTAGAAATAAATTAATTAAAACCTAATTGAAGTAATTGGAAATTAAAATTAATTAAACTAATAAAATTAAAATTAAATCAAAAAATAAATTAGATGAAACTAACATTAATTAAAATTAGATTAAATTATTAAGCTTATTAAATTAAACTAATTAACTCTAAAAAAAGAATAAACCAAAACTAAATATTATAAAAATATCAATTAAAATGAACTAAATAAATAAATAAACTAAATTAATTAAGAAATTGGACTAAATAAAATATAAACTTAGACTAAAATTAAACCAAATTAAAATATAAATTGAGACTAATTATAAATATAAATAAAATAAATAAAAAACTAATTTAAAAAATCTAAAATGTATCATTTACCTAGCCATTAAAAAATGAAAATAATTAAGTTATAAAAAGAGAGAAAAAAATCTAAATAAATTCTACAATCGGGAATAAAATAAATAAATAAATGAAACAAACATTGAATGATAAAATTGAATAGGAAAATGCACGATGAATGACTAATGGACTAAAATGCAAAAATGATTGACTATTGATACTGCGACAAAATGCATATGATGAAAGCGATTCAGGGTCAAAATTTGGGTATGACACAACGCAACAAAAATCAACTATTTAAATACCCGGCTTATCCCGACATCTTTCGTTAAATTCCGAGCAACTATGTTTTTCACCTACTTCGGCTAAACCGACTAAAACAACATTGTTTTTAACATTATGCTATTATTACAAGTTTATTATAAAATCTGCCAATTTATGTTTTCTGCCAAATTATACCTGTCATGAGAATATATGCTTACTATCTGTTTTCTGCTAAATTCCTGAAACTGCCTCTTTCTGTCAAAAATCTTATTTCTAAGTGTTACTTATCAAAACTGTTTAGTTTGTGTTTCAATTGTTCCTGGATCCTTATTTCTCAATACCAATTCTTGATTCTTACTAAAATGTTATTTCATGAAATTAGTATATTATAGTTATAACTAATAAACATAATATAAGACTTTTGTAGATCATTTAAATAAAATACTGTATAATCAAACATCACATCCCCCTTAAATCACAGGGTGGCTTGCGCCACCCTTCATTCATGGTTACACGTGGCTTGTGCCACATTCATGCTTGTCGTGGCCATCATAAAAGTGGCTCCCGCCACTTAAGCACCTGGCTTGTGCCATGGTGCTGGGAGCAAGTGGCTCCCACTATACGTTTTCCAATCTACGGGTTCTTCTGCTATCGTCCCCAATTCCATATTTTTTTCGAAATTCATACGGCTCAACAACACAAATACAATCAACCATTTACAGAACAGTTTATTCATGACTTATTTTCAACAACAGTTTCCCAATTTCACATAATCAATTTACAACTTATTTTCAACAGTTAATCCATATTTTCATAGAATTATTCAACAAAAATTAACACAACCAGAATAATTTATGATCAACATATAATTAACAATTATAAACTTCTTATAATCAACAATCGAACAACAATTTTACACAGAACAATCATCAAAATAACAAGTTACCAATTTTCATACACAACATCAACATTAACAAAACACAGCATATACAACCACCCAAACCTAGTATTATTTATCAAACCCGGTTATAAAGATCGAACCCCACTCTTACCTTAATCGATGGCCACTTGAATCTCTAATCGACTTTCCAACCCTTTGCTTCTATGACTCTTTTTCTCTCCTCTTTCATCCATGGAGATTAGAAATACGAACATGATGCTATTGAGTTCCTATCTTGACCAAAATTCAGCCTCCATCATAATCAATTCCGTAACTACTATTTGACCAATTTCCAGCATTAACTTCCAAACTTCATATGTGTTTTTCTCCTTCAATACCAAACTTATTGACACTAAATCATATATCAAATTGAAGGGAAGTTCATAAGCTTTCCAGAAATTCAAGAATCACTTTAATCAGAATTACGAGTAAATATTTATCACCTATTTAGTGGAGGTTGTACCATAAGTGCAAAAATGGAGATATGATCATGAGTTATTCTTTCTCCTTCTTTGCTCCCAAGATATTTTCTCTCCTCTAAAACCCTTATTCTTCTCTAAGACGTTTTCCTCTGTAACTTCCACATTCCACTTCCTCCTCTTACTGATATTTCCCTTGACCAATTCTTTTATTTTCTTCTTTTTATTATAAAAAAAATCCAATATAACAATAATGGGCCTAAGTCTTATACCCCTTTAATTGCTAATTCTGACGCAATCCAAGCCCATTAACCAACACGTTCCAAAAATCAATAACATCGCTTATAATATTATTTCCTCGACTTTCCGACCTAACGACTTAACATAAAATCAATCGAATAATAATTTGCGATTAGCTACTTACTCCCGACTTAATAGATTAACTTCCGATTATCAACCAAATGGTCCAAATGGTCCAATCAACATATCCAACAATACTCGGAGAATATTCCATAACGTCTTCCATAACTTATATCAACTTAATTAATTTAATTCGAATTAACCCAATTTATAATCATCAACGTAATATTCCGATACTTTGGAAATTCGACTTGAATCAACTCAAATGCACAAATCAACGCGAATCAACACAACATACTACAATTATATTTAATTAAATAATTAATTAAATAAATGGGCGTTACAACTCTCCCCCACTTAGAATATTTTGTCCTCGAAATTTTATTCGATTCAACTACCCCAACTACTTATTCCATCCGACTAATCAAATCTCAAATCCGAAGGCAACCCACGTATACTACAAACAATAATTTGCAACTTTAATGGCAACAACAACACGAACAACCCTCAAGCGATGCACTTGATAACTATCAACACAACATGACGAGTAACCAACTTATGAATTCACTGGTTTAAGGACTCGAACACAACAACATATAAACACACAACTTATACAGAACAATAATACAACTAAGCTACCAACATTGTTGTCATTCACCTAATAACAACTGCATTACACCATGCTTTCGCTGCGTACTCTGATTACTTGCAAATTACCAAGTTTAACTCCAACTTCCAATCATCAAAATCGACATATCAACAAGGCCTTCAACTTAACTCTTCGAAATTTTTTTCCAATGGGTATTCTAACTTTTGTAGTTACCGACTACTTCCATCTTAGACCCATAAGGCCACAACTTTGAACGCTCAACACAACTACAATTGCAACTACTTCCAAATCTTGGATAAGATATACCTTTACTTCCCAATTATCCTCAACACAACTATAACTTTACCATCTTTTAACAACACGTCCTTCGAAAATCATCTTAAATACACAACATCATTGCAACAACATAGGATACAAGGGTCCAATGAATTTCCACAAGATAACTCATATTTTTCGATTCCAACTAATTCAACATACCGAATCCCCAATTCTTACTCATACTGACACAACCCTTCATAAATTCTTATTCGAATCAACACAACCAAACAACCTTTCTTGTTCTAATCAAAATCATGCACTTTAATAAAACAACTCATAATTCCACTTCTTCTAATACTTACAACTCAACTCTATCCGACATTCTTGTCAAATCATGGTCTTACATTTCCATATACTTTCCTCTTGAATTATTTCAAGAAAACTTCAAGTCTCATGCCGCTTAATTCATCACCAAAATAACACTCCAATTATCCAGAGTTCAACTATGAGTTTCCTCATTACTATTTAATCCAAGCACAACTTCATGCTATCATCTTTAAGTCCAACTAATACTCTCATATAATAACTTGCATTGACAAAATAAACAATACTCAAGCACTCAGCTTGACTTCAACCAATTCAAAGTACATACTATACTAGTTGACATGACACATCCATCCATAAATTATGATTCCGTCTACTATCAACAATAGATTAAGGGTGATTAGTTCCTCAATTTGTCAATAGACAGCCGGCAACCGTAACAGTGGCATAAATCATCATTAACTAACACAATAGCATACTTCAACTTGTACCCAAAGTCCGTAAGCATAATGCACCGTCAACACTCTAAGGCTTACTAACATCTTCTTAGTCTTCTTAATTCCAACCCCGTCAATTATATCAAAACATCCAAAATCCAACGCATAACCTCTTATACACACTCGTAGTACAACATAACTGTAAATATTCTTCTAACACCGGAGTTGCCACAACATCAAGCATAACTCAATTTGGTTCGTTTCCAGTTACAACTTTTATCCAAGTTAAAATTCTTAACAACACTAATCAAACATCCGTCTTCCTCTCAACAATACCATCATCTAACATCTGCACTTTAATTGTCCTCATTCGACATGAATCACATCTCTATGCATTCTCCGATACCTTCGCATTCCTTCTAATACCAACATTTTCATTTTTTCAAATTTTTTTCAACAATAATCACTCAACTTCGAACACAATTATCTCTTCCAATAAAGACCTCCAAATCATAAAATTATATTCCAACATGAAGAGAATTTTTTTCATATTCGAGAACTTCAAGAATTTCTTGAATTTGACTCACAAGTAAAAAGTTATCCTCCTTGCAATGAGACTGGTCAACAATTCCCGTATGCAGAATTTTCCAAAAATCAACAGTAGAACCAACTATTAAAACACACTTATCTCCCTCATTACAAACCTTCTGAATGCAAAACTTATATGCAAACTGTAGGGAATTTCGTAAGCTTTCCAAAAAGTTCAGAACCGCTTCAATCCGAATCACTAGTAAAATGTTATGCCACTTATAATGACAACTGCTCCAAAATCGCAAAAATCAGAATTTGAGAATGATGAACATAAGTTTCATCTCTGTCCCCCTCTCAAGATTCCAAAATTCACCAACATCCTTGCTCTTTATTCAACTCCAAAATTACTCGACTTTAATCCAACTATACTCAAGGCAATTAATCTATCGACTTGATCCATCAACTTATCGTTTCCATTGAAATAATTCCCTAATCTCAATCATTCCACCTTCCATATTCTACGCGCATCTCAAACTCGACCGATACAAATTCATGAGTCCATACTCTCGCCGGTCCACAACAATATTGCTTCAACAACCTTATACTCTCGCAATCAACATCAACTTTGAACCAACTTTGACATTCCAACAATAGTCCGGGAGCAACCTCTCTACCACTTAATTCCAAACAACACCTGCAGACCACGACTAAGAACCAACAAACAAGTACCCACAGTGTTTCACACACATGCCGAGTACTAAGGAATAAGCGACATTAACAACATTAGCCGGATGGACCGGATCGACCTACTCTGATATCACTATTGTAACACCCCATTGCTACCCGACGATTATATAGAAAACCAGAGTATTAAAAATTCAACCAACAAGTACACAAACATGATGCTGCATTTTTCAACTTATAAAAACTTCATTTAATTTCATGAAAATTGATACATAACACTTTCGGTTCGTAGGAAACTAAGAACATCAACTTTATTTCATTTATGAAACCAAATTCAACTTTTACATCCACGCAACGAATTTTCAAATTAATCAACTAAACAGTATAACATGTTATTCAACTTAAAACAGCGTAGTAACAACTTATTTATACTAGAAGAACTTGAAAACAACACAAAAAAACTAAGCGTCCATTTCCCGAGTTTTACGTATCAGAGCACCAACATCGACTCGAATTAATAAAGATAACCATCTTCCTACAAGCGACTTGCATGTTACCAACATATGGGTAACATTCAAACAGAAAGGGTGAGATATCAATAATTATAAACGACATATGATAAACAATACTTAGATAAGAATCATAAATAATTCACCACTTCACAACATCAACAACAAAATAACGACTTAACAATCATCCACATTTTATCAACTTATTTTACTACTATTATATCCATCAACATTTTCTACATAAACCACATAGTCATATATTCAGCAAGAACTACTTAATCAGCCTAATCAACACAATTCACTTAATCAACTTGAAAACAACATAACAACTTACCAACTTATCAACTTGAACAACATAAACAACATAACTAACATAAATAATGCAACACAAATGCGACTCAACTATGTAAATGCATGTGGTACTATAGGAGTAAAACTCAACTTAAAATATACCAGGTTATCGAGGTATCTGTAAGGCATAAGCCTTCAACTTAATAATTTTGCCAATTTACCGAGGCATCAAGGCATAAGCCTTCAACTTTCAACTTAGTGCCAATCCAGGACAACGTGGTGTGAGAAAAGGCTCCGACATAATATGAAAATGTCCTATATGGCATACACGGCTTTACAACACAAACAACATAACAACATCAAACAACACAACCAGCTTATACAACTTAAATCAATGCTGGCTATTAAGCCTCCAACTTAAACAATATAACAACTTCGACAACACATAACAACTTAAACAACTTGAGCAACTTAACGGCATTAACAAGCAGCACAAACAACTTATACGACAGGAACAACATAAATTCAACATTGGCTTGTAAGGCCTCCCACATAATCGACTTAGAACGTTCTGTAAACCGGAACGACTTACCAACTCAACCAGTACCTGCAACTCGTCTTTACAAGATCTTTTCAAAAAAACAACGCAACAAAAACCAACTATTTAACTACCCGACTTACACCGACAACTTTCGTTAAATTCCGAACAACTATGTTTTTCACCTATTTCGGCTAAACCGACTAAAACAATGTTGTTTTTAACATTCTGATATTATTACAAGTTAATTATAAAATCTTACAATTTTTGTTTTCTGCCAAATTATATTTGTCATGAAAATATATGCTTACTATCTGTTTTTTGCTAAATTCCTGAAATTGCCCCTTTCTGTCAAAAATCCTATTTCTCAGTGTTACTTATCAAAATTGTTTAGTTTGTGTTTCAATTGTTCCTGAATCATTATTTCTCAATACCAATTCTTGATTCTTACTAAAATGTTATTTCATGAAATTAGTATATTATAGTTATAACTAATAAACATAATATAATACTTTTGGAGATCATTTAAATAAAGTACTGTATAATCAAAAATCACATCCCCCTTAAATGACAGGGTGGCTTGTGCCACCCTTCATTCATGGCTACACGTGGCTTGCGCCACATTCGTGCTTGTGGTGGCCATCATAAAAGTGGCTCCCGCCACTTAAGCACATGGCTTGCGCCATGGTGCTGGGAGCAAGAGGCTCCCACTATGCGTTTTCCAATCTACGGGTTCTTTTGTTATCGTCCCCAATTCCATATTTTTCCGAAATTCATACGGCTCAACAACACAAATAAAATCAACCATTTACAAAACATTTAATTCACGACTTATTTTCAACAACAGTTTCCCAATTTCACATAATCACTTTACAACTTATTTTCAACAGTTAATCCATAATTTCATAGAATCAATCAACAAAAATTAACACAACCAGAATGATTTATAATCAACATATAATCAACAATTATAAACGACTTATAATCAACAATCGAACAATAATTTTACACAGAACAATCATCGAAATAACAAGTTACCGATTTTCATACACAACATCAACATTAACAAAAACACAACATATACAACCACCCAAACCTAGTATTATTTATCTAACCCGATTATAAAGATCGAACCCCACCCTTATCTTAATCGATGGCCGCTCGAATATCCGATCGACTTTCCAACCCTTTTCCTCTATGACTCTTTTCCTCTCCTCTTTCATCCATGGAGATTAGAAATACGAACATGCTGCCATTGTGTTCCTATCTTGACCAAACTTCAGCCTCCATCATCATCAATTTCGTAACTACTATTTGACCAATTTCCAGCATGAACTTCCAAACTTCAAATACGTTTTTCTCCTTCAATACCAAACTTATTGACATTAAATCATATATCAAATTGAAGGGAAGTTCATAAGCTTTCCAGAAATTCAAGAATCGCTTTAATCAGAATTATGAGTAAAAATTTATCACCTGTTTAGTGGAGGTTGTACCGTAAGTGCGAAAATGGAGATATGATCATGAGTTATTCTTTCTCCTTCTTTGCTCCTAAGATATTTTCTTTCCTCTAAAACCCTTATTCTTCTCAAAGACTTTTTCCTCTGTAACTTCCACGTTCCACTTCCTCCTCTTACTGATATTTCTCTTGACCAATTCTTTTATTTTCTTTTTATTAAAAAATAATAATAATTTAATATAACAATAATAGGCCTAAGTCTTATACCCTTTTAATTGCTAATTCCGACGCAATCCAAGCCCATTAACCAACACGCTCCAAAAATCAATAATATCACTTATAATATTATTTCCTCGACTTTCTGACTTAATATTCAAACTTAATGACTTAACATAAAATCAACCGAATAATAATTTGCGACTAAATACTTACTCCCGACTTAATAGATTAACTTCTGATTATCAACCAAATTGTCCAAATGGTCCAATCAACATATCCAAAAATACTCGGAGAATATTCCATAACATTTTCCACAACTTATATCAACTTAATTAATTTAATTCCACTTAACCCAATTTATAATCATCAACATAATATTCTGATACTTCGGAAATTCAACTTGAATCAACTCAAATGCACAAATCAATGCGAATCAACGCAACATACTACAATTATATTTAATTAAATAATTAATTAAATAAACGGGCGTTACAGCAACCATCTTTAGAATATTATCGGTACGTTGGACTACTCCCCACCAATAACATTCTTAAGAAAGACCTCTTCAGAGTGTAGTATCATGTGACAACCACCTCAGGTCTACATCTGAATGGCTTCCACATTACGTTCCTAAATTAGCTTGGATGGGTTAAAGGTTCTAAGGTCCTCAGTATGATCAGCTCAAAGTCAAAAAAAGTAATTCCATGGTACGACTACTTGTCATGACATCAATAATCCTAGAGAGTCTAATTGAGTGGAGATTATCTAATTGATATCGCTTTGAACTACTCCGTCGCGTATCACTTCGAACATCGTCATCCTATCATATGTTCACTCAGATCCGGGTATAGAATCTATCTCACTCACAGAGGATCACCAAAACCAAAACGGAACAGTCAATAACAAACAAATCAAACCAAAGCAGTAAATAAATCAAATTAGGTCGAATCCAGTTAGAGACTACTCCCCAGCAGAGTCACCATTTTTCTGTAGCGGTAAAATCAAGAGTGTAAGTTATTAGTTAACTTAACTCAAAGTAAACAGAGTCTCCACCGTGCCTTTATTTTATTCCAAATGGAAAAGGAAAAAAAGAACGAATAGATACTAATTAATCTAAAAGAAAAAAACTAAAAGAATCGAGCAGAGAACGAGTAAAGGGATATGTTACAAATTGGGAAAGTTTTACACACCCAAAATGTTTGTGGTACTCCACGGGAGCCCTTTGAAATATTTATTGCTTTTGGTTTGAAAATGGTTTGTTTAAAAGAGATTGAAGAGATGAGAAAAGAAATGTTTTTTTTAAAGATTTTTGTGTTTGACGAGACGTCTGTCTCATGCCTACGTACCCATGACGTGCAATGTGAGATCAAAACCCCGTAGTTCGTGGTACAAATAGTGAAAAAATAATGTGTTGGATTGATTTTAAAATTTAAAGATAAGTCGTCATTCTTTAGCGAATACTTCTGCTAAGAAGAATGAATCATATCTAAAATTGTGAAAATTATTAAAGGAAAATTGCGCGAGGGAATACAAAGATTGAATGAGGTTCGTATCTCTTAAAGTTTCTTGAAAAAGGTTTCGATATGCTTATGTGGTTTAGCATTTATTAAGAAATGAAATGAAAAAGGTAAAATCGATTGACCTAAGTCAAGGTTTGATTATGAAAGCAGTTAAGATTTGAAAACAAAGAAGGTTTTAGGTGCGTAAAACCTTCCCAATTTGTAACTTATCCCTTTACTCGTTCTCTACTCGATTCTTTTAGTTTTTTGCTTTTAGATTCATTAGTATTTATTCGCTCTTTTTTCCTTTTCCATTTGGAATAAAATAAAGGCGCGGTGGCGACTCTGCTTAGTTTGTTATTTTGGTTAGAGGTTAGTAAATATAAACAAATAAAGGCAAGTAAAAGCACAGTGATCCCCTATGAGGCATAAACCCAAAACCGAGAAGGATAAAAGAACCAGTGCATGATCTTATTTGTATGCAAGATGCATATGAGATGCAAAAAATCTTAGGGTAAAAAATTAGGGTATGGCAGCCCATACAAATGAATAAATAACATTTAGATTATTGCAAAAAAGAAATACAAGATTACTTAGAAAAATGACTAATCAGGTCGAGTAATTCCCTCTAGAGCTAATCATTGTTTTATGTTATGAATACCTTAACAATGAATTATAAACATTTAAATAAGACATTACAATGGGTTAGGTACCCAATACCCAATAAAAAGGATTTGATAAATAGATTACACCATAAGACTATATTTTCAAAATTTGACCTTAAAGTTGGTTACTATCAAATTCAATTACAAGAAGAAGAAAAATATAAAACCTCCTTTATAATATTCTTTAGGAAATATGAATGGAACTTATGCCTTTAGGGCTAAAAAATAACCCCTAAAGTTTTTAGAGTATAATGAATTCCATATGTAATGATTGTTCTCACTTTACTCTAGATTACTTAGATGATATACTAGCATTCTCTTATTCCATCAACTAACGCCTAAAACACTTAAGTCAGTTCTATAAAATAATTAAAAGTAATGGATTAGTAATATCTGAAAAGAAATTGAAATTATTTTAAAGCAAAGTTATATTTTTGGGTTTTGATATTAGTTAGGGTATGTGTCATACCCTAATTTTTGTCACTAAGATTTTTCATATTTTCATCTACAAGTTTGCATTCAAACAAGATCACACACTGGTTCATCTATCCTTTTTGGTCACAGGTTTATGCCTCACAGAGGATCATCATTGTTTTTGTTTATTTATGTTTACTAACCTTTAATTAAAATCCAAAATTATTTTATTTTCTTTTGTTAACATTTTTAGGGGAAGACCAGGTCAAAAATACCAAAAATAGCAGTTCCTCAGCTCGAAAGAATTTCATTTGAACAAAGTAAAAGTTGATCCGCAAATAATTCAAATTCATCTGATCAAGGATTTCCCGAGTTTTAATTGATTTATTCAAGGATTTCCAAGGTTCATGCGTTTATTTCAACGCCTTCTTCGACCCGCAAAAGAATCAAGCCGAAATGATAACCAAGCAATCAAAAGAGAACAAAAAAATTCAAATTTTGACTTGGTTAACCGGTTAACCAATGTGTTAACCGATTAACCAGGACAAAATTTGAATATTTTGTTTAATTTCAGCACATCCTAGCCCTTGATCTCACTTGGAATATTCTAGATCCATTTCCCTTTTATTCCTCTACATCACTTTGATCATTTCCCACCATATACCTTCACTAATCACCACTCTTTTATGAATATCCCTCCAAATTTGATTTCCAAGCCTAATTTTGATTTTCCAAAACAAGCTCCATTCCATCAAATTTCCATACCTAAACTCTTTAAATAGAGGTCTTTTCTCATTCATTTCTCAAGCTTTTGATAGCCAAATTCACCTTTCAAAAATTTCTCAGAAGCTTTTGAGAGCAAAAAAATCCCTTGCAGAATGCATCCTCAAACCACAAAAATACCTATAACTCACTTTCTTCTTTTAAAAGTTATCAAGAATTTGCATTGAATTCTTGAATAACTTTGAGCTAAGCCTTCATCCTTTATATTTTTCTTCATCAATTTCAGTAGATCAAGCTTGCTAGTAGAGTAATTTGAAGTTTTTTCTTGGTAATTCATATCCCTCCATTGTTACACCTTCATCACCATCATTCAAGATGTAGATCTTTGGTGCTATTAGTTGTTGATCATTTGGATCATAAATTATTGTTTGGTTGCAGGGATCTCACTTTTTTTACACTTTAAAATTCATGCCAATTCAGTTCATGATCATAAGGTGTTTGAAAATTGTTTTAAAAGAGGATCATGCTGAATTTTGGCCTTTTTTCTGCTTCTGATTTAGTGTTAACTGATTAACCATTTTCAGTACAAAATGGTTAACCTGTTAACCAGTTTTAAAACAATGTAGTATTCAAAATTTTCATGTGTTAACCGGTTAACCAATTGGTTAACCGATTAACACAGTTGTAGTGGCACTTTTTCACTTGTTTTTGACTTGTTTTTGGTTCTTTTTCTCCCTTCTTCTTATTTTTACCTTGGGAGACATTTTTAAGACCGATTTCTCTTTAAATTCAATGGAATTTAGGTGTATATTAGAGTGGTTAATATTCATTATTTCAAATCTACCTCTAAGTGAATTATTTAATTCACTTTAGGTACTTTTCATTAGTGATATATTTTCATACTTGCATCCACCAAAATGAGTAATTGAACTTAAAGATGAAAGAATACCATAAGTGTAACTCAATTTGGTATTCATCTTTATTTTTGTGCGGCATTGTGTTTGTATGGAGATTTACATATCGTTTATCTCACATGTATTATCACTGACATTGTTAACCTTAATTGATTTTGCCCGATCTCATTTGTAGGGTAATTACGTCATAAATTACTCAGTGATTGCTTAACATAAACCTAAATGTGTCCCTTCTTTAGATAAAAATCCAATTAGATACTTGCCATTTCGAGGACCAGACCTCGTATTGGTCGCATCATCCCAAGGTGGTTAATCATTTGTGTTAGATCCATGACTTTTGAAGCTTGATGAGTAGTTGCTTTGGGTATCCCAATCTTCATTGCTTTGAGTATCCCAATCCCCATGTTGGTCGCGTCATCCCAATGTGGTTTATCATTTTCTTTCAAGTTTCATTCAATTTAGGTCTAGTCACATCGATTAATCACTATAGTGTAAGATACTAAGCGGAATCGGTTACCTTTTCGGTTTGGACACTAAGTGCTTGGTTACTCTTTTGGTTGTGGATGATTAAGTTCATCATACCATTATTATGTACATATTATTATTACTATTACTATATTACTATTTTACTTTCCTTATATTACCGTATCCTCTTTAATTTTCTTCTCGCTCCTTTATCTCCTTTACTTTTATTATGCTTTATTATTCATTATCATACTTATGCTTATGTTTATGTTTATATATCCTTGTGTTTTTTTCTTTGTCCATTTGGACACAAAAATGTTAATAAAGGATTAAACCTCTAAAAAACTTGTGATCTTGATCTTAGACTATGGTTACTATCCTTTGCATTAGAATTGGAGTTTTGGACTTAGATTCTAGGACACAATCCATTTGCTTTGATCATCATGGATTTTGTAATTTAGCCTTTATTTGGCCATTTTCTAGCTTATGCTTTTAAGGATGAAACTCTTGTGCTTATTCTTGGAAGTATCATCAAATTTGGTTAGATCTTTCTTCCTTTATATCTTTTCTTTTTAATTTTAGGATAGCCTCTTTATCTCATCCCCTTCTTCAATTTTCAAAACTTCCCCTCTTTTTCAAAGGATTCTTGTTTTCAAACTTTCACCATTTTAATAAATCAAACCTTGACTTTGTCAAGTGGATTTTACTTCTTCTTTTTCTTTTAATAAATGTCAATGAACTTAATCATTATGACTTTAATTCAAAAAATAAAAAGAACCAAACTCATTCAAGTGGTTTTGTACCTTTGTGTACTTCGTTTTTCCTCACTTAATAAAATCAATCAAAACCAATCATATTTCACTATTTTCACCACGAACTACGGGGTTTTGATCTTACATTTCACTTTGTGGGTACGTAGGCATGAGATGAAAGTCCCGTCAAACACAAAAACATTAAAAAATATTTCTTTTCTCATCCCCCACTCTCATTTTACCAAACTATTTTCAAACCAAAAGCAATAAATTTTTCAAAGGGCTCCCGTGGAGTACCACAAACATTTTGGGTGCTTAAAACCTTCCCATCGAATCCCCTTACCCGTTATCTGCTTGATTCTTTTATCTTTTTGCTTTTAGATTCATTAGGATTTATTCGCTCTTTTTTTCCTTTTCCTTTTGGAATAAAATAAAAGTGCAGTGGCAACTCTATCTACTTTGAGTTAAGTTAACCAATATCTTACACTCATGATTTTTACCGCTATAGAAAATTGGCAACTCTGATGGGGAGTAATCTCTAAACAGGTTCAACATACTTTGATTTATGTATTTCTTTGGTTTGACTTGTTTTTTATTGCTTGTTTTGTTCTGGTTTGGTGATCCTCTATGAGTGAGAAAGATCGTGTACCCGAATCTGAGTGAACTTAAGATAGGACGGTGATATATTCGAGGAGATACGGGGCGAAGTAGTCCAATGTGATATCAATATGAGAATCACCACTCAGTTAGGCTCCTTCAGATTACTGATTCCATGACGAGTAATTGTATCATGACATTACTTTTCTGATCCGAGTTGATCATACTAAGGACCGTAGAACCCTTAACCCATCCAGGCCATTTTCGGAACGTAGTGCGGAAGCTATCCAGGTATAAACTTAGAGTGGTTGTCACACGATACTATAATTGAACGCGGTCTTCTTGAGTAAATTATCGATTGAGGAGTAATCCAATGTACCGATGATATCCGAAGGATAGCTGCTAACTCTAGAAACATCTATTATAATCATTTGGTCTTCTGTAGGTACAATGAATATAAACCTTAGTACATACCTATATGGGTTGGTTATTATCCCTTGACTCCATGCTCGTGATCCGAACCTTTGAACCTATAAGCTTTGCGTGATCTTGTTTGTGGTTGTTGCATCCATGCATTCATCATAAACATCATCACAACCATTTTTCAAGGAAAACAATTCAGATTATTGCAAATATGGACAAAGCGAATATTCTTTTTTGTCAAGAATTTTCATGACCATGTTTTCGATGTTGACCATGTTTGCAATAATCGACTTGATTCCCTGAAAATGGAAGTGATCATTGCATATCATTGCATTCTTACATATACCTGCATTCATTCGAGTTATTTGGGAACTCATCCCAGTTGTTTTCATCTTCAGTTGTTTGTCATCTGTCAAGCTATTTCCTCAACACAAATACAAAACTATAGCTGCTGTCAGATTGAGAATGGAAAACCAAGAACAACACTACATGGAAGTCAAAATGGAAATTGATGAGTTGAAGTCCAGTATGACCAGACTCACTGAAATGATGCAAGTTCTGATTATTCGAGGTGAACCACCTCAAAGGACTGTTATCTCTGAAGTCTCAACTGTTGTTGTTGACCCTCCACTAATTCAGCAACCAGCTTCTACGTGGCCAGAATTTGGGTTACCTCCAGATTACATGCCAATCTCTACAACTACTCCAATGGTTTCTCCATCTGTTTTTCCAGTCTTTTCAGCTCCAACATTTGTCGAACCTCAAGCTGTTGTGTAGACTATTGCTCAAGCTACTTATGAGAAATCTCCTTTCGTCTACCATGTTGTTGGTCCATAAGCTGATAGTCAAGGTGAACCTGGATACATTGATTAATTTAGAGAACAATGCTTGACTCTTGGGAAGAGGGTAAGGGTTTTAGAAGGCAAAGATGTCTTTGGTGTTGCTGCAATAGACATGTGTTTGGTTTTTGAATTGGTTATTCCTGATAAGTTCAAAATTCTCGAGTTTGAGAAACACAAGAGGCATACTTGTCCTAAAATCCATCTTCTGATCTATTGCCGCAAAATGGCTACACGTGCCAAGAATGACAAACTTCTTATTCACTGTTTCCAAGACAGTTTGAGTGGCGCTTCTATGAAATGGTAAATGGGACTTGAGAAGAACCACAATCAGAGCTGGAAGGATTTATCTGATGCTTTCATAAAGTAGTATAAGTACAATTTGGACATGGCACCTGACTGCTGTTAACTTCAAAACATGTCTCAGAAAGAGAAAGAGTCATTCAAAGAGTACGCTCAGCGATGGAGAGATCTAGATGCTCAAGTGGAGCCACCTTTGGCCAAAAAAGAATTAACTGGTTTGTTCATGGACACTCTTCAACCATTCTTTTGGGAGAAGATGGTAGGAAATGTTTCATCTGGTTTTGCTGACCTAGTCACTGTTGGAGAAATACTAGAGAAAGGTATCAAGAAACGTAAGATTACAAATGCTGAAGCTTTTAATGCTGCAAGAAAGTCTCATGGGAACTTTCAAAAGAAAAAATATGGTGATGCTTATGCTGTTTCAAAAGAAAAGAAACCTTAATTTAAGCAACAACATTATGTTCAACCATATGTAATTGTAGTTGCTCTTGTTGTTAAGGCTTAGCAAGTTCAAACTCCTTGTCCTACCGCTGGACCAAGTCAATACTATAATGGAGGAGACTTTGATCCTATTCCGATGACATATACTGAATTGTACCCCGTGATGGTTCAAAATGGTTGGATTATTACTATATCTCTGCCTCCTGTTCCAAATCCTCTTCTGGCTGGTTATAGAGAAAATCTTCGATGTGAGTATCATCAAGGTGGAACTGGCCATGACTTGGAACATTGTTTTGCACTGAAGTCTAGAGTACAAGAGCTTATCAGAAACAAAATCCCTTCCTTTCATGATACCAATCCTAAATTTGTCAAAAATCCTTTTCCTAATAATGAGAAGTGAATCTTCATATGACTTCAGCAATCCAAATTATCTTCAAGGTCAATTTTCAGACAAGACAACTCATCCTTGTTGCTGATTGATCACTAGGCCATTGTTTCTTTATCTTTGCAATTTTCTTCAATTGTATTGACTTATTTGCTTTTAAACCTTGTTTGTACTTTCATGTTGAGTTTAATGAAATGAGCATTGCAATGCTTTATTTCATTCACTATTTGCATCTTTATGCTTTATATTTCAAGTTCATTTTTCTTTATCAAGATTTTGTTCATACAATGATTGAAGGGTGGATGATGAAAACAAAATACTCATAACTATTGTTGGTATGCTTTCAATTGAGACTTGGTTGATGATGTACATGCATTGTTTCAACTCCCAAACACTGGAGAAATAAGGAAGTTAATCCCTTGTCAGCCCCTTTGAGCCTTGAAGTTGGAGTTTCTTTCTATGCACACAAAAATATGCAATTTTTAACCTGGGGATGAGTAGTTCTCAATTAATTTGAATGTGCATTCAAATACAAGAGAATCATTCAAGACATCTTTCAATAAAGGTTGCAATCTCAAGCTTTCCTTCACACACATCAAGAAGTGTTGAAGATGTCTTTTAATTCAAAAGCCAATGATGGTTCACCGTAATCATTAAGCCAAGATTTCATTACCTTTCAAAAAAAGTGATATTAAAAACATGATTAAAAAAAATAAATCAAAGCCCGCTAAGTCAAAACCTATGAAGGAGACTCAGTCAAAAATAGGGAATCCCGCTGACTGTAAGCTCAAATGACACAGTACAGGAGAAAGTTAGGGATAATAAAAAGAAAGCATCAATCAAGAGGTCACCAAAAATCCTCAATGAAAGACAAGATGAGTTGACCAAAGTACTCACCAGAAATGACAAAAAGGAGAAGTGAATGTTATCTCAAAATCCTTTGGCATATGAACCATATTCATATGTGCAATCCCAAATTTCTTGGAACTTGAATGCATAGGTTTAATTAATTGAATATAGGACTGGATACCATCACGAAGAATGGGTTGGGTACAAATAAACTTTAAGCCTATATCCTTTGTTTCATAAACCGTGAACCAAACCACCTTATAACCCTCAAAAAGACCTAATTGAATCTAGGTTTCTTTTGAAAATCATACTACAGCAAGGTTGCGTAAAATGACTCCCAAGTTCGTTACCAATAATTTGTTTCTTAACTTTGCTTTCTCTTTCATTTTTGTCTAAACCACCGTGTTTTGACAAGTTTTTCATTTACTTTATATCAATAATTTCATTCCAAAAATGATTTTTGATTTCAAAATTTGCATGAACTTTGCTTTAAAATTACCATGTTTGTACGCACACTTTTATTTGCAAACAAACTTTCCTCATCAAAGGAATTTTCAAACAATTGAGAAACTTGGTCAGTGATCTTATCAAGGGAAGTTCCTTCTAGATCCTATGGTTCAAGATTTTGTTGCTCAGTGCAAGTTATTCTCAAGATTTGGTTAATCAGAACATTTCTCTTCAAGTTTCATACTAGGTTTATCTTTTCAACATTCATTTTAAGAACTGAAGCCATGATCAGTTTATTCTCTCAACAACATTCATTCAAGAATTGAAGCCATGATCATTTTCCTTAATAGTAGTCAGAACTAAGGCCATGATCAGTTTATCTTCATTAGTCAATCAATCTAGGGCAACTTTCTTCAGAATACCCAAGCAATTATTCATAGTTTTCTAGAAAGATTATAAACTAATACAATTTACCGGTGTGACAGAGATATGTTCAAACATCAGCATCTCTAATCCCCAAGCAGAATGGTAGTGATCTCCGTGGTGAGGAATCAATATTCCATCTTTTTCACTCCCCAAAAGAGTATAAACTTGTTGATTTCCACTCCCAAAAAAAATATAAACTTGTTGATTTTCACTTCCCTAAAAGTATAAACTGGTTGTCAACATTTTTTCTTCATATTCTTTACATTTACCAGGGTGCTTCATCCTCTTTTTTTGTATACGTTTGCAAGCAAGAGTGATTCATCCTCATTTGAATTGCAAGGGTGCTTCATCCCCATTTTTGTATACATTTTTCAAGCAAGAGTGCTTCATCCTCATTTGTATTGCAAGGATGCTTCATCCCTATTTTTATATACATTTTGCAAGCAAGAGTGCTTCATTCTCATTTGCATTGCAAGGGTGATTTACCCCCATTTTTGTATACATTTAGCAAGCACGAGTGATTCATCATCATTTTCATTGCAAGGGTGCTTCATCCCTATTTTTGTATACATTTTGCAAGCAAGAGTGCTTCATCCTTATTTGCATTTCAAGGGTGCTTCATACCCATTTTTGTATACATTCTTTAAGACAAGAGTGCTTCATCCTCATTTGCATTGCAAGGGTGCTTCATCCTCATTTTTGTATACGTTTGCAAGCAAGAGTTTTTCATCCTCATTTTCATTGCAAGGATGCTTTATCCCTATTTTCATATTCAATGCATTCAAGAGTGTTTTAGTCCATATATGCATTTTTCGAGGTCCTGTTGTTTTCAATATCTTGTTTTGAGATCGAAGTTCAACTTGCTTGGTGCATACACTTTTTGTCTATTTGATGTCTCTCCAGAACATTTTCTTCACATACCTAATATTTCTTCCCAGATATTATATACCTTTTATCTGATACTGTTCTTGGGTGTCCATAACAGAGTCATCATTATTTTGATGTACTTTCCGGGACTTTTCTCGCTTCATTCAGTTTAATTCTTGGATGTTGTGATTACCTTTTATCTGATTTTATTCTCGGGTGTCCATAATGAAATCATCATTGTTTTGATGTACTTTTCGGGACTTTTCTCACTTCATTTAGTTATGTTCTTGGATGTTGTGATCACCTTTTATCTGATTCTGTTCTCAAGTGTCCATAGTGGAGTCATAATTGTTTTGATGTACTTTCCGATACTTTTCTCACTTTATTCAGTTCTATTCTTGGATGTTGTGATCACCATTTATCCTATTGTCATTATTCTTGGAGGCCACTATTCGATGTCCAAAGTGAAGTCATCATTGTTTCTGATGTACTTTGCAATACTTTTCACACTTCATTCAATGCCACTGTTGAATGTTGTGATTCTCTTTTATCTGAGGCCATTGTCGGATGTCCGTAGCATAAGTCATCACCATTTCTGATGTACTTTCTAGGACTTTTCTCATTTCATTCAAAGCCACTGTTGGATGTTGTGATTCCCTTTTTATCCGATGCCACTCTCGGATATCCCCAGTAAAGTCATTTATGTCATTCTTGGATGCTTCTGATGTACTTTATGGGACTTGTTTCACCTTATTCAATGACACTCTTGGATGTTGTGATTCTCCTTTTGTCCAATGCCACTCTTGGACGTTTTTTCCTCAGTTGAGCCATGTTGTGGTCTCCAGCATGTAGTGTGCTTTGTTTTCCCCATTGGAGTTTTATTCTCCTTATTCCCAGTGTTTATACTATTTTATATGTCGTTTTATTCCCCACATATTTCTATGCTTTCATATTATTGAAAGGAAGATGTTAATCTTCATATCTCGGGATTGAAGAAACTTAAATAGAGGCATCTGTCGTACCCTAATTTTTCTCCTAAGATTTTTCATATTTTCATATGCATTTTTGCATACAAACAAGATCAGGCACTGGGTCGTCTATCCTTTTTGGTCGTAGGTTTATGCCTCACAGAGGATCACCATTGATTTTGTTTGTTTATGTTTACTAACCTTTAATTAAAATCCAAAAATATTTTTTTTTCTTTTATTAACATTTTCAGGGGAAGAACAGGTCAAAAATACCAAAAATAGCAGTTCCTCAGCTCGAACGAATTTCATCTGAACAAAGTCAAAGTTGATCCACAAACAATTCAAATTCATCTGATCAAAGATTTCCCGAGTTTTAATTAATTTATTCAAGGATTTACAAGGTAAATGTGTTTATTTCCATGCCTTCTTCGACGCGCAAAATAATCGAGCCAAAACTATAACCAAGTGTCGCTCCCTGGATTTCCATCCTGGTACAAACACGAAAGTGGCTCGAAGAAGGGTAGAGTCACCAGCCAGGCATTTTTATCCCAAAGGAATGGGTAAGGTAATGTTGCACAAACCTAAGAAAAGAAAAGGAAGGACAAAGGTCTTGCGAACAAAAGAAACTGAGTTCGGGAGTCGGTTATGACCTGGGAATGTATTAGCACCCCAAATCGTCTGTCGTACCCGACAAGATCCACGCTTGCAAAGAAACTGTTTCAAAGGGTGAAGAAATGAAAGTTGCTGCAAAAGAAAGAATGAAACTGGATAAGAAAAGAAAAGAAAGGGGGAAAATGTAGGGAAAATAAAAGAGTGCTCGAACGGGCCCTACCCCGCTGCCTATGTACCTCATTTGGACATGAGGATCAGAGACGCCGTAGTTACCCTAACTAGGGGTGAAAAGCTGCTTGTGTTTTAAAAGCTTGAACTTCTTATGTCAATGCTCAGGTGTTACAGGCTTGTCTGGAACGAGTGTTATACCGTCTTGCAAAGTGACAAGTAGGAGCAAGTTCTTACGAAAGGAGTGAAGGTGATAAGAAAAGAAGTCCCGAAGGAGAGACGCTTATTCTTTGTCCAGTATTTTTTATGATTTTTTTATGAGTGTGGCACAAGGAAATGAATTCAAGTCTGTTTCCATGGAATGTGTACTTGCTACTACATTCCAAGATGGAATAATAGAACAAGCACACAAGGTAAGGAGAATTTGTCCAAGACTTTTTCCAAGGGTTAGGGCCTAAGCTCACTAAATTGTTAAACTTAATAGATGTTTTTGGGTTTTTTGATGAAGAAGTACCTTTTAAGGTTTTCTTTATGAAAGTAGTCCCATGATTAGACTTGTACATCATGATAGGAAAGTGTACTATTCTAAGATGGAATGAATACAAATTCCCCATGGCATAAGTCCCTACACACAAGACTATTTCAACCATTATTAAGTGTTTTTTAGGTTTTTGTATGAAGATGAGAAAGAGAAGAAACCAAAGGGAGCAAAGGTAAACACTAAGGCGAGAGTCCTAGGTTAGTGTGGTTTGAATTATATCCTAATGAAGGAGAAGGAAAGAAGAAGAAAGAAGAAGAAGAAGGAAAGAGAATCAACTTACCTCTCATAAAGAGGTTAAACTGTTCTCAAAGGGGGGTGAAAAGAGTTGTACAAATGATAGCATAAGGCACATCACAAATACAAGTATGAAAGCATTAGAAAATAGAGGAGAAGAAGATTTGAAATGTGGATAACATCCACACTTCACTTACCATTGCACCTACAAAGGGTTAGAAGCATGCACTAATGATAAGATGAAAGCAAATAAGATCAAATGAAGTAGAAATAAGCAAATGATTATATCAAAAAATCACAACCATAATTCAAACTTCATATTCAATTACCAAGATCAATCACACAACATCATATAAGAAATGAGGCTAGAGGTCATAATAAAGCATTACAAGTCATCATAAAAGGCAAAAGGTCAAAACATGAGATACGAAGTGTCACATAAGATAAACACCTTTCCTAAACATAAAATTCATAATCCTATCATGCTATAGAGTGCCTAATAAAAGAATTCAAACATCAAATGAATCACACAAGTTCATACAAGGTCAAACAAGAGAAGTAATGAGAAGTGAGAAGTGATGTTAACATTCATATAAGTGTGAAGCTTAATGAACAAGTAACACAAAATTAACCAAGATTTGAACTTCATACAAGGACCAGGGACATGTCAACATATTAAAATACTTCAAAACAAACCTTAGGAGTTGGCACAAGTGCCCTCCTAATCATACAAGCAAGCATATGTCAAATAAACTTCAAATTAGGGCATGGTGATCCTAAAATCCAAACAAATGGGTAACATGTCTTAAAAATTCTAAAAATAAGAAAAAAGACCCTTTGATCAAGAAAGAACAACATACTAATACCTCATGGCAAAAATCAGAAGAAAAGCAAGTCAAATAAATGGCCAAATTTCACTTAGGGTTTCACATACTTTATCACAAAGCAACCTCTTAAAACATAATCAAATGAACCTTAAAAATCAAGGAAAAAATCTCAAACAATCCTCAACATGTTAGGAATCAATACCAAAAAAATATCAAGTTCATTATTATTTTCAAACTCAAGTTATAAAATCAACAAGGCAAGTCATGCATAAAAGAAGCTAAAATAAAGAAATAAAAGTCAACAATTAATTCAGCCACGAAAATTAATAAAAATTGGAAAGTAAAATTATGGAAAATTAAAGAAAATTACAATAAACACACATGATTTATTTTAGAATTTTTGGATATGATTTACTAGTTTTTAAAACTAAAAACCAATCAGAAAATAAAAAATAAAAATAGAAACAAACTAATATGAACAAGGTGCAAATAGAAAGAAACAACAGTTCAATTGTGTCGCTCTCGGGATTTTCATCCTAGTACAAACGCAAAAGTGGCGCGGAAAAGGTAGAGTCGTCAGCCAGACTTTTTTTATCCCGAATGAATGGGAAAGCTAATGTTGCACAAACCTAAGGAAAAAGGAAAGGACAAGGTCCTGCGAACCAAAGATCTGGGTTCGGGAGTCGGTTACGATCTGGGAAGGTATTAGCACCCCAGATCGTCCGTCGTACCCGACGGGATCCACGCTTGCTTGTTTGTTTCAAAGGGTGAGAAAGAATAAAGCTGCTGAATAAAACTGCTGACTGAAACGAGAATGGAAATGAAAAATGGAACAAAAAAGAGAACAAAAAGAAATAATGGGGAAAATGTAGGGAAAATAAAGAATGTGCTCGAACGGGCCCTACCCCGCTGCCTACGTACCTCATTGGGATAATGAGGATCAGAGTCGACGGAGTTCGCCTAACTAAGGCGGGAACTATTTTTTTGTGTTTTTTATGCTGGAACTGCGTATGTCTATGCTCAGGTGTTGCAGGCTCGTCTGATACGAGTGCGTTTACCATCTTGCATGCGAGACAAGTCGTCGCAAGTTCGCGTTGTGAATGAATGAGATGAGAAAAGAAGTTCCCGCAGGATAGTCGCTTATTGTTTGTTTTTGTCTTTTATGAGAAGTGTTTTGAATTTGTTTGTGAACATTCCCATACTAAGACCTTTCCATCGTGGTAAATACTTACACCTCGCCCCGAAACATGACGCGTATAAGTACTCCGCAACAAAGTCTCATGGTGTATAAGAACATCCAACCTTTATTAGGTGTTTTATTGTTTTTCTTTATGAGATGAGAAAGAATGACTCAAGTTGAGAAAAAGGACAAAACTAAGGGACTAAGACTCAATCCTAATTTTGTTTATTTATTCACAAGTGATCCTAACGGTTTGTGTGGTTTCTAAACCTAATGAAGGAAGGAACTAGAAACTACTAAAATTCAACTTACTTCCTAAGGAAGTTAAGTTGATTCTAAAACAATGGGGAAGCCTATACAAGTGAAAAAAACTTCAAATAATATGGCAAGGCATTAAAATGGACATAAGAAATAAATTCTAAAAATGCACATTTAAAGGTATAAAGCTAAAATAACCCTAAACTTCTTCTAAGTCTATTTATTAGAAATGTCAAGCCTAAGTCCTAAAACTAGGGGAACTATCCAATATTATCATTCTAAAAATCAGCACCTAAACTATTCTAAGTCAATTTAATATCCTAAGATTAAACCTAAGTAAACTAATTCTTAATGGATCTTAATATTCTAACCAAAACTAATTGAATTTTACATGTATAACTAGCCTAAATACCCAATCTTATCTCTTGGGAAACGAAAATAATTAAAATTCTTAATGGATTAATTGACATTAACATAGATTTTATTATTGTTTATTCCAACTAATAATCTATTAATCTCATAACGTTTTTTCAAATCCTCAAGAAAATCCTTTAATTCCCATTAACTTAACCTAATCACTTCTTCTTATAATTAAAATTAACAATTACACAATTACAAATGCTGAAGAACAAACATAAACCCTAAAATGCTTCTTCTTCTCGCCGCCGAAGCTCCAACACCTCCCTCTTCTTCTTCCTCAGCCAACGTCAACCACTTCGGCTCTCTTCAAATCAACCGCAATAAAAGCCACTTGAGCCCTATGAAATCTAACAACCGAAACCCTAAATTCCTCCCGTCTTCCTCATGCCGCCGCTCTCCTTTTTCCCTCTTCTCCATCTCTTCTTCTACGAAATCACCACCACTCTTCTTCAAAAGAACAACAACACAAGCCCTCACAAACTAACCACAACAAAACAAACTCCGACAAACCCCGAAACCCTAAGCTTCCCCCCTTTTAAAACCCTAGCTTCTACGCTTGCCACAAAAATCCGAAAATCACACACAAATGCTTGAAATCAAACTCATATTCGCACCTTGTTAGTCGATTGATTGACGAAATTGCGACGGAAGTGCTGGCCAAGCGATTCCCGGCGGAGAAGGATGAGGTGGTGCCTCCGCGCAGCTTCTTCGAAGGTCCCGTGAAGATGATCGAGGACGACGTGAAAATGACGCTTGAGGTGGCTTGGTAAGCTCAACTTCAATGACTTTTCCTCACGTACGATTCCACTCTGCTCTTCAACCTCTGCGACTTTGTTCGATACTATTACGAATTGATGCCGATTGTTGCTTGTTCTTGATTTTGCAGGTTGCTGAAGATGATGCCAAGGATTGAAGATGAAGGTTGAGGCTATGGAGGTTGGGAAGCCAAAGTTCAGAGGGGGAGAACGATGCCCCAATTGAGGTTAGTCTTCTGAATTTATATTTTCGATTCTCTATTAGAGTTAGTTGCAACTGAATTGTATGAGCTTTATAAGTTTGTTACAGGTGATGATTTCATAAGAGTGATGGAGCTTGTGATTGATAGAGATTGAAAATGTTTGTGGTGAAGAAGAAGATTGATATAGAGAGCTTGTGGAAGCTGGAGAATTTAAGAAGAAGAAGATTGGAGAAATCGGAAAAAAACGGCAAGAATTGAAGGGGAAGAATCTGAAAAATTGTGAAGAGGAGGGAACCATGATTGAAGGATGGTTCTGACTTTATAAGGGATGCATCAAGCTTTGCAGAATCCAGGTGAACTTTCTAGAATTTCTCTGTTAGAAGTTGGTTATTGATTAGTTAGAATTCTGTTATGGAGTTAGAAGTTAGTTATGGATTTAGATTTCTGTTGGTTAGTTATGATTCCATGCTTTTTCTTCCGTTGAATATTTACTAATTTCCATTTTGTTTTATTGTTGATATGGATGACTTCTCTTGCTAATGGATTCCTTTTGTGTGCAGATTTTTATGATAACACTTTTGATGCTCTCATCTTCTTTTGGTTATGGTTGAAGCAACTTCACCTGTCACAATTCTGTTTGAATCATTTTTCGTTTAGCAGTGTTGATTCAGGCGTGGTGAATTTGGACTGCATTGTCAACTTCTATCAAACTCTTAGGATAGATTTTTGTAGGATTTAGAGGAACCTTAACATGTAAAGCTGATGTAGAATTCTCATTGTTCAATTAGCCATTTAACTTTGACACTGCTTCTGGACTTTGTTGTTTCTGTTGTGTAATTGATTGTAACTAGACCTTACTATGAAGAGATTTTCTTTTTGTGATGACTGAATTGAGAGGGACCCGTCCCCTGTTTCTTTTTCTTGTGTTTTATGCCAATTATTCCACTGTGTTTGTTGTATATACTTGGTGCATGAAGCTTGTGTTTGGACACTAAAATGATATATATTGGGAAGTGCCTAAAAGCAGGAGAACTTTCAAATCATTGTTTTTTTCATTTAATTAGTAAAATAATGAAAATAAAATAATGGGCCTTATGGACTAACAAAAAAAAGTTTGAAAGCCCCCCTTCTTTAATAAACCGAAGAAAAAAGAATGGATGTGGTTATTGGGTTTTATTTGTAGTATAAAAAAAACCTTATGGACACCTGACTTTAAAATGGGCTGAACATTCAACATGGGCATAGGGATTATTGGTTTTGGAAAGGACTAAGAATATGGATTAATGAAATTGGTTTAATATGGAATTATATTAAAAAAAATGGACATGGTCTAACGGACTCATAATGGAGATTATTGATTAAATGGGGTTAATGACATGATGTTTGGGTAATAACTTGTATTTGAAATTAATATTGAGAATTTAAGTGTGAATATGAATGATCCCCTTTCAAATAAACCATACTCATTTCCTTTTTCAATCCTCAACTTGAACCGAATACTTGGACCAAAAACCTTGATGCCATGACAAATATCCAAAATCAATAGCTCGAGTCATGCTTCTCACCTTACTTGAAAACGCTATACACTAATGAATATCTCTATCACATAAGCCCAAATCAAACTTTAACACAAAGGAACTCAGTTAACCGAATGCCTCCAAGCTTAATCATGAATAAAAGACCTCATCCAGCCTAATGCGCTAATGAACAGTCTTTGCGAGTGAACCCCCGTGAAGACTACTTGATTAGGAAAATAAACCCTAAACAAGTGTCAAAAGTATGAATGGATGAAGTTATTAATATCCACGTAACCAAGATTCTGAATCCATCGAATAACCATAGATTGGACGTGAAACCCTAATTCCATAATCCATGAGACAAACTCATATGAAGTAGAAACCATACACCCATGGAATAACCTGGTTCTACAGGGCATTGATCCCATGCCTGAGGCGTCAATGAAATGCATGATTGAGAATGATATGACCTAATGGGAAATCCAGATGAATGCGAATGTAAGCCAGTCAAGGTAAATAAATAAGAGGGCAAATTTTGAGGTATTACAAATTGGTTTGGGCCCAGGATCAGGGAGGTGCGAATAGAAAAACGGTCCAGGCCCCAAACGAAATTCTCATGGCATGCACAATTATTCAGCTTTCTTTATGTATTTTAAATGAGACTATAAACAAAAGCTATGTAAACTCATATCAATCGGACCCCCTCTTCACTTAAGTGACTAAAAAAGAAAATAAAAACACACCCAAAGCCAATCAAAAGCCTCCACCACATCATCTTCTTCATCTAGCCATGAAAAAACTTAAGAACACCAGCAAAAGCAGAGTAACATGAACACGATTTCAGCATCACCAACACCAACTCACCTCAACATAACTTCACCAAATTTCAACGAAATTACGAAATGTAAAAAGCAAAATTCATCAACTGAACACAAGGAATACAACCATGCCTTTGGGTTTCATAAACAACCAACACACGCCAAGATTCAGGGACTTAAAGTATGGACCTCAAAATAGAAAAATAAAATTTAAAGCATCACATAGTTTCTATACACTTAACATGCTTCAAAACAAACAAAAACAACTCAAAACAAATAGCAACGCAACAAAACAAAGGAAAAAAAGGTGTGATGCTTAAACCTGGATGTAGCTCCTCTTTGAGATCTGAAGAAAATCCAGAGATGATAAGAGCTTCCTTTAGTCACTTTGAGCCAAATAAAGGCTTAATGCTTGATAAGGAGTAAGGAGAGTGAAGGATCTGCATATTACTTGTTGAACCTCCAAATATGCACAAAACAACTTCCACCAAACTTAAGGTGATGAAGATGATGATGATGATGTGAAGGGAAGGAGATTGAAGATGATTCAAGAGATGCTTATGGTGTGTGATCAAGAGCAAAAGTCAAACTTGAGTTTGTTAGGAAAATGAAGAATGAGCAAAAAATACGGAAGAGAGTGATAAAAATGTGATTCCAAAAAGGAATTCTCCCCTCTTCAAATTTCGTAACCAATGCCTTTATATGCAAGGTGTATTTGTTGCCAATGAAAGTGTGGAGAAAAAGTTTGTTATCCCCCCTGCACACAGAGTCTGTGCTTTCCTTTGTTTTTTCTTTTCAAAAATTCTCCATTCCATTTTATGTGTGATGATACATGGTATTATGATGCGCTTCATGAGTGACATAGTGATAATGTTGCATGATGAGAAGCTGATAAAAACAAAGGTGATGATTGGCTGCTGAGTGAGGGTACATGGTGCACTTCAATTCACACGACCATGCTTCCTTTTTGATGTCATGTGTGTATATCTTAGTGGCCTAAAGCATGACTAGTATTATCAAGGAGAGCAAAGGCGCGTGTAGGTATTAGTGTATACTAAGCATGCTTTTATCACCACCTTATACCATCATTCTTGTACCTTTCCTTTGTACTATATTGTTTTTCACATTTCCACCAAAAAAAGCAACAACAACATGCCACCTATCCTTTATTTTTGGTCACAGGAAACTCCTCTAGACTCATTAAAAAAAGAAAAATAAAGTGACAAAAAATATGAGACATAAAGAAAAGTGAGGTGGATCAATAAGTGATCAACAAAAATGCCTAAAAACTCTAAAAATACCATAAACTTCAAAAAAACATATCTTGAGTTCTATAAAGGCTATGAAAATGTTCTAATACTTTTTGGAAAGGGAAAATCATGATCTATAACTTTCATGTTTAAAGAAAAATCATCTGGGGTTTTTTTGTACATGAAATAATAGCCTGAAGGTTTAGGGAAAATATTTCCAAAAAACATAAACTTATAAATTTCCATTTTTAGCAACTTTTTGCACATTCTTGATTTTTGACATTGGAGCTCATCCCAGCTATTCCTTGATAAAATATGACTTCATGAAGTTGATGAACCTGATCAAAACCTTGAAAATCCTCCAGTTGACTTTTGTTCAGTTCAGTTGACTTTCTTGCTTCATTCTCAAGTAATTGATCCAATAACTGGCTTCCTTAGTGAATTTTTGCATCCAACTTCATCCATGGGCTTAATATGTCATATGAGTACCTTTGACCACAAGAATTGGTCAAAGCTATGAGAAAATGAGGTTCTGATCCAAAACCCTAATAAGGATTTCCTCTACATAGGATGATATTGCACCATTGAGCATATGATGAAATTTCACCCTTCTTGGACTTTGAGTATGACTTTGAGCTTGTATAGGATATAAGGAGACATTGTGAGCTTCTTGCAAGGTCACTTGTCTCTTGGATTGACTTGGAAGATCATGAATTTCCAGATGATTGATCATATGCCTTATGCTAGCACCTATGGATGTCATGCTTCATTTTTCTATGCCAAATGTTAGGATATGAGAGTGACATGATATGCTATATGACATGTAAATGATGAAGAAAAGAGTGATCAAATTTTGGGGTGTTACAACTTCCTTATTCAAGCATTTGTTAATCTGAAAAGGATGATAGCTCCTGTTGTCGACCGTTCGAGATGAACTGTGGTTGAATACCAAAATAACCCTGAAATTTGCACTCTGCTGAAGAAAGAAGCTGGGAAATAAACCCAGCCAAGTAGAACTACTACAAACCCTAACGAGGTAACAAGTACCCAAGTAACCAAGAAGATATCTTTTAAACAACGCCAGGAGACTACTGGCTTTCCATAGTGACGGTGGACTTTGAAACTGTCTTTTGAACGATGCCAGACGACTACTGGCTTGCCACAGCGACATTGGACTTTGAAATGGGTGATTCCTTACAAATTTCATGTCTTCTTACGCTTCCCATTGGTGCATTTGAGTTCGTGGGTAGACATGTACTGATCAGGATCCGCATCTTAACATGCGCTTACGATACTGATTAGAATCTGCATCTTAATATGCGCTTATAGTTCTCTTTGTATATCCTTGGGTCGGATATACGGTAAACACGTGCATTTGGGGGAATCCACATCTTAACATGTGCTTACGATTCTCTGCACTATTTTGACAATAAAAACCCACTGTCAAGATCTCGCCATAATTACGCTGGAACGAACCTAATTAGACCGCATCTTAACATGCGCTTACGATTCTAAAGCAAAGTTTCGACGATTCCTACCATCGGGACTTCAAACCCAGGTCCGTTGACACTGGATGAACGCGAAGAATATAAGGAGTCCATTGACCCTGGACAAACGCGAATCTGAATGAGAGGAGTCCGTTCACATTGGACAAACGCGAGTCTGAATAAGAGGAGTCTGTTGACACTGGACAAACGTGAGTCTGAATGAGAGGACTCCATTGACACTGGACAAACGCGAGTCTAAATGAGAGGAGTCTGTTGACACTGGACAAACGCGAGTCTGTTTAAGAGGAGTCCGTTGACACTGGACAAATGCGATCAACACAAGATTTGTTGAGGAGAGTACCAACTCTGCATGGGAGAATATCATTTGTAACTCCGCTGATGATGAGAACATTCTGACCAATGTTCTGCTGAAGAAAAGTCATCAAGACATTCTTACAATACTTGATCTTAATTGAGGAATGAGAACACCGTCTGCATTACTGTGTTACTTTGCCCAAAAATAAATTGGCGTCCTTATTGGGGAATATTTCAATGATGGTTGACTTTCAGTCATGAAACTCTGTGGGGAATACCCATCTTTCGACTCGGTTGGGGAAACGAACTGTCAAGACCTAATTGGGGATAGAATTCTGACAATTCTAACTCTGTGGGGAGACAATGCATTCAATTGCTTGCTGGGAATGAAGACTCCGCTTGGGGAAGAGAACTGTTCAACTTACTTGATGTTCTGCTGGGAATACTGCCTGCTCTGACTCAGTTGGGGAATGTTCTTTCTCGCACTCTACTGAGGATGTTGTGGTTCACCTTCCTACTGGAAGTAGAAATGTAAAGTGTCTCTTGTCGGGGAGAAACACCTTGCTTGGGAAATATTGTCTGATAACATATTCCTTCATATACTAGCTGACCATTCAAATATCAATTCAAGAGGATTTTACAGAGGACCTGGAATCCGAAATGCCCCGGCATTTTCCAACTCTTGGAGGGATTCATTGAATCTTAAAACAACTGCCCCATATCTCCAGGTCTACAAAGGGATTTGATTGAATAAGACTCACACCAGATCCTACATCATCGTGAGATATTCTTCCCCAGTATCCTGCATTAAGAATAAGCTGAATAATGGCATGAAGAGACTGACTTCATCCGCTCTTGAGAGTGACCTGCCCCAGTATGAGCTTTAAAGTGATTTCCTCAGATTAACCATGCTCTGATAACTGCCCCAGCTTGGATGAACTATGAGAGATTTCTCAACGTGGTTGCCTCGGCTTGGTTTCATCTAACCTAACTGGTTAGAATAATCTTTATCTCATAGGAGTTTCTCGGAAAGAGTGCACTTCAACCTGATTGTCCTTCAGAAGTTTCAGACTCCTCCACCTGGCGAGATTTAAGCTTCTAGATTGAAATTCCTCATGTGAACTTCTGTGATTGCTGAACAAATGCATGTAAGCAGAAGATGTTTTATTCTGAGAATGAAAATTCTAATGCAACACACATGCTAATCTTGAATTTTTTTATTGAAAAAATGTTGTTTATGAATGAACCACTGTTTAAGATATGACACGATTTTTTATGAAAGAAACATGCATATGCAATACCAACAAGGGTCTTTTAGCATAACTCATAGGAGTCATGAACATTATCTCATGGTGGAACGCTCTCGAATTAACCCTGTTTCAATTAGGACTTTTGAGGGTTATATCGTGGCCTATTTCACGGTTACAGAAACAAATATTAAGGCTCAACATTTATTTGTGCCCACCCCCTTGGTGATGTCCTTATATTCCTGAATTCGGATAGCCTTCACAAATGCTCACCTTCCTTAAGCGTTTTGTGTTAGTTGAGGAGCCCAATACTGCTAATAGTTCAAGCACCATTGTGGTTATTGGAGTAACAGTCACCCCTGTTGTCTTTTGTGCTTGTGCCACACAAATTTGTTCTTGTTTAAGGATCTTTCTTGTGTAATCCTTTTCGTATCTTGCATTTGCGTTCTTCTTTTTTATTTATTATTATCCCCAACTTTTTCCTGGACTGATTCTTTTGAATCTTTTGCAATTGGAGTCCAGCGGGATGCCCTAACTTTTGCCTAAGTCGCTTGTTTTCAAGTTCGACTTAGCAGGCTTTTTATTTTACTTTTATTTTTCTTTCTTTGAACAAACTGTGTGACATTATTTGTCTCGATTGTTTTGTAAGGGTAGTGACTGTCTCACTTTTCAATTAATGAGGGATAACCATTGTGGTTTCTGGTCTTTGGACCTCTTGATTTGGTACAATGACGTGTTAGGGATCCTCAGATACACTCCTTTGTGAAGGCCTGAGCGCTTGGTCCAACTAGCTGACGTCTACCCTTCCCCGGGTTAAATGTGAGGGTTTTTTTTCTCGTGCAAAAAGAAACTCCTACTTCAAGGCTCAAAGGGGTTAGCGAGGGTCTATCTCCCTTATATCTCTAGTGTTTGGGATTTGAAACAAAGCTTGTATATCATCAACAAGGTCTTATTCAAGGGCACACAATCAGATGTTTTTGCATTTTTGTTTCATCATCCTCCATCACAGAGTTTTAAGAACAACAGTTGGTATTACAATGCACACACAAAATTATAAGTAAAATACGAATGAATTATTTCAATAAAAACATGTGCATTTCTTTAATTAACATTCAAGGACAAACAAACTTCATGCATGCATACAAATGTTCAAACAAACATATAAAAGCTACACATGAAAATGCAGTAAAGAAACTAAGCAATGCCATTGTTGAGGAGACTTGACTCCGTCTGGACCTGTCGATCTTGAATACTTTATGTAGTCAGCTGCCTTTTCCTGATGGGATTTTCAGTCTTCAATCAAATGGTCATGTGCCCAGAACCATACTTCATTCCTAATTATTCTGACCTTAAGCCTTCAACGTTCAAACATTGACACGAGACGTCTGAATAAAAGAGTGACACTGAAACGAAATTGTCACATAACTTTGACACCTAAGGTTGCTCGCAAAGACTTGACGATCTCCTGCCTACGTATCTCCATTGACCCAGAACCAATGAAGAATCAGAGTGACATAGTTCGTCTCAATAGTAAGGAAATGCAATGAAGAAAACAATTCAATGCCACTATTGAGAGTATGGGAATACTTCTGGCTTTATTGCTTTAGTTCGTTTTTCATTTCCGATGGACTCTGATAAGAAGGCTTCAAGTTAAAAGCAGCCCATCTGGCGTAATTACTTTGGCGTCAATTAAACATTGCACCTCACGTTCAAACTCCCTACAATTTTCAATAGTGTGCCCAAACGTTCCTGAGTGGAACTCGGACCTGTCAGTCATATTGTAGTCCGGAGGAAAAGGATAAGGCACCGGTAAATTTCTCCTTAACTTAATCAAAGAAACTTTGAGGAGGCGATTGTAACACCCCAAATTCTCCCTCTTCATTTTGAGCATCATATCACATCATATTCATCATGAACATATCATTTTCTTAGCATCCTAGCATGGAAAGATGAGGCATAACATCCCTCATGTCCTAGCATCAAGCATATGGTCATCTGTGAAGGTCCTTGAAGCACTTCAAGCCATGACAAGGGTCCCAATGGTTGTATACAAGTCCTATGGTGAATCTACACTCCATTTACAAGTTTAAGTCCATTGGCAAAAGTTCAGAAGATTGCATGATCATCAGAGATCTCAGGACAAGGCAAAGCTCCTATACAAGGCACCCAAATTAGGGTTTGTGATTCAAGAACCAAGATCTCACAACTTTGGCCATTTAATTTGGGCAAAGTCTTTTATATGTTAAGAGGATCCTAGGTGTCAATTTTCATGAGAAAATTCCATGTGGAAGTCAGACAATGCCTCAGTTGCTTGCAGATGAAGTAAAAAGTCAACTGTGCCCTTAAAATGTCAACTGTGCAATTTCAAGGGGTCTAACCCAATTTTTTTGGCCAAGAGGGATCCTTACAATGTTATAAGAGGTTTGGAATTATCAAAGTTCAAGAATCATGGATATTTGAAGGGTTTTGCAAAAATGGTACAAAGTTGGTTTTAAGGAATTTCCAAAATTGGCAACTTTTGCCCTAATTTTCAAATGGCCTTAACATGATCAAAAATTCTTCAAATGGACCAAAGTCAAACATGAAAGTTGAAGAGTAAGGGCTCCCATTTTCAAAAAGTACAAGTACATTTTCATAGGATTTGTGGATCTCCCTATAAGTCCTTCGAAAATTGGCTGATTCTAGGGCAAATTCCAAATTTTCCATGCATAACCAAATGCAAGAAGCTTCAAATCTTAATTGTATGACTTGGTTTTGGTTCTAATTTGTTTCAATGTTAAATTACATCATATTTGAACCAATTTTCTCCAAAGAAAATCACATTTTCGTGCACAATAAGAAAGTTGCTTACAAAGAGGATATTTTGCAAAAATCATGAAATAAGTGTGAGGGCTTGATCTAAGGGCCAGGATTGATTGGATTTGAATCAAGGGTGGTAAATGAATTGAACATGTGCTGAGAGGCCCAAGAGAGCATGAGAATAACATGCTTATTTCACAAAGTGCAAAATTGGAAAATTCACACTTTCCTCATGACTCACTCGTGCATTTCATTTCATTCTTTCAGCAAAGGCTTGTGAGGTCACAAAAAGAGCAATTAGGGTTTTAGAAAGCATCAGATCTCTCTCATTCTCTCATTCACAAACTTCATGCAACTTTGCATTTTCTCTTATTTCTCTTCATCCAAGCAAGCAAACTCAAAACAAATTGTGGATCTGTGATCTAGGCAAGCTCAGGATCCTTAAGCACACACTCATTGAAGCTTATTCTCAAGTTTAGTGACATTGCCATTTCATAGCAAGTGTGAAAGAAACCTCAGATCCAGCTTGCTTCAAGACCTTAGATGCGTTTATTTTGCATCTAGGGAGTAAGAGGAGTGCATTGCATCCGTTCTTTGGTCTTATATCTCATTATACCAAGATCTCCACCTCAGGTATGGCTCTAAACTTTGTGATCTGGAAATGAAATTAATGATGCATTTTGTGATCCTTGATCTTCACTGATGATTCTGCAATGTTTGGTTTCGAAAATTATGCATCCTAGCATAAGTTATTTGAGTTCAAAGTTTGACGGTGCAACTTTATTTTCTTCGATCCGTTCAATTCATGGAGTTTTAGCTTTTTTTGATGTTATATTTGGATTCAGTGAAGTTTAATTAGTGGATCTGGAGGTCTTGATCATTTTTCATGGTTGTTTGTGGTTCTGGTTTGGATTCCAGTGCCGGAGCCCTAGCTCCGGTCACCGGAAACTAGGTTGATGGTCTTAGGGTTTGCTAGGTTGAAGACAATGTTTCAGCCATTGGATCCTTTCATCGTGTGCCCCTAGTTGCGCCACATTTTCCCTAGCCCCACTCATTCTCATGTGTTTCTCTTTTATTTCATTTAAGTCTTCGTGTTTCTCAGCGTACCATAGCTATTGTGGCCCGTCCACTCACATTGCAACAACCTTCCACGTCAATTAATGAAGCCTGTACTGCGCGCGTTGGATGCATCCAACACTCCCTGATTTTTCCAGCCTTTTTCCATAAAATATCCACCATAAATAATATAAACCTGCGCAGCATTGGGCTTAGCAAGTGCTAAGCGCACCCCCACATCCCCGTGGCCCAATTCATTTCCACACAAAACCCTTACTCATCACACCTCCCATCCAAATTTTTTTTATTTTTCTTTTTCTTTTGCTTTCTTTTTAATTCAGTTTAGATTTCAATTATTTTAAAATACTTCTGGTCATATAAAAAATCCCAAAACAATCATGTGTATTATTTTGAGTCTCTTTTATTTTTTCATATTTTTATTTTATTTTTTTCACATTTCCACGTGTCCAAATTAAATCATTGTTTCACTTAGCTTCTTTTTAATTCCATTTTGACCACACTGCCTTGTCCATTTTCCATACATTTCAATATTTTGAATTTTGATCCCATTCTTTTTGCTCTGGATTCTTAAGACATTGTATTTCCCATGTGATTTTTCTCTGGATTCCTAGAAACTTATTTCTTGAGTTTTGATCTTGTGACTTGTGATGGAAGTTTGTAACCCTAGTGTGTGTTTAAGCCTCCATTTGACCTAGTTTGCTTCTGAATCTTTTCAAATCCTTTTGGCTCATTGTTACATTATGTTTGAAGATCATTTAGCTTGAATTGTGGAATTTTTAGATGCTTGGTTGATTTGATGTGAATTTTGCTTTGAACCTTGTCCCATTTTGCTTCCTTTGGACCTTTGGCTCTCATATAAGCTTAGAAGGGCACTTGTGCCAACTTCTTCTTCTCATATGGGGTTCCTTTGGGGTGTGGTTACCTTCCTGGTCCTTGTTTAGGGTTTGAGTCTTAAGAATTTTTGTGTTTGTTTCTTCTTTAAGTCATTTGTTTCCTTAAGTGCTTTCACTTCATCTCTTTGCTTCTTTCACTTCCATTTGGTAATTGTTTGGTCTTGTACCGCTTTTCCCTTCATCTTGTTGGCTTCTTAAGCCCTTCTTCATCTTGTTTTGGTTCTGGTTGTGAGCTTTGAGTCCATGTTTATGCATTTTTGCTTTGCATCCTTCTTAAATGTGCATTTGTTTTCATATGTGTTTCATGTTGCATCTTTAGCTTGTATACTTCTTCTCTCATTCTTTTAAGTTGCATTTGCATTGTGCATATGTTTATATCATTTCACTTCTGATTGTGTGATGTTAGCATGTTATCTTGCTCATTTTGTTTCACTTGTATGCTTTACTAACCTTGCAGGGGCTATGGTAAGTGTGAGGTGTGGGAATTGAGTTCCACATCTCCAATTCTCATCTTCTCTTCTTATGTTTATATTGTACTAACCCTTTGTTGTTGGGCTTAGGCCTTTCTCATCCCTTCTTCTTCTCTTCTTCTTCCTTCTTCATTAGGATAGAAACCTCACTAACCCTTAGGACATCCATGCATGTTAACACTTAGGATTATTTAGTTCCCCATTAGACTTTTCACCTTTGTGATCCTTTTGGTTCTTCTTCTCTTCTCATCTCATAACTCTAAAAAAACACCTTAATAAGTTTGAAGTGATGTCTTGATCCATAGCCTTATCCCATGAGGCATGCTTGTAGTCTTCCCATCTTGGGATAGTACAAGTTTACCTTGTGATGCACAAGTCTGATCAAGGTATCTTCTTCATAAAAGAAAAGCATAAAAAACACTTCTTCATTTGTAAATACCAAAAACACTTAATAATTCAACAAATTAGTGAGCTTAGGCCCTAATCTTTGGTTTCATGTTTTGGGGATCTTCTCCTTACTTGAGTGTGCTTGTTCTATTATTCCATCTTGGAATGTAGTGACAAGTGTACATTCCATTGAAGAGAGCTTGAGTTCAATTCCTTGTGACACACTCATAAAAGCTTCATAAAAAAACACAAACAAACAATAAGCGTCTTTCCTTCGGGAATTCTTTTCTCATCTCCTTCGCTCTGTACGCGAACTTGCTCTTACTTGTTACTTTGCAAGTCGGTTACGCACTCGTCGTCTGAGTCTGCAACACCTGAGCAATGTCATAGGCAGTTCAAGCTTTAATTCATAAGCATTTTCCTTTTAGTACCCCTAGTTAGGGGAACTGCGACATCTCTGATCCTCATTATCCTGATGAGGTACGTAGGCAGCAGGGTAGGGCCCGTTCGAGCACAATCTTTATTTTCCCTACATTTTTCTCTTTTGTTTCTTATTCAGTTCTTTTCCAGTTCCAGTTTTTCTTTTCATTTTCTTTTCTTTGCAGCAGCTTTCATACCCTCACCCTTTGAAACAGTTTCTTTGCAAGCGTGGATCCCGTCGGGTACGGCGGACGATCTGGGTGCTAATACCTTCCCAGGTTGTAACCGACTCCCGAACTCATTCTCTTTGGTTCGTAGGACCTGTGTCCTTCCTCTTTCTTTCTTCTGGTTTGTGAAACATTACCATTCCCTTTCTTCGGGATAAAAATGCCTGGCTGGCGACTCTATTCTTTTTCGCGCCACTTTCGCGTTTGTACCAGGATGGAAATCCGGGGAGCGACAACTGGCGACTCTACTGGGGACTGCACACCAGAGATCTCTGGTTCCCCTGTGAGTCTCTCCTAGCGCTTGTGTGTTTCTGTTTCATTGGGTGGTGCTTGTTTGCTGTTGCTTGTTGTATTTTATTGTTGTTTGTTTACTGCTTTATTTACAACTTTATTTACAGTTTTCAGTATTTATTTTATGCATCATGTATATATACTGGACTGTCTGGACTGGATCTTCTGTTTGGTGGGATAGGTGTTACTTGTTCTTGAGAGATGAGCCAAGTACCCGGCTCGAGTGCACCTTAGGACTTAAAGTGTATCCACTTTGGCCTCATGAGATCTTGTCATGGGGGTAGTAGTGAGTTCCACACCCAGGTTACGATTGTCTTGGAAATGTCTTGATTTGGGGATCTTCCTCTCTCATTTCATAACCTTGACAATTATGTGCAGCTGGGGACCGATCTTTGAGAACCTTGTGGAAACATCCCTCTTTAGTGATGACAGTGGCAGCCCACATTCTGTGGCAAACCCATTTGCATCCGAGGGCCCACCTGGGGATAACATAGGATGACCTTGTGTCCTGGACTCAGCTGAGGCCTCCATGCCTAGTATATAATACCAAACCGATTCCCTTATTTGGTCATGAGCCATTTCTCGGAGATGGTGACATTATTATTGCTATTCGGCTTTGAGAGTCTGTGATGTCTGACCCGGAGCCTATTACCAGTGAGATTGGGAGGGGTTTACAGGTGTGCAGGAACCCATGGCCTCAACATACACTCATTTATTTAGTGGTCCTTGTTATGATCTGTGGTCCTATGGTTATGATCTTTGGTCCTATGGTTCTATGGTTCTGGAGTTCTGGTTTTCTGAAGTTCTGGTTTTCTTGTTCTGGATTTCTTGGTATTGTGGTTCTGAGATCTTCTATCAGAGAGTTGTGGTTATCAGAGAGTGTGACTCAGAGGACTTTTGGTTTGTCAGTGATCAGAGGGGCCCTTGTCAGTGATCCAGTTCAAATGGTCCCAGTTGATCATATGCCTGCAGTGCATTGCATTTGCATCATTCTTTGCATTAACTGTTTGTGTTTCCCATTTTTTCAGGTCATTATTCATAATCTGCTCCCAGTTCTGGTAATCTAATCTCCATGGCAGAAATCAGAAGAGTCCCAAGAAAAAAGAATGTGCATTATACCTTTCTTCAGCCTGAAGTTAGAAGTGTTCAGAAGTTAGCAGGTCTAATGAATGATCAAGTCTTGGGCAATTTCAAGAAAAGATATGGCCAGATACTGAAGTTTGTGGACAAGCCCACTACATACCATAAAGACAGTTTGCATACCTTGTTGCAATTTTATGATCCTCTATTGCGTTGCTTTGTTTTTCTAGGTTACATCTTAGCTCCTACATTGGAAGAGATCTCCAGCATGCTGAATGTTCCAGTCAGAGAGACATTGCCATTCTATGGGTCTGAGGTTGTGCCTAAAGATGAAGACATAACCAAGGTTTGTAGGTTTCCAGCTGCTTCTGTCAGGAAGGATCTGCAAGAGAGTGAAGGTAAAGGGCTACCTTGGAGTGTGCTCATCCCAGAGGCAGAGAAGTATGCTACAGAGGCTAAGTGGAATGACTTTGGTGCTTTGCTTGCATTGATGGCATATGGGTCCAGTTTGTTCCCTAGAGAGAACGAGTTTGTCAGCTTAGAGGTGATCTCAATCTTTGCAAAAGGAAATCCAGTGCCTAATCTTTTGGGTGACTTCTACTACAGTGTTCATTACAGAAATGAGAAGGGTATGGGTGGTCCAGTAGTTTGCTGTGCTCCTTTGTTTGCTGAGTGGTTTGCTAGACAGTTGCCTAAATCAGGCGCCTTCAAGGAAATGAGGGATGAGTGGAGATGGTCCAGAAGACTGATGGGGTTGACTGTTGAAGATATTGCCTAGGGATATGATAGAGATATGCTAGGTAAAGAGTTGCTAGTCAGTTGCGGAAGATTTGATGGAGTACCTTTGCTGGGAAGGAAAGGTGTCATCAGTTATTATCCAACATTAGCCAGGAAGCAGTTTGGTTATCCTTTGAAAGATCCTCCACAGATGGAAGAGTTTGCTGAGTCTTTGTACTTCCCTATAAAAGGAAATAAGGAATCAATATTGTAAGCAGTCCAAGCCTGGGCTCACAGGATAAGGAAGGGTAAGAAAGACTTCGGCAGTGTTGATCCCAAGAAGTATCCACTATATGCTGCATGGTTGCAAAGACATGTAGAAGTAGTTCTCATGCCTTTTTCAGTTGAGGCTCCACTTTATCCCCGGGAAGTGCCAAGTCAGAGTAGTATTGTCTCCCTTGAAGAGTACAAGAAGCTAGAGGCTCAGCTGCATGAAGTCAGAGTGGAGAATGCTGAGATGGTAAGCCTGTACCACCATGCCAACAGGGCCAAGAATGAAGCTGAAGACAAGCTGCAGAAGCTCCAAGCCTCTCTGGATGCCAAAGAGAAGGACTTTGCTGGCAGAGAAGCACATTTTCACAGGTTGGGTCTAATGGAGGCAAAAAGAGAAGCTGAACGCAAAAAGACTTTAAAGACTCTCAAGGATGCTCGACAATCCATTGTTTGGTTGCAAGGACAAAGGGAGGAAGAGCAGAAGAAATTCAGAGAGAAAGAAGAGTTCTTTGAAGTTCAGATGGCCTTCAAGAAGGAAGAGGTGGAGCAAGTCCACACCATCCGGAGGGAAAAGACTCAATAACTAGCACAAAGTCAGTTAGCCCTGGAGGAAGCAAGGAGAGAGATTGAAGAGCTCAAGCTGAGAGCGGGTGTCAAGAAGAGAAGAGCAGAGGTGGCAGAGCCTGGGTCCTTAGCTTAGTTTATTTTTTTAGACTACCTACAGACCTGTTGTAGGAGTCTTGTTTTTATTTCTTTTGTCTTTTATTCATGTATTGGCTTGTAACCCTTCGGGGAATATTTCTGGTTGTATTCTGACTTTTAGCCGGCAATGGTTTGTCCATATACAGTATTAATGTGCAAGTTATCATTTCTGAATGTGCGAGACTCGTCTGTCTGATACTGCTAATGACTGAACACTTGTCAAAGAGAAAGTTTGAAAGATAATCTTCAAAGTGACTGTCTGAGAATAGATGCCAGAACTGGGGCATCGCAAATGCTTAAAACCAGGGAACATGAACAGTTACATTGCATTGCATATAACCTGTTTGTTTGTTTTGTAGGTAGTGTCTCAGTTGCTAACGTGTTTTATGATTCAGGAACTATAGCTCCTCGGAAAGTTCGGGAACAACCAGTAGCACATAGATATCCAACAAAGATCAACAGAGAGATAATCATGGACCAGATGCAAGCTGACTTAGCTGATCTGAGACTGAGAATGGATAACTTTATGACTTTGATGGCAGGCATGGGTCAGAGCCAAGAGCGTCTGCGGGAGATGATAGAAAATGGTCAACCCAGGAATAACACTGCTGCTGCTGATAATCGTAACGGTGCGGGCGCATGTCAGGTTGAAGCTCCTGTAACACAGCCAGGGGTAACTATAATCAATGATGGGTTGAATAATATTCAAATGGATAATCAGGACGAACAGTTCACTCTGCTTGACGAAGCTGAAGGTCAGGGGGCTGAGATGAACAAGAGGTTTGAGGAAATGGCTGAGCAAATCAAAGCTATTCAATCCCAGAGCTCTTTGGGATTTGACATAACAGACTTGGGCTTGGTTCCTGGGGTCAGGATCCCATACAAGTTCAAAGTTCCAACCTTTGAGAAATATAATGGCACTGCATGCCCGAAGACCCATCTTCAGTCCTTCGTAGGAAGGATCGCTGCTCATACCGATGATGAAAAACTCTGGATGTACTATTTCCAAGACAGCTTGGTTGGAGCTTCTCTGGAATGGTATATGAAGCTTAGCAGAGTTAATATTAAGAGTTGGAAAGACCTAGCAGAAGCCTTTGTGAGACAATATCAATATAATTTGGACATGGCTCCAAATCGAACGCAATTGCAGCACATGGCTCAGACTGCTAAGGAAGGTTTCAAAGAATATGCTCAGAGGTGGCGTCAGCTTGCTGCCAGAGTGCAACCACCGCTGCTAGAGAACGAGATGGCTGACATGTTTATGGGGACTCTGCAAGGTGTGTTTCTTGAAAGATTGGCGTCCAGTTCTGCCACTAAATTCAATGATATTGTTATTGCTGGAGAGAGGGTTGAGACCTTGCTGAAGATGGGGAAGATCCAAGATCCAAGTGCTAGCAGCTCGAATGGAGCGAGGAAAGCTTTCAGTGGACCTCCTAGGAGAAGAGAAGGTGAGACAAATGTTGTATTTGGCCGAGGTCGGGGCCGAGGTTATAGAAGACCGTATGAGCATGTGGCAGCTGTCACAATTCCTTCTGCTCCAGTGCAACAGATGCAACCTCCTCCACAACATCAACATCAACAACAACAACAACCCCGTAACAACTATCAGTAGAGACCGTATCAGCCAAGGCAAACCCGCCCGACTAATAGGGTAATTGAGGCCATCCCTATGACTTATGCTGCTTTGCTTCCAAGACTACTGGATTTGAATCTGATTCAACTGAGAACTTTGGCACCACCACCTCCTGGAGAGCTTCCAGTTGGTTATGATGTCAATGCACGATGCGCTTTCCACTCCAGAGCACCCGGGCACTCGATTGAGAAGTGCAGGGCACTCCATCACAAGGTTCAAGATCTTATAGACTCTAAAGCAATCAACTTTGCACCACCGCCGAACGTTACTTCGAACCCTATCCCTAATCATGGAGGGGCAAGAATCAATGCTGTTGAGGGGGATGAAAAGTTAAGTCTTGTGCTGAGTATTGAAGAAGTGAAGACTCCTTTGAGGGTAGTAAAAGAGAGACTGCTGAATGGTCAAGTATTTCCTGGTTGCTGTTATGACTGTGAAGAATGTTCAAATGCTGAGAATGGGTGTGAGAAACTGAAGATGGGTTTGCAGGGTTTGATTGATGATGGATCCTTGCAGTTTAACAAAGTTGGTAATGCTGAAGCTGATGATGTGTCAACAATTACCATTTTCTATGATGAGGCTGATATGCCTGTCAGAAGAGAGCTTGTCACAATCTATGCTCTTGAGATTAGTCTCGTGACTATCACCGTGCCTAGGCCTGTTCCGTACACAGACGATAAAGCCATTCCCTGGCATTATGGCTCAGATGTATATGTGGCTGGTCAGAAGATTGAGAGCAAGTCTGTTGTTGCTGACCCGACTGTAGAGAATGTCGGAGGAGTTGGAGGCTTCACCAGAAGTGGTCGTTTATTTGCTCCCCCTGTGCTAAGAGGGGATCCTGAGGCTGAGGCTTCATCCAAAGCCAAAGGAAAGCAAGTTGTATTTGATGAATCAACTACTTTTGTGGCTGGGCAGGGTACATTTGAAAAAGAGGTTGAGGAATTCATGCGGATTATCAAAAAGAGTGACTATAAGGTGGTTGATCAGCTGAACCAAATACCTTCCAAGATATCAATTCTATCACTGCTGATGTGTTCTCCCGCACACAGAGAGGCCTTACTGAAGGTGCTGCAAATGGCCTATATTCCTCAGAAAATCACTGTCAACCAACTTGAAGTTGTTGTAGGCAGTGTCAATGCAAGCCATGGCCTAGGCTTTATAGACAGAGACGTCACGTCAGAGGGCAGAAACCACAACAAAGCACTACATATCACTATGGAGTGCAAAGGTGCTGTGTTATCGCATGTTCTTGTAGACACAGGTTCTTCCCTGAATGTACTTCCGAAGAAGGCATTAATGAAGCTCAATGTTGATGGGATAGTCCTGAGACCAAGTGATCTGATTGTCAAAGCTTTTGATGGTTCGAGAAGATCAGTGTTTGGAGAAGTTGAGTTGCCCGTCAAGATAGGTTCTCAAGTCTTCAAAAGTATCTTCTACGTCATGGACATCCAGCCTGCGTACAACTGTTTGTTGGGACGCCCGTGGATACATGCTGCTGGAGCTGTTACTTCAACCCTGCATCAGAAGCTCAAATATGTGGTTGACGGCCAGGTCATCACAGTTTGTAGAGAGGAGGACATCTTCGTAAGCCACTTGTCAACATTCAAGTATGTAGAGATGGATGGAGAGATCCATGAGACCCTATGCCAAGCCTTCGAAGCAGTCAACGTCAGCATCTTGACTCCTGTAGAGAAGAGCAGCGAGAAAGAGGGTACATCCATCCATTCTTATAGAGAAGCAAAAGAGGTTGTTCAATCAGGAAGTGCCCAAGGCTGGGGCAAGCTGTTGGAGCTAGAAAAGAAAGATGATAAGTTTGGCTTAGGGTATCAGCCTGGTGGGTCTACTCCAAGTGGTAAAGCCATCACATTTACAAGTGTTGGGTTGCTCGACCACAACCAGATATGTACAACAAGCCAAGATGGGGACAGTGACGGTGACTGGGACAATTGGATCCACCCATGTGCGCCCGACGAGGAGCTAACAAACTGGTCTGCTGAAGACATCATACAAGTCACATGGCACTCAGAGGAATTATTTTGTTTCCTTTTATTAGCATACTGCATTGTCAAATCCAGCATTCTGCCCAAGATGCTTGGATCCATTGTATTGGGTCACCATGTTTTGTATTGCATCTTATTTTGCTATGAAATAAAAGGACATTTTCAAACAAACTGTGTTCTCTTTCTTTGTTTTTAAACTTTTTCACAAAAATATAAAAAATGGCAATGTGTTTTCCTTTTTGTTTTTGTGTTAGCGTCTCTTTTTCAAAATAAGCAGATTCTGAATAAGCACATCATCTGTGCAGTGTTGATCATCCGGATTCCATTGGTAACGTTCCTGCTATGACTACGCATGACTTTGACAATCCTGTCTACCAAGCTGATGAAGGGGTTGAGGAAGACTGTGACCTCCCTGAAGAATTGGTCAGATTGTTGAAACAAGAGGAACGGGTTATTCAGCCTCATCAAGAAGAAATTGAGATCATCAACATTGGCAGTGAAGATGTGAAGAAAGAGATTAAAATTGGGGCCAGTCTGCTGGCCGACGTCAAGAAAGAGCTGATCAGTATGCTGAGAGAGTATGTGGATATCTTTGCGTGGTCATATCAAGATATGCCAGGGTTGGATACCGACATCATTATGCATAAGCTACCTTTGAGAGAAGATTGTCCTCCTGTGAAGCAGAAATTGAGAAGAACTCGTCCTGACATGGCGATGAAGATCAAAGAGGAGGTTCAGAAGCAATGGGATGCTGGGTTCCTTTCTGTAACTAGTTACCCACCTTGGGTAGATAACATTGTACCTGTACCAAAGAAGGAAGGCAAGGTCCGGATGTGTGTTGACTACCGGGACTTGAATAGAGCGAGCCAAAAAGATGACTTTCCGTTGCCACACATTGATGTGTTGGTAGACAATACTGCTCAATTCTCGGTGTTTTCCTTTATGGGTGGCTTCTCCGATTAAGATGGCGCCGAAAGACATGGAGAAGACAACGTTCATTACCCCGTGGGGTACATTCTGCTATAAGGTCATGCCCTTTGGTTTGAAGAACGCCGGGGCAACTTATCAGCGGGCAATGGTCACATTGTTCCATTACATGATACACAAGGAAATTGAGTGTTATGTGGATGATATGATTGCTAAGTCCCGAGACAAAGAAGAGCATCTGGTCAACCTGAAGAAGCTGTTTGATAGACTGATCAAGTACAAGCTGAGGTTGAATTCAAACAAGTGCACTTTCGGAGTGCGTTCCGGGAAACTGCTAGGTTTCATTATTAGTCAAAGAGGAATTGAGGTAGATCCTGCTAAAGTAAAAGCTATTCAAGATATGCCTGCACCGAAGACAGAAAAAGAAGTGCGCGGGTTTTTAGGGAGGTTGAACTACATTTCTCGGTTCATATCTCATCTAACGGCCACGTGCGAACCAATATTCAAATTGCTAAGAAAAGAGCAAACGGTCAGGTGGAACGATGACTGCCAAAGAGCTTTCGACAAAATAAAAGAATATTTGCAGGAGCCTCCAATTCTAATGCCTCCAGTGGAGGGAAGACCTTTAATCATGTACTTGACCGTGCTAGAAGGGTCAATGGGGTGTGTTCTAGGCCAACATGACGAGTCTGGTCGAAAAGAGTACGCTATTTATTACCTTAGCAAAAAGTTTACCGACTGTGAATCCCGTTACTCACTGCTCGAGAAAACTTGCTGCGCTTTGGTATGGGCTGCTCGCCGACTGAGGCAGTACATGTTGACTCATACCACACTGCTCATTTCCAAAATGGATCCTGTCAAGTACATGTTTGAGAAACCAGCGTTAACCTGAAGGGTTGCTAGGTGGCAGATGATTTTGACTGAATACGACATCCAGTATACTTCTCAGAAAGCCATCAAGGGAAGTGTATTGTCGGATTACCTTGCACAGCAACCTCTTGAGGATGATTATCAGCCAATGAAGTTTGATTTCCCTGATGAGGACATCATGTACCTCAAAGCAAACAATTATGAGGAAACACTTCTGGAGGAGGGGCCAGACCCCGAATCCAAATGGAAGTTGATGTTTGATGGGGCCGTCAATATCAATGGACGTGGAGTTGGTGCCGTACTCATTACTCCTGAAGGTGTTCACTTACCCTTCGCTGCCAGAATTACTTTTGGCTGCACCAACAATGAAGCGGAATACGAGGCATGCATAATGGGAATAGAGGAGGCAATTAATCTTCGGATTAAGAACCTCGATATATTCGGAGATTCAGCCCTCATTATTAACCAAGTTACCGACAAGTGGTATACGCATCAAGAGCATCTAATTCCATACATGGATTATGCTAGAAAACTGTTGACGTTCTTCACAACAGTTAAACTTCAGTACATACCACGTGATGAAAATCAGTTTGCCGACGCATTGGCCACTCTCTCTTCATCAATCAAAGTCTTGTGTTGGAATTATGTGCCCAAAATTGACATATCCAGGCTTGACGCTCCAGCTCATGCTTTCTCTGTAGACGACGTGTCTGACGAGAAACCTTGGTATTTTGATATCAAGTTATTCCTGGAAAAGCAAGAATACCCAACTGGGGCATCTTCCAATGACAAGAAGACCTTGAGGCGACTTGCTGCTAGCTTCTTCTTGAACACGGATGGGCTTTTGTACAAGAGAAACTTTGACATGGTCTTGCTCAGATGCGTGGATAGACACGAAGCAAGCCTGTTAATGCAGGAAGTCCACGAAGGATCTTTCGGTACCCATGCAGGAGGGCATGCTGTGGCTAAGAAATTGCTGAGATCAGGGTATTACTGGATGACAATGGATGCAGACTGTTGTTTATTCGCTCGTAAGTGCCACAAGTGCCATATATATGCAGACAAAGTGCATGTTCCTCCAAGCCCTCTCAACGTCATGTCATCTCCTTGGCCCTTTTCTATGTGGGGCATTGGCATGATCGGGAAGATAGAGCCAACTGCTTCAAATGGTCATCGCTTCATCTTGGTCGCGATTGATTACTTCACCAAATGGGTAGAAGCAGCATCTTATGCCAACATCACTCGTCAAGTGGTGGCAAGATTTCTGAAAAGGGATATCGTATGCAGATACGGAGTGCCCGAAAGGATCATTACTGACAATGGTTCTAATCTCAACAACAAGATGATGGCAGACTTGTGTCGGGACTTCAAGATTCAGCATCACAATTATTCTCCTTACCGACCAAAGATGAATGGTGCGGTAGAGGCAGAAAACAAGAATATCAAGAAGATTGTGCAGAAAATGGTTGTCACCTACAAAGATTGGCATGAGATGTTACCATTTGCGTTGCATGGGTACCGAACGTTAGTCAGGACGTCAACAGGGGCAACTCCCTTCTCTCTAGTATATGGTATGGAAGCAGTCCTGCCTGTTGAAGTAGAGATTCCTTCATTGCGTGTGATGATGGATGTGAAGCTGGATGAGGCTGAATGGGTGCGTGCTCGTTATAATCAGCTATGTCTAATTGAGGAAAAGAGATTAGCGGCTATCTGTCATTGTCAGCTTTATAAGAGGAGAATGAAGCGTGCATTCGACCAACGAGTACGTACTCGAGAGTATCAAGTGGGGGAGCTTGTGTTGAAGAGGATCGTTCCTCCAGGTTCAGATCACAGGGGCAAGTGGACCCCAAACTACGAAGGACCATTCATAGTGAAAAGAGTCTTCTCAGGAGGAGCACTGATGCTCACCACTATGGATGGAGATGACTTCCAGTCCTTTGTTAACTCGGACACAGTTAAAAAAATACTTCGCATAAAGAGACCCGCTGGACACAAAAACAGAATTATAGTCCAGGAAAGAAAAGGATATCTTGGCGAGCTAAAAACAAAATAAAAAGCTCGGGAAAAAGTTAGGGAAATAAAAAAAAAATCTACACCCGCTGAGTTGAAAAGCCGCATTGGACAGCTCAGGCAAAAAAGGGTATCCCGGTGGATTGAAAACCCGAAAGGGCAGTCCACGCAAAACAAGGGAATATGCGAACAATTGCGATCCGAGTTATCTGAACCACGTCATCGTTTCGTACAATTGACAATATCAGAAGGATAGGAAACAATCCTCTTATCCTCTCAGAAAGCCAAAGCAGAATGGAGAGTCTCGAAGACATGCTGGTCATTGCAGAAATGGAACTCCTTGGAATGCCGTGTCCATTGCCATTAGGATAGTTTCTTTTCTCATTTTTTATGGTGGCTACCTCTTTCCAGGTGGTTGCTTCTTGATGTAAAATCTTTGCCTATTCAGAGGCCATTCAATAAAAAGAATATTCAGTCAAAAAGCTATGTGTGTTTATTTTTGTTTGCAAAATGTCCTGAATTTTTGGCAAAAATAGCATTGCATCTAAACATGGTGATAATTTTGAAAAGAAAACTGACATGCAGGGAAACTATAACCCTCTTTGAGTGTCGGGTGACTATGGATGAACATATCATACCATGCAAATCCCCGGGGCACACTTGTGTTTTCTGTTGTTGCAGGTTGCAGGATGGCGTCACATTCTCCCAAGCAAATTTACTCTTCCCCAGTAGAGTATCTCCCCAAGCAGAGATTTCTTCCCCCAGCAGGTATCTGAAAGCCTGACATCTCCAGCAAAGATTTTCTCCAGCTAAGCCTTGGCAGCAGCCCAAGCAATTTCTTCTTCCCCAGTGAAGTAGCAGTCCATTCTTCCCTAGTGGAGTATGCCCAGCAGGTATCTGAAAGCCTGACATCACCAGAGTTGAAATTATCAGAATTATGTCCTCAACAAGAGTCTTTCCCAGCCAGAGCTTTGAATCAGCAGATGCTCTCCCCAGCTAGAGTATTGTTGATGCATCTTTCCAGCCAAGTCTGAAGATGATCTTGTCCCCACAGAGTTCATATTGGATTTTCACTTTCGTCAGTGAAATATTCCCCAGCAAAGTTACCATACTTTTGGGTATTTGATGATACAGTCAGGTATTCATCACCGCAGTCAGAGTTAGGAGTCCAGACCTCTTGACTTGTCTTCCCCTGCAGAGTTGTAACTCTTGTGGCCAATCAGGCATTTGTCTACCGCTCGTCTGCGTTTTTCAACACTCATCTGTGTTATCCCTAAGCAGAGTTCTCCCCAGTAGTGATGTATTATTGCTTTATTACTGCTTATTCGCATCTCTCAACACTCGTCTGTGTTATATCTTCGGTATTGCTCGTTTGCTCTCCCCAACAGTGGTATATGATTACCTTGATATTGCTCGTCTGCAATTTCCAACACTCGTCTGTGTTTGGTATCCAGTATCTGTTGTTGCCCGTCTGCAAGTTCCAACACTCGTATGTGTTTGGTTTATACTCTCTATTGTTGCTCGTCTGCAATTTCCAGCACTCGTCTGTGCTTTGAGATGTAATATCTTTGCTATTGACTTCCAACACTCGTCTGTGTTTAGCACCTGATTCCTTTGTGTTGCTCGTCTGTAATTCTCAACACTCGTCTGTGTTGTGGTTATCTCTTTGCTGTTGCTCGTCTGTAATTCTCAACGCTCGTCTGTGTTGTGATGTCTCCTATGCTGTTGTTCGTCTGCAACTTTCAACACTCGTCTGTGTTTGGTATTGGATCCTTTGCTGCACTTGTCTATGCTTGATATGTAATTTCAGTTGTTGCTCGTCTGCAACTTTCCAGCACTCGTCTATGTTTGGTATGCCTGATATTTGTGGATACTCGTCTGTATCATTGCCAGCACTCGTCTGTGTTGATTATATGTTTGAAGCTCGTCTGCTTTGTCTGGATACTCGTCTGTATCATCCCCAACACTCGTCTGTGTCAGCCTATATTTGTATGTGAGGATTTTCTGTTTATCATGATATTCTTCTATTGCTACTCCAAATGCTCGTCTGTGTTTGAATTTCTAGTATTCATCTATACCACTGGCAGATACTCGTCTGTATCATTGCCTGAAGCGCTCGTCTGTGTTTCTCAGATCATTGTCTGATACTCGTCTGTATCATTGACTTTTGACACTCGTCTGTGTTATCTTGATGATCATCCAATACTCGTCTGTATTGAAGAGGTTTCAAATCATGACAGTGGGAATTAATGTCAAAATGGTTACCGGTCCTGGCGTAACAGGTAAATCTGAAGGAGGCTCGTCTGTCTCAGGCACCAATTATTGTTGCTGCACCTGGCGTAATAGGTTTGCTCAAAGAAGACTCGTCCGTCTTATACCATATATCCACGGATAATATATGAAGAAGGTTCGTCTACCTTGATTGCATGTCTATCCCACAGACTTAAGTGCATTACCGGTCCTGGCGTAACAGGATTGTTTGGAGGCTCGTCTATCTCAGGTTATGTTCTTGCAGTGTTTGAGGACTCGTCTGTCCAGTTCTTGGTGTCACAGGATTGTTTGAAAGCTCGTCTGTCAAAGTATTCTTATTCCAGATATCATTTCAACTTGGAGGAAGCTCGTCTGCTTTTTCTCTCCTTCATATTCCCAGAGCGTCATCTGGTTGGGTTTATTTTCTAGTGTTGCATTCCTCGTCAGAGTGCAAATTTCTGGTCTTCTTGGTATTCAACCACAGTTTATCTTGAACGGTCGATAGCTCGTGCTACCGTCCTTTTCAGATTAACTGATGATTGAATATGGGCAGTTGTAACACCCCAAATTTGCCCTCTTCATTTTGAGCATCATATCACATCATATTCATCATGAACATATCATTTTCTTAGCATCCTAGCATGGACAGATGAGGCATAACATCCCTCATGTCCTAGCATCAAGCATATGGTCATCTGTGGAGGTCCTTGAAGCACTTCAAGCCATGAGAAGGGTCCCAATGGTTTTATACAAGTCCTATGGTGAGTCTACACTCCATTTACAAGTTTAATTCCATTGGCAAAAGTTCAGAAGATTGCATGATCATCAGAGATCTCAGGACAAGGCAAAGCTCCTATACAAGGCACCCAAATTAGGGTTTGTGATTCAAGCACCAAGATCTCATAACTTTGGCCATTTCATTTGGGCAAAGTCTTTTATATATTAAGAGGATCCTAGGTGTCAATTTTCATGAGAAAATTCCATGTGGAAGTCAGACAATGCCTCAGTTGCTTGCAGATGAAGTAAAACGTCAATTGTGCACTTAAAAAGTCAATTGTGCAATTTCAAGGGGTCTAACCCAATTTTTTTGGCCAAGAGGGGTCCTTAAAATGTTATAAGAGGTTTGGAATGATCAAAGTTCAAGAATCATGGAGATTTGAAGGGTTTTGCAAAAATGGTACAAAGTTGGTTTTAAGGAATTTCCAAATTTGGCAACTTTTGCCCTAATTTTCAAATGGCCTTAACATGATCAAAAATTCTTCAAATGGACAAAAGTCAAACATGAAAGTTGAAGAGTAAGGGCTCCCATTTTCAAAAAGTACAAGTACATTTTCATAGGATTTGTGGATCTCCCTATAAGTCCTTCGAAAATTGACTGATTCTAGGGCAAATTCCAAATTTTCCATGCATGACCAAATGCAAGAAGCTTCAAATCTTAATTGTATGACTTGGTTTTGGTTCTAATTTGTTTCAATGTTAAAATACATCATATTTGAACCAATTTGCTCCAAAGAAAATCACATTTTTGTGCACAATAAGAAAGTTGCTTACAAAGAGGATATTTTGCAAAAATCATGAAATAAGTGTGAGGGCATGATCTAAGGGCCAGGATTGATTGGATTTGAATCAAGGGTGGTAAATGAATTGCACATGTGCTGAGAGGCCCAAGATAGAATGAGCATAGCATGCTTATTTCACAAAGTGCAAAATTTGCAAATTCACACTTTCCTCATGACTCACTCGTGCATTTCATTTCATTCTTTCAACAAAGGCTTATGAGGTCACAAAAAGAGCAATTAGGGTTTTAGAAAGCCTCATATCTCTCTCATTCTCTCATTCACAAACTTCATGAAACTTTGCATTTTCTCTTATTTCTCTTCATCCAAGCAAGCAAACTCAAAACAAATTGTGGATCTGTGATCTAGGCAAGCTCAGGATCCTTAAGCACACACTCATTGAAGCTTATTCTCAAGTTTAGTGACATTGCCATTTCAGAGCAAGTGTGAAAGAAACCTCAGATCCAGCTTGTTTCAAGACCTTAGATGCATTTATTTTGCATCTAGGGAGTAAGAGGAGTGCATTTCATCCATTCTTTGGTCTTATATCTCATTATACCAAGATCTCCACCTCAGGTATGGCTCTAAACTTTGTGATCTGGAAATGAAATTAATGATGCATTTTGTGATCCTTGATCTTCACTGATGATTCTGCAATGTTTGGTTTCGAAAATGATGCATCCTAGCATAAGTTATTTGAGTTCAAAGTTTGACGGTGCAACTTTATTTTCTTCGATCCGTTCAATTCATGGAGTTTTAGCTTTTTTTGATGTTATATTTGGATTCAGTGAAGTTTAATTAGTGGATCTGGAGGTCTTGATCATTTTTCATGGTTGTTTGTGGTTCTGGTTTGGATTTCGGTGCCGGAGCCCTAGCTCCGGTCACCGGAAACTAGGTTGATGGTCTTAGGGTTTTCTAGGTTGAAGACAATGTTTCAGCCATTGGATCCTTTCATCGTGTGCCCCTGGTTGCGCCACGTTTGCCCTAGCCCCACTCATTCTCACGTGTTTCTCTTTTATTTCATTTAATTCTTCGTGTTTCTCAGCGTACCATAGCTATTGTGGGCCGTCCACTCACATTGCAGCAACCTTCCACGTCAATTAATGAAGCCTGTACTGCGCGCGTTGGATGCATCCAACACTCCCTGATTTTTCCAGCCTTTTTCCATAAAATATCCACCATAAATAATATAAACTTGCGCAGCATTGGGCTTAGTAAGTGCTAAGCGCACCCCCACATCCCCTTGGCCCAATTCATTTCCACACAAAACCCTTACTCATCACACCTCCCATCCAATTCTTTTTATTTTTCTTTTTCTTTTGCTTTCTTTTTAATTCAGTTTAGATTTCAATTATTTTAAAATACTTCTGGTCATATAAAAAATCCCAAAAAAATCATGTGTATTATTTTGAGTCTCTTTTATTTTTTCATATTTTTATTTTGTTTTTTTCCCATTTCCACGTGTCCAAATTAAATCATTGTTTCACTTAGCTTCTTTTTAATTCTATTTTGACCACACTGCCTTGTCCATTTTCCATACATTTCAATATTTTGAATTTTGATCCTATTCTTTTTGCTCTGGATTCTTAAGACATTGTATTTCCCATGTGATTTTTCTCTGGATTCTTAGAAACTTATTTCTTGAGTTTTGATCCTGTGACTTGTGATGGAAGTTTGTAACCCTAGTTTGTGTTTAAGCCTCCATTTGACCTAGTTTGCTTCTGAATCTTTTCAAATACTTTTGGTTCATTGTTACATTATGTTTGAAGATCATTTGTCTTTAATTTTGGAATTTTTAGATGCTTGGTTGATTTGATGTGAATTTTTCTTTGAACCTTGTCCCATTTTGCTTCCTTTGGACCTTTAGCTCTCATATAAGCTTAGAAGGGCACTTGTGCCAACTTCTTCTTCTCATTTGGGGTTCCTTTGGGGTTTGGTTACCTTCCTGGTCCTTGTTTAGGGTTTGAGTCTTAAGAAGTTTTGTGTTTGTTTCTTCTTTAAGTCATTTGTTTCCTTAAGTGCTTTCACTTCATCTCTTTGCTTCTTTCACTTCCATTTGGTAATTGTTTGGTCTTGTACCTCTTTTCTCTTCATCTTGTTGGCTTATTAAGCCCTTCTTCATCTTGTTTTGGTTCTGGTTGTGAGCTTTGAGTCCATGTTTATGCATTTTTGCTTTGCATCCTTCTTAAATGTGCATTTGTTTTCATATGTGTTTCATGTTGCATCTTTAGCTTGCATACTTCTTCTCTCATTCTTTTAAGTTGCATTTGCATTGTGCATATGTTTATATCATTTCACTTCTGATTGTGTGATGTTAGCATGTTATCTTGCTCATTTTGTTTCACTTGTATGCTTTACTAACCTTGTAGGGGCTATGGTAAGTGTGAGGTGTGGGAATTGAGTTCCACATCTCCAATTCTCATCTTCTCTTCTTATGTTTATCTTGTACTAACCCTTTGTTGTTGGGCTTAGGCCTTTCTCATCCCTTATTCTTCTCTTTTTCTTCCTTCTTCATTAGGATAGAAACCTCACTAACCCTTAGGACATCCATGCATGTTAACACTTAGGATTATTTAGTTCCCCATTAGACTTTTCACCTTTGTGATCCTTTTGGTTCTTCTTCTCTTCTCATCTCATAACTCTAAAAAAACACCTTAATAAGTTTGAAGTGATGTCTTGATCCATAACCTTATCCCATGAGGCATGCTTGTAGTCTTCCCATCTTGGGATAGTACAAGTTTACCTTGTGATGCACAAGTCTGAACAAGGTATCTTCTTCATAAAAGAAAAGCATAAAAAACACTTCTTCATTTGTAAATACCAAAAACACTTAATAATTCAACAAATTAGTGAGCTTAGGCCATAATATTTGGTTTCAAGTTTTGGGGATCTTCTCCTTACTTGAGTGTGCTTGTTCTATTATTCCATATTGGAATGTAGTGACAAGTGTACATTCCATTGAAGAGAGCTTGAGTTCACTTCCTTGTGACACACTCATAAAAGCTTCATAAAAAAAACACAAACAAACAATAAGCTTCTTTCCTTCGGGAATTCTTTTCTCATCTCCTTCGCTTCGTACGCGAACTTACTCCTACTTGTCACTTTGCAAGATGGTTACGCACTCGTCATCTAAGTCTGCAACACCTGAGCAATGGCATAGGCAGTTCAAGCTTTAATTCACAAGCATTTTCCTTTTAGTACCCCTAGTTAGGGGAACTACGGCGTCTCTGATCCTTATTATCCTGATGAGGTACGTAGGCAGCGGGGTAGGGCCCGTTCGAGCACAATCTTTATTTTCCCTACATTTTTCTCTTTTGTTTCTTATTTAGTTCTTTTCCAGTTCCAGTTTTTCTTTTCATTTTCTTTTCTTTGCAACAGCTTTCATACCCTCACCCTTTGAAACAGTTTCTTTGCAAGCGTGGATCCCGTCGGGTACGGCGGACGATCTGGGTGCTAATACCTTCCCAGGTCGTAACCGACTCCCAAACTCAGTCTCTTTGGTTCGTAGGACCTGTGTCCTTCCTCTTTCTTTCTTCTGGTTTGTGCAACATTACCATTCCCTTTCTTCGGGATAAAAATGCCTGGCTGGCGACTCTATTCTTTTCCGCGCCACTTTCGCGTTTGTACCAGGATGGAAATCCGGGGAGCGACAGCGATCAAGGACTTGACTACGAGAAAGTGGACCTTGAGCAGATCTTCCTTCAGATATCTTAGGTTCTCTCCTCTATTGTAAACGATTATGTGGAGGATACTGATGAGGGCACCCAAACTGCCCCTGTACCCTTCTTCCTTCATTGGGCACCTGTCTTGACCCCTTGGAAACTTCAGAAGAACGGGTATTCCCATAACTTGAGGTAAACTTGGGCGAAGCAACAACATTCCCTTCTTGGGCATCCAATGGAACACTACCAACTAATTTCACGCCAATTCGTCTGAACTCGATTACACCAACATCAATCAAGTCTTGCACTTGGCGTTGAAACACTATGCACTCTTAAATGGCATGGCCTGGCGCCCCTGAATGAAAACTACAGTGAACACTTCCATCCCTGCCCCTGGGAATCGTAGTAGGAAGTGGAGCCAATTGGCGAAGCTCAATCACTCTCAAATGCAATAGATGCTGAAGCGGATCAACAGGATGCATTGGTAAAGGATCAAAGATTCTTTCCTTCTTCTGTTGATGCTGAGATGGTGCTGCTGGAGGAGTTTCAGCCATAATCTGCTGATGTGGCAGCTTGAGAACCCACGGCTTACGGATTACGGATGATCCCTGCCCCACGGGAGACACCTCTTTCCCTTTTAAGGAAAGTGAAAGGACATTTCCTTGCTTAGCCTCCTGGACAGGTGCGAACCCTACTACTCCAGAATCAATAAGCTCCTGAAATTTTAGCTTGAGTATCTTACAATTCTCTACATTATGACCAAATGCTCTATAGTGAAATTCGCATCTGGATTTGAGATTAGTACCCATAGGGTACTTGGTGGGTTGAGGTCCCAAATCGATCAGCTTGATCATCTTCAATTCCAAAAGGAGTGGCAATAACTGCGCGTACGACATAGGAATCTGATCCAATTTCTTCTCAATTTTTTCCGTCTTGAGATTCTCATGAGATAATATCCTGTGGGAAGACTCAGTCAGTGGAGATTTGGGGAAAGGCCCCTGTTCTTTCACAAGTTCCCCAGACATTGGAAGAGTTGGAACTTCGGTCGCAACAGCAAGCGACTGACCATCTTCTTTCTTCAATAGAGCCTTCATCATATCCGCAATCTGGTTCATCTGAGTCTTCATCTCATTAACCTCTTGCCTTAACATTTCATGATCTTGGGACAATGCTCGAATGTCCACCCTAAAATACCCCCAGCTGGGTCTTCATTTCAGTCACCTCCGCCCGTAGTTGTTCCACATCCATGCCCTGAGAATTCTGACTCAAGTTGGCCATTCTGACAAGAAACCCGATCAAGATAAGAATATGTCTTTAAAATCATGTTGCAACGAAATTTCTGAAATAGAAGAGACGTTAGAAACCTGAGATTATACCTGTAAAACAAAAAGGGTGACATGCATGCAATGCAACAATTTGTGCTCCCATAGTCAGGCATTTGGTGCCCCAGTTCCGGTATTTGATAGAAAATAACCTAGATGGCCTTTAGAAATTGGCTATTCATCATAAGATTCTTTGAGAGGTATTCCAATTCTGATAACTTTGAACGACTAGTTTCAGTGATTCAGAAAAGTAAGTGAGGAACCAAATAAAGATGCATAAATTGAACAGCCTCCCAAGGAAAAAGTCACACAAAACATCCCAAAGGGTTACAAGTCTTACAAAACAAAGAGAACAACTGAAAGCGTAAAACACAGATTCCTACAACAAGCCTGTAGGTAATCCAAAAACAAAAGCTAAAAGACAAGACTGCAAGAGGATTCTGATCCCTCCCCACTAGATCCTGGCCTAGATCTAGCTTTCTTAACTTCTGCCATCGGCTTGAGATCTTCAATCTCCATGAGTGTTTCTTCTAAGGCTTGCTGACTTTGCACCAGTTGTTGAGACTTCTCCCGACGGATCTTGTGAACTTTTTCCATCTCTTCTTTCTGGTCTTGGATCTGCAACTTGTAAGCTTTCTCTTTTTCTTCATACATCTTCTAATCTTTGTCTCTCATCTCTTGCAACCAGGTAATGGATTGTATGGATTCTCTAAGAGTATTCTTATTCTTCTTATACTCTACTTCTCTCTTTGAGTCCATCAAGTCTCTTCTTTGGAAATAAGCTTCTCTCCCGACAAACTCTTTCTCTTTAGCTTCTTGAGCTATCTGCATCTTCTGATGATTCTCCTCTACTTCTTCCTTAGAACTGACTGCACGATGGTACAAACCAGTCATCTCCATATTTTCAACCCTTAAGTCATGTATCAATGCTTCCAGCTTCTTATAACTTTCAACATAAATAGTGGCCTGAGCAGGTACTTCTTTTGGGTAAAGTGGAGCTTCTGCTGAAAATGGAAGAAGAAACGTGTCCATTCTAACCTGTAACAAAGCAGCAAAAGGAGGGTATGTCTTCGAATCCAACTTTCCAAACTCTTTCTTGCCTTTGCTCACTCTTACCTCCCAAGCCTGAAATGCCTGAGTGACCAACTTCTCATTTCTTTCCAACGGTGTGTCATACCTCAAAAAATACGATCCTAAAACAAACAATAGAGTCGCCACCTAATTCTATTTATTCTACGAGAGAAAAAGGAGATATAGATACAACCTAATAAAGGATACGAAATGGTTTACGAAACCAAATTCTAAGTTCGGGAGTCGGTTACGCGAGGGGGAGGTATTAGCACCCCTCACGTCCGTTGTACTCAACGAGAACCTCTTAGCTAACTATGCGATTAAATGTTTGATCTTAAGTTTTTGTCTTCTAAATGTTTGTTAATATGTTTGTTCTAGGGAAATAAGTTATTATTAGTATTAAGACGGAGAAGAGATTAAATGTTTTTTAATATTGTGCTTCAAACGGAAAAATAATTAAATTTTTTATCAGGGTGCTCGTGAATGATTAAAATCCCCGTGCCTACGTATTCCCTTGTGCAATGGGAAAGTCAGAGCTTCGTAGTTCGTGCAACTACGATTTGTGTTTTTTTAATGAACAATTGTTTGAAATGTTTTCTAACTGCTAAGCGTTGGCTTATACTCGCGGTGGAGGCTGAAGCGCTAGCTTGTTTGCGAGATAGAAAGATTTAAATAATGTTCGTTTAGAGAAAAAATGTTTGACCTTTGTTAAAGTGTTTTAAAACGAGAGGGCGAATGAACCACGTCGCGTGGGGCTAGCCCAGGAGAGATTCATTCTAGAACGTGCGGAGTGCTAGACTCCGGAGTTCAGTTACTCGCTGATTAATTATGGAAAATAGTTTGTATTGGTTGGTAAGTTTTAAGATTGTTTTAAGTATGAAAGAGCGAATGAACCACGTCACGTGGGGCTAGCCCAGGAGAGATTCATTCTAGAACGTGCGGAATGCTAGACTCCGGAGCTCTATTCTTTCGTATTTAATTTTATAAAATAAGTTGGATATTTTGTTTTTTTAGGCGTTTTAGGGTCAACGTATTTTAATAACGAAGGAGTAAAATGAAACACTACGCGTAGGGCTAGCCCAAGTGTGGTTCATTAAAAACCCACGGAATGCTAGATTCCGAAGTTCAGTTCCTTGTTAATTAATTTAGAGGTTTGGATCAGTTTAGAAAGACCTATTGGGACTCGAAAACAATCGAAAGCGAAGGCGTCAAATTTTTCTCTTTAACTATCATAGAGTAGACTCATGTGCGAGTCACTCTATAAGAAATCGAGCAAATAATTTTATGCACCCATACGGTTCTTGAAAGCACAATCAATTTATGCTCTGAAATCGCAATGCAAACAAGTCGATATAATAATTAATTAAATTAACAATTAAAAGAATAATTAATCAATTAATATTAATTACAATGTATAAGAGGTATAAGTAATAAAACAAGGATAAAAATTGGGCCTATTTTCTCAATAATCTAATGACCCAAATATGAGTTTCTTTGAACATACTAATTTTAATAATATATACAAGCATCAAAATAAATAAATGGTAAGTTATACAAGCAACAAAAACAACCTACAAACTCTTTAAAAAAAATAGCAATTGGATTTGAAAAAAATTATCTAAACCAAACACCACTAATTGCCATCTTTAATTTTCTATAACAAGGGTTAGTACTTAGTAGTAACCAATTAGTGATATTTACATTAGCAAATGCAATTAGTAGAATAATAGCTAGTATCCAAAACTGCCTTAAATATTTATAGATTATTCACAATAATCAAGATAAATAGAAAAATGAATTAAAAAGAAACCAACTAGATTATTAGCCGATATGTATGACACAGTATTTGGAAAAAATGTGAATCAAAATAGAGTAGAAACTGATTTTAAACAATATAATAAAACCATACTGTCACACCCCAAATTTTACCCCTAATCGCTCATATCATATTCATACTTTTATCGCATTTTTGCAGGGATTTTTCCCGATTTTATTTTTTTTCTGTTGCTTTTTTTTTCTTCTCATTTTCTAGCTTCCATTTCAATTTAATTTTATTTTCTTATTTATAACTTTTAATTCATTTTGTGTTTCAATTTTAATTTCTATTTTCGTTGCTATTATCAAGTTCCTATTTTAAAATTTCTATTTCTAACCTTTAGCTCAATTTTCAATTTTTTCTAAATTTATTTGTTATTTCTATTTATTTTCAAGTTCGTATTTTTAAATTAATTTTTATTTCATTTTCAAGTTTTATTTTTTGAATTTATTTTTTTTTATTCTTAAATTTTTTATTTTATTCCATTTTCAAGTTGTTATTTCTAAATCTAATGTTAATTTCAATCCATTTTTATTTTCTAAATTCCAAACTTATTTCTCAAATTCTAAAGTTAATTTTTTTAATTTCAATTATTTAAGTTTCTAAGTTATTTCAAGTTTAAGTTTAATTCCTTTTCATTCATTTCTAATTCAAATTTTAATTTTTAACCATTTATTCCATTTTAATTCATATCCATATTTTTTATTTTCTAATTTCCAATTTTTTTTTTTTTTTTTTTTTTTTTTTTTTTTTTTTTTATTCATTTTAGTTCCAAGTTTAATTTATTTAAGTTTCTAAGTCACTTTCAATTTTAAAGTTTATTTCTTTTTTATTCACCTCCAATTTTAAGTTTATGTTTAGATTTTAATTTAAAGTTCTCATTTTTTTTAATATTAAGTGTTCAATTTCAAATCACAATCAAATGTAAATAATCAATTTTTTTTTTTATTTTATTCCAAGCATATTATTTTGTTACAATTACATAGAAAATTACAAGAAAATGCTACAAAAAAATTCAGCAAGAATACAAATTCAGCCTGCTCCAAATCAAACAAAATCAGCATGCAGCCACCAACCAAAATCCTGCTCCACTCACAGCAGCAAAATTCAGACTGCTGTCCCCTTTCCTCCAACCCTTCACCTACAAGCAAGGCAAAAAAATTCAGTCCAAAGGCACTACAAATCAGTCCCAAAGTTCAGCCCTTAACAGTCATAAACATACACAAGCTTAGCCTTAAAAGACAGCATCAAACAGCCCTCATTTCATCACAAATTCAGCCTCTAAATACACCACAAACAGTCCCAAAAACAGCTCTGATCTAACCAAAAACTCAGCATCAAAACCCCTAAAAAACAGCCCTGCAAACACTACTATCCAGCCCTCAAACACAATTAAGATCACCCCTCAAAAAACAGCCATAGTTTCACTACTGAAAACACCCAGAAAACAGTTACAAAACAGCCCCAACTTCAGTCCAAAAAACCAAAAAAGAAAGGAAGAAAATAGAGAACACAGGAATTTCAGAAGAAACAGCATAGGAAGAGGAGTGAGGAGACTTACCGTTGAGGATTCGCCACCCCGATAACTTTCGGGTCGGTATTGCTCTTCTTCTTTCACTTCTTTTCAACATTTTTATCATTGTTTAGTTTTCCTTTTTTTAGTTTCATTTCCAATTTAAGTCTGCATATACAAAATAAAAGTTAGCTTCATATTAAGAAATTTCAAAAAAATATAACTCAAAAAAATTCACAGCAAAAATAAACCACTCAAACAAAAATAAAAAAAAACAATGCTAAGTTGTGAAAGAGAGAAACCTGTAAAACCAGTCAACACATAACATTCACTCACCATGGTTGTCTTAGCTTTCAAACAACTTTGTATAAACTGTCATACACAACCATTCCCACAATGTTAGCAACAATTTCTCGAAGCCTCACTCTTCATCCTCACTAACCTCAAACACCTTACTGCCAAAACACAGAAACCATATCACTAAACTTGTCGCTAAACCAGAATATCAGAAGAAAAGAAACCTCAACTTACCGAGTCAAAACCGTGAGACAACTTTCAATCCGCATCCAAACATAAACCATAAACAGACCACCGCTCACAACCACCAAACAGCAAGCAAACAAAAACAACATCACCGAAAAAAACTCAGCAAACACTTCAAAAAAAAACCAGGAACTTAAGCTCACCATTCCAAATCTTTTAAACTGAAACTACCCAACCAAGACAAGCCATTGACAACTACAAACCAGACACAGAGAACCAAAAACACTGCCTCCCCTTTTTGCACAAAGCCGCCGTCGAAAGAAACTTGAACTGTGACAAACCACCTCCACCACAATCATTCGCCACCAGTCAAACCAATAAACACAAACCCAACCAAAAAACTCACTGTCAACCTCCAACAAAAAGCATCCTGACCCTGTGTCACGTATCACCCTCCTTCGCAACCACACCTCAAACCATCTTAACACGACATCACACCATCACCATCACTCACCTGCAAAAAATAAAAACCATCACAGTCACATACAAAAACCAGCAAGGAATCCATATCAGAAGAGAAATTGCATAACAACAAACAGTGAGGACAAAACCAACAACCATGTTGGGTAATAATGTTAGAGGTACTTGACAATCTTCCGCATGATGTTGTCTATTCAGAGAGTCAAATCTCCCCATGGATGGAAGTTTGGGTTGAGAGACAACAAGATCGAGAAACTCTCAGCGAGTTATACAAGCCATTGCAAGACTCACTTGTTAGACGTTGTGTTGAGATCACGGACTTGGATAAAACTAAAACACCACAGAGCAGTGCAGTAACAGCACTTAAAAGTATTTGGTCTAAAGTTCACCCAAAACCACGTAGATGTTGGCTGCCAACAGGTTGCTTGAAATCACTCGAGGTTCTCCATCAGGTGTTACCAAAGATGTCTTTGATTGCCTCTAATTTCAGCTACTTGCCAGATGTGAAGATACTTGGTGAACGAGCTCCATTGGTTTCAACTAAAAAAGATGGGAGCAGTACTGATTACCAAGATTATATGGAGGCTAAGGGTGATGCTGATGTCTTCTTTCCTACAGACTTTTGGCTTTTGGAACAGATCAATCATTATTGCTCTGGGTGGCTAAAACTTCAGGATGATCATTCATCAAAAAAGGGAAAGAAAAGAAGAACAATTACGCTGGAAACATCGACTTTCATGGAAAAGTTTGCTTTGCCCACAAAAACGAAACTCGAAACAACTCGTCCCCAATCTCTATCTCGTCACCACCTCACCATAAACCCACCGAATCCGAAAGCCAATTTCCATCTCGTGAAACCTCAAACTGTCAAAACTCACAGCCGCTCACAAATCAAAGCCACCACCCATTTATCGCCGTCAGAACCGCGCGAAAGTCCCAGCCAACAACCGAAAACCATCCACGCCTTCAACCACCATCCGCCGGCCAAACCGAAATCCACCTTGTTCCGCCGCACCATTCAATCACCCACCGCCCTTTTATCCAAACGGAACCCTCTTCCCGAAGCACCGTCGCCGCCGTAACGGAGAGAAAAGTTGTAAGAGATCATGAGAATCTGGGCGATTGGAGACTGAGAAAGAGCATCGCGAGAGATTGAGAGGTTTGAGCGAATCCGTGAGTGAGAGGAGAGACCGAGAGCCGTCATCGTTTCGCGAGGCCTGAGCGGAGACATTCGAGAGAGTTCCTCACCTTTTTTTTTACGATTTCTGGGTTTGGGGGAGGATTTTTCAACTGTAACCCTAAATTGTTTCCCTTGCCACTTTAGGAAGCAAACCGAATTGAATCCGGGTCGGACCTGACCCGACCCAGTAGGTCCTGCGCCCATTGGGCCTTTTCTATCCAAACCCCCTGTTTTTCTCTATTCCAGCCCATTCCCCCTTTTCTTTTTTTCAAAAAATCTCTAAAAATATTTTGGCAATTCAATTATTTCTTTAATTTCAACAAATTAAGTTAGTTTGTTTGTAAATATTTAGTTAATTAATTATTTCCTCATTTAAATACATGTAAAGTAAATAAGTATAACATTTTAATTTTTAATTTTTTCTTTTCCATTATTATTATTATATTTAGTTAATAAATTTATGTACATATAAAATGAATAAAATATAAACACTTTAATTTTAATTTTCTTTTCTATTCTATTTTATTATTATCTTTATCTAATAAATTCATATATATATAAAATAAATACTAAAAAAAACTTTTAAAACTTTCTTTTCTAATTTTATTTTTATAGTTAGATATTGATATATATATAAAAATATACAAAAATATATTTCAAATTCAATTCTTTTCTATCTCGTACATATTTAATATCATTTATTTATAAAAGTTCAAAAATGTTTGTTTAGTTCTTCTTCGTTTAAGATAGAGTTTGTTTAACTTAGTTTTAGATCCCTTAGTGAGAGTTCTAATTTAATTGTCCGATGTCTCAGTTGTGTGCATACTATGTTTATATTTATTTTATTTCACATCATGATCATATACCTGTTAAAATAAAACTGAAAGCACACATTAATTTTCAAGATAATAATTTCTTGGTCCAACGCCAAGTTCACTACACTTCACTCACACACGTAAGTCGGTCGTTTACGATCGCCATCTGCACAGTTCCCTACACTTCACAGCTTTCTAACTTAAAGAAAATTGTCGCGCTGCGTTTGTTTTCCACCCCTGCATTCTCGATCCATATATCGAGCCATAGCCAGTTACTAAGCCTTTGTCTTATATCTTTTTTTACTTCATTCAGTTATTTTTGCAAGTAGCAGCCTTTGCCTAGTCTTAGGAGCTTGCACCATTTATTTATTTTCCATTCTGTTGTTTATGCTTTTCAATCCAAAAGGGAAAGACTCCTGCAGTTGACTCAATGTCATAGGAAGTTTAGCAATCCCTAGTTCCATTTTGACCTTAGCAATTAGGTCCCTCTCTTTTTCTTTGACCTTAGCAATTAGGTCTCCTATCCTTAGATCCTTAGCCATTAGGTCCTTAGCTTTTATTTTACAACTTTTTGTGACTTTCTTAAAGTCACGTGAGTGTTTGCCATAACACTTACCTTCCCTCGCGAACCTTGAGCGTAACCAAGTGTTCGTTAATCCTTAGGAGAACTACGAGTGCTCTGATTCTATACCTGATACGTAGGCATCGATGCGATGTTGTGCGAGCACCATTAGAAATAAAACTTTAGGTTCCCTTAATTTTAGCAAGCAATAAACAACAAAATTACAAATATTAACAAGAGGTTCCCGTAGGATACTGCGGATGCTTAGGATGCTAACACCTTCCCTAGGTATAATCAACCCCCGAACCTAGTTTCTCCTCATTTAGGGTTTTTACGATCTTTTTCCCTTTTCCCTTTGGATTAAATTAAAGTCGGTGGTGAACATTTAATAATTGTGATTCAAGCTTAATCAATAGTTTGGTATCCGATTCTCACCGCAACAGAAAATGGCGACTTCACTGGGGAAAGACATTTTTGAGGGTTAAGCCCACCTTGTATATTTGTATATTTGTTGTTGTATTGCTTGTTATTATTTTTGGATTTTTGGGTGTTCCATGTGTGGTGAGATAAGTCCTAACCCGGACTTGAGTGCAAAATAAGTTAGGACGGTGGTATATTCAAGAAGGCTTGTAGGGAGTTGAGTCCCGACCAAGTTGACTTGAGACACCACCACTCAGCGGAGGCCTCCTCGGATGTAGTTTTGTTGATCGAGTTCAGTCGTGAAAGCATTACTATATTCGACCTGAGAGCCATTAATGCTGAGGACCGTAGAACATTTACCCCCACTTGGCCTTTTTAGGGATGCAGTGCGATGACTATGAGGATGCAAATCCGAAATAGTTGATACGCGATACTGCACTCGGATGAGACTCTCTTGAGAATATTACTGATTACCAAGTTGAGTTGGGAAGTCGGTAATATCCGAAAGATGGGACAGTGATTCTGGGAACTTTTAGAACCCGTTGTACAGGTACAAATAAACTCATAGTACATACCTTTTGGGAGTGTTGAACCTTTGACCTCATGCAAGCTTTGAACCTAAGCCTTGTTTGTGTTTGTTGCATTCACGCATCATGAAGCATCATTTTTACCATTTATTCAAGGAACTCAGAAACTCTATTTTTGCAAATATCATAGGTATCATCATGGATTTTGGAAGAAGAAAGACTGTCAAGTACACATTCAAAACTCCCAAACTTGAAGACCTAAGGAAATTAAGAGATTTGGTTTTGGATCAAGAAGCCTTCATGGAGAAGCACAGGAGACTTTTAGCTTTGCTTAAGACTGATTGGGATGGAAGGTTGCTCTCTGTGATGCTCCAGTTTTATGATCCTCTCTACCATTGTTTTACGTTCCCTGATTACCAATTGGCGCCTACTTTGGAAGAGTATTCAGTTCTGGTGGGATCACGTGTTAAGGATGAGTTTCCATTCCCTGTTCTAGAGAAGGACCCTGAAGAAGCGGAGATTGCAAAGGCGACATATTTGAGTGTTCCTGAGGTCAAGGCAAATATGACTTATAAAGGAAAGGTTTTTGGATTCCCTACAAAGTTTTTGGTAGAAAAGGCCAAGAATTTTGTTGATGTGAAGGATATGAAAGCTTTTGAGGCGACCTTTATTCTGCTAATATATGGAGTGTTGCTTTTCCCAAACTTTGAAGACTTTGTCGACCTGAACGCCATCAAGATCTTTCTGAAGAAGAACCCGGTCCCTACTTTGCTCGGAGACACTTACCATTCCATCCATCTGAGGAATCTCCATAAGGGAGGGATGATTACTTGTTGTGCATCATTGCTGTACGAGTGGTTTATTTCGCACTTGCCTAAGTCATCTTCATTTTGGAACCTTAAGGATGGTTTGTGGTGGTCACAAAGGATTATGTCTCTTACCCACTCTGACATTAGTTGGTACAATCGTGTTTATGATGGAGCATTGATTATTGATAGCTGTGGTGATTTTGCTAATGTGCCTCTTCTTGGCACTAAGGGAGGAATCAGCTACAATCCAGTTTTGGCTCGCCGTCAACTCGGGTACCCGTTGAAGGACAAACCTAAAAGTGTTGAAGTGGAAGGAATTTTCTTTAAGGATGACGAAGAACCAGAGCTCAAGAAACAGATTATGCAAGCTTGGAAGTGCATCCATAGGAAGGGGAGGAGTAGTTTGGGAAAGCCGAATTGTGTTTCTATGGAACCCTATCTCCAATGGGTACGAGATAGGGCAATCATTCTGAAGATGCCTTATCCTCGCCAGGATCCTATGACCTTCAAGAAACCCATTCTGATCTTTATGGATGATGCAGAGAAGCTGAAGATTGATTTGGAGAAAGAGATTCGAGAGAAGAATGCATGGAAGAATCGACACCAGATCATCAGCAGTGAGAATGAAGAGCTTAGAAGACAACTGAAGATGAAGGAAGAAGAAGAGCTCTCCAGCAAGAAAAGGAAGGCACCAGAGGATTTATTTTCCTCCAGCACTCAAGAGGACACTTCTTGGAAGTCGATCGTGGATCAACTTATGCTTGAAAGGGCTCAGATGAAGGCACAAATCGAGAAGCTCAACTTGAGGCTTTTAGGAGAATCTCCTTAGGACTTTGTCTTTATCTTTATTAAACTTTGTTTGGGATTTTTGAAAGTGTACTCAAGACTTTGTATCACTTTTTGAATTTAATGAAATCATATCCCTTGATTATTATGTGTTCCTTGGTATTTGCAAATTGTTTCTTAAGTTCCTTGAATAAAATTTCATTTTTGCATTGCACTCATACATTTGGCATTGCATTTGCATTTTTTTTCATGAAACTCATTCCCGTCATCTGCTCTCAATTCAGCTTTCACACTGAGGCTCTCACGCAAATACTACACTCGAGCTCAAACCAGAAAGAGGATGGCTGAAAGAGACGTAGAGATGGACAGAGTTAACGAAGAGCTTTCTGATATTCGTGGAGATATGGGTCAGATGATGGAAATGTTGCAAGTCATTCGAGCGAAGATGGATACCCAACGGACTGTGGTGTCAGAAATTGTTACTGCAACGACTGAAGTTGTCACTGCAACGACCCAGCCTACATCATCAGTCATTACCCCTGTGACCTGGCCTCCTTTTGGACTTCCTCATGGATTCGTCCCTCCTCCTCATGGTTTTGCTTCTCAAAGTTTTATTCCTTCTTCTTCAGGGTTTGCTGCTCAGAGTTTTATACCTCCTTCACAAGGGTTTGCTACTCAAAGTTTTATTCCTCCTTCCCAAGGACTTACTGCTCAGGGTTTCTTCCCTCCTTCTCAAGGTTTTGCTACTCAAAGTTTTATTCCTCCTTCCCAAGGACTTACTGCTCAGGGTTTCTTCCCTCCTTCTCAAGGTTTTGCTACTCAAAGTTTTATTCCTCCTTCCCAAGGATTTGCTGCTCAGGGTTTCTTTCCTTCGTCCCAAGGTTTAGCTTCTCAAAGTTTCGCACCTCCCTCTCAGGGTATGGCATTTCCTTTCCAAGGTTTTGTGCCTCCTCCTCAGGGATTTGCTGCTCAACAAACTGTTCCTGTGACTAATGAAGAAAATCATGCAGTTGCCAATTTTACACAGGACATTGTGCACACCCGTGCCCAACCGTATTTTAATGACCATCAGGGGTATGAAGCGCCAGATATGTCTGAAAACGGGGACGAGAAACATGTGAAGATGCAGGAGAATTTTGATACCCTTGAAAAAAGGTTAAGAGCGATTGAAGGTGACCAGATCTTTGGTGCTGCTGCCAGAGAAATGTGCCTGGTGTCTGGATTGGTAATACCTCCGAAGTTCAAGATACCCACGTTTGATATGTATGAGGGTGCAACTTGTCCCAAAAACCATCTCCTGATGTACTATCGAAGAATGGCTGCTCAGGTAGACAATGATAAGTTAATGATCCACTGTTTTCAAGACAGTCTGAAGGGAATCTCCTCTAAATGGTATCTGACGCTTGACCAGTCGAAGATCCGCAGCTTCCAAGACTTGGCCGATGCTTTCATCCAGCAATATAAATACAACATGGACCTCGCTCCCGATAGGAGGCAATTGCTAAGCATGTCCCAGAAAGAGTCTGAATCCTTTAAAGAGTATGCCCAGAGGTGGAGAGGAACCGCTTCTCAAGTAGAGCCCCCATTGACTGAAAAAGAATTAGCTGACTGGTTTGTTGACACTGTGCGACCAGAATTCTATGAGAGAATGGTGGGGAGTATAACTGCTAGTTTCTCTGATTTAGTGGCTGTGGGAATCAAGGTAGAACTCGGTTTGAAAAGTGGAAAGATGAGTAGTGCATCTGGCAGTTCCAGCACTGGCAGTGGGAATATTGGCAAGAAATTTACCAATAACTTCCACAAGAAGAAGGAGGGTGAGACAAATGCCATAATGACCGGTCAAAGAAGAAATCCGCTTTGGCAGAGACCTTCACCTATGGCTCAGCAGCAGTATGCTCGTCAACAGCAGTATGCTCATCAACAACAGTATGCCCAACATCCTTATATAGCGGCGGTTCAACCAGCATTTAATCCACAAGTCCCCATGTATCGGCCAACTCAAGCAGTACCGATGTACCAACAAGCGGCTCCAATGATTCAACCTTATCAACCAATGATCAACAATCCGGGCTATCAACAAGCACCCAATGCTTCAGCCTACCAGCAGAGGACTCCAGCTCCTCATCCAAATCCCAATTTTCAGAACAGAAGACCAGGTGGAAGGCCTCCTAATCCTCGAATCCCTATAACTTATACTGAGTTATATCCTTCACTGCTGAAGAAGGGTTTGGTTACTCCCAGGCCTTTGGGTCCTCCACCAAGTCCGCTTCCACCAAATTACAACCCAAATGCTCACTGTTTATTCCATGAAGGTGCTCCAGGGCACGATTTGGAGGGTTGTTATGCTTTGAAGTACATAGTGAAAGATTTGATGGAGAAGAATATTCTGTCGTTTGGGAATGCTGGTCCGAATGTCAAAGATAATCCTTTACCCAAGCATGGGTCTATAAATGCTATTGTTGATGAGTCCGAAGAAGGTTTGATTTTCAATGCCACCGAGATCAAGACCCCGCTCAGAGACTTCCATGCGAAGTTAGTAGAGGCGGGTATACTAAAGAGTTGTCATCAGAATTGTGACGGTTGTGTTGATAGTCCGAAGGGATGTGAATCGGTCTTAAAAGATGTTCAAGATTTGATTGATGAAGGCGTCTTACAAGTGAGCAGTCATATGAAGAAAAATGAAGTGGCAGTAATTGAACCAATTTTCAACTTGCCGGAATCTAATTCTACTTGGGTGCCAGTGTTCAACCTGCCCGAACCTTCAGGAGTTCAACCTGTCTTCAATACTCCAGAATCCGTGGTGCCAATTTTCAACATACCTGAGCAAAGATTGGAACAAAGGAGTAACTCTTTCCGTTACGAAGACACTAAAGCAGTTCCTTGGAAGTACGATACAGGGAAAGTTCATCAGAAGATTGATAAAGCTGGTCAGAAGGAAGGTTCAAAAGTTGCAAGTACTGATATAGCGGGTGCAGGTCGTTTGACCCGTAGTGGTCGTGTATATACCCAGCAAACCAATACGGCTCCGCCTAAAGAAGTCATTCCAGCTGTTGTCAACAAAGATAAAGAGGTAGTCTTGGGGGAAGAAGATGCCGAATTTCTCAGAATCATAAAGAAGAGTGATTATAAGGTGATTGATCAGCTGCATCAAACGCCTTCCAAAATATCAATCCTATCACTGCTTATGCATTCTCCGGCTCATCGAAGTGCGCTTCAGAAGTTGCTAGCTCAAGCACATGTTACGCATGATATAACAGTGAACCAGTTTGACGGAGTCATTGCCAATATCACTGCGTGTAACAACCTCAGTTTCAGCATGGAGGATCTTCCGAAGGAGGGCTTAGACCACAACCGTGCGCTCCACATATCAGTGAAATGTCAAGAGGATACTTTAGCAAGAGTTCTTGTAGATACAGGATCTTCACTGAATGTTTTGCCGAAAAGAACACTTGCAAAGTTATCTTATCAAGGGGCAGAGATGAGACCCAGCGCACTGATTGTGAAAGCATTTGATGGGTCAAGAAGAACTGTTATTGGAGAAGTAGACCTACCAATCCTGATCGGGCCACAGGTCTTCAAAATCACTTTCCAGGTTATGGACATCAATCCTAACTACAGTTGCTTGCTGGGAAGACCTTGGATCCATGCTGCTGGGGCAGTCACTTCTACCCTACATCAAAAGATGAAGTTTGTGGTTGATAACAAGCTGGTAACCGTATCTGGGGAAGAAGACCTCATGGTTAGTAACCTTTCATCCTTCAGTTATATTGAGGCTGACGAAGATGCTTTGGAAACTTCTTTCCAAGCTCTTGAGATAGCCAATGCTGTCCTTCTGGAAGTAGAGGAACCAAAAGGGAAGGGTATCCCATCTTTTGCATCGCTGAAGAGTACCATTTCCACCATTGAAGAAAGAAGCTATGAAGGTTGGGGTGATGTCATCGAAGTCAAGCAGAAGCTAGATCGTTGCGGGTTGGGTTACAAACCAACTCATGTGAAGGAAGGAGCATCAACCTCCGCTAAAGGCCGTCTGAAGACCATCCAAGAAGTGTTTTCCAGTGCTGGTTATCAGGTCAACGCAATTGATGGAGTTTCTGGAGATGAAGATGTGAATCACTTGGTGTATCAGTGTGAAGAAGCCTTGGACAATTGGGAAGCAGTCGAGATCCCAGAGTTTTTTCCATTGTCAAAGTAATTTGTTGTTTTTTTCAATGTTTTCAAGTTCCCTAGCCCTGCCCAAGGCTATGGGAGTATTTTGTAGGGCCCCTTCTCATTTTTAAAGTTATTATCAATGAAGACATTTTTGTTGAACTCTTATTTTGATCATTTACAGTTTTTTTTCTCTCTTTTCACTTTTAAAAAGAAAATGGCAATCTTTCAAAACCAATAAAAAGCTTTTTCTCTTGCATTTCTCTATTTTCCACTTTTAATAAAAGCAAATCATTATCATATGCAGAATAAACGAAAACCCTGTTGAATCCAATGACTCTACATTCCCTCCTAACTTTGATTCGCCCATCTACCAAGCGGAAGATGAAAGTGAGGAAGATTGTGACATTCCCGAAGAACTGGCAAGATTGGTTGAGAATGAGCACACAGATCTTCAGCCACATAAGGAGCGGGTAGAGACCCTCAATCTTGGCACTGATGAAGACAAGAAAGAAGTCAAGATTGGTACAACACTTGGGGCAGACATCAGAGAAAGATTGGTCAAGCTTCTCAGAGAGTATGTAGATGTGTTTGCATGGTCGTATCAAGATATGCCCGGGTTAGACACAGACATAGTGGTCCACAAGTTACCTCTTCGACCAGATTGTCCTCCTGTAAAGCAAAAGCTTCGAAGAACAAGACCAGACATGGCTTTGAAAATTCGAGAAGAGGTCAAAAGGCAGTTTGATGCTGGATTCCTTGCAGTTGCAAAGTACCCTGAGTGGGTAGCTAATATTGTGCCAGTCCCTAAAAAGGATGGCAAAGTCAGAATGTGTGTGGACTATAGGGATTTGAACAAAGCCAGTCCGAAGGACGATTTCCCTCTCCCGCATATTGATACTTTGGTCGACAACACTGCTAAATTTGCTGTTTTCTCCTTCATGGATGGGTTTTCAGGATACAACCAGATCAAGATGGATCCTGAAGATATGGAAAAGACTACATTCATCACACCATGGGGCACTTATTGTTACAAGGTCATGCCATTCGGTCTCAGAAATGCAGGAGCCACTTATCAGAGGGCAATGGTCACCCTTTTCCATGATATGATGCATAAAGAGATAGAGGTTTATGTGGATGATATGATTGCCAAATCACAGAGTGAGGAGGATCATTTGAATCATCTCTTGAAGTTATTTGAGCGTCTCAGAAAGTTCCAACTGCGACTGAATCCGGCTAAGTGTACTTTTGGTGTCAGATCAGGAAAGTTACTTGGTTTTATTGTTAGTCAACAAGGTATTGAAGTAGATCCGGACAAGGTCAGAGCAATTCAAGAGATGCCAGCTCCCAAGACAGAGAAGCAAGTCAGGGGTTTCCTCGGAAGATTGAACTACATCTCCAGATTCATCTCCAACATGACTGCTACATGTGAGCCTTTATTCAAGTTACTCCGGAAGAATCAAGCAATTGAGTGGAGTCCTGATTGTCAATTGGCATTTGAGAAGATTAAGGTTTATCTGCAAAAACCTCCTATCTTGATCCCACCTACTCCAGGGAAGCCTCTTTTCATGTACCTGACTGTACTCGAGGGATCTATGGGTTGCGTATTAGGCCAACAGGACGAAACTGGTCGTAAGGAGCACGCCATTTATTACTTAAGCAAGAAGTTCACAGATTGTGAGAGCAGATACTCACTTTTAGAGAAGACTTGTTGTGCTTTGGCATGGGCGGCCAGACGCCTCAGGCAGTACATGATTTGTCACACCACTTTGTTGATCTCGAAAATGGATCCAATAAAGTACATCTTTGAGAAGCCTGCTTTGACTGGAAGGCTCGCCCGTTGGCACATGTTGTTATCCGAATACGACATCCAATATGTAACCCAGAAGTCTATCAAAGGCAGTGTTCTATCTGAATACCTTGCTGATCATCCTGTCGAAGATTATGAACCTTTGAAATTCGATTTCCCGGACGAAGATATTATGCTGATAAAAGACTGCAGAGTTCCAGATCCAGATGAAGGTCCCGAGCCAGGGTCTCGTTGGAAGATGATGTTTGATGGTTCCTCTAACTACATGGGGCATGGTGTGGGGGTTGTCTTGATGAACCCCGATGGTGGTTACACTCCCTTCACGGCTAGATTGTGTTTCGAATGTACAAACAACATCGCAGAGTACGAAGCATGTATCTTGGGTATCGAAGCTGCAATCGATACTAGAATCAAAATCCTGGATGTATATGGAGACTCAGCCTTAGTAATTTACCAAGTCAAAGGTGAATGGGAGACCCGTGATGAGAAGTTGATCCCATACCGTGCCCACATTGTGGAATTGATCAAATACTTCGATGAAGTCACCTTCCATCATGTTCCAAGGGCGGAAAATCAGATAGCAGACGCCTTGGCTATGCTGGCCTCTATGTTTCAAGTCAGATTTCTTAATGAAGCTCCACTCATTACAATCGAGCGAAGAACCGCACCAGCCTACTGTCTACTGGTCGAAGAAGAAACTGATGAGAAACCGTGGTTCTACGACATCAAGAACTATCTGCAGAATCAGGAGTACCCAGCTGATGCAACAACTCTGGATAAGAAGACTCTGAGAAGATTGGCGTCCAAATTTTTCCTCAGCAACAATGTGCTTTACAAGAGAAATCATGATATGGTTCTGCTCAGATGTGTGGACAAGCGCGAAGCAGACCTATTGATCAGGGAAATCCATGAAGGATCATTTGGAACACATGCCAATGGACATGCCATGTCCAGGAAGATTTTGAGAGCTGGATACTTCTGGTTGACCATGGAATCAGATTGTTTCAAGTATGCCAGGAAGTGTCATAAATGCCAGATTTATGCCGACAAGGTGCACGTACCTCCAACACTTTTGAATGTTCTGTCATCGCCTTGGCCTTTCTCAATGTGGGGCATTGACATGATTGGGGCAATTGAGCCTAAAGCTTCCAATGGTCATCAGTTTATCTTGGTCGCAATCGACTATTTCACTAAATGGGTAGAAGCAGCTTCCTACGCCAATGTGACAAAGCAAGTGGTTGCCCGTTTCATCAAGAATCAAATTATCTGCCGTTATGGAATCCCAAGCCGAATCATCACAGATAATGGGACCAATTTGAACAACAAAACAATGAAAGAGCTGTGTGAGACATTCAAGATTGAACATCATAACTCTTCTCCGTATCGTCCGAAGATGAATGGAGCTGTTGAAGCTGCAAACAAGAACATCAAAAAGATTCTGCAGAAGATGGTAAAAACTTACAAAGATTGGCACGAGATGTTACCATATGCTTTACACGGATACAGAACATCAGTCCGCACTTCAACAGGGGCAACCCCTTTCTCTCTGGTGTATGGGATGGATGCAGTTCTCCCTATTGAGGTAGAGATACCATCTTTGAGAATCTTGATGGAAACCAAACTGGAGGAAGCTGAGTGGGTCCAGAATCGGTATGACCAACTGAACCTTATTGATGAGAAGAGAATGACCGCCATGTGCCATGGCCAGATGTACCAGAAGCGCATCAAGAGAGCATTTGACAAGAAAGTCCGCATTCGAGAATTCAAAGAAGGAGATCTTGTACTCAAGAAAATCTTGCCAGTCCACAAAGACATGCGTGGAAAATGGAGTCCTAACTATGAAGGCCCATATGTTGTGAAGATGGCATTCTCCGGAGGTTCCTTAATCCTTACAACTATGGATGGTGAACAGCTGAAACACCCGGTGAATTCTGATGCAGTCAAAAAATATTATGCCTAAATAAAACCCGATAGGTCGAAAACCAGAAATGGCGACCTATGCAAAAATGGGTATCCCGGTGGATCAAAACCTATGAAGGAGATCCAGGCAAAAGTTAGGGATAAAAAATGAAAAAATAAGAGCTCGCTAAGTTGAAAACCCGAAAGGGCGGCTTAGGCAAAAAAGAGCGTCCCGGTGGATTGAAAACCCGAAAGGGCGATCCAGGCAAAAGTTAGGGACAAAGGCATTTGACTGTACCAGATGGTGTTTACCATTACTGAAGAATCATACTGGAAGACCAACCCAATTGCTCTTGTCAGAAGCAAGGTGTCGGGCAGTCTTAGTTATTAGGGATTGTGGTGGTCGTTGGATTCAATGTAGACCTTTCCCCCATTGCCATTTTCAAACTGTAATTTCCCATGGAGTTTTTGCCATTGGCAAGCTACCATTCTTGAATAAAATACAAACTTTGCCTATGAATTTTGTTCAGCTTCTTATTTTCTTTTGTTATGCAAAATGCCATCACTTGATTACAATTTAACTTTGAAAATGACAAGTTTTTTTAAAGGAAATGTTTTTGAAAACACACTGAAAAACTTTTAAGTTTCTTTGACTTTGGAAAATTGGAAAAAGCTTCTGTTCCCCCAAGAAGTCCTGGTTTGCAACAACACCATTATGCTATTACTACAGAAATCTCCATAGCAGTTCAAAACTGATAACACTCTTGGATGGATCCTTGGACCAAACATGATTTCCAAGTTCGATGACATCTCCTCAGTGTTTTTCATATGGCTCGCCTGAGTATTGGTGTTGAGAGCCTACTCCTCTTTGAGTCTTGTCAAAACTCTTTGTCTCTTTTGAGTCAACATTTGCATATCATGATCATTCGCATCATGCTCAATCATGCGCATTTGACATTAGCATTTGTCTTTCCCCAGTTGGCGTCTGTCTAACTCCAAGTCCCTATATCGCTAGCGTTCAATTTGAGAATTCATTGTTGTTGGTACCCGAGGTGGTTTACCATTTGTTTTGTCCCCAGTAATTGCGGGTGTCCCTAGTGGACTTCTGTTTGTGTTTGGCTTTTGTCTTTATGACCCCCGTGTCTCCTTGAAGTCCAATTGTCATTGGCACAAATCTTTTAAGCAGATCCTGAAACCTTTTGTTTGAAATCCAAGTCAATTTGATTTTGTACATACTTGTACCTTTCTCCTGATGGTTCCTGAAGGAATTCCCAGAGTTTGGATGTCTTATCTTATTTGAATACTCCAACATATTTTGCTGTTACTTCTTTGCGTTAGCCGGTCGCTCAGAGCTGTTGATCCATCTTTGGGTGATCTCCATTCTATCCCCAATGTTAGCCGGTCGCATTGCGCCACTACTAAATCATTGTGATTTCCTTCCTTATCCTCAGTGTCGGCAGTTACATTTGAACCTGCTAATTTACCATTTTGAATGCTTTGACTACTTTGTCTTTATCATTCTTAGTGTCAACCGGTTTGTTAACTCGTTGCGCATTCACTTCGAGTGTATCTTGGCTTTCTTTTGTAGTGTCGATAGGTTCCGAACCTATGGTGCTTCCACTTTGAGTATTTATTTTTTTGTTATTCATGGTGTCAGTTGGTCGCATCGAGCCGCTGCGCGTTCACCTTGAATAAGCCTTTTGTCATTCTTAGTGTCAGTTGGTCGCATCGAGCCGCTGCGCATTCACTTTGAATTTTATGTTTATCGTTTCCCGTGACAGTTGGTCGCATTGAGCCACTGCACATTCTCTTTGAATTTTGTGTCTTATTTCTATTCATAGTGTCAGTTGGTCGCATCGAGCCTCTGCGCATTCACTTCGAATATTTTTGTTGATTATTCATGATGACAGTTGGTCGCTTTGAGCCACTGCACATTTCTTTTTGAATATTTTGGTTGTATTCTTAGTGTCAGTTGGTCGCATCGAGCCGCTGCGCATTCACTTTGAATATTATGTTTATCGTTTCCCGTGACAGTTGGTCGCATTGAGCCACTGCACATTTCTCTTTGAATGTTTATCTTGGTTGTATTCTTAGTGTCAGTTGGTCGCATCGAGCCTCTGCGCATTCACTTCGAATATTTTTGTTGATTATTCATGATGACAGTTGGTCGCTTTGAGCCACTGCACATTTCTTTTTGAATATTTTGGTTGTATTCTTAGTGTCAGTTGGTCGCATCGAGCCGCTGCGCATTCACTTTGAATTTTATGTTTATCGCTTCCAATGCTAGCTGGTCGCATAGAGCCGCTGCATTTTCTTTTTGAATATTTTATTTTTGTTATTCTTGGTGTCAGTTGGTCGCATCGAGCCGCTGCGCATTCACCTTGAACAAGCTTTTTGTCATTCCCAGTGACAGTTGGTCGCATTGAGCCACTGCGTTTTCGTTTTGAATATCTTTGTTGATTATTCTTAGTGTCAGTTTGGTCGCATCGAGCCGCTGCGCATTCACTTTGAATATGTTGTTGCCTTTTACTTCTCAAAGTCATTTGGTCGCATAGAGCCATTGGTCAACCACTTCGATTTATTTCCTTGTCTTATTTGTATTCTTGGTGTCAGTTGGTCGCATCGAGCCACTGTGCAATCACTTTGGTTTTTATTTCGTTTTGTCTGTGTTCGTTTGATCCAATGATTTGGATTTCTTTTGTTCCCGTTTTTTTGTCATTCTTAGTGTCAACAGTTACACTTGAACCTGTTGATTTATCACTCTGAATGTCTCCCCAGTGTCTGTCGTACCCAGCGTCTGTCATCCCCAGTGAGTCTTGGCTTGTGGTCGTCGACATTCTCTTTCTAATCATTCACATCATAATCATCATTTCATTGCATAAGGGTTGCAGAGTTAGATAGTTTTTAGTCCGGCATAGCATTGCATTTAGGGGCAAAATTTCCGGTTATTTCTGTATTTAAATACCTTTCACCATGATTTCATGAGTGCCTATCGTCATTCACGCCATCTGGTAAAGTTATTTAAATAGGGGCAACTGTCACACCCCAAATTTTACCCCTAATCGCTCATATCATATTCATACTTTTATCGCATTTTTGCAGGGATTTTTCCCGATTTTATTTTTTTTCTGTTGCTTTTTTTTTCTTCTCATTTTCTAGCTTCCATTTCAATTTAATTTTATTTTCTTATTTATAACTTTTAATTCATTTTGTGTTTCAATTTTAATTTCTATTTTCGTTGCTATTATCAAGTTCCTATTTTAAAATTTCTATTTCTAACCTTTAGCTCAATTTTCAATTTTTTCTAAATTTATTTGTTATTTCTATTTATTTTCAAGTTCGTATTTTTAAATTAATTTTTATTTCATTTTCAAGTTTTATTTTTTGAATTTATTTTTTTTTATTCTTAAATTTTTTATTTTATTCCATTTTCAAGTTGTTATTTCTAAATCTAATGTTAATTTCAATCCATTTTTATTTTCTAAATTCCAAACTTATTTCTCAAATTCTAAAGTTAATTTTTTTAATTTCAATTATTTAAGTTTCTAAGTTATTTCAAGTTTAAGTTTAATTCCTTTTCATTCATTTCTAATTCAAATTTTAATTTTTAACCATTTATTCCATTTTAATTCATATCCATAATTTTTATTTTCTAATTTCCAATTTTTTTTTTTTTTTTTTTTTTTTTTTTTTTTTTTTTATTATTATTCATTTTAGTTCCAAGTTTAATTTATTTAAGTTTCTAAGTCACTTTCAATTTTAAAGTTTATTTCTTTTTTATTCACCTCCAATTTTAAGTTTATGTTTAGATTTTAATTTAAAGTTCTCATTTTTTTTAATATTAAGTGTTCAATTTCAAATCACAATCAAATGTAAATAATCAATTTTTTTTTTTTATTTTATTCCAAGCATATTATTTTGTTACAATTACATAGAAAATTACAAGAAAATGCTACAAAAAAATTCAGCAAGAATACAAATTCAGCCTGCTCCAAATCAAACAAAATCAGCATGCAGCCACCAACCAAAATCCTGCTCCACTCACAGCAGCAAAATTCAGACTGCTGTCCCCTTTCCTCCAACCCTTCACCTACAAGCAAGGCAAAAAAATTCAGTCCAAAGGCACTACAAATCAGTCCCAAAGTTCAGCCCTTAACAGTCATAAACATACACAAGCTTAGCCTTAAAAGACAGCATCAAACAGCCCTCATTTCATCACAAATTCAGCCTCTAAATACACCACAAACAGTCCCAAAAACAGCTCTGATCTAACCAAAAACTCAGCATCAAAACCCCTCAAAAACAGCCCTGCAAACACTACTATCCAGCCCTCAAACACAATTAAGATCACCCCTCAAAAAACAGCCATAGTTTCACTACTGAAAACACCCAGAAAACAGTTACAAAACAGCCCCAACTTCAGTCCAAAAAACCAAAAAAGAAAGGAAGAAAATAGAGAACACAGGAATTTCAGAAGAAACAGCATAGGAAGAGGAGTGAGGAGACTTACCGTTGAGGATTCGCCACCCCGATAACTTTCGGGTCGGTATTGCTCTTCTTCTTTCACTTCTTTTCAACATTTTTATCATTGTTTAGTTTTCCTTTTTTTAGTTTCATTTCCAATTTAAGTCTGCATATACAAAATAAAAGTTAGCTTCATATTAAGAAATTTCAAAAAAATATAACTCAAAAAAATTCACAGCAAAAATAAACCACTCAAACAAAAATAAAAAAAAACAATGCTAAGTTGTGAAAGAGAGAAACCTGTAAAACCAGTCAACACATAACATTCACTCACCATGGTTGTCTTAGCTTTCAAACAACTTTGTATAAACTGTCATACACAACCATTCCCACAATGTTAGCAACAATTTCTCGAAGCCTCACTCTTCATCCTCACTAACCTCAAACACCTTACTGCCAAAACACAGAAACCATATCACTAAACTTGTCGCTAAACCAGAATATCAGAAGAAAAGAAACCTCAACTTACCGAGTCAAAACCGTGAGACAACTTTCAATCCGCATCCAAACATAAACCATAAACAGACCACCGCTCACAACCACCAAACAGCAAGCAAACAAAAACAACATCACCGAAAAAAACTCAGCAAACACTTCAAAAAAAAACCAGGAACTTAAGCTCACCATTCCAAATCTTTTAAACTGAAACTACCCAACCAAGACAAGCCATTGACAACTACAAACCAGACACAGAGAACCAAAAACACTGCCTCCCCTTTTTGCACAAAGCCGCCGTCGAAAGAAACTTGAACTGTGACAAACCACCTCCACCACAATCATTCGCCACCAGTCAAACCAATAAACACAAACCCAACCAAAAAACTCACTGTCAACCTCCAACAAAAAGCATCCTGACCCTGTGTCACGTATCACCCTCCTTCGCAACCACACCTCAAACCATCTTAACACGACATCACACCATCACCATCACTCACCTGCAAAAAATAAAAACCATCACAGTCACATACAAAAACCAGCAAGGAATCCATATCAGAAGAGAAATTGCATAACAACAAACAGTGAGGACAAAACCAACAACCATGTTGGGTAATAATGTTAGAGGTACTTGACAATCTTCCGCATGATGTTGTCTATTCAGAGAGTCAAATCTCCCCATGGATGGAAGTTTGGGTTGAGAGACAACAAGATCGAGAAACTCTCAGCGAGTTATACAAGCCATTGCAAGACTCACTTGTTAGACGTTGTGTTGAGATCACGGACTTGGATAAAACTAAAACACCACAGAGCAGTGCAGTAACAGCACTTAAAAGTATTTGGTCTAAAGTTCACCCAAAACCACGTAGATGTTGGCTGCCAACAGGTTGCTTGAAATCACTCGAGGTTCTCCATCAGGTGTTACCAAAGATGTCTTTGATTGCCTCTAATTTCAGCTACTTGCCAGATGTGAAGATACTTGGTGAACGAGCTCCATTGGTTTCAACTAAAAAAGATGGGAGCAGTACTGATTACCAAGATTATATGGAGGCTAAGGGTGATGCTGATGTCTTCTTTCCTACAGACTTTTGGCTTTTGGAACAGATCAATCATTATTGCTCTGGGTGGCTAAAACTTCAGGATGATCATTCATCAAAAAAGGGAAAGAAAAGAAGAACAATTACGCTGGAAACATCGACTTTCATGGAAAAGTTTGCTTTGCCCACAAAAACGAAACTCGAAACAACTCGTCCCCAATCTCTATCTCGTCACCACCTCACCATAAACCCACCGAATCCGAAAGCCAATTTCCATCTCGTGAAACCTCAAACTGTCAAAACTCACAGCCGCTCACAAATCAAAGCCACCACCCATTTACCGCCGTCAGAACCGCGCGAAAGTCCCAGCCAACAACCGAAAACCATCCACGCCTTCAACCACCATCCGCCGGCCAAACCGAAATCCACCTTGTTCCGCCGCACCATTCAATCACCCACCTCCCTTTTATCCAAACGGAACCCTCTTCCCGAAGCACCGTCGCCGCCGTAACGGAGAGAAAAGTTGTAAGAGATCATGAGAATCTGGGCGATTGGAGACTGAGAAAGAGCATCGCGAGAGATTGAGAGGTTTGAGCGAATCCGTGAGTGAGAGGAGAGGCCGAGAGCCGTCATCGTTTCGCGAGGCCTGAGCGGAGACATTCGAGAGAGTTCCTCACCTTTTTTTTTACGATTTCTGGGTTTGGGGGAGGATTTTTCAACTGTAACCCTAAATTGTTTCCCTTGCCACTTTAGGAAGCAAACCGAATTGAATCCGGGTCGGACCTGACCCGACCCAGTAGGTCCTGCGCCCATTGGGCCTTTTCTATCCAAACCCCCTGTTTTTCTCTATTCCAGCCCATTCCCCCTTTTCTTTTTTTCAAAAAATCTCTAAAAATATTTTGGCAATTCAATTATTTCTTTAATTTCAACAAATTAAGTTAGTTTGTTTGTAAATATTTAGTTAATTAATTATTTCCTCATTTAAATACATGTAAAGTAAATAAGTATAACATTTTAATTTTTAATTTTTTCTTTTCCATTATTATTATTATATTTAGTTAATAAATTTATGTACATATAAAATGAATAAAATATAAACACTTTAATTTTAATTTTCTTTTCTATTCTATTTTATTATTATCTTTATCTAATAAATTCATATATATATAAAATAAATACTAAAAAAAACTTTTAAAACTTTCTTTTCTAATTTTATTTTTATAGTTAGATATTGATATATATATAAAAATATACAAAAATATATTTCAAATTCAATTCTTTTCTATCTCGTACATATTTAATATCATTTATTTATAAAAGTTCAAAAATGTTTGTTTAGTTCTTCTTCGTTTAAGATAGAGTTTGTTTAACTTAGTTTTAGATCCCTTAGTGAGAGTTCTAATTTAATTGTCCGATGTCTCAGTTGTGTGCATACTATGTTTATATTTATTTTATTTCACATCATGATCATATACCTGTTAAAATAAAACTGAAAGCACACATTAATTTTCAAGATAATAATTTCTTGGTCCAACGCCAAGTTCACTACACTTCACTCACACACGTAAGTCGGTCGTTTACGATCGCCATCTGCACAGTTCCCTACACTTCACAGCTTTCTAACTTAAAGAAAATTGTCGCGCTGCGTTTGTTTTCCACCCCTGCATTCTCGATCCATATATCGAGCCATAGCCAGTTACTAAGCCTTTGTCTTATATCTTTTTTTACTTCATTCAGTTATTTTTGCAAGTAGCAGCCTTTGCCTAGTCTTAGGAGCTTGCACCATTTATTTATTTTCCATTCTGTTGTTTATGCTTTTCAATCCAAAAGGGAAAGACTCCTGCAGTTGACTCAATGTCATAGGAAGTTTAGCAATCCCTAGTTCCATTTTGACCTTAGCAATTAGGTCCCTCTCTTTTTCTTTGACCTTAGCAATTAGGTCTCCTATCCTTAGATCCTTAGCCATTAGGTCCTTAGCTTTTATTTTACAACTTTTTGTGACTTTCTTAAAGTCACGTGAGTGTTTGCCATAACACTTACCTTCCCTCGCGAACCTTGAGCGTAACCAAGTGTTCGTTAATCCTTAGGAGAACTACGAGTGCTCTGATTCTATACCTGATACGTAGGCATCGATGCGATGTTGTGCGAGCACCATTAGAAATAAAACTTTAGGTTCCCTTAATTTTAGCAAGCAATAAACAACAAAATTACAAATATTAACAAGAGGTTCCCGTAGGATACTGCGGATGCTTAGGATGCTAACACCTTCCCTAGGTATAATCAACCCCCGAACCTAGTTTCTCCTCATTTAGGGTTTTTACGATCTTTTTCCCTTTTCCCTTTGGATTAAATTAAAGTCGGTGGTGAACATTTAATAATTGTGATTCAAGCTTAATCAATAGTTTGGTATCCGATTCTCACCGCAACACATACCTTCTAAGAAATAAATATCTAACACATAGATAAAGCATGTATAGTTACATCACAAACCCAATTACAATATGTCAGTATATAATAAAATAAAAGTTATATAACTACATTAGAAACCAAATTTATCAATAGCAGTATAAACATTTTCAAGTCTAAATATCCTCCTCACAAAATATTTCACAGAATAAAGAGACAAAATTAGATCTTTCAAATCAATCTCTCTCTAACTCACAAAGCAAAAAAAAAAGGTTGTTGCAACTTAATAGACAACAAAGTATAGCAGCTAAATGATAAATGATGAACATTGAAACGGAGAAAAAACAAAATCGAAATGCACATAAGAGAAACAATACGCACCAAGACAAATTGATATACTAAAACTAAATAAACAAACAGCAAAAACAACAATATAGATACATTCGAAAGAGTTTGAAGTCGTTACCGAAATGTCCACACAAGCTTCAAGTTGCGTTGTTCTTACCTCTCACAATATGTCTGTGCTGCAAGTTATGGTAGTTGTGTGATGCGGATCAAAGACGAGCTCCGGTGTACTTTAGGTGAATCCCGCAAAATAGTTCAAGTCACTTGATGAGTTGTTACCGGAGTTTGCAGATGCTTGTGCGGTGACGGTGTTTTATGGTTAGAGGAAGTGTAGCTTGAAGAGATGAAGGGGTTTTCACTATTCTGCAATTTTTCCTTGTTGCTCAACTGTTTGTTTTTGTGAATCTCAAAATGATGAAGAGTGGTCAATGAGAGGAGAGAAGGGACATTGTTGTTTATGTGTATGAGTATGGAAAGATTATAAGAAAATGATGTGATGATTTTTCTGATGAAGGATTTATGATGTTGTATTTGTTGTGAAGAGAGATAAGTGAGCGTAATTCATTTTTTTTTGCAGAGAGATACATGAAAGTAGTATTGATTGATTTTTTTTAGAGTGAGTTGTTTCATGAGAGATGAAGAAATGAGTGATGAAGAAATTAGTAACAGAAATAGAGTTTTTTATGTGAGAGAAAAAGAGAGAGAGGGAGAGAGTGTTTACATGAGTGGGTGTGTGAATCAGTGATGGAAAAGTGAGTGGGTATTATATTAACAAAAATGAGGGATCTTCTATGAGATATGTGGGTGAGAGTATTATATTGGTAAGGTTGGTTAGAGAGTGAACATTAATTGTGGTGGTCTCCGTCCTTTTTTCTTTGAAGATCCGAATGAGATCCCCCTCTATGTGCAGTTTGTATACCCTTTTCTATGTTGGTCTCAGTATTTAACTTATTTGATAAGTCTTCTTTGTTTTTTTTTGGTATTGATGTGGAATCTCTTTCCATGGCAGACTGTGGCTTTTTGTTGCATGTAGTTTGTGATACTTTTGGTGGAAATTTCTTAAAAGTCTTTTTGGATGCAGGTTTATAAAAGAGTTACTTTTGTGTAATTATTTTGGTCAATAGTGCAAGGCATGTGTGCTGCAGAATAGTAGCAGGTTTACGTTGAATTGTGGACATAAAAAAAAACTAACTAGATCATCTTAAACCAACTAGATAGAAATCAAATTGTATGGAGTAACTAAAACTAAACAAAATAATCTGATAAATAAAAAAAACGAATATAAATTGATTAAATGAGAAGGTTAATATAAAGTGTAGACTGAACTAAATTTAAACTTAACTCAAATTTAAATAAACTTTAAATAAAGAAAGACTCAATTTACAAAAATTACATTTAAACTAAATATATAAACTAGACTAAAAAATAAAATCTAAATAAATTAAACTAACTAATTAAAATTATCTACTTAAAAATAAAATCTAAATAAATTAAACTAGACTTAAAAATAAAATCTAAATATATAAACTAGACTTAAAAATAAAATCTAAATAAATTAAACTAACTAATTAAAATTATCTACTTAAAATTTACTAATAAAATGTAAATTAAATTAAAACTAGAATTGACATAGAACTAATTAATATTATAAGTTATAAAAGAATTTTCTAATTTAAAACAATAGAATTTCTAAATCTAACTAAATTAAATTTAAAATTAAATTAATATTAAACATAAATTGCCAATTAAACTAAAATAAACATATTTTTTGAATTGTTTTAATAAAGATAAAAGAAACTAAACTGATGGCTTAGTTAAAAGTGAAAATTAATTAATTAAACGAATTAAACCAAAATAGAATAAAATTAAGATTAAAAATAACACTAAATTAATAAAATTGATTTAAATTTAAAATTAGAACTAAACTAGTAAAGTTTAAATAAAGTTAAACTAAATAAACTAAACAAAAAAAGATTTAAACTAAATTCTAAATAAATCTAAAATAATTACCTAAACAAAAAATAATAAATCAGAAAAATGCATGATTAACTATAAATGAAATGTTAGGGATAAAATTTGGGGTGTGACACGGTGCATACAATGACTCAACTACTTCTTCAACAGATGGAGGATCTTTCAAAGGGTAGCCAAACTATTTTCTAACTAGCACAGGATTGTAGTTAATCATCCACTTCCTACCAAGCAAAGGTACATTGGGAAACTCACCGCAACTTACACTTATCTCCTTTCCTAATATGTCCCTGTTTCTTCCCCACACTATATCATCTGAGGTCAAGCCCATCGATCTTCGCGACCACTTCCACTCTTGTTTCAGGTATTTGAATGTCCCTGACTTTGGGAGTTGCTTGGAAAATCAATCAGCGAATAAAGGTGCACAACAGTTTACATACCCTTTCCTTTTATCGTTCCTGTAGTGGACATTATAATAGAAGTCTCCCAATAAAGTAGGCACTGGATTCCTCTGAACAAAGATGGAAATTTCCTCCATGCTGACATACCCTTTTCTCTCATGGGAACAAGCTTACTCCATATACCATTAAGGCTAGTAATGCACTGAACTTTGCCCACTTGTTTCCTAAAGCAAATAAATGAGCCTATGTGACAAGAAAATCCAAAGCAATCCCTTTACCTTTACTGGCTTCTAAACCCATCTTGACTCTAAGCACACTAAGGTGACAAGTACTGGCTATGTTTGCATGTGAAGGAGCCCTCCCTGAAGCATAATAAGGAATACCGTCTTTGATAGGAATCTTCAGGATGCTAGAAATCTCCTCCAAAGTAGGAGCTAAGATATAGTCCGGAAACACAAAGACTCGCAACTGAGGATCGTAGAACTACAGCAATGAATGGACACCATCCTTTTAATCAACAATAGGCTTGTTTACGTAATTCATAACTTTCCCATATTATTTTCTGAAGTCATCTATAACCTTGTCATTCATCATATTTATCAATTTTTGAATACTCTCAATTTCTAGTTGTGGAAAGACATAATGAGCATTCCTCTTTCTGGGAGTTTCCCAATCTTCTGCCTTCTAGATAAGAAACAATTACCGGAAATGGGTGCAAGATGCAAATGGTAACCTAAAATGAAAACACAAACTATTAATGCTAGTATGATGCAATGTAGGCATATGATCAATTTGGAACTGTCTGGATAAAATGTTGAGAGCCAAGTGATCAGAAACCCCCAAACTGTTCTTTGTTTACCAACCCTCAGATAAGAAACCCATAACCAGATAGTCAAGAATCCTCAAAACCATGATAAGTAGACCATAACACAGGATCACACTGATGATAAAGGGTATGCTGAGGTCAAGGGTTCCTGCAAACCTGTAAACCCCTCCCAATCTCACGGGTGTGCTCTGGGTCAAACATCACGGACTCTCAAAGCCGGATAGCAATAATACGTTCAGCATTTCCGAGAAATGGCTCATGACTAGATAAGGTAATCGATTAAGAATTATATACTACTCAGGGAGGTCTCAGCGTGAGTCCGGGAAAACAAGCATCCATTATAAGTCCCCAGCTTCGAGCGTTGAAATCGAGAAACAATAATACATTCAACCCGTGGGATACAGTACTATCGTCATACGACCAGATGCTTTAACTGAGTTACTATAAGAGAACCAGACCATCCTATGCGAGTTCCCAGTGAGCCCTCGGGTGCGAATAGGTTTGCCACAAAATATGGTCAGCCACTGTCACCATTGGAGAGGGATGTTTCCACAAAGGTCCTCAATCATCGGTCCCCAGATGCACATAACTATTAAGGTCCTGTAATGATCAAGAAAGATTCTTTAATCAAAACATTTCCAAGACGGTCGCAAGTCTGGGCGTGGAACTCACTAATACCAACATAGCAAGATGCCATGAAGCCAAAGTGGAACCACTCTAAGTCCTAGGGTGCACTCGAGCCCCGGTTACGAGCTCATCTTATAGTAACAATCCCCAACCCACCAAAATAAAACCAGCACAACCAGATAGTCCAATATATACACATGATGCATGAAAATAAATACTGAAAACTGTAAATAAAGTTGTAAATAAAACTATAAATAAACAACGGTAAAATAAACACGCAACATCAAACAATCAATCTCACAAAGAAACAGAAACACGCAAGCGCTAGGAGAGACTCTCAAGGGAACCAGAGATTTTGGTCTCATCCCCAACAGAGTTGCCAGCTGTCGCTCCCTGGATTTCCATCCTGGTACAAACACGAAAGTGGCGCGAAGAAGGATAGAGTCGCCAGCCAGACATTTTTATCCCAAAGGAATGGGAAAGGTAATGTTGCACAAACCGAAGAAAAGAAAAGGAAGGAAAAAGGTCCTGCGAACCAAAGAAATTAGGTTCAGGAGTCGGTTATGACCTGGGAAGGTATTAGCATCCCAGATTGTCCGTCGTACCCAACGGGATCCACGCTTGCAAAGGGTGAAGAAATGAAAGCTGCTGCAAAAGAAAGACTGAAACTAGATAAGAAAAGAAAAGAAAGGGGGAAAATGTAGAGAAAATAAATGAGTGCTCGAACGGTCCCTACCCCGCTACCTACGTACCTCATCTGGACATGAGGATCAGAGACGCCGTAGTTCCCCTAACTAGGGGTGGAAAGCTGGTTGTGTTTTTAAAGCTTAAACTGCTAATGTCAATGTTCAGGTGTTACAGGCTCGTCTGGCATGAGTGTGTTACCGTCTTGCAAAGTGACAAGTAGGAGCAAGTTCTTACAAAAGGAGTGAAGGTGATGAGAAAATAAATCCCGAATGAGAGACGCTTATTCTTTGTCCAGTGTTTTTTATGAGTTTTTTTATGAGTGTGGCACAAGGAAGTGAATTCAAGTCTGTTTCCATGGAATGTGTACTTGCTACTACATTCCAAGATGGAATAATAGAACAAGCACACCAAGTAAGGAGAATTTTTCCAAGACTTGTTTCCAAGTGTTAGGGCCTAAGCTCACTAACTTGTTAAACTTAATAGATGTTTTTTGGTTTTTTGATGAAGAAGTACCTTTTAAGGTTTTCTTTATGAAAGTAGTCCCATGATTAGACTTGTACATCAAGCTAGGAAAGTGTACTATTCCAAGATGGAATGAATACAAATGGCCCATGGCATAAGTCCCTACACATAAGACTATTTCAACCATTATTAAGTGTTTTTTTAGGTTTTTGTATGAAGATGAGAAAGAGAAGAAACCAAAGGGAGCAAAGGTAAACACTAAGGGGGGACTAATAATACTAAGAATTATCATGCATGGGAGTCCTAGGTTAGTGTGGTTTTAATTCTATCCTAATGAAGAAGAAGGAAAGAAGAAGAAGAAGAAGAAGGAAAGAGAATCAACTTACCTCTCCTAAAGAGGTTAAACTGTTCTCAAAGGGGGGTGAAAAGAGTTGTACAAATGATGGAATACAGAATATCACAAATACAAGTATGAAAGCATTAGAAAAGATAGGATACGAAGATTTTAAATGTGGATAACATCCACACTTCACTTACCATTGCACCTACAAAGGGTTAGAAGCATGCACGAATGATAAGATGAAAGCAAATAAGATAAAATGAAGTAGAAATAAGCAAATGATCATATCAAACCATAACAAACATAATTCAAACTTTATATTAAATTACCAATATCAATCACACAACATCATATAAGAAATGAGGCTAGAGGTCATAATAAAGCATTGCAAGTCATCATAAAAGGCAGAAGGTCAAAACATGAGATAAGAAGTGTCACATAAGATAAACACCTTTCCCAAACATCAAAGTCAGAATCCTATCATGGTATATAGTGACTAATAAAAGAATTCAAACATCTAATGAAGCACACAAGTTCATACAAGGTCAAACAAGAGAAGTAATGAGAAGTGAGAAGTGATGTGAACATTCATATAAGTGTGAAGCTTAATGAACAAGTAACACAAAGTCAACCAGGATGTGAACTTCATACATGGACCAAGGACATTTCAACATATTAAAATACTTCAAAACAAACCTTAGGAGTTGGCACAAGTGCCCTCCTAATCACACAAGCAAACATATGTCAAATAAACTTCAAATTAGGGCATGGTGATCCTAAAATCCAAACAAATGGGTAACATGTCTTAAAAATTCTAGAAATAAGCAAAACGACCCTTTGAACAATAAAGAACAACATACCAATACCTCATGGCAAAAATCAGAAGCAAAGTAAGTCAAATAAATGGCCAAAGTTCACTTAGGGTTTCACATACTTTATCAAAAAGAAATATCTTAAAACATAAGCAAATGAACCTTAAAAATCAAGGAAAAAATCACAAACAATCCTCAACATGTTAGGAATCAATACCAAAAAGAATCAAGTTCATTATTATTTTCAAACTCGAGTTATAAAATCAACAAGGCAAGTCATGCATAAAAGAAGCTAAAATAAAGAAATAAAAGTCAACAATTAATTCAGCCACGAAAATTAATAAACAAATGGAAAGTAAAATTATGGAAAATTAAAGAAAATTAAAATAAACACACATGATTTATTTTAGAATTTTTGGATATGATTTACTAGTTTTTAAAACTAAAAACCAATCAGAAAATAAAAAATAAAAATAGAAACAAATTAATATGAACAAGGTGCAAATAGCAAGAAACAACAGTTCAATTGGTTTGGGCCCAGGATCAGGGAGGTGCGAATAGAAAAACGATCCAGGCCCCAAACGAAATTCTCATGGCATGCACAATTATCCAGCTTTCTTTATGTATTTTAAATGAGACTATGAACAAAAGCTATGTAAACTCATCTCAATCGGACCCCCTCTTCACTTAAGTGACTAAAAAAAAGAAAATAAAAACACACCATAGCCAATCAAAAGCCGCCACCACATCCTGTTCTTCATCTAGCCATGAAAAAACTTAAGAACACCAGCAAAAGAAGAGTAACATGAACACGATTTAAGCATCACAAACACCAACTCACCTCAACATAACTTCACCAAATTTCAACGAAATTACAAAATGTAAAAAGCAAAATTCATCTACTGAACACAAGGAATACAACCATGCCTTTGGTTTTCATAAACAACCAACACACACCAAGATTCAGGGACTTAAAGTATGGACCTCAAAATAGAAAAACAAAATTTAAAGCATCACATAGTTTCTATACACTTAACATGCTTCAAAACATACAAAAACAACTCAAAACAAACAGCTACACAACAAAACTAAGGCAAAAAAGGTGCGATGGTTAAACTTGGATGTAGCTACTCTTTGAGATCTGAAGAAAATCCAGAGATGCTAAAAGCTTCCTTGAGTCACTTTGAGCCAAATAAAGGCTTAATGCTTGATAATGAGTAAGGAGAGTGAAGGATTCGAATATAACTTGTTGAACCTCCAAATATGCACAAAACAACTTCCACCAAACTTAAGGCGATGAAGATGATGATGATGTGAAAGGAATGAGGTTGAAGATGATTCAGGAGATGCTTATGGTGTGTGATCAAAAGCACAACTCAAACTTGAGTTTGTTAGGAACATGAAGAATGATCAAAAAATCTGGAAGAGAGTGATGAAGAGAGTGATAAAAATGTGATTCCAAAAATAAATTATCCCCTCTTCAAATTTCGTGACCAAGGTCTTTATATGCAAGGTGTGTTTGTTGCCAATGAAAGTGTGGAGCAAAAGTTTGTTATTCCCCCTGCACGTAGAGTCTGTGCTTTCCTTTGTTTTTTCTTTTAAAAAATTCTACATTCCATTATATGTGTGATGATACATGGTATTATGATGTGCTTCATGAGTGATAGTGGTAATGTTGCATGATGAGAAGCTGATAAAAACAAAGGTGATGATTGGCTGCTGAGTCAGGGCACATGGTGCACTTCAATTCACACGACCATGCATCCTTTTTGATGTCATGTGTGTACATCTTAGTGGCCTAAAGCATGACTAGTATTATCAAGGAGAGCAAAGGCGTGTGTAGGTATTAATGTATACTAAGCATGCTTTTATCACCATCTTATACCATCCTTTTTGTACCTTTCCTTTGTATTATCTTTATTTTCAAATTTCCACCAAAAAAAGCAACAACAACATGCCACCTATCCCTTCTTTTTGGTCACGGGAAACTCCTCTAGACTCATTAAAAAAAGTAAAATAAAGTGACAAAAAATATGAGACATAAAGAAAAATGAGGTGGACCAATAAGAGATCAACAAAAATGCTTTAAAACTCTAAAAATGCCATAAACTTCAAAAAAACATATCTTGAGTTCTAGAAAGGATATGAAAATGTTATAATACTTTTTGGAAAGGGAAAATTATGATCTACAACTTTCATGTTCAAAGAAAAATCATATGGGGCTTTTTTGTACATGAAATAATAGCCTGAAGGTTTAGGGAAAATATTTCCAAAAAATAGAAACTTCTAAATTTCTATTTTTAGCAAATTTTTGTACATTCTTGATTTTTGACATAGGAGCTCATCCCAGCTACTCCTTGATCAAATATGAATTCATGAAGTTGATGAACCTGATCAAAACCTTGAAAATCCTCCAGTTGACTTTTGTTCAGTTCAATTGACTTTCTTGCTTCATTCTCAAGTAACTGATCCAATAACTGGCTTCCTCAGTGAATTTTTGCATCAAACTTCATCCATGGGCTTAATATGTCATATGAGAACCTTTGACCACAAGAATTGGTCAAAGCTATGAGAAAATGAGATTCTGATCCAAAACCCTAATTAGGATTTCCTCTGCATAGGATGATATTTCACCATTGAGCTTCTGATGAAATTTCACCCTTCTTGGACTTTGAGGATGACTTTGAGCTTGTATAGGATATGAGGAGACCTTGTGAGCTTCTTGCAAGGTCACTTGGCTCTTGGCTTGACTTGGAAGATCATGAATTTCCAAATGATTGATCATATGCCTTATGCTAGCACCTATGGATGTCATGCTTCATTTTTCTATACCAAATGTTAGGATATGAGAGTGACATGATATGTTATATGACATGTAAATGATGAAGAAAAGAGTGATCAAATTTTGGGGTGTTACACCAAGCAATCAAAAGAGAACAAAAAAAAACAAATTTTGACTTGGTTAACTGGTTAACCAATGTGTTAACCGATTAACCAGGGAGAAATTTGAATATTTTGTTCAATTTCAGCACATCCTAGTCCTTGATCTTACTTGGAATATTCTAGATCCATTTCCCTTTTAATCCTCTACATCACTTTGATCATTTCCCACCATATACCTTCACTAATTTGATTTCCAAGCCTAATTTTGATTTTCCAAAGCAAGCTCCATTCCACCAAATTTCCATACCTAAACTCATTAAATAAAGGTCTTTACGCATTCATTTCTCAAGCTTTTGATAGCCAAATTCACGTTGCAAAAATATCTTGGAAGCTTTTGAGAGCCAAAAAATCCCTTGCAAAATACATCCTCAAACTACAAAAATCACATAAAACTCACTTTCTTCTTTCGAAAGTTGTCAAGAATTTGCATTGAATTCTTGAATAACGTTGACCTAAACCTTCATCCTTTTCATTTTTCTTCATTAATTTCAGTAGATCAAGTTTGCTAGTGGAGTAATTTGAAGTTTGTTCTTGGTAATTCATCTTCCTCCATTGTCATACCTTTATCACCATCATTAAAGATATAGATCTTTGGTGCTATTGGTTGTTGATCCTTTGGATCATAAATTATTGTTTGATTGTAGGGGTCTCACTGTTTATACACTTTAAAATTCATGCCAATTTAATTCATGATCATAAGGTGTTTGAAAATCGTTTTAAAAGAGGATCATGCTGAATTTTGGCCTTTTTTATGCTTCTGGTTCAGTGTTAACTGATTAATCATTTTCAGTACAAAATGGTTAACCGGTTAACCAGTTTAAAAACAACATAAAATTCAATTTTTTCATGTGTTAATCGGTTAACCAATTGGTTAACAAATTAACCTTGTTCCAGTGGCACTTCTTCACTTGTTTTTGACTTATTTTTTGTTCCTTTTGCTTCTTCTTCTTCTCCTTTCTTCTTATTTTTACCTTAGGAGGCATTTTTGGGACTTACTTCTTTTTAAATTCAATGGACTTTTGGTGTTAATTAGAGTGGTTAATATTCATTAGTTCAAATCTACCTCTAAATGAACTATTTAATTCACTTTAGGTACTTTGCATTAGTGATATATTTTCATACTTGCATCCACCAAAATGAATGATTGAACTTAAATATGAAAGAATACCATAAGTGTAATTCATTTTGGTATTCATCTTTACTTTTGTGCGGCATTGCATTCAGATGGTGATTTACATATTGTTTATCTCACATGTATTAGCACTAATATTGTTAACCTTAATTGGTTTTAGCTGACCTGATTTGTAGGGTAATTACTTCGTAAATTACTTGGTGATTGCTTAACATAGACCTAAATGTGTCCCTACTTCGGAATAAAAATCCAATTGGATACTTGCACTTTCGTGGACCGGACCTCGTGTTGGTCGCATCATCCCAAGGTGGTTAATCATTTGTGTTAGATCCACGACTTTTAAAGCTTGATGTGTAGTTGCTTTGGGTATCCCAATCTTCTTTCATGTTTCATTGAATTTGGGTCTAGTCGCATCGGTTAATCATCATAGTGTAAGATACTAAGCGGAATCGGTTGCCTTTTTGGTTTTGCCCCTAAGTGCTTGATTATTCTTTTGGTTGTGGATGATTAAGTTCACCATACCATTATTATGTACATATTATTATTACTATTACTATATTACTATTTTACTTTCCTTCTCACACCTTATCCTCTTTAATTTTCTTCTCGCTCCTTTATCTCCTTTACTTTTACTATGCTTTATCATTCATTATCATACTTATGCTTATGTTTATGTTTATATATCCTTGTGCTTTTTCCTTTGTCCATTTGGGCACAAAAATATTAATAAAGGATTAAGCCTCTAAAAAACTTGTGATCTTGATCTTGGACTATGGTTATTATCCTTTGCATTTGAATTGGAGTTTTGGACTTAGATTCTAGGACACATTCCCTTTGCTTTGATCATCATGGCATTGGTACTTTAGCTTTTATTTGACACATCTCCTCCCCTTCTTCAATTTTCAAAACTTACCCTCTTTTACAAAGGATTCTTGTTTTAAAACTTTCACCATTTTAATAAATCAAACCTTGACTTTGTCAAGTGGCTTTTACTTCTTCTTTTTCTTTTAATAAATGTCAATGAACTTAATCATTTTGACTTTAATTCAAAAAATAAAAAGAACCAAACTCATTCAAGTGGTTTTGTGCCTTTGTGCACTTTTTTTCCTCACTTAATAAAATCAATCAAAACCAATCATTTTCACTATTTGTACCATGAACTACGTGGTTTTGATCTTACATTGCACTTTGCGGGTACGTAGGCATGAGATGAAAGTTCTGTCAAACACAAAAACATTAAAAATTAATTCTTTTCTCATCCTCTACTCTCATTTTACCAAACCATTTTCAAAGCAAAAGCAATAAATTTTCAAAGGGCTCCCATGGAGTACCACATACATTTTGTGTGCTTATGACCTTCCCATTTTGTTACAAACCCCCTTACTCATTCTCTGCTTAATTATTTTAGCTTTTTGCTTTTAGATTCATTAGGATTTATTCGCTCTTTTTTCTTTTTCCTTTTGGAATAAAATAAAAGCGCAGTGGCGACTCTGTTTACTTTGAGTTAAGTTAATCAATAGCTTACACTCATGATTTGTACCGCTATAGTATGTATACACTCATTAGTAGGTCCTTAGAGTTTGTTAGTAAATTCTCAGATGTATTAAAGGATAAAACCCAATTACAAAAGTTTTTATGTTGAATTAATTATGTTTCAGACTTTATCCCAAACCTTAGAACCATATGCATACCATTGTTCAAGAGACTTAGAAATAATTCTCCTCCTTGGGATTATTCAATGACAAAGAGTGTTATCCAATTAAAACAAATAGTAAGAGATTACTGTGCCTAGGAATCCCAGATCTGAATGCCAAACTTATTGTTAAGATAAATGCCTCAGATCTAAGGTTTAGAGGTAAATTAAAATAATTACTTCCAAGCACGAATAAGGAACAAATTGTCAAATACTATTCTAGAACTCGGTCCCTAACCCAATTAAATTATAGCAATATTAAAAGAAAAATTAGCAATTTTTTATGTATTACTAAATTTCAAGATGTTTTGTTTTCTAAATCATTTTTATTAAAAACCGATTGTAAGGTGTCTAAAAGTGTTTTAAAAAATGATGTTAAAAATGTAGTTTCAAAACATATTTTTTCCCAGGTGGAAATCTCTATTGTCTTGTTTTGATTTTGGAATAGAACATATTGAAGGCATTAAAATCTCATTACCTAATTTTTTAACTCGAAAATTCTTGCAGGGCAAGAATGAGCAAGAAACAGAGTAATCGTAGAGACAAATCTAGACCCCCATTACTTGCAAGCAATAAATTCATAGTTTTAGAGACAAATCACCTCTCCATTACATTTCTCACCCAAACCAATGATAAGTGTTAGTTCTGTGGTTGGCAGTAATTTTGCTAAAACAATGTGTTACCACAAGATGTTATGCCTTTTGTCTTGACATGTGAGTCAAACATTTTATAGGTGGATTTCTTTGTTCTTGCAGTGTTCAGTTCATGATGTCAAGCCTGATGTCCTAACATGTGCTTACAGAACATTTTGTTCAGAATATTATGCTTTGTTTGTTGCATTTTATTTGCAATCTTTTTTGTGATTATGATGAGTGATTGCTTGCGTAAATCATGGTGGTGACATTATTTGAAGCAAAAGCATTTGGTTACTTTTTGAAGAATAGTTTGTTTCTATTTTATTACAAAAAAGATTTGAAAAGATATAATCACTTTTAATTAAGATTAAATATGAGATCTGCTATTGCCCAAGCCCATGATGTTTGATCTCTATTTAAAGACATGCTAACCCTACTTGCAAGATAGAGAGAAGATATTGAAAGATGTGCGTTCAAGGATTAGGGTTTAGTCTTTTTAAGTTTGTTTGTTGTGAGTCATTCACTTATCACTTAGATGATTAAATTGGACTGAGTTTTATTGAGTTGTAAGTTGTCCACTCTAAGCTTTTAAGCACAAGTGTATTGTTCTTGATTGAAGCTTTTAAGAAAGATCAAGTGTTGCCATTGAAGTGTGTTCTTCTATTTTGTAATTTTTTGTTATTATCACTGATTGTGATTGAGGGGGATTGAGAGGTGTCTCTTATCTAAAAGTATCTTAGGTAGAAGTTGCACGGGTAGAGATTAGGCGAGAAGATTGTAAACCAGAGGTTGTTTGCTGAGAATCTTCAAACTAATTCTATTTAGTGAATTTCCTTTCTGGCTTGGTAGCCTCCAGATGTAGGTGTGTTTGCATCGAACTGGGTTAACAATTGTTTGAGTTCTCTTTACTTTTTGTTTACTAATTTTGTTATATTGTTCATACATTGAGCATTGTTCAGATATTAGTGTCGTGACATCTCTTTCGACATCTCATATCTGATACCGGAATTTCAATTGGTAATAGAGCAGGCATCCAGCTCTATTTATGGGTGAGATTTCGGGACAATACTTTCTGGTAGTATGGAGAAGGAAGGAGGATTTATGAACAAATAACCTATTCTGGATGGAACTAATTATGATTAGTGGAAACCTCACATGGCTGCCTTCTTGAAATCTTTGGATAGTAAGGCTTGGAAAGTTGTCATAAAAGGATGGGAACACTCTGTCACTCTTGGGAAAGTTGAAAAAACTACACCTGACTTGAAACCTGAGGAAGAATGGACTAAGGAGAAGGATGAATTGGCTCTTGGAAACTCTAAAGCATTAAATGCATTATTCAATGGAATTGATAGAAATATATTCAGATTGGTGAACAATTATGAGGTAGCTAAAGATGTTTGGAAAATTCTTAAAACTTCTCATGAAGGTACTTCTAAGGTGAAGATGCCAAGACTCCAATTGCTCACTACCAAGTTTGAAAAACTAAGGATGAAAGATGATGAAAGCATACATGATTATCATATGAATATCCTTGAGATAGCCAATGCATCAAGTTCCCTAGGTGAAAAGATGTCAAAAGAAAAGCTTGTAAGAAAAATTCTCAGGTCTCTTCCCAAGAGATTTGATATGAATATGTCTGCCATAGAAGAAGCTCAAGATATCAACAATATAAGGGCGGGTGAACTTATTTGATCCCTCAAAATATTTCAATTAGGGATAAGTGACAAATTTGAGAAGAAAACGAAAAGCATAGCCGTTGTGTCCAATACTGAGGATGGAGAGGAGGAAAATGATCTGGATACTGATGAAGGATTATCCAATGCTATAGTATTGCTTGGAAGACAGTTTAATAAAGTAATTTAGAATATGGACACAAAGTCAAGACCTAATGTCAGGAACAACTCATCTAACATCAGCAAGTCTAATGATGCTGGTCGAAGAACAAGGTCTGAAGAAAAATCCACTCAAGGAAAAGGGATTAAGTGCCATGGATGTGAAGAATTTGGTCACATTAGAGCTGAATGCCCTACTTACCTCAAGAAACAAAAGAATGGTCTTGTTATATCTTGGTCTGATGAGGATTCTGAAAGTGAACTTGAAGAAGAATCTGCCAAACATGTTACTGCTCTAACAGGGAGATATATCTCTGATGAAGATTCTATTGATGATGAATTGACCTTTGAAAAACTAGTATCTTCCTATAGAGAGTTGTGTCTCAGAAGTGAAGAAGTTTGTCAACAAGGGGAGAAGCAGAAGAAACTCAAAATACAACTAAAGGCTGAAAAGGAAGAACGTCTTGAAACTATCTCTAAGTTGAATAATGAAGTCATCTTTCTAAACTCCAAACTTGATCAAATGTCCAAGTCAGATAGAATGTTGAATAGTGGATTTGACACATTAGATGAAATTCTTTAGGTTGAAAAATGGTAGGAGACATGACTGGGATAGGATTTAATGGAGAAAGGAAACCCTCTGCAGACTGCAGTCTTTCCGAAACTAAACCAAAGATGTCACATCACATGTCTCAATGTAACACCCCAAAACTACCCGACGGAAATTCATATATCAGAGTTTCAAAAATCCCCTTTTAAAATAAGATGTCACATTTTCAACTTTAAAAACAACAATTTAACATTTATCGCATATTCAACATGGATACATAACACTTAAACATTAGGAGACAAATAACAACTTTATTTATTCTTTAAACCAAAACATGTTTTACAACAACGTATCGGATTTTCAAGTATTCAACTAAACATGGTATATCATGTTAATCAACTTAAAACATCGTAGCAACAACATAATCATACCGAAACAACTTAAAAACAACAACTAAAACAACTAAGCATCCATTCCCCGAGTTTTACGTATCAGAGCACTGACACCGACTCGAACTAATAAAGATAACATAGGGGTAACATTCAAACAGAAGGGGTGAGATATCGAAAATTATAAACAACATGATAAACAATACTTAGATAAGGATTATAAATAATTTACCACTTCATAACTTTAACAACAAGAACAACTACTTAACAATTATTCACATGTCATCAAATTACTTTACTACTATTATATCCATCAACATTTTCCACATAAACCACATAGTCATATATTCAACAAGAACTAACTTAATCAGCCTAATCAACACAATTCACTTAATCAACTTAAAACAACATAACAATTTATCAACTTGAACAACATAAACAACTTATCAACTTGAACGACATATACAACTTATCAACTTGAACAACATAAACACATAACCAACATCAATACAAAATTATCAAAAATACATAATCAACATAAACCCAATCACATTTCTTCCAGAATTCATTCAATACAAAATTATAAAAAATAATTCAACATAATCAAAAACAACTTTTTAATCAACCAAAATCAGGATCGGACAACCAATTTTATACTGGAAACCATCGCAACAAAAAAATATAGATTATTCATAACAGTATCGAAATCAACAAAATAAATAACAACCTAAACTACCCAAATCTCAATATTATTTATCAAACCCTGTTATAAAGATCGAACCCCACCCTTACCTTAATCGGTGGTTGTTTCGAATCTCCGATCGACTTTCCGTTTTGATTTCCGACGGCGACTTCTCGTAACCGTTTTCTCCACTTTTCCTCGTTCTCCCATTTTCACAATTTCCTCTTCTTAATGATATTCCTTATTTTCTTCTTCTGACTAAATCCCTTTTGACCAATTCCTCTTTTCCTTCTTTTTATTAAATTAATAATAATAATAATCCAATTAATAATCAACTAATGGGCCTAATTCTTAAACCCCCTTTAATTGCTAATTCCGACGAAATCCAAGCCCATTAACCAACATGCTCCATTAATTTAATAATATCACTCGTAATATTATTCCATTGACTTTCTGACTTATATTCCGACTTAACGACTTAATTCACCACAACTCCAAATCAATCGAATAATAATTCACAAATAAATACTTATTCCCGACTTAATCTATTAACTTCCGATTATCAACAAAATGGTCCAAACAATTCTAACAACATATCCAACAATTCCCGGAGAATATTCCATATCGTATTCCACAACTTATACCAACTTAATTAATTAAATTTGACTTAAAACAACTTCTAATTATCAACATAATATTCCGATAAATTTGGCCATCAACACAAATCGACACAATTCTACAAAAACAACGCAAATCGACAGAGATACTTAAATCAACGCGAATTACCACAGCATAGCACAATTATATTTAATTAAATAATTAATTAAATAAACGGACGTTACAACTCTCCCCAACTTAGAATATTTTCGTCCTTGAAAATTTATCCGATTCAACTACTCCAACTACTTATTCCATCTGACTAATCAACTCTCATCTCCGAAGGCAACCTACGCATACTACAAACAATAATTCACAACTTTAATGGTAACAACAACATGAATAACCCTCAAGCAATACACTTGGAAACTATCAACTCAATACAACAAGTAACCAACTTAATAATTTAGAACACATCAACATAAGAACACTCAACTTAATCACAACGTTAATACAACCAAACTACTAACAACAATGTCATTCACATAAGAACAACTGCACTACACCACGCGTTTGCTGCACACTCTGATTACTTGCAAATTACCAAGTCTACCGAGTTTAACTCTAACTTACAATCACCAAAATTGACATATCAACAAAACCTCCGACTTAATCCTTTGAAATTTCGTTCCAACAGGTATTCTAACTCTTGTAGTTACCAAATACTTCTAACTTAGATCCATAAGATAACACCTTTAAACGTTCAACATAATTAAAATGGTGACTACTTCCCAATTCTTGGATAAAATATTTATACACTTCCATGAAATCCAAATTGTTGTCAACATAGACCACCACTTTTCCATCTTATAATAACACGTCCTTCAAAAATCATCTTAAACATACAACACCATTACAATAACATAAATCACAAGGGTCCGACAAATTCCCACAAGATAACTCATATTCTTCGCTTCCAACTAATTCAACATACCAAATACTCGATTCTTACTCATTCTGACACAACTTCTTCATAAATTCTTATCCAAATCAGCACAACCAAACAACTCTTCTTGTTCCAACCAAAACCACACTTTAATAAACCAACTTATATTTCACTTTTTCTAATACTTTCAAATCAACTCTATCTGACATCCTTGTTAATCATGGTCTTACATTCCCATATACTTTCCTCTCTAATTATCTCAAGAAAGCTTCAAGTCTCAAGCTACTTAATTCATCACTAATCAACACTCTAATTATCCAGAGTCCAACTATGAGTTTCTTTATTACAATTCAATCCAAACGCAACTTCATTCTATCATCTTTAAATCCAACTAATTTTCTTATATGCGAATCATCATCGACAAATCAAATAATCCTCAAGCGTTTAGCTTGACTTCAACCAATTCAACGTACATACTATACTAGTTGGCATGACATATCTATCCATCAATTATGATTCCGTCTACTATCAATAATAGATTAAGGGTGATCAATTCCTCAATTTGTCAATAGACATCCGGAAATCATAATGGTGGCATAAACCATCATTACCCACACAATATCATACTTCAACTTGCGCCTAAAGTCCTTAAGCATAAAGCTTCCCCAACTCTCTAAGGCTTACCAACGTCTTCTTAGTTTCCTCATTTCCGACTTTGTCAATTACACCAAACATCCAAAATCCAACACACAATCTATTATACACGCTCCTTATATAACACAACTTTAAATATTCTTCTAACACCGGAGTTGCTACAACATCAGCATAATCCAATTCGGTCCGCTTCCAATTACAACTTTCATCCGAGTTAAAAATTCTTAACAACACTCATCAAACATCCGTCTTCCTCTCAACATTACCATCATCTAACATCGGAACTTTAACCGTCCTCATTCGACATAAATCGTATATCTATGCATTCTCTGATACCTTCGCATTCCTTCTAATCTCAACATTTTTATTCTTTATCGACATTTTCATCTTTCCAGATTTTCAGCAATAATCGCTCAACTTTGAACACAATTATCTCTTCCAATAAAGACCTCCCAATCACAAAATTACATTCTAAAAGGAAGAGAATTTCATTCATATTTCAAAACTTCAACAACTGCTTGAATCTGACTCACGAGTAAAAGGTTATCCTCCTTGCAATGGGACTGGTTCAGAATTTCCGTATGCAGAATTTTCCAAAAATCAGTGTAACACCCTTCTACCCCAAAATAAAATATTTAAATAATATCAGAGTAATCATCGAGAAAGGGTATCACATTTCATCAGAAAATCAAACACACAGTGTCCTGTCCCTTAACACGGGTTAAACAACATCAAGAATAACATAAAGCATTTCACAACGGAATTTAAACTTCAAAATTCAAAACTTCATTAGTTTACTTCATAAACATAATTTTCACCATCCTGAATTTAACATCATAAAATGGGAAAACATTTATCCAAATAATAACATAACTGAAAACATTTTAGCAAAAGAAAACCCATCCCAGTGTTACATGACACAGAGCAGGACACATAAACCAGAACCACTAATAAGGAACACTAAAGATGCTCCGAGACTCGTGAAACTCCTATTGCACTGCAAGTCTACTCTTTGACATCTGCAAGTTACCCACGAAGGAGGCAACATTTCCAAGCAGGCAGGGTGAGTAATCATAATTTATCATAAATATATTAAAATATGGAATATAAATAAATTATCATAAGCATGTCATAACATCTTCAACCATATAATTCAGCAACAGCAACTCAATCATGAACACCTTATAAAAATTCAGCAACAACAACTCAATCGTGAATTCATCCAAACATATGCAATTCTAATTATCATGATATGAAATTATGCATGTGGTACCAATTTCATCGTGAGATGGATACATGACCATCAACCCTCCACAAAGGAGCACATCGTGAATCATCGAGACACTTCAATCCACACAATGGGATTGAAGCAAATAAATAGGCCGAAGCCCCATCGTGAATATCATGAAATGCAATGATGCGTTACACCGTAAAATTCATCGAGAGATCAATTGCGCATCATTCATTTCATATCAACAACTCAACATCAATTAATCATATATTTCCATCGTAATAACACGTCAAAACCTCATTTCATTAGCTACCTCAACTCATCAAGACATAACCCATCATTTTTATGTTCAACAGATAATCATCATAAAATCATGTATTTCATCACGACAACACATCAACCATACTTCTTTTATCAACCATACCACAAAACAATTATTCGAATCAACGAGTCAACCAAACAAATCCCCTCATCAACAACAAAAAAACGCCAATTCACAATAATATCATGTTTATAATCATAAAAACCAATTTTTAACAGCAAAGCAAACGACTTCCTTCATCAACAACAACAAATCGTCAACTTACAATAGAATCTTATTTATAATCATAAAACCAACTCAACGTTTTCTAAATATTCATCATTTAAAAAAATGTATCATTTCACTCATTTTATTTCATTAAATTAAATTTCATCTCGTTAGCTTTCCGACGCTTCAAACGACACCTAAATCGGAGTTACGGATCAAAAGTTATGAATTTTTCAAAATAAAAGTGCCACTGATACAGTGTTAACCGGTTAACCAAAGCGTTAATCGGTTAACGCCTCATTTTTTCGCCCAAAACGCATATTTTTCACTGGTTAACCGGTTAACCAAAGCGTTAGCCGGTTAACACCTGTACATAAGCAGTTTTCTGCTGTTTTTTACGAATTCTACACCAAAATACCTCAATTTTTCATACGAATTCTTTCCAATGCAACCCAAAACTTCTTACCAATCTAAATTAATCATATACAACAACAATATATCAATTCAAACATCAAACACACTATTCTAAATCATCTTATCAATCCTAATTCACCAATTCATACTCTTATAACTCAATATATGTCATCAAACCTAACAATCCCCAAAATCATACAAACCTAATCTATTCATAAACCAATTCCTATATAATTATAATAGATTATGAAAACTCCCCATACCTTAGAGAATTTCGCCGATTGATACACCTCTCCAAGGTTCTTCGTAACTTCCTGACTCTGAGCTTCTTCTCCTTCCTTTCTTCAGAGCTCTTTTCCAAAAACACGATAGATCCAATTTTGATCGTATACTCACTTTTACAAAAACTATCCCAGTTTATGTTTTTCCCAACTTAACCTTACTCTTTCTTCATAAAGACCATTTTGCCCTTTTCCTCAATATTTTTATTAAATAATACTAATATAATAATACATTAATTATTCATATTATATAAAAGTACTCCTCATATTCCCAATTGACCAACATAACCTCCATACCCCCACTTTTATTATTATCTAATAATAAACAATAATTTCGAATAATACTACATGATTATTCTTATTATTAATATTATTAAAATAATATCACCACAATGCATCAGGCCACATAACCACTTATTTTCCAAAATTATCATATATCCTCAAATAAGCAACAATTACTCATAATCGAATTTGGGGTGTTACAACTCTCCCCACTTACAGAATTTTTGTCCTCGAAAATTACCAAGAATAGACATAGTAAGATACAACTCCCTTATTTGATCTTCTCGCTTGGAACTCAAGTGTTTTTCTCCTATCATCATGATAACTCTTCTGACGACTCTGCGACGTGTTCATCCTTTCCCAAATTATTTTTATCTTCCGTTGTCTCCTGGACAACCTCTGACCCAAGCACCAAACTCTCTCCTGACTCATACCAACACAATGGAGTGTGAAAATGTCCACCATACAACGCCTCATATGTAGCCATTCTAATACTAGCATGAAAATTGTTGTTGTATGTAAACTCAACCAATGACAAATGACTATCCCAAGATCCTCCTTGATCCAAAACACAAGCTCTCAGCAGATCTTCTAAAGATTGGAATGTCCTTTCCGTCTGACCATCCGTCTGTGGATGATAAGCAGAATTCATCCTCAATTTAGTACCCAAAGCATCTTGCAAACTCTTCCAAAACATCGACGTAAACCGCAGATCTCTATCTGATACTATACTCAAAGGTACACCGTGCAACTTCACAATTTCCTCAATATTAATCTCAAATAGCCTCTACATAGAATAATTAATCTTCTTTGACAAGAAATGCGCCGGCTTAGTTAATCAGTCAATAATTACCCACATCAAATCATTACCTCTTGTAGTCTTAGGTAACCCAGTCACAAAATCCATGGAAATGCTATCCCATTTCCACTCAGGAAAATTCAATGGTTGCATCATACCTGAAGGTCTCTGATGTTCAATCTTCGACTTCTAGCATGTCAAACAAACATATACAAATTCAGCAATACCCTATTCATACCCGGTCTCCAAAATAACCTGCGTAAATCCTAATACATCTTCGTAGCGCCATGATGAATACTCAGTCGACGTTTATATCCCTCTAAAAAAAACACTTTCTTTAATTCCCGAAATGTCTGGAACACACAGTTTAAATCCAACATCAAAACAATCGACTATCAACATCGTCTTCATTCGCAAACAACAACTACACTGCACCACGCATTCGCTGCGCACTCTGATTACTCTGCAAAGTTCCAGGATTACCAAGTTTATTTCCAACTTCTTCAATCATCAAACCAACACATCCATAACACTTTCGACTTAACTCTTCTGAATTTCGTTTCAATAGGTATTCTACTCTTGTAGTTACCGAATACATCCAACTTAAATTCATAAGGCAACACCTCCGAACGTTCAATCATAAATACAACCGCGACAACTTCCAAATTTTGGTCAAAAATTTACATACTTCATGAATTTCCAATTATCCTCAACACAACTACAACTTTACCATCTTAAATAATACCTCCTTCGAAAATTACCTTAAACACATTAAGACAATATAAGGTACATCGATACAACAGTTTCCACAAGATAACTCATATTTCTTTGCTTCTAATTAATCCAACGTATCGAATCCTCGATTCTTACTCATACTAACACACCTTTCATAAATTATTATCCGAACCAACGCAACCAAAACAATTATCCATGTTCTAATCAAAATCACGCTTTAATAAACCCACTTATAATCTTACTTCGTCGGATTCTTTCAACTCAATTCAATCCTATACTCTTGAAAATCTTGGTCTTACTTTTCCATATACTTTAACCTCGAATCATCTCAAGAAACTCCAAGCCTCATGCCACTTAATTTATCATCAAACAATATTTTTTATTATCCAGAGTTTAACTACAAATTTCCACAATACTATTTACTCCCAACGTAACTTCATACCATCATTCTTAAATCTGACTAACATTCTTATATATGATTCTCCATCGATAATTCAAACAACACTCAAATGCCCAGCTCGACTTCAACTGATTCAACTCATATACTATACTAGTTAGCATGACGCATCTATTCCTCAATTATGATTTTGTCTATTATCAACAATAGATTAAGGATGGTCAGTTCCTCAATTTGTCAATAAATATCCGACAACCATAATAGCGGCATAAATAGTCGTTACCCAACACAATAGCGTACTTCAACTTATGTATAAAGTACGTAGGCATAATTCTCCGCCAACTCTAGAAGACTTATCAACATCTTCTTAATTTCCTTAATTCCGACTTAGTCGATTTCACCAAGACATCCAAAATCCAATACACAATCCATCATACATGCCCTTGTATAACACTGCTTCAAATATTCTTATAACACCGGAGTCACTACGACATTAAGCATAATCCAATTTGGTTCTCTTCCATTCATGACTTTCATTCAAATTATAATTCTTAACAACACAATTCAAACATCATCTTCCTCTCAACATTACTATCATCTAACATCAGAATTTTAATCATCCTCATTACACATTTATGCATTCTCCAAATACTTATGCATTCCCTCTAATACCGACATCTTATTATTTTTCAATATTTCATCTTCCTAAAATTTCCAGCAAAACACTCCCCACTTTGAACGCAATTATCTTCTCCAATAAAGACCTACAAATCAAAAATATATATTCTAACATGAAGAGAATTTTGTTCAGATTTCATAACTTCAAGAATCACTCAAATCCAACTTACGAGTAAAAAGTTATTCCCCTTGCAATGGGACTGGTCAAGAATTCTCGTATGCAGAATTTTCCAAAATCAGCAGCAGACCCGACTAGTAAAACACACTTATCTTCCTTATCACAAACATCCCGAATGCAAATCTTATATGTAAACTGTAGGGAATTCTGTAAGCTTTCCAAAAAGTCCATAACCGCTTCATTTCAAGTCACGAGCAAAAAGTTATGCCACTTCTCGTGACAGCTGCTCCAAGATTTCAAAAACCAGAATTTTGGGATTGATGAACATAAGTTCAATCTCTCTCCTCTTTTTCTTCCAAACTCTACCAAGGATTTTACTCTAACTCTAGCTTCAAAATTTACTCAGCTTAATCCAACTACACTCAAAGCGAAACAATCTAGCGACTTTGAAATTCTGTGATCAGGTATGAGATGTCGAATAAGATGTTCCAACACTTGACAAATTTAACCAAAACTTAAAGTGCAGGAAAATTAAACAACACAGTAATTTGTTAACCCAGTTCAGTGTATAACCACACTTACATCTGGAAGCTACCAAGCCAGGAGGAAATCCACTATAAGTAATATTAATTCTAGACTTAAACCACCCAGTTTAATCTTTCACTTAATATCTACCCAATGCAATTTCTACCTAAGACACAACTTAGATATGAGTACCAACTCACTCCCCCTCAATCACACAGTGATCTTGTTTACAAGTTTAATAAAATTGAAGTCATACTTCAAACAAAACAGCTTGATCTTACTTCACAGTTTCAATCAAGACACAAATACACTTTTGCTTAAAAGCTCATAAAGTGGTACAATAAAAACAACCTGCTATTAAAACACAAAACACCCTATTTTATCTTCTGAAATTCGTACTCTATTCTGAGAGTTTCTGTTGCTTAAATAGGTGTTTGGATTTTGGGATTTCTGTAGGTTAATCCAGTCCTAAAACGCATGCAGCTTCCACCTTGAATTAGGGTTTGTTACTTCCTAGATTCTAGGTGATTTAGTTCTTCTGATTATGCTGAAGTCTCATAACAACACTCCCTACAGATGCGCCTTATTCTGTTTTTGTCTATCTATAATTAATTCCAGATGAATTTCCTTAAATTTCTCAGATCAGTTAGTCATTAATTAATTCTGGTAGCAGGTTTGAGATGTCACAACATCTGTTGGGACATCCTGAAAAACTGAACTTAAATCATTAACACAATGTCCCAACACCTGGTGTGACATCCTGAATTAAGTTCTTATACTCTGTTTGATAATGTCCCAACATCTGATAGGACATCCTGAACTGAATTCAACATTTCTTGTTGGTCAAAAATTCTGCCAATTCTAAACATCTACAAACTCCCCCTTTGGCTAATTTTTGGCTAACATTCTTTTCTGATTTTCAGAGTGCAGCAGAAGTTCTTTTATCAGAGTATATCAGTTCTTTTCTGTTGAGTCATGTGTGAGTTTACTCCCCCTCAAACATACATGTATTCAGTCTTGTTGCAACAAAAATTTTTCATTAACATCCCAGATTTAGTTCAGAAGCAAACAGAGATTTTTCATTAATAACCAAACAGCATTATACATTGTTGTTGTTCTTGTTCTCCCCCTTGTTAGACATAAATTTGGGGCCAAAGTTACTAATTCAAAGTTACAATGCAGAAGCTGTCATTACATATTCCTCACATACAATTTTCACTCAGATTCCTCATAGTCAGTTTCTTCCTCTTCCTCAGTCTCCTCATCAGAAGTAGCAGCTTTCTGAGCACTTTCTTCAATCTCCAGCCTTTGGATAATCTCCTCAAGCTTCTGCTTCCTTGCATCCAGTTCTTTGCAAGTGCTCTTCAGTTCAGCAATCAATGCAGCTTTGGAGATTGGAGATTTTGCCTTTGAAGGACCAGCAGATGTCCCAGAGGGAGCTTCAACATCAGCTGCATGATGACTCAAAAACAGCTTGTAGTGGAAGGCCAGAGGGCTTTCTCTTTTGCAAATTGTGTCCTTCTCAGTGAGGATACCAGGGTACTGACTCAGCACTATTCCACACAGCAAGGAAGGGAAGGCAATTGGCAGCTTTGTTGCAGATGATCCAACATGCTTCAATGTCTGATCAAATATATAAGCTCCATAATCCAGCTTTGTTTGGGTGCCCACAACATATATGAACCTGCCCAATCCAGTTGATATTGAGGATGTATGGTTGGTAGGGACCCAGTTTGTTGTGCCAATCCTATTCAGCATGGCATATTTCCTTGTCAGCATGCTAACTGAGAGCTTCCCTTTAACTGGCCAAGCCTTGACCTGATTAACAGTGATAACCTTGCAAACCTGGTTATCAGTCTTCCCTAACTCATTTGGGCCATCAGATTCTCTTCCACGGTATTGGTTGATAACCCTAGGAGAGAATTCTACACACCTGCCTCTTACATATACTTTGCTAAAGTCAGCAGACTTACCATTGGCACAATCTTCTTGGAGGTTGACTATGAATTCCTTGACAAGCAGCTCATAGCAAGGAGAGAAGTTGGAGACAGTTTTGAAAAGGCCAGCAGAAGAAATGAGATCAATTAGCTCTGTGCACTCAAGTGCATTACTGCTCAGCTCTCTTTCAAGTGCTACCCTTTTTTGATAAACAAACTTCCATCTATTCACACTTGAAACATGATGAAAGGAGATGTTGTCCAAAGGAGCTTCTGGAACAACATTTGATGACCTTGAGGGTGCTGGTTTCTTCTTTGGAGGAGATGTTGGGACATCTCTTTCAACATCTGAATCTGGAGGAGTGACAACTTTCCTCTTTTGTGTTTGCACCTTGCTCCATTGTTTTGTAGGACCAAAGACAACTTTAGCTTTGTCCTTCTTTGGTGTAGCTTGCTTCTTCTCAGGAATTGCATGTCCTGCATTTATCTTTTCTTTCCTAGTCCTAAGCCTTTTGGCTATGCTAGGGTTTACAGAAGCAATGATTTCTGTATCAGAATCATGCTCTAGGTTCACAACAGGAGAAGGTTGAGCAGTCTCCTCTTCAGCTGGTGGTTCAACAGAGATTTGATCTTCAGTGGAGGCCTTGTGCTGGTCCTCAGATATTTCTTCATCACTATCAGTGGAGGCCTTTTTCTGGTCCTCAGATGATTCAACAGCAGCATCAGATGAAGCCTTTTGCTGGTCTTCAGATGTTTCAACATCTATTGGGACATCCTGTTGAACAGGAATGTCCTTTTCAGCCTGAGTTTGTTGATTTTCTTGTGGAGCTGGCATGGTGTTCAGAGGGATAGATATGCCACTTACCACTCTTTGCTCAGTTAAGATCCTGTTTACCAGCTCCTTTATGGAGTCATCCACATATGCAGAAGCACTTGGAATGGTGTTTAATGGTGAAGGCAAGCCTTTGGCCTTGCTGAATACAGGATCTTTTGTTCTTTTTGGAGTTCTTGGCTTTTGAGCAAGAGGAACACTTCCTCTGATTTCGTCCATTGGAGTTGAATCCATGGGTACCACAAAGATGGGGGTTGCATGCACCACATCTTCCTTGTTGAGGATTTCTTCAGAAGTGTTAGGGTTTTGGTGATGAGCCATTATCGAATGTGGAGAAGAAAGAGATTGGGATTGGTTGAGTTTGATGATCTCTGAAAGTTAGCTATAGCAGGCAAGTTGTTGTGAGTAAATGATGAGAAGATGGATAGCAGAAAGTGAGCTGTTATTCTTATAAGAGCCGTTACTTGGAGAATTTCTAGGAGTGGAATACACAAGGTGCTTGACCAGACTGGTGTTGCCATCTGGTGATCATGCCAAACAATGTCATATGACATGTTGGCACATCTCCATAAATGCTAAATTTCACATAAGCAGATTCCCAATTTACCCCTTAGGTTTTCAAATTGGGTAGCATCCAAGGCTTTGGTAAATATATCAGCCAACTGCAGATTTGTAGCTACATGTTCCAGTGAAATCACTTTCTCTTCTACAAGATCTCTGATGAAATGATGTCTGATATCAATATGCTTGGTCCTGCTATGTTGGATAGGATTCTTTGATATGTTAATTGCACTTAAGTTGTCACAGTACAATGTCATGACATCTTGTGGGACATTGTACTCAGTGAGCATTTGCTTCATCCAAACCAACTGTGAACAACTGCTTCCAGCTGCTATATATTCAGCTTCAGCAGTAGATAAGGATACACAATTTTGTTTCTTACTGAACCAAGAAATCAAATTGTTTCCTAGAAAGAAGCATCCTCCTGAAGTGCTTTTTCTGTCATCAGCACTTCCAGCCCAATCAACATCACAGAAGCCAGTGAGAATTGGTTTGCATCCATGAAAGTACATTATGCCATAGTCACAAGTACCATTAACATATTTCAGAATTCTCTTGACTTGGTTAAGATGACTGACTTTTGGATCAGCTTGATATCTTGCACATACACCTACTGCAAATGCTATGTCTGGTCTGCTAGCAGTCAGATATAACAAGCTTCCAATCATACTTCTGTATAGGCTTTGATCTACATTCTCACCCTTGTCATCTTTAGTTAGCTTTAAATGTGTGGGGGCAGGAGTTCTCTTATGAGTAGCACTGTCCATCCCAAATTTCTTGACTATGTTCTTAGCATACTTGCTTTGGGAAATAAACATGGAGTCCACCATTTGCTTTATTTGCAGTCCCAGAAAATAGGTTAATTCTCCTACTAGGCTCATTTCAAATTCAGATTCCATCTGATTGACAAAATGTTTAACCATCCTGTCTGACATCCCACCAAAGACAATGTCATCTACATATATTTGAGCAATCATGACATTTCCTTCTTCATCTTTAACAAACAAAGTTTTGTCAATTCCACCTTTCCTGTACCCTTGCTTGATAAGAAAAGTAGTCAGCCTTTCATACCATGCTCTTGGAGCTTGCTTCAAACCATAAAGAGCCTTCTTTAGTTTGTATACATGATTTGGACAGTTTGGATCAACAAATCCTTTAGGCTGTTCTACATATACCTCTTCAGTAAGATATCCATTTAGAAAGGCACTTTTCACATCCATTTGAAATAGCTTGAACTTTAAGATACAAGCAATTCCCAAAAGTAGTCTGATTGATTCAAGCCTTGCTACTGGTGCAAAGGTTTCATCAAAGTCTACTCCTTCAATTTGTGCGTATCCTTGAGCTACAAGTCTAGCTTTGTTCTTTGTAACAACTCCTTGCTCATTTGACTTATTCTTATACACCCATTTAGTTCCAATCACATTTATGTCATCAGGTCTAGGAACAAGGTTCCACACTTCATTCCTTGTGAATTGACCTAATTCCTCTTGCATAGCACAAATCCAGTATTCATCAGTAAGAGCTTCCTTGATGTTTTTAGGTTCTATTTTTGAAACAAAACAAGAACCTGAAATCACTTCTTTTGATCTAGTGCTTACACCTCTGTTGGGATCACCAATTATCAAATCTTTGGGATGATCCTTCTGGATTCTGATGGAGGGAGGTTTGCTGGATTGTTCTGTCCTTGCATCAGTTTGAGTGAAGTCAGAATGATCACTCTTTTCTTCAGCTTCAGTTTGGCTGTCAGCAGATGTTCCAACATCTTCTGTAACATCTGTAGGAGCATCATCAATTATCACATTTATGGACTCCATGATAACTTTAGTTCTAGAATTAAATACTCTATATGCTCTGCTGTTTATAGAGTATCCAAGAAAAATTCCTTCATCACTTTTAGGATCCATTTTTCTTCTTTGCTCCCTATCAGCCAGAATATAACAATTACTTCCAAACACATGAAAGTATTTAACTATGGGTTTTCTGCCCTTCCAGACTTCATAGATTGTGGTCAAAGTTCCTTTCCTTAGAGTGACTCTATTATGGATGTAAAAAGCTGTGTTCATAGCTTCAGCCCAGAAGTACAAAGGTAACTTTTTAGCATGGATCATAGCTCTTGCTGATTCTTGAATAGTTCTATTCTTTCTTTCAACAATACCATTCTGTTGAGGAGTGATTGGTGAAGAGTATTCATGATTTATTCCTTCTGAAGAACAGAAATCTAAGAATTTTTTATTCTCAAACTCCTAAACCCTAAACCCTAAACCCTAAACCCTAAACCCTTATTCTGACCACACAACTGGTTTTTCTCTTTGTATTCTTTGGCATAAATCTTTGAATACATCAAATACATCAGACTTCTCTTTGATAAAATTTATCCAGGTATACCTTGAGAAGTCATCAACCACCACATAGGCATACCTCTTACCACCAAGGCTCTCAACCTGCATAGGTCCCATAAGATCCATATGCAATAATTCCAAGACTTTGGAAGTTGTCAGATGTTGAAGCTTTGGATGGGACATCTTGGTTTGTTTGCCTATTTGACATTCACCACATATTTTGCCATCATCAATCTTTAGTTTAGGAATACCTCTCACAACTTCCATAGATATGATTTTCTTTATGCCTCTGAAGTGAAGGTGACCCAGTCTTTGGTGCCATAGTTTCATTTCTTCTTCTTTGGCTAAAGAGCAAGTTGAAGTGGGACTGAAATCTTGAGGTTCCCACATATAACAGTTGTCTTTAGATCTGGCTCCTTTCATGACAACCTTTTGTTCTTTGTTAGACACTATGCATTCAGTTTTGGTAAAGTTTACACTGTACCCTTGATCACATAATTGACTTATGCTGATCAGGTTAGCAGTTAAACCTTTAACTAGCAGCACATCATCTAGTCTTGGTACATCTAGACAGTCCAAGGTCCCAACTCCCTTGATTTCTCCTTTAGCTCCATCTCCAAAAGTTACATATCTGGATGAATATGACTTTAAGTCAACTAGCAGATTCTTCAATCCAGTCACGTGTCTTGAATATCCACTGTCAAAGTACCAGTCTTCTTTAGCTGATACTCTTAGAGATGTATGAGCTATATATGCCACATTCTTCTTTGACCATTTGTATTGAGGTTTCTTTTGATGCCTTTGTCCTGTGTAGTGTCCATTAGAAGAGCTCCCAGCTTGTTTGTTGAACTTGCTCTTGGACATGTTGCTTTGATCAGCATGAAAGCTAGCTTTAGGAACCCATACTTTCTTGATATCCTCTATCTTCTGCTTAGGGGTTTGCTGATACATCTGATTTGGATATCCATGCAGCTTGTAACAATGAGGTTTGATGTGTCCAAACCTTCCACAATGATGACATCTCCATCTTTGATACTTCTTATTCATTATGTTCTTTTCATGATGTTGAGACATCTGTTGAAACATACTGTTTGAATTTGTGTTCTTTTCATGATGTTGAAGCATCTGTTGGGACATCTTGTTTGACTGTATGGAATTTGAGGTAGTTTTGCTGGTGCTAGCTTCAGCCTTATAAGCTTTGTTAAATCCCAGTCCACTTTTATCCCCTGAATGCTTATTGTTGTTGAGAATAACATCCAGTGTGCTTGAGCTACTGTTCAGCATTCTAACAGATTTGGACATATGTTCCAACTTGGAGTTGAGAAGACTTACTTCATTTTTTAAGGTGTCAATGATCTCTAGATCACTTGCTTTTTCATTTTTTAGTGCCTCAATCTGCTTCTTTAGCTTTATACTCTCCCTGCATATTTCAGTGCTTCTTTTGACTAGTTCTCTGAATGATTGCTCAAGTTCTTCAAAAGTAAGCTCCCCATCACTGGATTCACTTTCAGATTCACATAATCCAGCTAGAGCAGTGATATGCTTAGCTGATTCTTCTTCTGAATCACCTCCTGAGTCTTCATCAGACCAGGTTACAGAGAGACCTTTCTTTTGCCTTTTTAAATAGGTAGGACATTCATTCCTGATGTGTCCATATCCTTCACATCCATGGCATGTAATTCCTTTTTCTTGACTGGTCTTTTCATCATAATTTGACCTTCTATTAGCATCATAAGGTCTTTTGTTCTCATAAGAGTTTGTGTATCTTCCACTTGGTCTGGACTTGTCTTCTATATTTCTGAGAATCTTTTTGAATTGTCTTCCAAGCATAGCAATGTTTTCTGATAAATTTTCTTCAGTTTCTGATTCATCATTTTCTTTATCAGTATTTGACACCAAGGCTATGCTTTTGTTCTTCTTTACAATTGTGTCATTCATTCCCATCTCAAATGTTTGAAGGGAACCAATGAGCTCTTCAACTTTCATTGTGCATATGTCTTGAGCTTCTTCTATTGCTGTGACCTTCATGTCAAATCTTTTTGGCAAAGATCTGAGAATCTTTCTTACAAGCTTTTCATCAGTCATCTTTTCTCCCAAAGCTCCAGAAGTATTGGCTATTTCTAAGATGTTCATGTAGAATTCATGAATTGTCTCATCTTCCTTCATTCTCAAGTTTTCAAACTTGGTGGTGAGAAGTTGAAGTCTTGACATCTTTACCTTTGATGTTCCTTCATGAGTTGTTTTAAGAGTGTCCCAAACATCTTTGGCCAGCTCACAATGATGCACAAGTCTAAAGATGTTCCTATCAATGCCATTGAATAAAGCATTTAAGGCCTTGGAGTTGCCAAGTGCTGAATCTTCTTCCTCCTTACTCCATTCTTCTTCAGGTTTCAACACTTTTGCTCCATCTTTGGTGTCTTGGACAGGATGCTCCCATCCATTGTTGACTGCCTTCCAGGCCCTATTGTCAAGTGACCTTAAGAATGCAACCATTCTTGGCTTCCAGTAGTCATAATTAGATCCATCCAATATAGGTGGTCTATTTACTGATCCTACATCTCTGTCCATATTTCCAGAATTTGCAGTCCCTAGATCTCACCCAGTATAAACAGGAAGGGTTCCTGCTCTGATGCCAATTGAAATTCTGTGATCAGGTATGAGATGTCGAATGAGATGTTCCAACACTTGACAAATTTAACCAAAACTTAAAGTGCAGGAAAATTAAACAACACAGTAATTTGTTAACCCAGTTCAGTGTATAACCACACTTACATCTGGAGGCTACCAAGCCAGGAGGAAATCCACTATAAGTAATATTAATTCTAGACTTAAACCACCCAATTTAATCTTTCACTTAATATTTACCCAATGCAATTTCTACCTAAGACACAACTTAGATATGAGTACCAACTCACTCCCCCTCAATCACACAGTGATCTTGTTTACAAGTTTAATAAAATTGAAGTCATACTTCAAACAAAACAGCTTGATCTTACTTCACAGTTTCAATCAAGACACAAATACACTTTTGCTTAAAAGCTCATAAAGTGGTACAATAAAAACAACCTGCTATTAAAACACAAAACACCCTATTTTATCTTCTGAAATTCGTACTCTATTCTGAGAGTTTCTGTTGCTTAAATAGGTGTTTGGATTTTGGGCTTTCTGTAGGTTAATCCAGTCCTAAAACGCATGCAGCTTCCACCTTGAATTAGGGTTTGTTACTTCCTAGATTCTAGGTGATTTAGCTCTTCTGATTATGCTGAAGTCTCATAACAACACTCCCTACAGATGCGCCTCATTCTGTTTTTGTCTATCCATAATTAATTCCAGATGACTTTCCTTAAATTTCTCAGATCAGTTAGTCATTAATTAATTCTGGTAGCAGGTTTGAGATGTCACAACATCTGTTGGGACATCCTGAAAAACTGAACTTAAATCATTAACACAATGTCCCAACACCTGGTGTGACATCCTGAATTAAGTTCTTATACTCTGTTTGATAATGTCCCAACATCTGATAGGACATCCTGAACTGAATTCAACATTTCTTGTTGGTCAAAAATTCTGCCAATTCTAAACATCTACAGACTTGATCTGTCAACTTATCATTTCCCTCAAAGTAAATATTCCTTCTCAAACAATTCCCACCTAAAATATACACATTTCTCTAAACCGACTGATACGAATTCAGGAGTCCAAACTCCTGCCGGTCCACAACAACATCGTCTTCACAACCTTGCACTCTCACAACCAACATCAACTCGAACCAATTTCTTCATACCAATAACATTTCGGAAGCAAGCTACTCCCCCACTTAATTCCAAACTAATCTCTGCAAATAACAACTAGAAACCAACAAACAAGTGCCGACAGTGTTTCACACACATATCGCGCACTAGGGAAATAAACGACATTAACGACACTGGCCGGACAGACCAACCAGGCTCTGATACCACTAATGTAACACCCTTCTACCCCAAAATAAAATATTTAAATAATATCAGAGTAATCATCGAGAAAGGGTATCACATTTCATCAGAAAAACAAACACACAGTGTCCTATCCCTTAACACGGGTTAAACAACATCAAAAATAACATAAAGCATTTCGCAGCAGAATTTAAACTTCAAAATTCAAAACTTCATTAGTTTACTTCATAAACATAATTTTCACCATCCTGAATTTAACATCATAAAATGGGAAAACATTTATCCAAATAATAACATAACTGAAAACATTTTAGCAAAAGAAAACCCATCCCAGTGTTACATGACACAGAGCAGGACACATAAACCAGAACCACTAATAAGGAACACTAAATATGCTCCGAGACTCGTGAAACTCCTATTGCACTGCAAGTCTACTCTTCGACATCTGCAAGTTACCCACGAAGGAGGCAACTTTTCCAAGCAGGCAGGGTGAGTAATCATAATTTATCATAAATATATTAAAATATGGAATATAAATAAATTAGCATAAGCATGTCATAACATCTTCAACCATATAATTTAGCAACAGCAACTCAATCATGAACACCTTATAAAAATTCAGCAACAACAACTCAATCGTGAATTCATCCAGACATATGCAATTCTAATTATCATGATATGAAATTATGCATGTGGTACCAATTTCATCGTGAGATGGATACATGACCATCAACCCTCCACAAAGGAGCACATCGTGAATCATCGAGACACTTCAATCCACACAATGGTATTGAAGCAAATAAATAGGCCGAAGCCCCATCGTGAATATCATGAAATGCAATGATGCGTTACACCGTAAAATTCATCGAGAGATCAATTGCGCATCATTCATTTCATATCAACAACTCAACATCAATTAATCATATATTTCCATCGTAATAACACGTCAACACCTCATTTCATTAGCTACCTCAACTCATCAAGACATAACAGCAAAGCAAACGACTTCCTTCATCAACAACAACAAATCGTCAACTTACAATAGAATCTTATTTATAATCATAAAACCAACTCAACTTTTTCTAAATATTCATCATTTAAAAAAATGTATCATTTCACTCATTTTATTTTATTAAATTAAAGTTCATCTCGTTAGCTTTCCGACGCTTCAAACGACACCTAAATCGGAGTTACGGATCAAAAGTTATGAATTTTTCAAAATAAAAGTGCCACTGATACAGTGTTAACCGGTTAACCAAAGCGTTAACCGGTTAATGCATCATTTTTTCGCCCAAAATGCATATTTTTCACTGGTTAACCGGTTAACCAAAGCATTAACCGGTTAACACCTGTACATAAGCAGTTTTCTGCTGTTTTTTACGAATTCTACACCAAAATACCTCAATTTTTCATACGAATTCTTTCCAATGCAACCCAAAACTTCTTACCAATCAAAATTAATCATATACAACAACAATATATCAATTCAAACATCAAACACACCATTCTAAATCATCTTATCAATCCTAATTCACCAATTCATACTCTTATAACTCAATATATGTCATCAAACCTAACAATCCCCGAAATCATACAAACCTAATCTATTCATAAACCAATTCCTATATAATTATAATAGATTATGAAAACTCCCCATACCTTAGAGAATTTCGCCGATTGATACACCTCTCCAAGGTTCTTCGTAACTTCCTGACTCTGAGCTTCTTCTCCTTCCTTTCTTCAGAGCTCTTTTCCAAAAACACGATAGATCCAATTTTGATCGTATACTCACTTTTACAAAAACTATCCTAGTTTATATTTTTCCCAACTTAACCTTACTCTTTCTTCATAAAGACTATCTTGCCCTTTTCCTCAATATTTTTATTAAATAATACTAATATAATAATACACTAATTATTCATATTATATAAAAGTACTCCTCATATTCTCAATTGACCAACATAACCTCCATACCCCCACTTTTATTATTATCTAATAATAAACAATAATTTCGAATAATACTACATGATTATTCTTATTATTAATATTATTAAAATAATATCACCACAATGCATCAGGCCACATAACCACTTATTTTCCAAAATTATCATATATCCTCAAATAAGAAACAATTACTCATAATCGAATTTGGGGTGTTACAATCAGCATCAGACCCAATTATTAAAACACACTTATCTCCCTCATCACAAACCTCCTGAATTCAAATCTTATATTCAAACTATAGGGAAATTTGTAAGATTTCCAAAATGTCCAGAATCGCTTCAATCAAAATTACGAATAAAAAGTTATACCTCTTTTACTGAGAACTGCTCCAAAATTACAAAAACAGAATTTGAGATTGATGAACATAAGTTTCATCTCCCTCCTTCTCACTTCCAAGATCTACCAAAATCTTTGCTTTCCATCCAAACACGGAAATTACTCGTCTTTAATCCAACTATACTCAAGGCGTAGCAATCTACCGACTTGATCCACCAACTTCTCATTTCCTTTGGGATGAATCCTCCTTCTTAACAATTCCCATCCAAAATTCTACGCAACCCTCAACTTCGACAGATATGAATACATGAGTCTATACTCTCGTCCGCCTGTAACAACATCGCTTCAACAATGTTTGCACCCTTGCAATTAACCTCAGCTTTGAACCAACTTCGACATTCCAACAACAGCCCAGGAGCAAACCTCTACCCCACTTAATCCAAACCAACACCTGGTGATAACGACTAGAACCAACAAACAGGTACCGACAGTGTTTCACCCACATGTCAAGTACTAAGGAATAAATGACATTAACAACATTGGCTGGACGGACCGACCTGCTCTGATACCACTAATGTAACACCCCAAAACTACCCGGCGGAAATTCATAAATCAGAGTTTCAAAAATCACCTTTTAAAATAGGATGTCACATTTTCAACTTTAAAAACAACAATTAAACATTTATCACATATTCAACATCAGGAGAAAAAAATAACAACTTTATTTATTCTTTAAACCAAAACATCTTTTACAACATCGCAGCGGATTTTCAAGTATTCAACTAAACATGGTATATCATGTTAATCAACTTAAAACAACGTAGAAACAACATAATCATACTGAAATAACTTAAAAACGACAACTAAAACAACTACGCATCCATTCCCCGAGTGTTACGTATCAGAACATCGACACCGACTCAAACTAATGAAGATAACCATCATCCTGCAAGCTACATGCACGTTACCAACATAGGGGTAACATTCAAACAGAAGGGGTGAGATATCGACAATTATAAACGGCATATGATAAACAATACTTGGATAAAGATTATAAATAATTCACCACTTCATAACATTAACAACAAGAACAACTACTTAACAATTATCCACCTGTCATCAACTTACTTTACTACTATTATATTCATCAACTTTTTTCACATAAACCACATAGTCATATATTCAACAAGAACTAACTTAATCAGGCTAATCAACATAATTCACTTAATCAACTTAAAACAACATAACAACTTGAACAACATAAACAACTTATCAACTTGAACGACAAATACAACTTATCAACTTGAACAACATAAACACATAGCCAACATCAATAATGCAACACAATGCGACTCATCTATGCATATGCATGTGGTACCATTGGAGTAAAACTCCCAACGTAAAATATACCAAGTTATTGAGGTATCTACAAGGCATAATCCTTCAACTTAATAATTTTTCCAATTTACCGAGGCATCAAGGCATAAGCCTTCAACTTTCAACTGAATTTCCAATCCAGACCAACATGGTGTGAGCAACGACTCTGACTTAGAAATGCACATATGCCATGTGACATGTACGACTCAACGACATAAACAACACAACATCATCAACATCAGCACCATAACCAACTAATACGACATGAACAACTTAAATCAACCTTGGCTAATAAGTGTCGCTCCCAAAGATTTGCATCCCGGTGCAGACGTGAACGGTCGGCGAAAAGAGAAATGAAATGAAGTGAATAGAGTCGCCAGCTAGGCATTTTTATCCCGAAGGAAAGGTAATGTTTCATAAACCTAGAAAGAGATGGATAAGACGGTTGCGAACCAGAGAAACTGAGAAAGGGGGTTGGTTACAACCTGGGAAGGTATTAACACCCAGATTGTCCGTCGTACTCGACGGGATCCACGCTTACAAGATTGCGTTTAAAGGGGTAGGTGTATGTGCTATCTGTGTGCAAAAAGCTAAGAAAAGAATATACAAGTGTCAGTGCAAAAGGGTGAATTTCTCGGGAACGGAGGCTTTTAAAGAATGCTGAAAGAGGGGGAAGACACAGAGACTTTTGTTCGATAACTGTTAAGTTATGCCTACGTATCCTCTCGTGCAATGAGGAAGTTAGAACACCGTAGTTCGACTCAAAGAGACTGAAAATAGATTGATTGTGAACTGCTTGCTTGTCTATGTTCAAGTGTATGACTCATCTGGCTCGAGTGCTAACTATCTTGCATTAGACGGAAGAAACAAGTTCTCGTTTGTGAATGAGGGTGATGAGAAAAGAATCCCGGAGGAGACGATTATTGTTTTTTTTTTGTGTTTTCAGTTTTGTTATTGTTTTTGGTATTTTTCATAAGTTAATGAGCTTAAGCCTAAATCAAGAGCTTGTAAACTCATTATATCCTCCCTGATTAGGGATAATGAGCCTACTTAAGTATGAGATAAGCATCTCAACTTAATTACCATGATGATGTAGGATTAATATCATTAACCTACTTGTGATTAATTAGATGTTTTTGGGTTTTTGTTTAGTGTTAAGTAATGAGTTTAATCTCTAATCACGGATTAGTGAACTCATTACACCATCCTAATAGAAGGAGAATAGATGAGCACACTTAAGCTAAGGAAGATACCTCAACTTAATCCATGGTTAGGGATTAAATTCATTATATAACAAGCCTTTATTAAATGGATTTTAGTTACGGGATGATATTAAGAAGTGGATTTTATGATTTGTAAGACAACTTGAGGGGGACTTGTCCATTAAACACTAGGGTTAGTCCCTCTTAACCATAAGGAAGAGATAGAACCCTAGTGTAAGGCCCAAGTTACAAGATAAAGTCTTGGTAATTATTAAGTGATTTGATTAAGAGGTTTAAACAAATTAAAGGTTTAACACATAGGATTAAAGTTATACACTCCATCCTAAGAGAAGGATGCATGCATAACCCTAATTCCAAAGTCCTAAAACTTTAAGAGTTTAGTCTCTGATTATTGAGATGAGAAGAAAGACTCAAGGAGACTCAAGGGTAAAAGACTAAGGGGGACTATACACAACCCTAAAGGTTATCATGCTTGGATATCCTATGGTTTTTTAGGCTTAAGAGAAAAGATCTTCAAGGCCACCAATGGAAGAAGCAGATGAAAATAGAAGGAAGGAGAAGAATAAGATACTTACTTCCTGAAGAAGATAAGTAACTTAAAGAAAGAAAGTAAGAAGAATGGAACACAAGTGAACAAGTTCACTTCAAAGACATGTAAATATGCATATGAATGAGATAAGAAGAGGTGGGAAGTGAAGGAAAATCCACCTCTCTGAACAACTTACCAAAGGTACATGAAAGTGTTAGTATGAATGCATAAGACATAAATCATGAAGAAATGAATTGAAATGAGATGCAAAGACCAAAGTCATAAGTGATTATGTAATGCAAATGGCATATGAGATGATTCAAAGCCATACAAGATGCATATGAATGATCATACAAAGATGAGATGTCATGAAAGCATGTTTAGAAACTTGAAAACACTTGGATGTTTATGAAATGTAATGAATGCAAGACATGGCAAATGAATGAAGAAATGATCAAGCAATGTTCTAGCATGTCTTAAGATGTCTAATATGTCATATGAATGCTTGAAATGTCATGGCAAGTTCACATGATGATGATATGCAAAGGTGAATGCAAATGAACATGAGAAATTAGGGTTTCATGGATGTATGAGATGAAAATGACCATCGTGGCTAGGCATAGGATTCTTTGTGACGTTAGGAGGAGGTGAAAAATTTAAGGCCTTTGAATCAACTAGATCCTGGACCTTCATGTGCAAAGCTCTGCACATTTCTGTGGTATGGCCAGGTGCATTAGAATGGAAGGCACATCTGGCATTGACGTCGTAGTTTCTCGGAAGGTTCTAAAGATCTGGTGGAGCCAGAGTCCTTAATTCAACAAGACTGAGCTTCAAAAGTTGTGGCAACAAAGTGGCATAGTGCATCAGTATAAGATCAATTACCCTGTTGACTTGAGATGGCCTTTGCTGGAAAGGACGTTGTTGTTGGTTGTTGTTGTTATAGGACCTTTGTTGAGGAAAATGCTGCTGCTGAGGGAAATGTTGTGGTTGTGGAGTGTATTGTTGTTGAGGTGATGGAGTGGGAATTGTGACAGCGGCAATTGATCTTGGCATATACTGGGGCCTACCTCTGCCCATGTGTACAGAATTGGTTTCACCCGACCTGCGAGGCCCTGCAAAAGGTTTTCTTGTGCTGCTTGAGCTGGCGCCATTATCAGAAATCTTACCCATTTTTAACAAACTCTCAATTCTTTCTCCTGCTATGACTACGTCAACAAAGCTAGTGGAAGAGAAAGTAGCCAGCCTATCAATGTATGTCCCCTGTAGGGTGTTCATAAACATATCTGCCATTTCTCTTTCCGACATTAAAGGTTGAACGGCAACAACTAATTACCTCCATCTCTGAGCATACTCCCTGAAGCTTTCCCTGGAGGATTGTGACATTTCCATTAGGAGAGTTCTATTAGGAGCCATGTCTAGATTGTATTATTATTGGCGTATGAAAGCCTCGGACAAATCCTTCCAACTTTTGATTGTTGCCATAGTTAGATGAGAGTACCACTCACAGGATGCCCCGGTCAAGCTATCTTCAAAATAGAACATCCATAACTTTTCATCCATAGTGTAAGCCTTCAACCTCCCCATAAAGGATTGAAGATGGGTGCGAGGGCAAGATGTTCCATTATATCTTTCAAAGCAGGGAGGTTTGAATTTGTGAGGAATTCTTACTCCCTCCACCAGCTCCATATCCATAACATCAAATCCTAAGGAGTTTTGGGACTCCAGGGATCTCAGCTTTTCTGCTATCTCGTCCAGCCGACGATCATAGACTTCATCTCCTGCTCCAACTACAGTGAATTGTTCCTTCTGAGGGTCCTCTTGCAAGGCACGCCCTCCAGTATTACCCTGGGTATTCCTGATAGCATTAATTTCAGGGTTGAGATGAGATCCAAATTCTGGGGGGTCAGTAAGTGGCTGTACATGATCATTGTTGCTGGTACCCCCTGTACCTGGGTGATTTTCTTCAGGAGTTTGCCGCTCGACCAACTCTCTTAATCTTTCTTGGCTTTGGGCCAACCCAGCCATTACTGCCATGAACTGGTTCATTTGAGCCCTCATTTTAGTTCTTTCATTAGCCATCTGAGTTCTCACGTCAGTCAGATCTTGCTGCACTTGGTCCATCTGTAAGCTCGGAAGGTTGTTTCTTGTAGGATACCGGTGAACTCTGTTGATGGGGAAAACCCTCCTACGAGCAATGTTTCCTGAAACCACAACAAAGTGAGAAACAACAACAAAAACACCTACAACAACAAAGAAAGGGGTTAGTATGCAATGCAGTATGTCTATTTGTCTTCCAAGGGTATCCGATTTGGTTCTTTGGTTTTGACCTTCCAGACCTCGAGGAATGATGATGTTGAAGAGAAAAGAAGCCCACAGAATAACACACAAACCATATATTACAAAATATAAGGATACATAGTTCATGATTACAACAAGTTCCCATGATGGATCAAAATACAACAACATCAACAAAAGTACAAGCAAAATGAAATACAAATACAAAGAAATCAAACATCCAGCCCATAGTCATCCTCTTTGACTTCCTTTAGGAGAGCATCAGTCACCGGTCCAACTGGATGCTCTGTGATGGTCCTGATAAGAAGGTTTCTGGTGGCAATAGCATTTGTCAACTTCTTATACTTGTCCTGGTCTTTTGATCTCTTCAATCCCACCAAGAGTTTCAATTCAAAGATTTCCTTCTATGCTGCTAACAAGGCTTCCTGATTCTTCTTCTCATTAGCTTCCAATTGCTCTATCCTAGCCTAAGTCTTCTGATTTTCCTGTGAACGAGCTTCAGTAATTCTGATCCATCTAGCCTAACTCTCTTCCAAGTAGTGCTCAGCACTGGCCTTCTGAATCTTAGTTTCCTTGCAAGCATTCTTCAATACCAACTCCCCTGCTCGGGCTCTTCTGATGTAATCATCTGTCTTCTCAATCTTGGTCATATGCTCGATCTGAAGCTTCTCTAACCTCTGATTATCCAGACGACTATCATTCCTCTCCCAGAGGGTCTTCTTTAGAGCTTCAGAAAGCTGAGTATTCCTTTCCTTCAACTTCTCAAACTCCTCTAAGCTGACTGTAGCTACAGGCTCTACTGCTGATGGTCCAGGCACATCTTCCAAGGTGAATGGCATGCGGGTGATCTGTCCTCTAATACGAGACCAATCAATGTACTGAGCTGAAGCTATGTTGTTGCATTTGCCAAGAATAGCAGTCCCTTTTGTCTGAATGTTATCCGAAGCCCAGGCTGCTTGTCGGATGAAGGCATGATTATTCTTGATGTCATAGTAGAGGGTTTCTGACAAGTCCTGCTCTCTTGGTGGATGTATTGAGGCATACCCTAGTTGTCTTTTGAACAACAAAGGATTGTAGTTGATGCAACCCTTCACTCCAATAAGAGGTACATTGGGATACTGCTCACATCTTGTAATTAGATCTCTGCCCTTGGTGCTCTGAGTGCACCATCTGATGTCTTTTGAAGTGAGAATAATCATTCTCTTAGCCCAGTTTCTTGACTGATGAGGGTTCAAGAAAGCTTTTGTCTTTGTCAAGTGTCTCAATAACCAGCAGTAAAAGAGAGGTGCACAACATCTGACTAATCTTCCCCTCTACTTCTCATTCCTTTTGTGCACTGAGTAATAGAAATCCCCTAGCAAGGTAGGAACTGGATTCTTCAACAGGAAGAGATAGATGGATAACACTCTTGCCTACAAACTTAGGCTCGTCTGCAAACAAGATGATACCATATATGCTAAGGGCCAAAAGAGCACAAACAGTGTCCCACCTCCCTGCTGCAGCATGACTGGTGGCCTGAGTAATCAAGAAATCCAAATGGAGGCCTGGGATCCCAGCCTTGGTAGTCATATTCTGATCAATGATGGTGGTTTCCAAATACAGGGCCTTAGCTATATCCTCATTCCCGGGAGCAGTCATCTCAGGGTAGAAAGGAATCCCTCTCCTGATGGGGACACCTAACAACATGGAAAATTCCTCTAACAAAGGACCCAACTGAAAGTCTGGAAAGGTAAAACATCTGAGAGGAGGGTCACAAAATTGAAGGAAGGTGTGGATCATACTCCTATGTGATGAATCCAAGTCCATGATCATGTCCATGATACCACCATAATGTTCCCTGAATAATCAGGAGTGATGAGTGTCTGAATCTGCCTGATGCCTGCTAGAGAGGGCTCAAAGAAATGGTATGTGATGTTGCTCTTCCTGGATGTGTCCATAATGATAATAGATGCTGATGAGGATAACTGAGGAGAAATGCTGAGGAAGACAACTGATGAAGATGCTGAAGAAAATCTCTGATGAAGATAGCTGATGAATATATCTGATGAAGATGTCTGAGCAGAAGAACAGTCAAAACCAAACCAAAGATAAAATGGATACCCTGTAAAACAAATAGACAAATTTTAAAATGATGAAAAATGATGCAGAATGATATACAAGGGTTTGTGATCAAGTGTTGGATCTGTTATCTGCCTTGATAAAGGTCCATGTGTGTTCAAAAGTCCAGATGAAGGCTTAGAGAACCAGTAACCAGGTGGGGGACTCGAATAAAGAGTCACAAGTCCAGGGTTTTATAAGACCAGTCCAAAATAGTATAACCTTAAAAATATCAGTAACAGGGTATGATGAGGCCAAGGGTTCCTGCAAACCTGTAAACATCCTAACCCCCTTACAGGTATTGTTCTAGAACAAGGATCCTCAGACTTGGATCAGTTATGAGAAGTGTAAACACTTCTAACCCGGAGGTACAGTGTCTACATTAATCATAAAGGATCCTCCTCTAATTCACCTCAGATGCTGAAGTTCAATTAAAAAGGTCATCCAGACTTAGCAGGCTTCCCAGATAGCCCTAGTACTACAAGAAATCCGTAGCACAGAGTTCTCAAGAAGAAACCCATGTCTAAACCGTGTTTCATATTCCCGCACCAGACCGAAATGGAATGGGAAAGAATATGAAGCCACTCTATCCTATGTGTCACTCAGGCTCCCGGTATGGAACCTTACTCACTGAGATATCTTTCCCACCAACGTAAACAACAGATTCAGCACAATGATATGATGAAAACAGTATGAAATGCAATAAAACAGTAAATGAAGCAATAAATAAAGCTGTACAGAAAGCAATAAACAAAAATCACATATAGCACATAACACCCCCATAAACACAAATCAAACAAGTGCTAGGAGAAACCCAGAAAAAGAACCAGAAACCCTGGTTGCAAGAAAAAGGTTCCCCAGCAAAATCGCCAAGTTGTCGCTCCCAAAGATTTGCATCCCGGTGCAGACGCGAACGGTCGGCGAAAAGAGAAATGAAATGAAGTGAATAGAGTCGCCAGCTAGGCATTTTTATCCCGAAGGAAAGGTAATGCTGCATAAACCTAGAAAGAGATGGATAAGACGGTTGCGAACCAGAGAAACTGAGAAAGGGGGTTGGTTACAACCTGGGAAGGTATTAGCACCCTGATTGTCCGTCGTACTCGACGGGATCCACGCTTACAAGATTGCGTTTAAAGGGGTAGGTGTATGTGCTATCTGTGTGCAAAAAGCTAAGAAAATAATATACAAGTGTCAGTGCAAAAGGGTGAATTGCTCAGGAACTGAGGCTTTTAAAGAATGTTGAAAGAGGGGGAAGACACAAAGACTTTTGTTCGATAACTGTTAAGTTATGCCTACGTATCCTCTCGTGCAATGAGGAAGCCAGAACACCGTAGTTCGACTCAAAGAGACTGAAAATAGATTGACTGTGAACTGCTTGCTTGTTGTAACACCCCAAATTTGCCCTCTTCTTGTTTAGCATCGTCATCATGAGCATACCATATCCTTATCATTTTGCATAGAAAAATGAGGCATAACACTCGCATGTTCTAGCATAAGGCATATGATCGGTCATCTGGGAAAATCCGAACCTGCAAGGCAAAATCAAGAGCATGGTGATCTGGCAAGAATCTCACAGGATCATTTTGCACAAGCCTGGTATCATGTTCAGAGCCCTAGAAAGAGAAGATGGATCAAAATTTGCTTGAAACGGTTGGTGCAGGTCTATTTTTGAAGGTTCCCACCGAAGGGAGGGAAATTCAAATTTTTCATGCGTTAACCGGTTAACGCATATGGTTAACCGGTTAACAGCTGCGAAATTTGAATTTCCAGCAGCAATTTCAGCATGTGTGTTTTGGCTTCATTTTCCAATTTTCTGATTTTTATTCATTTGAATTAAATTTGAATTTGAGAGAAGGATCTAGAGCATTTATCCAAGCCTCATTCCTACCCTAAATCCAAATCACTTTCTAAGCTAATCCCAAACCATAATTTTGGATCCCAAACCAAAATTTTGGGCCCCAAACCTAAATCATATTTATTCCATTTCCTTCCAAACCAAAGGGCTCTCACTCATTTTTCACTCTCATTTCTGAATTTTAATTCCTCTCACTCACAATTCTCTCACTTTTCTCTCCCAATTTTCCAAATCACTCAAAGTTCCTCTTTGAAGATCACACAACCTTGCCTTGAGGTGTGTAGATCTTGGAACTAAGCTTCCATTCATAGCTTCTTTGCATCTTTTTGCTGGTTTTATTAGAGATTCAGATCTGGTTTGAGATCTAGAAGTGCTTTTGGATCCAAAATTCTGCATCAAGAGCTTGTTCTTGCATTTATTTTGCATGGAGTGTGGAGCTTAGCATCGGATCTTCAAAGTTTTGCGCGAGATCTACTGTTTTCAGCTCAATCAACAATTACCAAAGCATACCTCAGCTTTGTAGGTTGGTTAATTTCAGATCTAGCTCTGTTTTTAGCTTATTTGCATGCTTGTGCTTTAGATCCACCATGTGCTTGTGTATTTGCTTGTGTTGTTTGATTTGATTGGTTGATTTGTATCCGGATCCGAATGTTATTGTTCATGAGCTTAATGATATGGATTAATGTGAATTGATCTATTTTTCCATGTGTAATTGATTGCTGGTCTGGTGCAAGCTTATTTGAATAAGCTGTTTTGAGATGCTGTTTTCTGCAGGATTTGCTGCTGTTTTATCAGTGTTAACCGGTTAACGTATATGGTTAACCGGTTAACGCACCTGTTTCATGTGTATTTTGTGCAGGTTTGAGTTGGTTAACCGGTTAACGCATTTGGTTAACCGGTTAACACTGAAGCAGAATGACTTTTTAGTGTTGTTTTGAGCTTGTTTGATCCCTTTGCTTGTTCTAATTGCCATGGATCATTGCATGATCATTAAGCATGATATTTTAGGGTGATTTGCTTGCTGATTGATGTATGCTTTCATGTTTTCGACGCGTAAGTCGTGTACTTGCAATGTTTGGCATGATGTTTGATTTTTGTTCACAAGAACCTTTGAGCATGACTAATTCCATGATTGTGTTGGTCACTTTGCTGGATTTTTTTGTGCATACTAACCTTGCAGGGGCTATGGTAAGTGAGAGATGTGGGAATTGAGTTCCACACCTCCAATTCTCATCTTCCTCTTATGTTTATGTTACTAACCCTTTGTTGTTGGGCTTAGGCCTTTCTCATCCCTTCTTCTATCTTCTTCTTTTTTCCTTCATTAGGATAGAAACCTCACTAACCTTTAGGACTTCCATGCATGTGAATATTTAGGATTATTTTAGTCCCCTTTAGAATTTTTCCTTTAAGATCCTTTGGTGCTCTCTCTTCTCATCTTCAAACTTAATTCTAATTCATTTAATAAAGGTTGAGTACTTTCATGTGACATGAGACTTTGCTATGAGATGCTCACATGCGTTCCATTTCGGGGCGAGGTGTGAGTTATCACTCGTGGTGGATAGGTCTTAACATGAGTACCTCACAAAGAAAAGCTAAAAAAAACACTTCTTAATCAAAACCACAAAAAACACTTAATAATGATAATAGGTTAGTGTGCTTGAGCCTTCACTTGTGGGACTAGCTTTGGGGATTTCCTCCATAGATAGGTGTGCCTCTTGCGCATTCCATTTCGGGATGATGTGAGATGTACACATCCCATTGAGTAAGACTTAGGTACACTCACCTATGCAAACTTTCACTCATAAAAGCTTCTAAAAAACACCAAACAAACAATAAACGTCTTTCCTTCGGGAATTCTTTTCTCATCTCCTTCGCTCCGTACGCGAACTTGCTCCTACTTGTCATTTTGCAAGACGGTTACGCACTCGTCGTCCGAGCCTGCAACACCTGAGCAATGGCATAGGCAGTTCAAGCCTTAATTCTCAAGCATTTTCCTTTTAGTACCCCTAGTTAGGGGAACTACGGCGTCTCTGATCCTCATTATCCCGATGAGGTACGTAGGCAGCGGGGTAGGGCCCGTTCGAGCACAATCTTTATTTTCCCTACATTTTTCCTTTTCTTTTCTTATTCTTTTCCTTTCTCATTTTTCTTTTCCAGTTCATTTTCTTTTCTTTTGCTGCAGTTTTCATACCCTCACCCTTTGAAACAGTTTCTTTTGCAAGCGTGGATCCCGTCGGGTACGGCGGACGATCTGGGTGCTAATACCTTCCCAGGTCGTAACCGACTCCCGAGCCCAGTCTCTTTGGTTCGCAGGACCTGTGTCCTTCCTCTTTCTTTCTTCTGGTTTGTGCAGCATTACCATTCCCTCTCTTCGGGATAAAAATGCCTGGCTGGCGACTCTATTCTTTTTCCGCGCCACTTTCGCGTTTGTACCAGGATGGAAATCCCGGGAGCGACAGCTTGGCGACTCTGCTGGGGATCGAACCCAGAATCTCTAGTTCCCCTGTGAGTCTCTCCTAGCGCTTGTGTGTTGTTGTTTCATTGGGTGATGCTTGTTTGATGTGGCTTGTTGTACTGTATTGTTGTTTATTTACAGCTTTATTTACAGCTTTATTTACAGTCTTCAGTATTTATTTTCCGCATCATTTATATCATACTGGACTGTCTGGACTGGTTTTCTGTTTGGTGGGATGGGTGATACTGTTTCTGAGAGATAAGCCAAGTACCCGGCTTGAGTGCACCCTAGGATTAGAGTGGACATATTGTACTCGCATGTGGCATGATGAGTGGCGATGTGTTTCACGCCCAGATTGCGACTGTCTTGGAAATATCTTGTGTGGGGATTTCCTCCACTTCGGGATAGGACCTTGATGGTTATGTGCATCTGGGGACCGATCATTGAGAACCTTTGTGGAAACGACCCTCTCCAGTGGTGACAGTGGCAGACCACATTTTGTGGCAAACCCATTCGCACCCGAGGGTCCACTGGGAACTCGCATAGGATGGCCTGGTTCTCTTATAGGAACTCAGTCAAAGCATCTGGTCGTATGGCATTAGTACTGTATCCTACGGGCTGAATGTACTATTGTTTCTCGATTTCAGCGCTTGAAGCTGGGAACCTGTAAGGGATGCTTGTTTTTCCCGGACTCAGCTGAGGCCTCCCTGCGTAGTATATAATGCCTAACCGATTCCCTGACTTGGTCATGAGCCACTTCTCGGAAATGGTGAAAGTATTATTGCTATTCGGCTTTGAGAGTCCGTGATGTTTGACCCGGAGCACACCCGTGAGATTGGGGATGGGTTTACAGGTTTGCAGGAACACTTGACCTCATCATACCCTTGTTATCAGTGCAGTTCATGTTATGATGCAGTTACTTTGGTTCCGGAGTTCTGGTTTTCTGGTTCTGGTATTCGTGATACTATGGTCCAGAGATTCTCTTCATAGGGTTATGGTTATCAAAGAGTGTGACTCATTGGACTTTTGGTGTGTCAGCTATTCAGAGGGATCTTGTCAGTGGCCAGATTCCAGACAGTCCCAGATGACCATATGTCTTTGCATTTGCATCTGCATTGCATCATTGCATCATTAATCATTGTTTTGTTTTCATTCACAGGTTCATATTTCTTGCTTCCGGTTCCGGTATTCTCTTCAAAGATGGAAGATCCTCGCAAGCAGAATATTCACTTCAAGTTCTTTGATGTCAAGATTGGTTTGCTGAAGAAGATGGTAAAGCTGATTACGCCCAACCAGGTAGAGAGATTCAGAAAAGCTTATGGGAGTATTCTTGATGTGGTGATAGAGCTAAATCCTTCAGAGAGGAGTGCCATTCATACATTGCTTCAGTATTATGATCCTCAGCTCCGTTGCTTCACCTTTCCTGATTTCCAGTTGGGCCCTATGCTGGAGGAGTATGCTTTGATCCTGGGTGTGCCAGTTCAAGATCAGGTTCCTTTCAACTCTGAGATGAGTAGACCAGCACCGGAGGCTATTGCTAAGGCTCTTTATTTGAGTCCTTCTACTGTGAAGTCTTTGACCATTATCAAAGGAGGTGTGTCTGGGTTTTCTTTGGAGGTTCTGGTAAAGAAGGCGGAAGAATTGGCTGTTGAAGAAGAATGGGATGCGGTCTGTGCCATCTTGGCTCTTTCTATCTATGGCACCATTTTGTTTGCTGATATGGAGAAGTTCATAGATATAAACGCCATACATCTCTTTTTGCTGAAGAATCCTGTGCCAACCTTACTCGGGGATTTGTATTACTCGGTTCATTACAAGACTGAAAAGAAGAGGGGAGGTTTGGTTCGTTGCTGTGCTCCATTATTTCACATGTGGTTCATGAGGCATTTGCCTAGTACGGGAGTGTTTAGTGACCATAGTCGGATATGGGCTCAGAAGCTGGAAAAGTTGCTTGCCAAGGATGTTAGGTGGTTCACTCAGAGGCTGCAAGGTGCACGTTTCATTACCAGCTGCGGAAGTTATCATAGTGTGCCTTTGTTGGGAATAACTGGAGGGATTAATTACAATCCAATCTTGTTAAGAAGACAATTAGGATACGCTTTGAGAGATGTGCCTGAAGATTTGAAGCTGACCCCCATTTTCTACTTTTCCGTGAAAGATAATATGCCCTTAGTGAGGAAGGTCGCGGGGGCTTGGAAAAGCATCAAAGGAGAAGGAATAGCTAGTTTCGGGAAGTGCAACAATCAGACGTTCCCAGGGTACGAAGCTTGGTTGAAAGACAGAGCCAGAAGAGTTTTGTTACCATTTTCAGCACCAGTTGCTGAGTCCATTGATACTGTGCCTTTAGAGGAATTCGAGAAGTTAGAAGCCCAGCTACATGCAGTTAGAGTTGAAAATACCGAGATGGTAAGCTTGTATTACCAAGCTAACAGGGCCAAGAAGGAAGCTGAGGAGAAGTTGCTGAAGATACAGACGACTTTGGAGGCTAAGGAGAAAGACTTTGCAGGAAAAGAAGCGCATTTCCGCAGGTTGGGGATGATGGAAGCCCAAAGAGAAGTTGAGCGCAAGAAGAAGTCAAAGACCCTTAGAGATGCTCGTCAGTCTATTGTCTGGTTGAAGGGACAAAGAGAGCAAGAGTTGAAGCAATATAAGGAAAAAGAGGAGTTCTTTGAGACTCAGATGGCTTACAAGAAAGAAGAGGTGGAGCAGGCCCACAAGATTCGCAGAGAGAAGACCCAACAGCTTGCAGACAGTCAACAAGCCCTCGAAGAAGCACTCAAAGAGATTGAAGACCTCAAGTTGATGGCAGGAGTCAAGAAGGTCAGGTCTGATGATGGGGTTTCAGGATCCTCAGGCGGCGGTTATGCTTCTTAGTTTGTTTTCTTTGTATTTGGATTACCTACGGGCATGTTGTAGGAGTCCTAGTTGTTTGTTTATACTCTGTAAGAACTCGTACTCTATGAGGTATTCTGTTTTTATTGTGCCTAATGGGCTGATCTATGTTAAGATGTTTCTCACTATTTCTTGGTTTGCTTGCTATTATGGTTTGAATGTGGTTTCCCGCAAAGGTTTCTGAAAGTCGAGGATCAGTACCCATCTGGTTTTCTTTGCTAAATACCGGAGCCGAGGCATAAGTGACTTGTGTTTGGAAACATAAACAACTGCATTGCATCCATATAACCTGTTTGTTGTTTTGCAGGTAGTGTCTCGGTTAATAACGTATTTTTGTGTTTCAGGCACTATAGCTCCTCGAAAAGCTCGGGGGCAGCCAACAGTACACAGGTACCCAACCAAGGTTAACAGAGAGAGAGCCATGGATCAAATGCAGGCAGATTTGGCAGACCTAAGACAGAGAATGGATAATTTCATGACGTTAATGACCGGCATGGGGCAGAATCAAGAACGGCTGCGAGAGTTGGTTGAGAATCAGAACAGAAACGCTGCTGCTGCTGCAAATGTTGGTAATCATACCGGTGCGGGCGCACGTCAGGGTGGACCTCATGTTATACAACCAGGGGCGACCGTGGTCAATGACGGGATGCATAACATTCATGTGGACCACCAGGAGGACCAGTTCACTTTACTTGATGAGACCGAGGGTCAAGGGGTCGAAATGAATAAGAGATTCGAAGAGATGGCCGAGCAAATCAAGGCTATTCAGTCCCAGAGTTCTTTGGGATTCGATATAACAGACTTGGGTTTGGTTCCGGGAGTCAGAATCCCGTACAAATTCAAAGTTCCTACTTTCGAGAAGTATAATGGCACTGCTTGCCCAAAGACCCATCTGCAATCATATGTGGGGAGAATTGCCGCGCATACAGACGATGAAAAGCTATGGATGTATTACTTTCAGGACAGCTTGGTGGGAGCTTCCCTTGAGTGGTACATGAAGCTCAGCAGGGTCAATGTTAAGAGCTGGAAGGATCTCGCTGAGGCCTTCGTGAAGCAGTACCAGTACAACATGGATATGGCTCCGAATCGCACCCAGTTGCAACATATGGCTCAGACAGCAAAAGAAGGCTTTAAAGAATACGCCCAGAGGTGGCGTCAGCTAGCTGCTAGGGTGCAGCCACCCTTGTTAGAGAATGAGATGGCCGATATGTTTATGGGTACCCTCCAGGGGGTATTTCTTGAGAGATTGGCATCAAGTTCTGCTACAAAGTTCAACGATATTGTCATTGCGGGAGAAAGGGTCGAAACGCTGTTGAAAATGGGGAAGATACAAGACCCAGGTGCTAGTAGCTCAAATGGAGCGAGGAAAGCTTTTAGCGGACCTCCAAGAAGGCGAGAAGGAGAGACCAATGCTGTATTCGGCCGAAGCCAGGGCCGTGGTTACAGAAGACCTTATGAACATGTGGCTGCTGTCACTATTCCTGCAGCTCCCGTACAACAGATGCCACCTCCACCTCAACAACAACAACAACCTAGAGCCAACTACCAGCAAAGACCTTATCAGCCGAGGCAGACTCGTCCTGCTAACAGGGTGATTGAAGCTATTCCGATGACATATGCTGCCTTGTTGCCGAGACTACTAGACTTGAACCTTATTCAATTAAGGACTTTGGCACCACCACCTCCGGGAGAGCTTCCAGCTGGTTATGACGTCAACGCGCGATGCGCTTTTCATTCAGGGGCACCCGGGCACTCAACCGAGAAGTGCAGGGCGCTACATCACAAAGTTCAAGATCTCGTGGATTCAAAGGCAATCAACTTTGCGCCACCACCGAATATCAACTCGAACCCTATACCTAATCATGGAGGGGCAAGAGTTAATGCTGTTGAGCGTGATGACAAGTTGAGTTTGGTATTGAGAATCGATGAAGTCAAGACGCCGTTGAAGGTGGTGAAAGAGAGACTATTGAAAGGTCAAGTGTTTCCTGGTTGTTCTCTCGATTGTGAAGACTGTATAAGTGTTGCGAATGGCTGCGAGAAATTGAAGACGGGTTTGCAAGAGTTGATTGATGTTGGGTCCCTACAATTTAGCAAGATTAGTAATGAAAAGGCTGATGATGTGTCAACCATTACTATCTTCTACAATGAAGCTGACATGCCCGTCAGACAAGAGCCAGTTACTGTTTACACTCCTCAGATTAGTCCTGTGACTATAACTGTACCTGGGCCAATGCCGTATAATGATGATAGAGCCATTCCGTGGCATTATGGTTCCGATGTCTATGTGGCGGGACAGAAGATGGAAAGTAGACCTGTTGCTGACCCGACCATTGAAAATGTGGGAGGTGTTGGAGGTTTTACTCGAAGTGGTCGTTTGTTTGCTCCCCCTGCACTGAGAAAGGATCTTGAGGCCGAAGCTTCGTCCAAAGACAAAGGAAAGCAGACTGCGAATGATGAGTTAGATACTCCTGTGGCTGGGCGGGGGACGTTTGAAAAGGAGGTAGAGGAGTTTATGAAGATCATCAAAAGGAGTGACTACAAGGTAGTTGACCAACTGAACCAGACGCCTTCAAAGATTTCTATTTTGTCACTGTTGATGTGCTCTCCCGCGCACCGAGAAGCCTTGCTGAGAGTACTTCAAATGGCCTATGTTCCTCAAGAAATCACTGTTAATCAACTCGAAGCTGTTGTTGGAAGTGTTAATGCTAGCCATGGCTTAGGCTTCACTGACCGAGATCTCACCTCGGAGGGAAGGAATCACAACAAAGCACTGCATATCACGATGGAATGCAAGGGCGCTGTGTTGTCTCATGTCCTTGTAGACACAGGCTCTTCTTTGAATGTGCTCCCGAAGAAGGCGTTGATGAAGCTTAACATTGATGGGATTGTCCTAACGCCGAGTGATTTGGTGGTTAAAGCTTTCGATGGTTCAAGAAGATCAGTTTTCGGAGAGGTTGAGTTGCCTGTCAAGGTAGGCTCTCAAGTCTTCAAGAGTGTCTTCTATGTCATGGATATCCAGCCTGCGTATAGTTGCTTGTTGGGCAGACCGTGGATACACGCAGCTGGAGCCGTCACCTCAACCCTGCACCAAAAGCTTAAATATGTGGTGGATGGCCAGGTCATCTCAGTTTGCGGGGAAGAAGATATATTCGTCAGCCATTTGTCGACATTTAAATATGTAGAAATGGACGGAGAAATTCACGAGACTTTGTGCCAAGCTTTTGAGGCAGATGTCAGTATCTTGACTCCGGTGAAGAAAAGCAACGAAGGCACGTCAATTCATTCCTACCGGGAAGCAAAAGAGGCCGTCCAATCAGGCAATGCCCAGGGCTGGGGCAAGCTACTGGAGGTGGAAAAGAAGGGTGATAAATTCGGCTTAGGGTATCAGCCTGGGGAGTCTATTCAGAGTGGTAAAGCTATCTCATTCACAAGTGCTGGGTCGCTCGACCGCGATCAAATCTGTACGGCGAACAAAGACGGGGATAGTGACAAAGACTGGGACAACAATTGGATACGCCCGTGTGCACCCGGCGAGGAGCTAGGAAATTGGTCTGCTGAGGACATTGTTCAAGTCACCTGGCTCTCAAAGTAATTGTTTTGTTTCCTTTTATTAGCATACTGCATTGTCAAATCCAGCATTCTGCCCAAGATGTTTGGATCCATTGTACTGGGCCACCATGTTTTGTATTGCATCGTTATTTTTGCCATGAAATAAAAGGACATTTTCAGACAAATTGTGCTCTCTTTCTTTGTTTTTAAACTTTTTCACAAAAAAAAAAAACAATATAAAAATGGCAATGTGTTTTTTCATTTTTCTGCTTTGTGTTAGCGTCTCTTTTCAAAATAAGCAGATTCTGAATAAGCACATCATTTGTGCAGTATTGATCATCCGGATTCCACGGATAACGTTCCTGCTATGACTATGCATGACTTTGATAATCCAGTCTACCAAGCTGATGAAGGGGTTGAGGAAGATTGTGACCTACCTGAAGAGTTGGTCAGATGGTTAAAACAAGAGGAACGAGTTATTCAGCCTCATCAAGAGGAGATTGAGACCATCAACATTGGCAGTGAAGATGCAAAGAAAGAAATCAAGATAGGAGCCAATCTGCAGGCCGACGTCAAACAAGAACTGATCAGTATGTTGAGAGAGTATGTGGATATCTTTGCTTGGTCATATCAAGATATGCCAGGGTTGGATACCGACATCGTGATGCATAAGCTACCCCTGAGAGAAGACTGTCCTCCTGTAAAGCAAAAATTGAGAAGAACTCGCCCGGAGATGGCGATGAAGATTAAAGAGGAGGTACAGAAGCAGTGGGATGCCGGGTTCCTTGCCGTGACTAGTTACCCCCCTTGGGTAGCTAACATCGTACCAGTGCCTAAAAAGGACGGCAAGGTCCGGATGTGCGTTGACTATCGAGATTTGAACAGAGCAAGCCCAAAGGATGATTTTCCGTTGCCACACATTGACGTGTTGGTCGACAGTACTGCTCAATTCTCAGTATTCTCCTTCATGGATGGATTCTCCGGTTATAATCAGATAAAAATGGCGCCGGAAGACATGGAGAAGACAACGTTCATTACCCCGTGGGGAACGTTCTGCTATAAGGTCATGCCCTTCGGTCTGAAGAACGCAGGGGCAACTTATCAACGGGCAATGGTCACGTTGTTCCATGACATGATCCACAAGGAGATCGAATGTTATGTGGACGATATGATTGCAAAGTCCAAAGACGAAGAGGAGCATTTGGTTAATTTGAAGAAGTTGTTTGATAGATTGATCAAGTACAAGTTGAGGTTGAATCCGAACAAGTGCACTTTCGGAGTGCGTTCTGGAAAGTTGTTGGGTTTCATTGTAAGTCAAAGAGGAATTGAGGTGGATCCTGCTAAAGTGAAAGCTATTCAAGATATGCCTGCACCAAAGACAGAAAAAGAAGTGCGCGGGTTCTTAGGTAGATTGAACTACATTTCTCGGTTCATATCTCACCTAACTGCCACGTGCGAACCGATATTCAAACTGCTAAGAAAAGAGCAAACAGTCAGGTGGAATGATGATTGCCAAAGAGCTTTCGATAAAATAAAGGAATATTTGCAGGAGCCTCCAATTCTGATGCCTCCAGTGGAGGGGAGACCGTTAATCATGTACTTGACCGTGCTAGAAGGGTCGATGGGGTGTGTGCTTGGCCAACATGACGAGTCTGGTCGAAAAGAGTACGCCATTTATTACCTTAGCAAAAAGTTTACCGACTGTGAATCCCGATACTCACTGCTCGAGAAAACTTGCTGCGCTTTGGTATGGGCTGCTCGCCGACTGAGGCAGTACATGTTGACCCATACTACACTTCTCATTTCCAAGATGGATCCTGTCAAGTACATCTTTGAGAAACCAGCATTGACCGGAAGGGTTGCTAGATGGCAGATGATTTTAACTGAATACGACATCCAGTACACTTCTCAGAAAGCCATCAAAGGAAGTGTATTGTCGGAATACCTTGCTCAGCAACCTCTTGAGGATGACTATCAGCCGATGAGATTTGATTTCCCTGATGAGGACATCATGTGCCTCAAAACAAACGATTATGAGGAACCACTTCCGGAGGAGGGGCCTGACCCTGAATCCAAATGGAAGTTGATGTTTGATGGGGCTGTCAATATCAATGGTCGTGGAGTTGGTGCCGTACTTATTACTCCTGAAGGTGTCCATTTACCCTTCGCTGCCAAAATTACTTTTGGCTGCACCAACAATGAAGCGGAATACGAGGCGTGTATAATGGGAATAGAGGAGGCAATTGATCTTCGGATCAAGAACCTCGATATATTCGGAGATTCAGCCCTCGTCATTAACCAAATTACCGGCAAGTGGTATACACATCAAGAGCATCTAGTTCCGTACAGGGATTATGCTAGAAAACTGTTGACATTCTTCACGACAGTTGAGCTCAAATACATACCACGGGACGAAAATCAATTTGCCGATGCTTTGGCCACTCTCTCTTCGTCGATTAAAGTCCTATGTTGGAACTTTGTGCCCAGAATTGACATCTCCAGGCTTGACTCTCCGGCTTATGCTTTCTCCGTAGACGCCGTGTCTGACGAGAAACCTTGGTATTTTGATATCAAGTTGTTCCTGGAGAAGCAAGAATACCCAACAGGGGCATCTTCCAAAGACAAGAAGACCTTGAGACGACTTGCTGCTAGCTTCTTCTTGAACACAGACGGGGTTTTGTACAAGAGGAACTTCGACATGGTCTTGCTCAGATGCGTGGATAGACACGAAGCAAGCCTGTTGATGCAGGAAGTCCATGAAGGATCTTTTGGTACCCATGCAGGAGGGCATGCTATGGCAAAGAAACTGCTGAGATCAGGGTATTACTGGATGACAATGGATGCAGACTGTTGTTCATTCGCTCGAAAATGCCACAAGTGCCAAATATATGCAGATAAAGTGCATGTTCCTCCAAATCCGCTCAACGTCATGTCATCTCCTTGGCCTTTCTCTATGTGGGGCATTGACATGATCGGGAAGATTGAACCGACTGCTTCGAACGGTCATCGCTTCATCCTGGTCGCGATTGATTACTTTACCAAGTGGGTAGAAGCAGCGTCTTATGCCAATGTCACTCGTCAAGTAGTGGCAAGATTTCTGAAAAGAGATATCATATGCAGATATGGAGTACCCGAAAGGATCATTACTGATAATGGTTCTAATCTCAACAACAAGATGATGGCAGACTTATGTCGGGACTTCAAAATACAGCATCACAATTCTTCTCCTTACCGACCAAAGATGAATGGTGCGGTAGAAGCAGCTAACAAGAATATCAAGAAGATTGTGCAGAAAATGGTTGTCACCTACAAGGATTGGCATGAGATGTTACCGTTTGCTTTGCATGGGTACCGAACGTCGGTCAGGACATCAACAGGGGCAACTCCCTTCTCTCTAGTGTACGGCATGGAAGCAGTCCTGCCTGTTGAAGTAGAGATTCCTTCACTGCGCGTGATGATGGATGTCAAGCTGGATGAGGCTGAATGGGTGCGTGCTCGTTACAATCAGCTATGTCTAATTGAGGAAAAGAGATTAGCGGCTATCTGTCATGGTCAGCTTTATCAGAGGAGAATGAAGCGGGCATTCGACCAACGAGTACGTACTCGAGAGTATCAAGTGGGAGAGCTTGTATTGAAGAGGATCGTTCCTCCAGGTTCAGATAACAGGGGCAAGTGGACCCCAAACTACGAAGGACCATTCATAGTGAAGAAAGTATTCTCAGGAGGGGCACTGATGCTCACCACTATGGATGGAGAAGACTTCCCATCCCCTGTCAACTCGGACGCAGTTAAAAAATACTTCGCATAAAGAGACCCGCTGGACACAAAAACAGAATGTAAGTCCAGGCAAGAAAAGGGCATCCCGGCGAGCTAAAAACAGAATAAAAAGCTCGGGCAAAAATTAGGGAAAATAAACAAACAAAAAAATGTACACCCGCTGAGTTGAAAAGCCACATTGGACAGCTCAGGCAAAAAAAGGGTATCCCGGTGGATTGAAAACCCGAGAGGGCGATCCACGCAAAATAAGGGAATAAGCGAACAACTGTGATCCAAGTTATCTGAACCACGTCATCGTTTCGTACGGTTTGACAATATCGGAAAGATAGGAAACAGTCCCCTCGTCTTCTCAGAAAGCCAAAGCAGAATGGAGAGTCTTGAAGACATGCAGGTCATAGCAGAAATGGAACTCCTTGGAATGCCGTGTACATGACCATTAGGATAGTTTCTTTTCTCAATTTTTATAGTGGCTACCTCTTTCCAGGTGGTTGCTTCCTGATGTAAATCTTTGCCTATTTAGAGGCCATTCAATAAAAATAACATTCAGTCAAAAAGCTGTGTGTGTTTATTTTTGTTTGCAAAATGTCCTGAATTTTTGGCAAAAATAGCATTGCATCTAAACATGGTGATAATCTTGAAAAGAAAACTGACATGCAGGGAAACTGTAACCCTCTTTGAGTGTCGGGTGATAATGGATGAACAGATCACGCCATGCAAATCCCCGGGACACACGTGTGTTTTCTGTTGTTGCAGGTTGCGGGATGGCGTCACATCAAGCAATCTACTCTTCCCCAGTAGAGTATTTCCCCAAGCAGAGATTTCTTCTCCAGCAGGTAGCTGAAAGCCTGACTTGTCTAAATGGATATTTTCCTCCAACTAAGTCTTGGCAGCAGCCCAAGCAGGTTCTTCTTCCCAAGTGAAGTAGTAGTCCATTCTTCCCCAGCGGAGTGTGCCTAGCAAGTACCTGAGAGCATGTCATCATCAGAGGTGGAATTAACAGTATTTTATCATCAGCAAGAGTCCTTCCCAGTAGGCGTGATTGAGGGCCTGATATCCCCTCAGAGTCTTGAATCATCGGATGCTCCCCCCAGCCAGAGTATTTGCCCAGGAAGTTTCCCCCAGCCAAGTCTGAAGATGATCTGTCCTCCCACAGAGTTCATATTTGATTTTCACCTCCTTCCGTGAAATATTCCCCAGCAGATTTGCCCTATTGTTGGTTTATTTGATGATGCAGCCAGGTATTCATCACCTCAGTCGGAGTGGGTATCCAGACCTCTTGACTTTTTCTCCCCTGCAGAGTTGTATCTCTTGTTGCCGATCAGGCATTCGTTTATTGCCCGTCTGCAATCTTCAACACTCGTATGTGTTATCCCTAAGCAAGTTTCCCCAGCGAGGACATATCACTGCTTTATGGTTGCTCGACTGCATCTTTCAACACTCGTCTGTGTTAGCTCGGTGTTGCTGTTTGCTCGTCTGCAATTTTCGGCATTCGTCTGTGTTTTGAAGTGATTACCTTATTATTGCTCGTCTGCAATTTCCAGCACTTGTCTGTGTCATGGTGCCTCCGTTGTTGCCCGTCCGCAACTCCTCAACACTCATCTGTGTTCTGAGATGATATTTGCTGTTGCTCGTCTGCAACCTTCCAACACTCGTCTGTGTTTGGTATTGGATCCTTCGCTGCACTCGTCTGTGCCTTGATATGTATTCTCTGTTGTTGCTCGTCTGCAACTGTCCAGCACTCGTCTGTGTGTGTTTGAAGCTCGTCTGCTTTTATCCCCCAGAAGTCGTTTGTGTTCTGAAGCTCGTCTGCTTTGCCTGGATACTCGTCTGTATCATCCTCAGCACTCGTCTGTGCTAGCTTGCACCTGAATGTGAAGATTTGTCGTTCATCCTGATATTGCTGTTGCTACTTCAAATGCTCGTCTGTGTTTGAACTTCTGGTATTCGTCTATACCAGTGGCTGATACTCGTCTGTATCATCGCCTGAAGCACTCGTCTGTGTTTCTCAGATCATCGTCCGATACTCGTCTGTATCTTTGACTATTGGCACTCGTCTGTGTTCTCTTGATGATCATTCAATACTCGTCTGTATTGAAGAGGTTTAAAATCCTGACAGTGGGAATTAAATGTCGAAATGGTTACCGGGCCTGGCGTAACAGGTAAATCCGAGGGAGGCTCGTCCGTCTCAAGCACCAATTATTATGGTTGCTGCACCTGGCGTAACAGGTTTGCTCAGAAGACTCGTCTGTCTTATGCCATATATCCGCGGATAATATATGAGGAAGGTTCGTCTACCTTGATTGCATGTCTATCCCACAGACTTATATGCATTCCCGGAGCCTGCGTAAGGGTTATCCGAAGAAGACTCGTCCGTCTTATTCCACTTATCTGCGTAAGGATTAGTGAAGGAGATTCGTCCATCTCAGGTTACTTTGAAGATCCTTAAGGGGCTCGTCCGCTCTCTGTACCTGGCGTCACAGGTCATGCGAAGACTCGTCTGTCAGCATGATAGTATTCCAGATATCAGTTTCAACTTGGAAGAAGCTCGTCTGCTTTTTCTCTCCTTCTTATCCCCAGAGCGTCATCTGGTTGGGTTTATTTCCCAGTGTTGCATTCTTCGTCAGAGTGCAAATTTCAGGTCTTCTTGGTATTCAATCACAGTTTATCTTGAATGTCTGATAGCCGTTGCTCTCATCCTTTTCAGATTAACAGTTGATTGAATAGGGGCAGCTGTAACACCCCAAATTTGCCCTCTTCTTGTTTAGCATCGTCATCATGAGCATACCATATCCTTATCATTTTGCATAGAAAAATGAGGCATAACACTCGCATGTTCTAGCATAAGGCATATGATCGGTCATCTGGGAAAATCCGAACCTGCAAGGCAAAATCAAGAGCATGGTGATCTGGCAAGAATCTCACAGGATCATTTTGCACAAGCCTGGTATCATGTTCAGAGCCCTAGAAAGAGAAGATGGATCAAAATTTGCTTGAAACGGTTGGTGCAGGTCTATTTTTGAAGGTTCCCACCGAAGGGAGGGAAATTCAAATTTTTCATGCGTTAACCGGTTAACGCATATGGTTAACCGGTTAACAGCTGCGAAATTTGAATTTCCAGCAGCAATTTCAGCATGTGTGTTTTGGCTTCATTTTCCAATTTTCTGATTTTTATTCATTTGAATTAAATTTGAATTTGAGAGAAGGATCTAGAGCATTTATCCAAGCCTCATTCCTACCCTAAATCCAAATCACTTTCTAAGCTAATCCCAAACCATAATTTTGGATCCCAAACCAAAATTTTGGGCCCCAAACCTAAATCATATTTATTCCATTTCCTTCCAAACCAAAGGGCTCTCACTCATTTTTCACTCTCATTTCTGAATTTTAATTCCTCTCACTCACAATTCTCTCACTTTTCTCTCCCAATTTTCCAAATCACTCAAAGTTCCTCTTTGAAGATCACACAACCTTGCCTTGAGGTGTGTAGATCTTGGAACTAAGCTTCCATTCATAGCTTCTTTGCATCTTTTTGCTGGTTTTATTAGAGATTCAGATCTGGTTTGAGATCTAGAAGTGCTTTTGGATCCAAAATTCTGCATCAAGAGCTTGTTCTTGCATTTATTTTGCATGGAGTGTGGAGCTTAGCATCGGATCTTCAAAGTTTTGCGCGAGATCTACTGTTTTCAGCTCAATCAACAATTACCAAAGCATACCTCAGCTTTGTAGGTTGGTTAATTTCAGATCTAGCTCTGTTTTTAGCTTATTTGCATGCTTGTGCTTTAGATCCACCATGTGCTTGTGTATTTGCTTGTGTTGTTTGATTTGATTGGTTGATTTGTATCCGGATCCGAATGTTATTGTTCATGAGCTTAATGATATGGATTAATGTGAATTGATCTATTTTTCCATGTGTAATTGATTGCTGGTCTGGTGCAAGCTTATTTGAATAAGCTGTTTTGAGATGCTGTTTTCTGCAGGATTTGCTGCTGTTTTATCAGTGTTAACCGGTTAACGTATATGGTTAACCGGTTAACGCACCTGTTTCATGTGTATTTTGTGCAGGTTTGAGTTGGTTAACCGGTTAACGCATTTGGTTAACCGGTTAACACTGAAGCAGAATGACTTTTTAGTGTTGTTTTGAGCTTGTTTGATCCCTTTGCTTGTTCTAATTGCCATGGATCATTGCATGATCATTAAGCATGATATTTTAGGGTGATTTGCTTGCTGATTGATGTATGCTTTCATGTTTTCGACGCGTAAGTCGTGTACTTGCAATGTTTGGCATGATGTTTGATTTTTGTTCACAAGAACCTTTGAGCATGACTAATTCCATGATTGTGTTGGTCACTTTGCTGGATTTTTTTGTGCATACTAACCTTGCAGGGGCTATGGTAAGTGAGAGATGTGGGAATTGAGTTCCACACCTCCAATTCTCATCTTCCTCTTATGTTTATGTTACTAACCCTTTGTTGTTGGGCTTAGGCCTTTCTCATCCCTTCTTCTATCTTCTTCTTTTTTCCTTCATTAGGATAGAAACCTCACTAACCTTTAGGACTTCCATGCATGTGAATATTTAGGATTATTTTAGTCCCCTTTAGAATTTTTCCTTTAAGATCCTTTGGTGCTCTCTCTTCTCATCTTCAAACTTAATTCTAATTCATTTAATAAAGGTTGAGTACTTTCATGTGACATGAGACTTTGCTATGAGATGCTCACATGCGTTCCATTTCGGGGCGAGGTGTGAGTTATCACTCGTGGTGGATAGGTCTTAACATGAGTACCTCACAAAGAAAAGCTAAAAAAAACACTTCTTAATCAAAACCACAAAAAACACTTAATAATGATAATAGGTTAGTGTGCTTGAGCCTTCACTTGTGGGACTAGCTTTGGGGATTTCCTCCATAGATAGGTGTGCCTCTTGCGCATTCCATTTCGGGATGATGTGAGATGTACACATCCCATTGAGTAAGACTTAGGTACACTCACCTATGCAAACTTTCACTCATAAAAGCTTCTAAAAAACACCAAACAAACAATAAACGTCTTTCCTTCGGGAATTCTTTTCTCATCTCCTTCGCTCCGTACGCGAACTTGCTCCTACTTGTCATTTTGCAAGACGGTTACGCACTCGTCGTCCGAGCCTGCAACACCTGAGCAATGGCATAGGCAGTTCAAGCCTTAATTCTCAAGCATTTTCCTTTTAGTACCCCTAGTTAGGGGAACTACGGCGTCTCTGATCCTCATTATCCCGATGAGGTACGTAGGCAGCGGGGTAGGGCCCGTTCGAGCACAATCTTTATTTTCCCTACATTTTTCCTTTTCTTTTCTTATTCTTTTCCTTTCTCATTTTTCTTTTCCAGTTCATTTTCTTTTCTTTTGCTGCAGTTTTCATACCCTCACCCTTTGAAACAGTTTCTTTTGCAAGCGTGGATCCCGTCGGGTACGGCGGACGATCTGGGTGCTAATACCTTCCCAGGTCGTAACCGACTCCCGAGCCCAGTCTCTTTGGTTCGCAGGACCTGTGTCCTTCCTCTTTCTTTCTTCTGGTTTGTGCAGCATTACCATTCCCTCTCTTCGGGATAAAAATGCCTGGCTGGCGACTCTATTCTTTTTCCGCGCCACTTTCGCGTTTGTACCAGGATGGAAATCCCGGGAGCGACACTTGTCTATGTTCAAGTGTATGACTCGTCTGGCTCGAGTGCTAACTATCTTGCATTAGACGGAAGAAACAAGTTCTCGTTTGTGAATGAGGGTGATGAGAAAAGAATCCCGGAGGAGACGATTATTGTTTGTTTTTTTGTGTTTTCAGTTTTGTTATTGTTTTTGGTGTTTTTCATAAGTTAATGAGCTTAAGCCTAATTCAAGACCTTGTAAACTCATTATATCCTCCCTGATTAGGGATAATGAGCCTACTTAAGTATGAGATAAGCATCTCAACTTAATTACCATGATGTAGGATTAATATCATTAACCTACATGTGATTAATTAGATGTTTTTGGGTTTTTGTTTAGTGTTAAGTAATGAGTTTAATCTCTAATCACGGATTATTGAACTCATTACACCATCCTAATAGAAGGATAATAGATGAGCACACTTACGCTGAGGAAGATACCTCAACTTAATCCATGGTTAGGGATTAAATTCATTATATAACAAGCCTTTATTAAATGGATTTTAGTTAAGGGATGATATTAAGAAGTGGATTTTATGATTTGTAAGACAACTTGAGGGGGACTTGTCCATTAAACACTAGGGTTAGTCCCTCTTAACCATAAGGAAGAGATAGAACCCTAGTGTAAGGCTCAAGTTACAAGATAAAGTCTTGGTAATTATTAAGTGATTTGATTAAGAGGTTTAAACAAATTAAAGTTTTAACACTTAGGATTAAAGTTATACACTCCATCCGAAGAGAAGGATGCATGCATAACCCTAATTCCAAAGTCCTAAAACTTTAAGAGTTTAGTCTCTGATTATTGAGATGAGAAGAGAGGCTCAAGGAGACTCAAAGGTAAAAGACTAAGGGGGACTATACACAACCCTAAAAGTTATCATGCTTGGATGTCCTATGGTTTTTTAGGCTTAAGAGAAAAGATCTTCAAGGCCACCAATGAAAGAAGCAGATGAAAAGAGAAGGAAGGAGAAGAATAAGTTACTTACTTCCTGAAGAAGATAAGTAACTTAAAGAAAGAAAGTCAGAAGGATGGAACACAAGTGAACAAGTTCACTTCAAATACATGTAAATATGCATATGAATGAGATAAGAAGAGGTGGGAGGTGAAGGCAAATCCACCTCCCTGAACAACTTACCAAAGGTACCTTAAAGTGTTAGTACGAATGCATAAGACATAAAGCATGAAGAAATGAATTGAAATGAGATGCAAATACCAAAGTTGGAAGTGATTATGCAATGCAAATGGCATATGAGATGATGCAAAGCCATACAAGATGCATATGAATGATCATACAAAGATGAGATGTCATGAAAGCATGTTTAGAAACTTGAAAACACTTGGATGTTTATGAAATATAATGAAGGCAAGACATGGAAAATGAATGAATAAATGATCAAACAATGTTCTAGCATGTCTTAAGATGTCTAATATGTCATATGAATGCTTGAAATTTCATGGCAAGTTCACGTGATGATATGCAAAGGTGAATGCAAATGAACATGAGAAATTAGGGTTTCATGGATGTATGAGATGCAAATGACCAAAACAGAAGCAATCAACATGATAAAAAATTGAAATCAAGCTCAATCAAACTCTAATCCCATATTAGGTCACACCCCAAAGGATAAGGTCAGAAGCTAATCCTATTTAAAGTTATGATTTTTCTAAGTTTGCTAGAGTTTTTGGATGATTCTTAAGGGAAAATGCAAATCAAATTGAAAATGCAAGATAAATTCATGAGGAAAATAACCTAGGAACTACATGCAATATGTGAAACAATGCAAACAGAATCAAGTTCAAACTCTTCATGGTTAGGCAGAAATGAATTTTTCAAGTTAGGGCTAGAAAAATGTGATTTTTAAGAACCCTAATTCAAAGAAATTGTGAAATTATGATCAAACCTAAAAAGAAATTTGTATGAAGAGTTTGAAAATGTTTCTAAATGTATTGGAATGGTTCGTGATTTTTTTGGTGATTTTTAGAAACCTAAATGTATTTTTAATTAATTAAAATCCATTAATTAATTAAAAATAACATTTAAATGTTTTAAAAATACCTTTATAATGCAAAAAATAAAATAAAAATCATTTTTGGGTTGAGAAAAATATTTGGATCAGAAATGCAAAAGATCAAATTTTTGTGATGTTTTTAGCTATTTTAAATAAAATATGCAAAAGAAATGAATAAAAATGAAATAAAATGCAATTAAATAGAAAAGTCAGCGTATCCAGTGGTTGAGATTTGAATGAAAAATGAGGGAATTGAGTGGCGCGCGTTTGTGTGGCTAGGATTCATTCTGGAAAAATTTGAATTAAACCTAATTAATTAAACTAATTAACTGATTAGGGTTTTAATGAACATATCCAGACCCTTCACCCACGCGCGAAGATCAAATCCTACGACCCACATTTAAACTAACCCTTAAACCCTAATTAGAGCCCTAAGCATTTTCAGGTGACCGGAGCTTGCTCCGATCATCTTCTTTGGCAAGACACTCAACCTAACTTCTTCCCTAGGCTAAATCAAACCTTTTAAAGCTCTAGAAATGATCCTCTAACATCCCTAAATATGAATCCAGCATCAAATAACATTTATCACTCAAGAACAACATGATTCGAAGCAAAACGGAAAAACATTCAAAACTTTCAGAAGTTCAATACATGCTTGATTCTTAACCATTTTCAAAAATAAACATATCAGGATGATCAGTGCATCATGTAGAAGCATTTAAGAACTTAAAATAAGAGTTCTGGAAAAATTGTTCTTCATGGTTACCTGAGATGAAGCTTTCAATTCCTGAGCTTTATGGCCTCTTTCTTGGTTTAAATCACCTCCACTGAACCTCCTGATGATGTTGCAATGCTTAGAACAAGTTTGTATGGCCTGGTTTATGCGTTTCAGTTCCTCTGCACCAAGAATCGTGTTTTGGTTTGTCTGTGTTTTAGGGCTTTTCAGTGGGTGGTTTGTGTTCTATGAGTGATTTGAAGATGATTGGTGAAGTTTGTTTTGAAGTTTGATGGCTGTGTTTTGAGTTTCAAAGAGATGAAGCTCTATGGTGATTTTTGGGATTCTGAGTTGAGAGAGTTTGCAGGCTTGTGTGTTATGTGTTTTATGTTCCTTAGGGTTTGTATAAACCAATAGGAGTGATCAGAAGAGTTGGTGTGGCCTAGTGTGATTGGTATGGGCAAGTTGCAAAAAAGTCAAATTTGTGTACTTGGAGGTATGGGTCATGGCAGGGCTGGTTCAATGGGGTGTCTGGCCTCAGCAAGATTCATGGAGAGCCATAGAATTTGTTTGATGCAGCTGGCACAAGTGGATGGAAGGATCCAAGGCATTTTGCAAAGTTTGTGAGTTTTGGCCCTTTTGAGATTTCTTGAAGATCAAGTCATGAAAACAATGCAATATTGGGCTAATTCTGATCTTTGGAAGTTTCCTTGACATGTTATGATGCATAGAAGTTGATTAGAGGTCATAAAAAGGCTTGGCAAGTGAAATTGCAAAATTCCCTCTTTGGCATGAACTTGAAAATTATAGGATTTTTGCCAACTTTGAAAGGCCATATATTGAGTTCTAGGATGAATCAAGACATGTTCTAGTAATTTTTGAAAAGGGAAAGACCTAATCTATAACTTTCATGTCCAAGAATTTTTCATTTGAAGCACTTTTGGTCATGAAAGAGGAGGTTGAAAATCTTTCCCAAAATGGAAAGTTTGCATTTCAAGTCATTTCCAAAAATGACAAGTTTGCATTAGGCTCAAAATTCTTCAACTTTGTGAACTTCCAACCAATTCTAAGATCAAATAAAGATCATACAGACTTAAAATTATGATGATGACCCTTTAGTACCCTTGTTGGGGGCCTCAGATGCCCTGATTTTGACTTTACTTGCTCAAGAAGTTACCTAATGATCAGATGACTTCCACAATGAATTTATTCATCAAACTTGGTACACATGATCCTTATAACATATTAAGAACATTAGAAACAAGAATGACCAAAAAATTTGGAGTTAAGGCCTTTGAAACCAAAACCCTAATTCTGGTCATCTGTGTAGGAAAACCCTAGCTCTGCTTCCATGCCTTTGCCATTCTTTGTGATCTCTTGACTTTCATGAACTTTGGGGAGCATATTATGATCATAGAACACACATGGACCCTATTGGAAAGCTTTAAGACCATTGGGATGGCTCAGATTGATTCTTGGATTGCTCAGATCACAAACCCTAGATGCAGATGAAATTGAACTATGCAGATGAAGCAAATATGCAATATGAGATGTAATGCTTATGCCTAATGAAAAAATGAAAGATCACAAGCCATGGTGTGAGAAAAATTGAGGGAAAATTTGTGGTTTTTACAATAAGCCTTCAACTTGAACAACACAACAACTTCGGCAACACAAAACAACGTAGACAACATGAGCAACTCATACGACATAAACAATCAAAGTAAACAACTTATACAATAAGGCAGCTTAAAATCAACTCTGGCCTATAAAGCCTTCAACATAACAACTTTAGAATTATTCTGTAAACCGGAAACATATAACAATTTAAATGTACCTGCAAATCGACTATACAACACATTTTCGACAAAACAACGTAATAAAAACCAAATTTTAATTTACCCGACCTACCCCGATTAATTTCGTTAAATTCCGGGAAACTTTGTTTTTCACCTAATTCGGTTAAACTGACTAAACCGACATTGTTTCTAACTTTCTGCGACTTATCACAAATTTATTATAAATATAAAAAATCATGCATTCTGATAACTAATTTTCTGTCATAGACGCATACTACTGATTCTGCTAAAATTCTAGTTTTATAATTTTCTGTCAAAATTCCAACAATGCGTTTATTTTTAAAACTGTTTATTCTGGAATTTAACCGATTCTGGATTCTTGCAAAAATCTACTACTTCATAACCTAACACTAGTCATCATTATAAGAAATAAACTAATTAATTCTAACCACATGATTAGTATAATATTAAGTATAACAATTAAGGATTACTTAAGTAGTGGTATGATAAGAAATATGGTGGCCACTTTTCAATGTGGCTCCTGCCACATATCAAAGTGGCTTGCGCCACTTATATGTATTTCACGTGGCTCCCTCCACTTCCTAAAGTGGCTTGCGCCACTAGGTATCTCCACCTCCATTACCGATCTCTGCAACTTCTATTCATCGTCCCCAATCACAGTTATTCCAGAATCCATTCAATACAAAATTATCAAAAATAATTCAACATAATCAAAAATAACTTTTTAATCAACCAAAATCAGGATCGGACAACCAATTTTATACCGGCAACCATTGCAACAACAAAATACAGATTATTCATAACAATATTGAAATCAACAAAATACATAACAACCTAAACTACCCAAAATTTGATATTATTTATCAAACCCGATTATAAAGATCGAACCCCACCCTTAACTTAATCGGTGGCCGCTTCGAATCTCCGATCGACTTTTCGTTTTGATTTCCGATGGCGACTTCTCGTAACCGTTTTCTCCACTTTTCCTCGTTCTCCCATTTTCACAATTTCCTCTTCTTACTGATATTCCTTATTTTCTTCGTCTGACTAAATCCCTTTTGACCAATTCCTCTTTTCCTTTTTTTATTAAAATAATAATAATAATAATAATAATAATCCAATTAATAATCAACTAATGGGCCTAATTCTTAAACCTCCCTTTAATTGCTAATTCCGACGAAATTCAAGCCCATTAACCAACACGCTCCATTAATTCAATAATACCACTCGTAATATTATTCCCTCGACTTTATGACTTATATTCCAACTTCACGATTTAATTCAGCACAACGCCAAATCAACCGAATAATAATTCACAAATAAATACTTATTCCCGACTTAATCTATTAACTATCGATTATCAATAAAATGGTCCAAACAATTCTAACAACATATCCAACAATACCCGGAGAATATTCCATATTGTATTCCACAACTTATATCAACTTAATTAATTAAATTTGACTTAAAAAAACTTCTAATTATCAACATAATACTCCGATAAATTCGGCCATCAACACAAATCGATACAATTCCACACAAAACAATTCAAATCGACAAAGATACTCAAATCAACGCGAATTACCACAACATACCATAATTATATTTAATTAATAATTAATTAAATAAATGGGTGTTTCACTCAACATCATGGTAAATGTCAACTCAACCACTCGAGAGAAAAATTCTAAAGATAGAGATTCCATTACTGTGGGTATTTTTGGTCATTTAAATTCATTTTTCTTCAAACTGTATGGATATCCTAAGCCTTCTCCTCAACCTAGATCTAATCAAAACATTCCTACTAAGAGAAAACAATGGATTCCTATGGTTGTTGCTACCAGTTTGATAAGTCACACTTATTTCAGAGTCCTATCTAAAGATGATTGGTACTTTGACAGTGGTTGCTCTAGACACATGATTGGGATTGAAAATATGTTGGTGGATATCGAATCTCCTTCCACCGGCTATGTGACTTTTCGTGATGGAGAAAAGGGTGAAATTAAGGGGGTTGGAAAACTAAATTGCTCAAGAGTTACAAATCTTGATAATGTGCTGCTTGTTAAAGGATTAACTGCCAACTTGATTAGCATCAGTCAACTGTAATCAAGGGCTCAATGTTAACTTCACTAAATCTGAATGCTCGGTCACAAATGAAAATAGTGAAGTCCAACTTCTATATGTTCATAAGTCCCTATATCTTTTATAATAACCAATAAAGTAGTTTCTCAATGTTCATAAGTCCAGCTTCTTTTCATTTTTCCTATAATGCCTTGTCTCAACCAAACATCCTCATATGTGAAAATGGATCAAACTAGGTTTTTTCCCTATCCAAAGCTCATAAGGTGTTTTGGAAGCTGCCTTGGTTGGTACTCTATTCAGAATATAAGTTGTAGTCTTTAGTATCTCTCCCATAATGACTCTGGCAAGGTAGAATGACAAATTAAACTCTTTAACATATCCCTAAGAGTCTGGTTTCGTATTTCAGCTACACCATTCATGCTAGGTGACCCTGTCATGGTGTACTGTGGGACGATTATGCATTCCTCCAGGTATTTGGGAAAAAGAATAAAAACTTTGTTCAGTTGAACCTTTATATCTTCCATAATATTCATCGTCATTGTCAGATTTGACACTCTTAATTATTTTGGTGAGTTGATTCTCAATTTCAGCCTTAAATAATTTAAACACATCCAATGATTGATACTTTTCATGTATAAGAAACATGAATGCATATCTAGATTAATCCTCCATGAATGATATAAAATATTGTTAACTGTTGCAAAAAGGTGTATGAAATGGTCCACATATATTCGTATGTATCAATTCTAAGACATTCATAGCTCTATATGCCCCAAATTTCTTTATTTTTTTATGCTTACCTTTAACGCATTCAACACAAACATGAAAGTTTGTGAAGTCAACAAAATCCAAAATTCCCTGACATTAGTCGTTCAACTCTATTTTTAGAGATGTGACCTAAGCGCTTGTGCCATGATGATCATGAATTGCTATCATCAATTTTACGTTTAGTACCATGTGATTCCACATTTAAGGATTATCCATAGGTAGCTATCATGTCCAACAAATATAAATGACCATGACTCATAATTAAACCAGTTCCAACAATATATGAATCGAAATAAAACTTGAGTTCATGATTTCCAAATGAACATAAATAACCTGATTTGTCTAAATAAGAAATCAAAATTAAATTGCATCTGAATGATGGTGCCACAAGAGTGTGTTTCAAATCCAAATAAAATACAATACACAATAATAATCTAAAATTCCATATAGCTTCCACCTCTATCAACTTTCCATATCCAACGTATCTTTCAGCTTCATTTGCCTTCCGGTAGCTCGGGAAACCCTTCATTAAAACAATGATGTTAGTAGTTACACCGAAGTCTAGCCACCAAGTGTTTCTAAATGCTAAATCTAAATTGACCCGAGAACATTACAAAACATTTGCAGCTTTATTCTTGGACTCATAAGTTTTATTTCTTTTACCTTTGTTCTTAGAGGTGTTTCTAGAATTGAGTTTGTTGATTAGAAATTAAAGTAGATGTTTCAGAAAAATATAGGTGACTAATGAAAATTTTGGGAGGTCATGAATAACAACTTGAAGTTGCAATTGGGCAACATTAGACCTTATTTTTAGAAGAGTTTTTATGAAGTTAAGCATACACATACACATACATACACATTACCACAAATCTATTTTATGGTAATCTACGTGGATCAATATCAAGAGCTGCTTTAAGACGTATTGCTAAAGAGTTTCAAAGGTTTGAGTATATGATGGTTATTTTTCCTTTTAAAATAGTGAGCATGTTGACCAACCAAGCATGCTCTAATTCTCAAATATTTCAAAGAAGCCATGAACACAAAATTCTCAATCTTCTTATTATCAATCATCTCAAAAGCATACTTATAAGAAGCAATCATCTAAGTAGTAATTATCTCAGAATCAATTCATGTTTCAATTTATTGAACATTTTAGGCCATATATTGTTGGGGAGATTCGGGGGACCAATGAGGGAGTATTTCTACTTGGGACACGCCTTTGTGAGGAACACACCACATATCCACCTAAAACCTTAAGGTGATAGGTGTGTGGATTATCTCACTTATATAATGTTCAATCTTCCCTTTTTCAAATCAATGTGAGACTTCTTCCTCAAACTTGATTCTCAACATTCCCCCTTAAGTGTGAGTCTATCACAATGCTCCCCCTGAAGTGGAAGCTCTCTCTTCCACATACACTTGTATCACTATTGACACTCTTCAACGGAACACCTTCTACCCACCACATGCAGTAGGTATTTTGATACATGAAAGTTGGTCCCTTCACTCGAAACTAATGGCTCATGATACCACTCTTGGGGAGATTCGGGGGTCAACGAGGAAGCATTTCTACATGGGACACACCTTTGTGAGAGACACACCACATATCCACCTAAAACCTTAAGGTGATAGATGTAACACCCCATTTTTAATATTTAATCGTCGGGTAATTTTGTTGTTCTGTTGGCCTTAGTTAAGGCGTATGTCCTATTATTTTTGGTGTTATGTCCTAGTGGGACGGGTACAATCGGGTGCGATTAGTAATAGAGAGGGTGCGAATGTTAATAAGACTATTTATTTATTATTTTTATTATTATTAATTATTTTATAAAATCAATATTAGTAAATATTAGAATTAAAATTAATATTATTAATAACTGGATTAAGGGGCAGTTTAGTAATGTGTTAAGGGAGGGTTAATAGTGAATAAGTAAAAACAGAAAAATTAGTAGAAGGATTGATCGTGAAAAATTGGTGAGAAGAGCAAAGGGGCTAGGAAGGAAGAACTTCATCTAGGGCATTCAACCTTAAGGAAATTCACAAGAATTGTTCCAAAATTCAAGGTAAGGAGGGAGAACGGTATAAATTCAGGTGATTTAACATGATGGGTAGTTGAGGGTATCCTTCCCTCTTAAGGATCTTTGTTATTGTTGTTGTTTATGACGAATATGTGGCTTGCATGATGTTTGTACGAATTTTTGTTTATGATGATTGTTTGATGATGATCTGTTGATATGATGATATTATTGTTCTAATGAATCCATGAAAAATGATGAATATTGTTGTTGTTGATGAAACTGAATGAATTGTAGATCTAGAATGAAAATTAAACGGAATATAGTAACATAGGTGAAAGATGGATGAAAATCGGAGAGTAAAACTGGTGTAGAAACGATTTTAGGACATGTATGAATCTTGGAATCGATTGGAATGAGGTATAGTTATGAAATTATGCAGAAAACTCAGAAAACATGCTTATTCTTTCCATATGCGTATGGACTAGGCCAATACACGTATGGAGGACTTGGGATTAGGGAAAATATGTGTATAAGTAGGCCAATACGCGTAGCATGAGCGAGCTAGAATGCCAATACATGTATGTGGGGGTTAATACGCGTATTTGGGGGCGTATGGGCCCATGTCAATACGCGTATTGCCAGGCCAATACACGTATGGCCAGCGTGTGGTGCAAAAATGCGCAGTTTTGCGATTTCTCTCTCAATTTTGCGTGCGTAGCCGATTCCTTTGGTGTGAGGCATTGAGATGAATCTTAAAACATATTTAATCGAGATTTAATCTTGAGAATGAATAAATGTTGGAAATTAGGTGGATTAGTTAGTCGGAAAATCGATTAAATCGCGTGAGGTAAATATTGGTGATTATTGATGGAAATTTTGTCTTTGATCGGATGGATCATGTAGATGTATAACATGGTGAATTATACATGATGTATGCTTTTACATTGTCATGCATACATTTGTCGTTATTGTTGGGATGAATGGCCGGATGGGCGAATACGATCATTCGTACTCCATTATGGAAAGTGTTGGGATAATCATTGTTGGATGGGTGTATGTGATTATCCGTGTTTGATTGAATGAACAAAACCTGGTAACACATGCATTGTATGGTGTTGAGTCGCATTGCATATATTGATGATTATTGTTGCATAATTATTGGTGTATTTGTTGTTGTGGATTGTTGTTAAATGATGTGATGTTTGTTGCTGATTGCGTGAGAAACTACCCTGTATATGTTATATGCACCATTTATATTTGAATTTGTTTCTCACCTCTTTGTTGTTGTTGTTGTTATGTCTGCGCTTCTTTGGAAGTACAGATAATCCAGGTACTTAGAGTGCGTGGAGTCGTGTTGTAGTGTTAGAGTCTTAGGATGCTCTGATACGTAACATGGGATGAGATTTACAGTTGTTTTGTTTTATTTCCATTACGTATCTGTTTCTTGAAATTGAACTATTTGAGGATTTATTATTGAGATTGGCTTATTGCCTTCGTTGAGTTAAAAAGATTAATATTCCGTTGTTTTAATGAAGAGCGTTTTGTTGGTTATTATTGTTGAAAACGTGGCATTCCACTTTAAACTCTGGTTTTATATATATAATCATTAATTTTGTTTATTTGGGAAAGTGGGGTGTTACAATTGGTATAGAGCAGGTCAGTCCAACCGGCCAGATGTTGTGTCGAGTCAGTCCTTAAAATAGGGGTTATTGTTGTGTTCTAACCTATAGTAGTTGTGTTTGATGTGATTGTATGGTAGGAAGGAATGATGTTGCACTTGCTACTGCTATGCAAGCCATGGCACAAGCTGTTGTGAGCATTGCTTCAGCTGCGAGGAATGTTGAATTTCGTTATCTGGATCAATTCAGAAATAACAAGCCGCCTAAGTAAGAAGGAGGTATTCTGGATCCAGAGGTTGCACAAAAATGGATGAAGGCAATTGAGAAGATCTTCAGGACCATGGGGTGCACTGATGATCAGAAGGTAAGGTTTGTACTCACATGCTTGAGGGAAAAGCTAAAGTCTGGTGGGACAACAGTCGCCAAAGTTTGGAAGTTGCAGGTACTGCTGTTACTTGGACAGTGTTTCATGGTGAGTTTCTGGAGAAGTATTTTCCGGAAGATGTTCTCAGTGCTAAAGAGGTTGAGTTACTCGAACTGAAGCAGGGTGCTATGATCGTGGCTGAGTATGCTGTGAAATTTGAAGAGTTGGTATAGTATTGTACTCATTATAACACTGAAGAGGCTATGACTTTGAAATGTTAAAATTTGAGAATGGGTATCATCCTGAGATCAAGCAGGGAATTGCTTGTCAGAAGATCAGGAGTTATCCAGAGCTGGTGAGTGTGAGCAGAATCTATGATAATGATAACATGGCTCGTATCGCTCACTATAAAGCGGTGAATGATAAGAAGGGTAAGCACGGGTTTGGGGGTACTCCTTATAATGTTCCAGCTGATAAAGGTAAACAAAAAGCTATTGCTAACAAGAAGCCAAGTGAGGGAGGGGAAAATCCAAATCCTGTGAAGTATTTCAGATGTCGAAACACAGGTCATCATGCTAATACTTGTCAAAATGAAGTCAAGAAGTGCTTCAAGTGTGGAAGGACAGGTCATGCGGTAGCTGATTGTAGAGCGACTATGCCTACTTGTTTCAATTATGGTGAAAAGCGACATATCAGTACAACTTGTCAGAAACCAAAGAAGACCCAAGGAACCAGTGGTAAAGTGTTTGCATTAGTGGGAGCCTAGTCCACTAAAGAAGAGCATTATGTTAAAGGTACTTGCCTTATTAATAATACTCCTTTGGTTGCTATTATTGATACAGGTGCAACACACTCGCTTATTTCTGTTGATTGTGTGAAGAGATTAGGAATTGTTCCATCTACTCTAGAACGAAGAATGACTATTGAAACTCCATCGATTGGCTTTGTGGTTACATCGTTAGTATGTATGAAGTGTCCGATCAGTATTTTTTACAGGGATTTCTCTGTGGATTTAATTTGTTTATCGCTCGGTAGTATAGAGGTTATTCTGGGGATGAACTGGTTGGAATTCAACCGGGTCTATATTGACTGCTATTGGAAGAAGTTGTTGTTTCTTACTCCTGAAGAGGAAGCGTTGGCTAATTCGTTATCTACGAAATAGTTGAGGACCTTGTTGGAAGATGCGGCGATGATGTTTGCATTATCCACATCATTATCTGTTGAAAGTAAAATATCGATTATGGGGTTGCCAGTTGTGAATGAGTTTCCGGAAGTATTTCCTGATGATATTACGAAATTACCTCTGACAAGAGAAGTTGAGTTTACTATTGATCTTATTCCTGGTACAAGGCTTATTTCTATGGCGCTGTACAGGATGTTTGGATCAGAGTTAGTTGAGTTGAAGACTCAGATTGGTGAATTGCTTGATAAGAAGTTTATTAGACCAAGTGTGTCGCCGTGGGGAGTTCCAGTGTTGTTGGTGAAGAAGAAAGATGGTATTATGCGTCTATGCATCGATTACCGTCATTTGAACAAGGTGACCATTAAGAATAAGTATCTGCTTCCAATGATTGATGATTCAATGGATCAGCTAGTTGGTGCACGTGTTTTCAGTAAAATCGATATGAGGTCAGGCTACCATCAGATTCGAGTGAAAGAAGGGGATATTTAGAAGACTGCATTTAGAACTCGTTATGGACATTATGAATATGTTGTGATGCCGTTTGGAGTGTCTAATGCGCCAGGTGTATTTATGGAGTATATGAATCGTATTTTCCATTCTTATTTGGATCAGTTTATTGTAGTGTTTATTGATGATATACTTATTTATTCTAAGAGCGAAGATGATCATAAGGAACACTTGAGAGTTGCTTTTCCGGTGCTGAAAGATAACAAGTTGTTTGCTAAGTTATCGAAGTGTGAATTTTGGCTTGATAATGTAAGTTTCTTAGGTCATGTTATTACTGGTGATGGTATATCAGTGGATCCTTCTAAAGTGAGAATTGTGTTGCAATGGGAACCTCCTAAGACTGTAACAGAGATTCAAAGTTTTCTTGGTTTAACAGGTTATTATAGAAGATTTATTCAGGGATTTTCTAATTTGGCGTTATCGTTGACTCAGTTGACTAGGAAGAGTCAAGCGTTTATATGGGATGCAGCTTATGAGGAAATTTTTGAGGAATTAAAGAAGAAATTGACTACGGCGCCAATGTTGATTTTACCAAGTCCTGGTGAACCTTTTGTTGTTTATTTTGATGCGTCCAAGAGGGGACTAGGTGGTGTATTAATGTAAGGTGGTAAGGTAGTAGCCTATGCTTCTAGACAATTGAGAGTGCATGAAAGGAATTACCCTACTCATGATCTTGAATTAGTTACAGTGGTTTTTGTGTTGAAGATTTAGAGGCATTACTTGTATGGGTCAATATTTGAGGTGTTTAGTGACCATAAAAGTTTAAAGTATTTGTTTGATCAGAAAGAGCTAAATATGAGGCAAAGAAGATGGTTAGAATTTCTGAAGGATTATGATTTTAATTTGAGTTATCATCCGGGTAAGGCTAATGTTGTAGCATATGCTTTGAGTCGTAAGACAATTCATATGTCGGCGTTGATAGTGAAGGAATTGGAATTAATTGAACTATTTAAAGATTTGAGTATAGTTTGCAAGACGACACATGAGAGTGTTAGACTTGGAATGTTGAAAGTGAATAATGATTTCTTAGATATTATTAGAGAGAATCAAAGACTTGATGTGAAGTTAGTTGATTTGATGCCTTCGGGAGACAATGATCCTGAAAGTGATTTCCAGATGGATAATGCTGGTGTATTGAGGTTCTGGGGCAGAATTTGTGTGTCGGACAATGTTGATCTAAAGATAGCAATTTTAGATGAAAGTCATCGTAGTAGCTTGAGTATTCATCCAGGAGCTACGAAGTTGTATCAGGACTTAAAGAAGTTATTTTCATGGTTTGGTATGAAGAGAGATATTGCACAATTTGTGTATGCTTGTTTGGTGTGTCAGAAATCGAAGGTGGAGCATCAGAAAACTTCGGGATTGATGCAACCGTTGGAAATTCTAGAATGGAAGTGGGATAGTATTGCGATAGACTTTGTTACTAGTTTTTCGAATATGGCGAGAGGATTTGATGCTATTTGGGTGGTTGTGGACAGACTTACAAAATTTGCACACTTTATTCCTATTAATATGAGTTTTCCTTTGAGGAAGTTGGATGAGATTTACATCAGGGTCATTGTGAAACTACATTGTGTTCCATCGAGTATAGTTTCAGATAGAGATCCAAGATTTACGTCTGAATTTTGGAAAAGTTTGCAAGAGTCTTTGGGTTCAAAGTTGAAATTGAGTTCGGCTTATCATCCGCAGATGGACGGTCAGTCAGAAAGGACTATTCAGACTTTGGAAGATTTGTTGAGGACTTGTGTGTTGGAACAAGGTGGCGCGTGGGATGCTCAATTTCCATTGATTGAGTTCACGTACAATAATAGTTACCATTCTAGTATTGGGATGGCGCCGTTTGAAGCTTTGTATGGTAGAAGATGTAGAACGCCTTTATGTTGGTATGAAACAGGTGAAAATGTAGTGCTTGGACCTGAAATTATACAACAGACTACTGAGGCAATTCAAATGATCCGTGAAAAGATGAAAGCGTCTCAGAGTTGACAGAAAATTTATCATGATAACCGGAGAAAAGAATTAGAATTTGTTGAAGGTGATCATGTATTTTTTAGGGTTAATCCATTGACAGGTGTTGCTCGTGCTTTGAAATCGAAGAAGTTGGATCCTAAGTTCAATGGACCCTATCAGATTTTGCAGAGAGTTGGTACCGTTGCGTATAGGGTGGCGTTGCCTCCAGAGCTTTCGAATTTGAATGATGTGTTTCATGTGTCGCAACTTTGGAAGTATGTGTTTGACCCATCTCATGTTATTCAGAGGGATGAGGTGCATGTTAGAGAGAATCTTAATGTGGAAGCGATGCCGATAAGAATTGAGGATCGCAAGATGAAGCAATTCAGAGGTAAAGAGATTACTCTGGTGAGAGTAGCTTGGGGTGGAGCTGTTGGCGGGAGTGTAACCTGGGATCTAGAAAGCAGGATACAAGAGTCGTATTCAGAACTTTTCTTATCAGGTACATTTTCGAGGACGAAAATATTCTAAGTGGGGGAGAGTTGTAACACCCCATTTTTAATATTTAATCTTCGGGTAATTTTGTTGTTCTGTTGGCCTTAGTTAAGGCGTATGTCCTATTATTTTTGGTGTTGTGTCCTAGTGGGACGGATACAATCGGGTGCGATTAGTAATAGAGAGAGTGTGAATGTTAATAAGATTATTTATTTATTATTATTATTATTATTAATTATTTTATAAAATCAATATTAGTAAATATTAGAATTAAAATTAATATTATTAATAACTGGATTAAGGGGCAGTTTAGTAATGTGTTAAGGGAGGGTTAATAGTGAATAAGTAAAAACAGAAAAATTAGTAGAAGGATTGATCGTGAAAAATTGGTGAGAAGAGAAAAGGGGCTAGGAAGGAAGAACTTCATCTAGGGCATTCAACCTTAAGGAAATTCACAAGAATTGTTCCGAAATTTGAGGTAAGGGGGGGAACGGTTTAAATTTAGGTGATTTAACATGATGGGTAGTTGAGGGTATCCTTCCCTCTTAGGGATTTTTGTTATTCTTGATGTTTATGACGAATTTGTGGCTTGCATGATGTTTGTACAAATGTGTTTATGATGATTGTTTGATGATGATCTGTTGATATGATGATATTATTTTTCTGACGAATCCATGAAAAATGTTGAATATTGTTATTGTTGATGAAACTGAATGGATTGTAGATCTAGAATGAAAATCAATCGGAATATAGTAACATAGGTGAAAATGGATGAAAATTAGAGACTAAAACTAGTGTAGAAACGATTTTAAGACATGTATGAATCTTAGAATCGATTGGAATGAGGTATAGATCTGAAATTATGCAGAAACTCAGAAAACGCACTTATTATTGAAGGTGCGCAAAACACAAGGAAGGGGGGTTGGAATTGAGTTTTCTTATGCAACTTAAATAAACAACTTCTAAAGACAAGATAATTGATCCTGGTTTGTTTGAACTCAAACAACGTCCAGTCCACCCGCCAAGGTGATTTTGCCTCTACTGAGGTCTTAATCCACTATTCAACTATTGAATACACACACTGACCTATAGTCAATGTCCTCTTGAGTCTTCTGACTAAACTTAGTCACTCAAGGAATAAAACAACTATTACAATGATAATAAAGAAGTAACTAAAAATGCTTCTTGTCAAGCAAGGACCACTAAGTGAAAGTTACAATATATTAGCACAAATTGATTCAGTCTTTTTGCGTGAGTGTATTGCATTCCAATTCTTCAAATTGAATCCTTTATATATAGTTCTTGAATGAATGTAGCCGTTGGAGACATCTTGAGCTTAATTTAGGATATAAGTTAATACCATAACTTCCTTCCATAATCAGAGATACTTGTCTTGACCATTAATTAAAATATTCTTTAATTAATGTCTTCATTATGAATATCAACATCTTCTAAGCGGAAATCAGAGATAATAAATATTTGATGCGCAGCCAATAAACATGCCATTAAATGATGGATTCTTCATTAAGAGTATCTTCTATAAATGGCTCAATAAATCTTCTACTAATGCACGTCTGCCTTAATTGAGTTGATCTTCTACACAAGAATAAAGGTATTCATTAGAACTTCTATTCTAGCATAATAATCTTTGTTATCATCAAAACACTTAGAGGTTCAGAACCATAATTTTTCTAACAATCTCCCCCTTTTTGATGATGACAAAACATTTAGATAATGAGAATAGAGTTTAATAAGTTTAGAGGAACTCCCTTTGATTGAATAAAAATAAATATTTCTTATAAAGATTTCTTCAGATGTTCCATTAGCCTTAGCTCCCCCTGAGTTGATTACTAGACCTGTTTCTATTCTATGATCACAACTCAAATATTTTTATTAGAATATTATATGTAAGAGGCAAATCATGGTAAACTGCTATGGATCAGGATCTTCTACGTTTCTCCCCCTTTTTGTCATAATCAAAAAGAGTTGATGCAGAAAAAAATGCAATTGTATAGAAGCAAAATACGTTACCATTAATTATAAAAAAACTTGTAAAGACAAATCCAGTAGAACTTTAAAAATTTATGAAGAAGCAGAAGATAAAACAGAAACAACTAAAGCAGAAGATAAGCATAAAATCAGGAGTGCATCTTAGTAACTAAGGCCTCCAGCAAAGATTTAATCTCAGATGATGATTCCACTTGCTTGCCAAGCATTGTCTTCAATTCAGCAGTGGTTTCATCTTGCTTATCTAGGCGTTGCTTCACCATCTCATTATCCTTCTTCAGCTCCTCCAATGTTTGCAGAACAAAATTTCTTGTCAGAGGGTCTTCAACTTCTGGGGCAGCTTGATTCTCAGGAACTTTTATATTTGCTGGAGAATTAGCAGGTTCATCATCATGATCTTCTTCAGAAGGTACCAGAACCATTTGAAGTTCATAGTGTTCTTCCAGAGTTTCTGACTCTGTCCAAGGCTTATTGTCCAGCAGAAGGGGTTTATACTGTTCAATATTAGAAACAACTGCTTGAAGATACTCACAGAAATTCTGGTGAGCAATATCATAGCAGATGTCCTTGAGTCTCTTTGACTCAGTAGTAAACCACTTTCTGAAGGTAGCCCACAGAAAGTCAGAAGCAGCTGGATCTGTAAGCTCTGAGCACGCAGACTTCAGATCCTCTAACTTCAATTTCAAGACTGTTTCAAAAGCAAGTAATAAAGCAGAAATGTCTGTTCTAGAGGGCTTTGGTTTAGGTACAGGTATGGTTGTTTTGTTAGAGACTGAGGACAATTTTTGTAAAGCTTCAAAATTAACAGATGTTCTAAGTGGATTATCATGTTCAGTTTCTTCTGGAGGAGTGTCGGGGATGTTTATAAAGGCAGGTGAGTTTGGAGGTGTAGATTCATATGAGGACAGTGAACTTTCTCTTATGGGGGAGAGACTAGGAACATTTTCAGAGGATGGAATTTGGATAGATTCTGGGGGTTGAAAATTGTCAATATCAGAGAGGACATGTTGCAGGGTAGTTTGTGTTTCAGTTATAGGAGAGCGATCAATGTCAGACAGATGAGTAGTATCTATTGGAATGTCAAAATCAGAAATTGTTTGTGGTTGATTGTGTTCAGCTTCTAGTGGATAAAGTGATGATAGGATGGATGAGACAGCAGCAGATGCAGGTATTTCAGTTGGAATAGTATCATAGGATTGAGGTGGTTCAGAAGAAGGGATAGGTGCAGAAGGAATATCAACAGAAGGTAATGGGTTAGAAGGTTTTTCAGACAATTCTACATTAACTGCTTCTACTACAGAAATGAATTCAGAGTTAGAGGCAGAATTGTTACCTGATCTTCTGGTTGATTTTGGAATCTTCTGAGATGATCCTTCAACAGCCTTTCTCTTCTTGGGTCTTGCAGAGGCAACATCTGGAGTTTTCTGAGTGAGTTCAGTTGGCTTGAACATAGGGTCCACACCATGTTGCTTGCAAATATCCAAGTAATTGACCACAACCTCTGGAGGTGTGTCAGAAGAGAAGAGAGGGAAGTTCTCCAAGGGAATCTTCCTGGTGGTGATCACTTCTCTATAAGGAAGGACATGTTCTTGCTGAATAGAAGTAATAAACTTCATCTTATTCAAATTATTTGCATTCAGAGGTTTTCCAACATCTGTTTCAAGAAATTGAGTCTGCTTTAATTCTGCCAGAAAGTCTACCAGCTTGTTTTGACAGAGGATGTCAGAAATAACACGTCCTAGAGGAATCCAATCCCTCTTGGTTTTCTCCCCATCTCTAGTTTCCTTCACACTAGTTTTCAGATGTTGAAACAAGGTGTGTGCAAGGTTGATCTTCATATGTTTGGCAATGAAGTAAAGCAGAAACTGTTGATCCATATTGATATAGTCTGGAGAGTTTGTAGCCTTCCTATGACAGATTGTCCCAAGAATGATCTTGGCCCAAATTCTGAGAGGGGTCTTCAGATCCTTTATCTTATTTGAGGGTTGGCCAGAGGTGAAGATCTCCTTGGCTATCACTTTTGTATCAGACATCCTATCCATGTCACTACACTTAATACCATTGCCATCAGCTTCTATGAGTTTGGCAATGTGCTCTTCAGAAATAATTATTCTTTTACCCAACACGTACGACGTAACATGTGTGTTGGATGCAGTTGCGTAAGCCCAGAATTCCTTTACCAGTTTTCGGAAAACTGTCCCATTAAACGATCAAAGTACTTCTCCCAGCCCTGAGCTTGAACGTCCGGAAGGAGATCAAAACCATTATCCTTTAGACTGTTGAAATCCACAAATAGTTCACAAAGAACTTCCAGTTTTTCAGCAGGAGTAGTAAGAGTCTTCATAGGTTCAATGTAGAACACATCAGAGAAGTCTTTTCTTTGTTGAGAAGAGGAAGCCATTTGTTACTAAGATGAGGTTTTGAAGATTTAGGGTTTTAGAAAGTTTCAGAGAGAGAACGCAAAAGTGAGGGTGAAAGGATTTTCAGTAAAAATGCAATTAGGGTAAAAAGTGAAAGTGAAAATGAAAAGTTACTTATATAGGAAAATAATGCATTTAATTAAACGAGAAATTAGTGGGAAAAAATTAATTTTAAAAACATAATGATTATATGCAATAAATGCGGTTGACATAGGGTAAGGCGTAAAAGATTCTGGAACAGTTACCCAAGAGATTTTTGCCTTTCTGGTGTCAAGCTAGCCGTATCAGTTTCCCAGAAGATTAACAGATGTCATTCTGTAGAGGACAGTTGTCCAATGCATGTTCTGTCACTCTTCAGAGTTTGGACACTTGTTTTGATTCTGATGAGATTCCTTATAGCCTTGTTGACACTTGTTGATTTGAAGATCTGCATGTTATTCCTTTGAACAGAAGTTCTCAGAATGAAACAGTTAGAACATAGTATCTTCTGAGGAAATAATATAGAGGATAAATTACAGAACTTCTAAGAGTTAAAGACATATAATTAAAGCATTTTCATTCTGGACATAACTTCATGCTAAGGTTAGTTAGTATGAAATTAAATCTATCTTCAGGAAGGGGTTTTGTAAAAATATCAGCCCATTGGTGATTTGTATCTATGAATTTTAACATTAAAATTCCCTTCTGAGTATAGTCCCTAATGAAGTGATGTTTAACTTCTATGTGTTTAGCTCTAGAATGTAAAATTGTATTTTTAGATAAACAAATAGCAGAGGTATTATCACAGAGGATAGGTATGTTATTCTCATAAATATTGAAATCCTCAAGCTGATTTTTCATCCAGAGCATCTGAGTACTGCATCCAGCTACTGCAATGTATTCAGCTTCTACAGTTGATAATGCTATGGTTGACTGTCTTTTGCTAGACCAAGAAATTAGATTATCTCCCAGAAATTGACAACTTCCAGAAGTACTTTTTCTTTCTGTTCTGTCTCCAGCAAAATCAGCATCACAATATCCTACAAGTTTATACTCTTCTGATCTTCTGTAATACAGACCAAGATTAGTAGTACCTTTCAGATATCTAAAGATTCTCTTAACTGCTGTTAAGTGAGTTTCTCTAGGATCTGATTGGAATCTAGCACATAAACATACACTGTATAGAATATCTGGTCTAGAAGCAGTTAGATAGAGGAGAGATCCAATCATACCTCTGTAGAGCTTCTGATCTACTTTCTTACTGACCTCTTCTTTCTCCAGAATACATGTAGGATGCATAGGAGTTTTAGATATTATGCTTTCTGATAGATCAAATTTCTTCAGAAGTTCTTTTACATATTTGCTTTGATGGATATATGTTCCTTCTGATGTTTGATTTATCTGAATTCCCAGGAAGAACTTTAATTTTCCCATCATGCTCATTTCAAATTTTGCCTGCATAGATTTAGCAAATTCCTTTCCCAAGGCACTTTTAGTAGAACCAAAAATTATATCATCTATTTGGCATATCAGAAGATCATTTTTAATGTTTTTAATGAAAAGGGTTGTATCCACTTTCCCTCTGATGAAATTATTTTCTAGAAGAAAAGTACTTAGTCTTTCATACCAAGCTCTGGGAGCTTGTTTCAGACCATATAAAGATTTTTTCAGTTTGAAAACATGTTCTGGAAATTTTATATTTTCAAAGCCAGGGGGTTGGTGTACATACACTTCTTCATCAATATAACCATTTAAAAATTCACTCTTGACATCCATTTGATATAGAATGATATCATGGCTTACAGCAAATGAAATTAGAAGTCTAATTGATTCTAACCTGGCAACTGGTGCATAGGTTTCTGTATAGTCAATTCCTTCTTGTTGACTATAACCTTGTGCAACCAGTCTTGCTTTGTTTCTGACAACTTCTCCTTGCTCATTTAGCTTGTTTCTGAATACCCACTTGGTGCCAATGATGTTGAATCCTCTGGGCCTAGGAACTAGATCCCAAACATCATTTCTGGTGAATTGATTAAGTTCTTCTTGCATAGCCAGAATCCAATCATTTTCTGAGAGAGCTTCTTCTACAGAAGTTGGTTCAATCAGAGAAACAAGTCCCATTAGAGATTCTTCAGAGTTTCTGAATGATGATCTTGTTCTGATTGATTCATCTTTCTTTCCTAAGATTTTATCTTCTGGATGATTCACCTTGCTTCTGGATAGTTTCTTCTGAGTGGGTTCTTCAGAAGTTGTTGGAGAAATTGTATTGTTTTGATCTTTAGGTGATTGATCTTCAGAAGTTCTATTTGTAGAAATTTCTACTTCTATATCTGCAATTAATTCATTCTGCTTTGGTTTTTCAGAACCAAGCTTATCATCAAATCTGACATAAATAGATTCTATCACAATACGTGTTTCTGTATTGTATACTCTGTATCCCTTAGAACGTTCAGAGTATCCTAACATATAACACTTTTGTGCCTTAGAGTCAAATTTATTCAGAGTATCATTAGTATTTAAAATAAAACATATGCATCCAAAAGGATGAAAATATGAAATGTTGGGCTTTCTGTTCTTCCACAATTCATAAGGAGTCTTTTCAAGAATAGGTCTTATAGAGATTCTATTCTGAATATAGCATGTTGTATTTACTGCTTCTGCCTAAAAATGTTTAGCCATATTAGTCTCATTTATCATGGTTCTGGCCATCTCTTCCAATGTTCTATTCTTACGTTCTACTACCCCATTTTGTTGTGGAGTTCTAGGACAAGAAAAATCATGAGAGATGCCATTTTCATTAAAAAATGATTCTAATTGTTTATTTTCAAATTCTCCACCATGATCACTTCTGACTTTAATGATTTTAAATTCTTTTTCATTTTGAACTTGTTTGCAGAAGTTAGAAAATACAGCAATTGACTCATCCTTGTGTCTAAGAAACTTTACCCATGTCCATCTGCTGAAGTCATCTACGATCACCAATCCATACTTCTTGCCACTGACAGAAGCAGTTTTCACTGGTCCAAACAAGTCAATGTGCAGAAGTTCTAATGGTCTAGAGGAAGATACAACATTTTTAGCTTTAAAACCAGGTTTTGAAAATTTGCCTTTCTGACATGCTTCACACAGAGCTTCTGAGTTGAACTTCAAATTTGGAAGTCCTCTGACTAGATTGAGTTTGTTAAGTTGAGATAATCTTCTCATATTAACATGTCCCAATCTTCTGTGCCAGACCTATTGCTCAGTTTCCACAGACATTAGACATTTTACATTCTGAATTTTTAATTCTGATAGTTTTATTTTATAAATATTGTTCTTTCTCTTTCCACTAAAGAGGATTGTTCCATCTTTCTAACTAACAGCTTTACAGAACTTTTGATTAAAGATTATGTCATAACCATTATCACTTAATTGACTTATGGATAATAAATTATGCATTAATCCTTCTACTAGTAGAACATTAGAGATAGAGGGAAGATTTCCATTACCAATAGTTCCAGAGCCAATTATTTTTCCCTTTTGGTTACCTCCAAAACCTACGTGGCCTCCCTCTTTTAATTAAAGACTTTGGAACATATGCTTTCTTCCCGTCATGTGTCATGAGCATCCAGAGTCCAGGTACCATGATTGGTGTTTCAGTTTTGCTGTTAAAGACATCTGCAACATACATAATTTTATCTTTGGGTACCCATATTCTTCTGGGTCCTTGTTTGTTAGTTTTTACAAACTTCTGATTCATTTTATGTTTCAAATCAGAACTTGTGGAACAAGATGACTCACTAGTGTATATTAGATCATGATTATGACCATAGAATGAGAACTTAGAGGAGTATTAGTTTTTATGACAATGTCATCAATCTTTTTATACTTCAGAGTTTCCTTAGTTTTCTCATAGCCTATGCCTCTTCTATCATTTCTACTAACTCCATAGATCATAGATGTAATTTTGCTTCTATCTATGCTTTTAGCTAGGAATTTTTGAAAACCATAATCATATTGTTTTATGATATTATCAGAATTGATTAGATCTTCTAATTCAGATTCCTTCTTAGCTTTAAGTTTTTCAAGAGAATTTTTGCATTCAAAAACATTTTCTTTCAGCTCAGAGTTTTCTGTTTTTAGTTTCCTAACTTCTTCTAATTCAGATGCCAGACTTTGTTTCATGTCTTTGTATTTGAATTGAAGCTTCTGATATTTTTCAAGAATTTCTGAGAGGCTAGCTTCTAATTGAGATCTGGAAAGTTTAGAAAATACCTCTTCTGAATCTGATTCTGATTCTGATTCGGATGAGTGATCATCTTCTGGTATGTTTGCCATTAGTGCAATGTTAACATGTTCATCTTCAGAATCTGACTCTGCTTCAGATGATTCAGAATCATCCCATGTTGCCATGAGACTCTTTTTCTTTTCTCTGCTGAATTTGTTTCTGGGTTTCTCTTTCTGGAGTTTTGGACATTCACTCTTGTAGTGTCCTGGTTCTTTGCATTCATAGCACACAACTTCTTTGCTTCTGGGTTTCTTATGACCAGATGTTGATTCAGAATAATTGTTGGTTCTTCTGGTATTTCTGAACTTCTTTTGACGATGCTTCCAGAGTTGTTGGACTCTTCTGGATATGAGAGATAATTCATCTTCTTCTGATGAGCATCCAAAACTTTCTTCTTCTTCTGCCTGTAAAGCTTTAGAAACAGATTTGTTAGATTTAAGAGCTACAGACTTACCTTTCTTCTGGGGTTCACCTTCTTCTAGTTCAATCTCATGACTTCTCAAGGAGCTGATCAGTTCTTCTAAGGATATTTCATTCAGATTTTTAGATAGCTTTAGAGCAGTGACCATGGGCCTCCAAGATTTTGGTAAACTTCTGATGATTTTCTTCACATGATCTGCTGTTGAGTAGCCTTTGTCCAGAACTTTCAGTCCAGCTACCAGAATTTGGAACCTTGAGAACATTTTTTCAATTGTCTCATCTTCTTCCATCTTGAAAGCTTCATACTTCTGGATGAGGGCTAGAGCTTTAGTCTCCTTGACTTGAGTGTTTCCTTCATGTGTCATCCTCAGAGAATCAAAAATATGTTTAGTTGAGTCCCTGTTTGTGATCTTCTCATATTCTGTATATGAGATAGCACTTAGAAGTATGGTTCTAGATTTGTGATGATTTCTGAATTCCTTCTTCTGTTGAGCTGTCATATTTTTTCTTTCAATCTTCTGACCATCTTCTCCAACAGGATGAATGTATCCATCTGTCACCATATCCCAGAGATCTCCATCTAGAGCTAGAAAGAAACTTTCCAGAACATCCTTCCAGTAGTCAAAATTGTCACCATTGAACACTGGAGGTTTAGCGTTGATCTTGTCATTTTGGTAGTCATTGTTGTTAATGCCAGCTTCTGCCATGTGTTTTAACTTCTGGATCTTTTACTGACACGGTTAAGTGTTTTTCTCAGAACCTAGCGCTCTGATGCCAATTGAAGGTGCGCAAAACACAAGGAAGGGGGGTTGGAATTGGGTTTTCTTATGCAACTTAAATAAACAACTTCTAAAGACAAGATAATTTATCCTGGTTCGTTTGAACTCAAACTACGTCCAGTCCACCCGCCAAGGTGATTTTGCCTCTACTGAGGTCGTAATCCACTATTCAACTATTGAATACACACACTGACCTATAGTCAATGTCCTCTTGAGTCTTCTGACTAAACTTAGTCACTCAAGGAATAAAACAACTATTACAATGATAATAAAGAAGTAACTAAAAATGCTTCTTGTCAAGCAAGGATCACTAAGTGAAAGTTACAATATATTAGCACAAATTGATTCAGTCTTTTTGCGTGAGTGTATTGCATTCCAATTCTTCAAATTGAATCCTTTATATATAGTTCTTGAATGAATGTAGCCGTTGGAGACATCTTGAGCTTAATTTAGGATATAAGTTAATACCATAACTTCCTTCCATAATCAGAGATACTTGTCTTGACCATTAATTAAAATATTCTTTAATTAATGTCTTCATTATGAATATCAACATCTTCTAGGCGGAAATCAGAGATAATAAATATTTGATGTGCAGCCAATAAACATGTCATTAAATGATGGATTCTTCATTAAGAGTATCTTCTATAAATGGCTCAATAAATCTTCTACTAATGCACGTCTCCCTTAATTGGGTTGATCATCTACACAAGAATAAAGGTATTCATTAGAACTTCTATTCTAGCATAATAATCTTTGTTATCATCAAAACACTTAGAGGTTCAGAACCATAATTGTTCTAACAATTATGCCCATACGCGTATGGACTAGGCCAATACGCGTATGGAGGACTTGGGATTAGGGAAAATACGCGTATAAGTAGGCCAATACGCGTAGCATGAGCGAGCCAGAATGCTAATACACGTATGAGGGGGTTAATACGTGTATTGGGGGGCATATGTGTAATACCTCAAAATTTGCCCTCATATTTATTACCTTAATCGGCTTCATGCTTCGCATTCATCGGAATTTCTCATTAGGTCATAATAATCAAAATCATGCATCATAGGTCTCTTGAGGCACGAGATCAAGCATATTCTCATGATGGAGGTCATAAGGTACCAAGGCTATGTTTTTTAGATTTCTCAATGTCATTGCGTGTTCAGGGTTTCACAATGCCTTAAGGAGTTTTTCCTTTTTGCGGACGAGGTTGAGGTTCAATGACCAAGCGTGACATGAAAGGATAAGTAAGCTTTAAAGAGCACCAAGAAGCCAACATTTCAAAAGACCACGTGACATGATCCAAGGCATTGATTGGTGCAAATTGGATACCAAGGTTTCGGGGATATTATCAAGTTCGGTGTGGAAAGCGATGAGTAATGATCCAATGAGTTTGACCTAGTCATGGTCAAACAAGAAGAGAACTATATGGTCGAGTTCTAGGTTATATAAGTCACCGATGTTTTATGGTTGAAAATCATCAGAATCCAGGGTTTTTGTGTAAGATACTGAGACCATAAAATTTTCAGTGCTCAGGATAGGCTATTGACTAGCATTAATTCATTTCTATAAGATTGAAAGTTGGCACAGGATTGATCCCGAGGAGTTTGTTTCATGCAAGGATGGACTTTTACATTCAAAGACATTATCACAGGGATCCATTCCAGGAACTGAATATTTTATTCTCGGGAATAAGTGTTCATGATTCAATGAAAGGGTGGTTTTCCCTTAGGACATACTTGATTCAAGATCCATATTTGAATTGTTTGTTGGATTTATGGAGGAGTTTGAGTCAAGAGAATAGTGGCACAACCCATCCATGATCAAGGAACATATTCTAATTATGCTGAAAAGATGATTAAGTCAGAGTCCGAGTGCATTACTAGTGGTGATAGGAAATTACAAATAAATTCAGAAGTTGTTTACTTATATGCTTCAAGACATATTCGGGAGCAATACGTGTTTTCATGAGTATCCAAAGTTAAAATAGACAAACGTTCTAAATAATAAGATGCAAAATGAAATTCAAGTGTGGTTGCCTAAGTAATTTTTAATCAAGATTTGAAAGTGAAGCAAGAAGTGCAAGTTTGGTTTCAAGGAGTGTATTTAAAGTTACATTGACAGTATGCATGGAATGATAAAATTCTACAAGATTACAAAAGCCTAAACCTAAAGGATTACAAATGAGGCAAAATCTTCATCATTTCCAAGTTTCCAACTCCATGGTTATTCTTTCCTTCAAAGAAAACTCTTCATGCCAAATTCCTCGTCAATACGCCTTCATCAATCTTATCATTGCTTTTAAGTTTTTCCTCAATGCAAAATGAAAACTCCAAGCTCCAAATTCACCTTTTCGCGCATCAAAGTTCCTCATCCATGCCAAGCCTCCAAGGGAGCATATCTACTAGAACTGCAAATGAAATCAGGACAATGATTTAGTCGAAATCAAATGAGTTGCAGTAATAAGAATTTAAATTCTGCAGCAAGATAGCAGTTCAAATTTGCAGAAGAAAAATTAACAGAAAAAATCAGGGAAGTATTGGAGGGTCGGTTCCAAGCTTCCTTCCCCTTTTTTTCCTCTCGGCCCTCTTCTTCTCCACCCTGATATTCTTCAACTATTTGATAACCTCACTTCAACTCAATCCTCACCAACCTGCAGTCAAAGAAAAATAACAGAATTTTAGAGTTAACATCAGAAATTCGGCATCGGATAACTTAACAGAAAGATGACAGAAACTCTCACATCCAATCTCCCGCTGAATTCGATTATTCTTTCATCATTTTCATATCAGCATTCATCAATTTCCTAGTACATAAAAGATTTGTAGCAATGATACTGAAAAATAAAAAAAAAATCACAACAACAAAAGGTAAGTTATCAAGAATTCGTATAAATTGATAACTGAAGAAACTCATTGAAAAAAAATCGGTTACAAACTCACAACAAACTCCAACAAACTTCTGGCCTTTTTCTTCAGTTTTCTCAACTCCCTTTCAACCTTCAAAAACCATTCAATCTCCTTCATCATTGAACTAATATCACAACATCATCATCCGAAAAAACAAGATAACCAAGCTTCTCCAATCTCAAAAGCTCTGCGAACACTTCCCTCTCTTTCAATGACAACCCTCTATCTGCATTCCAGAAGGACAAAACAAAAGAAGTTCAAAGAACACTACAAGAGAGAAGAAACAAAGGATCACAACTCGAATTCAGTTACTAATCATAACTAACCAACAGAAATAAAAAATTCTCAACAGAATGAATCTAGAAACTTCACCTGAAAAGCTTCCCAGAAACTGAATTCGTGCTATATAAATCAGAAGCTCCATTTTTATTCGTCTTCTTCTTCAACCTTTCTTCTCAAATTCTTCACTATTCTTTCTCTTCACGATTTTCTTCTTCTGCTTCTCTCCAATCTCAATCTTCATCAGCTCTTCCTCCATGCTCAGAGTTCTCCCTCAATCTTCATGAATTCTTCCTCAATCTCCATGAGCTCTTCCTCAATTCGCAGAGTGCTTCTGTGATTTTCCTCGGTTCTTCCTCAATTCTCCTCAGCTCGTCATTAACCTTCGTCGTCTATAATCAAGAATGGCCTCCATATTCTTCTGAACCAATCTGCATCAAACTGCGAATTTTAAGAACCTATAATTACGACGACACAGAGTCAGAGACGAAGACGGAAGTAGAATGAGAGGGGAAATAGAAGCACGTACCTGAGTTTCGCATCACTCACAATATCAACGTCTTCGTCGAAGCGGCGTCAAAGCAACGAGCGTGATAGCCTTCTGATACCGTCTACATAGTTTCGATCCACCAGGTACGACGTCCTCTTTTTTGTTTTTGTAAGGTGATTAGGCTTCGATTCTCTGCATTTTTGACTTACTGAGATAGAACTGTGAGGGGCTTGTTTTCGGATTGGTGGAGAAGAGAGATTAGGTCAATGTTAGGGTTTTCTTTCGTTTGAATTGAAGGATGTTATGGTTAGGCTATGGTGAAGGCGAGAGATTGATGAAGGTTATGAAGACTTTAGGTAGCTTAGGCCAAAGAAGGAAAAGGGATAGAAGAGATGAAGGTGATGGTGGTGGTTCGGACGAAGAGGATGAGGAAGTTAGGGTTAGGGGATTAAGAAAACGAAGAGGATGAGAGATAAAGGTGATGATGGTGGTGGAAGGTGACGGCGAGAACGGAGGAGAAGAAGGTTATGAACAGCGGCGGCATGGGGGAAGAAGAAATGGATTAGGGTTCTTCTAGGTTTTGTATTTGTTTGTTCTTATGATTCTGCTATTTTAACTGAATAATATGAAAAACAATTAAAGGTCATCAATATAAATTAATCCTCACTTTGATCCCGTAATTAAGCTAACTAATTTTCACATAATCCCCATGAGTGTACCGTTGCAACATTCCAGGAGATAAGATTTGGATGACTTTTTTGATTCCCAGCCACACCGGCGGTGACACGTGTCACCGTCCGGTTGGCTCTTGGTCCAGTTGTTCATATGTGCGTATGTAACACAGTGGGAGAACTGACTTTAGTTAAATGTTGCGGATAGCAAGAGTCGCCGCCGACTTTTATTTTATCCAAAAGGAAAGGACATAAAAGAACAGGAAAAACCTTAAAAAGATTTTGAGTTCGGGGGGTAGGTTATACAAAGGGAAGGTGTTAGCACCCTTTATATCCATGGTTATCCATGGGCTCTTAGTTACTTAGCTCACTTTAAATTGTTTTGAGAAAGGTGTAGTGTGTGATTAAAAATTTTCTAAGTACTTTATAATGATCCTTGTATGGATGTATATAAAGACTTTGTTTTGAAAATTTGCTTGAAATGTGAAGTGTAAAATGTATTTTCAAAAGATGAGCAAGCAACTAAGAGGAACCTACCCTATATTAAGTCATTACTATTCTTTATGTCTTTCAATGGTAAGACTATCCCTATTATTAAGGAATAGGTAGTCATTACCTTGGATGTAAGAAGGGGCATGTATAGGGACATCTGAATTTAGGCAACTGCAAGGTGTCTTTAGCAATTCGTAGGGACTTATCATCTTTTATACGAAGGGACAAGATCATTTATCGTAGGCATCCTCGAAGAAACTTGATCTTATAAATTGAAGGGACTTGATCTTATAAACTGAAGGGACTTGATGATATTTATGAAGGGACTTTGCTTAAGACACCTTACTTGATCTTAGAAATAGGCAACATGAGAGGTAACCTTAGAAAGTGTATGATGGCGATCAAAGATCGACTTACGTGTGTGAGTGTTTATTTTCAAGTATTTATCTTATTTAATATATTTTCTAAATCAATTTTAATCACAAACATGTTATGCACACCCTATAGTTACTAACCACACAGTTAACATATTTACAATAAAAATAAAGCAAAACATAATCCTAAAAATATTACAAGGCTTTGGGATAGTTACAATATAATCGAGAAATATAAACAATGATAAATAATAATAAGCAATAATTTAAAAGATTAGTAATAATGATAATAATAATAAAAAGGGTTAGTAAAAATAAAAAGGAAATAAAAATTCAAGAGAAAATATTATTTTTAAGTTAAATGAACTTTTAGAAAGAAAAAAATTTAGGATAAAATAGAACAATTAATAATAATAATAAACAAATATTAATTATTTACATATTAAACAAATAATAAGTAATTAATGATACTTTATAAAAATATTAGATTAAATTTTTAAAGGTTATGAAAAATTAGGATTAAGAAAATTAGGGTTTAGAAAATTAGGGTTTAGATTTTTTTATTTAAGAAAAATTAGGGTTTAGATATTTTAAACAATTAAAATAAATTTACATAAATTATTTACAAATTATAAACAATAAAATTATATACAAAATTATTTACAAACAAAACATATTATGATATTTGTAAAAAAATATAATTTTGGATTAACATTTTAATTGAGTTTTTAATTTAATTTTAATATAAAACAAATTAGTTAATTAGATAATAATATATAATTAAATAATTAAGAAAAATAACAAAAAAACAAGTTCTAAAAAAGATGGGGGAGGCCTGGATTTGAATCCAGGACCTCCCCATTACCAGCAAGGGGCCAATACCACTGGGCTGCACAAGCTTAGCTGATGGGGAATGAATCCAATCCCTTATATGATAAACCTGAAAAATAAGAAAATTAATGAACAAAAAGAAAGAACCTGGGGATCGAACCCAGGTCCTGCCGTCCACATGCGTACACCAAAAGCCACTGGGCCACCTGCGCGCTGATGGTATTTCAATGAAACAAATAAAATAAAAGGGATAAACACAATTTTAATTTTTGTTTTCGCGCCAGCCTTCAGTCGTCTTCTTAAATTGACCTGCAAAAATTCATGTGATATTTCCTGCGAAATTTCCTGCGGGCAACATTAACCAGAAAACCCTAGGTTTTTTAAACATCATTCAAACTGTAAGAATAACAAAAATGCATAGCCCAGATTAGTTACCCAATGCTCATACATCATAGCCATGTTCTTATAATTCATTTATATGCCCTAAATCCTAAGATCCTAAATTCGAGCTTCAAACCCTAGTAATGGCATCTCCTTGATTCTACAACAAAAATTCAATTCAAGTATACAAAAACATTCCAGAGACATCAATAAACAAGAATCAATGCACAAAAATCATTTAAATTATTTGAATCAATGAAATCAAAAAATTCAAAAACTCAAGAACATGATGATTCGGTTTCAATGAATTATGAGGTTTTGAATGATGGTAATGATTGGGATAGCTTCAGTGATGTTCCAGGAACCTATTACAACCTTTAAAATGTTTTGATATAGCCTCTATTCCACAATCTGAATGTGACTTTTTCAACAATTTTTTAGAGTTTGGATGAGGTGTTCTTGGCTGCAAATTTCGTGTCCCTTGTGTTTGTTTATGTTGTACATATATAGTATGACCTAACTAGGTCAAAAAATCAGATCCTCCTTTGGACTTTTGGATCACTTGAGATTGAAAAAGATATGCTTCAAAATTTTGAAAGAAATTTGATATCTTCTTACTATTTTTGGTTGATATGATATTATATGATTTCAATCATCTCTAAATGGCCTTTAAGAATTTCTAGAACCAAAATCCTATCAAATATTGAAACTTTTATATTTTATTTTGATTTAAAATGATTTTTAATGTATAAAATCATAATAAATAAAATAAAATGAATAAAAATTTGAATAAATGATTTTTAATTCGTGCATGATGTAATGGTAGTGTTTGGGTCATAAAAATGCAAGCCCATTTGGAGAAATTTGGTTCTAAGGTCCCATTTGCTTCATAAACCTCTCAAAAATTTCTCAACTTTGCAAAGTCATAAGTCCCTCAATTTTAAGGCTATGAAGGTGTTCTTGGACATTTTGGAAATATTAAAGAGTCCTCTAACCAACCTCTTTGGTCTCATGTCCATATCTTTTACCATTCTCGAGTTATGATCTTTGGAAGATGTTGACTTTTTGTTGACTTTTAAAATGACCTATAATGTCTTAGCTCATACCTTCCAAATGAAGCATTTTTGGGCTTGGCTTGTGAGACACAAAGTTGTATAGAATTCAATTTCCTTCAAAATGAGATTTGGATGGAATATTTTTGATGAATCATGTGAAAGTTATGGATGGTCAAAGTTCAGTTGACTTTTCCTGTGAAAACCCTAATTTAGAAACTCCTGATTCTTGATGATCTGAAATCTCCTTGATGAATCATGATCAACCCTTGATCAAATGATGAATTTTACTTCATATACTTGATTTTGGCAAAAAATCATGAAGTTTGACTTTGGTTTGACCATAGTTGACCTTAGTTTGACTTTTTGACTGCTTTGACTGATTTTAGCCTATCTGATCATTTAACTGAGCAAACCTTTTGGGAAAGTCTTGAAACTTGACATGGGGATTCTTAAAGACATATAGGATTCTATGAAGCTCACCTGAAGCCTTGGAAGTCCATTTAGCCTGATGAAAGTCAAAACCCTAGTTTAAGATGCATTGCTTAGGAGGATGTATTGTCTGAGGGAATTGTCAAACTTTCTGACTAATTGTGAGCCTTGTGAACCTTGTGAACCTCTTGAGATACCTTGTGAATCTTGTGAACCTTGTGAACCTCTTGGGACACCTCAGTACACAATGTCTTGTCTAGGTGAGGGCAAATTTTGGGGTGCAACAGTTGCCCCTATTCAATTTTCTGAAACCTGAGGGGTTAGATTGGCATATGTGCCATTCGTGACCTGGAAGGTCGAAGGGGATTGAACACAAAAGCCCAAAAATTTGCACTCGCCGGTGCGTAAAGTAACACTGATGATTGGTTGTATATGCTTGAGTGGGCTTGAAGATGCCACTTGGAAGAACTGGAGATGGGCTTATAGATGCCATCCATAATATCAGGAGGTGATAATATCTTTATGTTGATACTGGATATCAGTACTAGGTCTTCGTATAGGCCGTCTCTGAATCGTTTATGCAACATGGTTTGAGTTGAATGCTAGCACTAGATCTTCGTATAGATCGTCTCTGCATTATCTCTGGGGAAAAAGAATATCCTTCATTAAGTGTCATGGCTTAGATCTTCGTATAGATCGTCTCTGAACCATATCTAAGAACATACTTTAATTTAGGTATCAGAACCAAATCTTCGTGGCGATTTTTTTCTGAATTAAGTACCAGCACTAGACCTTCGTATAGATCGTCTCTGAATTGTTTTGATTTGTTGAATAGACCAGTAGAAATAAATCTTCGTAACGATTATCTCTTCTAGAGATATCCTGGATTAGGCAATAGATCTTCATATAGACCGTTTACCTACCATCCAAGGATAAAAGAGTATCAGGATTAAATCTTCGTGACGATTATATTCCTTGGAAATATCCTGGATTAAGCACCAGATCTTCGTATAGACCATTTACGTACCCCTCCAAGGACAACTTGAGTATTGATTATCAGAAATGAATCTTCGTAGCGATCATCCCTGAATTAAGTATCAGCATTAGATCTTCGTATAGATCGTCTCTGAACTGTTGTGAATTTTTTATAGTGTTTTATCTGCATGTAACGATCCTGCCAAGAAGAGATTAGTTTATGCAATATGTTTGCATGTATGGCATGATGTACTTAAGTAAATGTATTATGCACTTATGGACATGATATGGTATGATGTAAATAATGTATGTATGAATCATGCAGCATGAAGCGCCGAATATCTTTGTATAACAACTACTGGCTAGGGAAAATAAATCCCGATTCGTTGCTGAAGAATATAAGGACCTTGTTCCCGTCTTGTTTGATTGTATGGTATTTATAACCTCCCGTCTTCGTTCGTTGTACTTCTATTGAAGGAATAAGTTCCTGAGTATCCTGACTGAGGATAAAAGAGATGGACATAAATTCAAGGGGAGATGTAACTCGAAGTATCTATGAAGATATTTTTGCTCTGCGGGGAATTTGTAGTTGTCTGGTGGGGATGAACCGGCAAAGTTTCGTTGAATTCCTACCCTCGTTTGTCCTTAGTAAATACTATTACTTCATTTTATGCATTTCTGGTAAACATCAATCATATTCAAAAGCATACATACATTCAAACACAACCAATGGACGTTTTCGCTTAGGTAAATAGGGTAAAAGTAAATCTGGATTCAAAGACGAAACTTTATTTATTTTAGAAAGTGACCTACATACAGGTAGGTTTGTACCAGGAGACAGAAATCCTAGTAAGAGGAATTTGTCGTAAAAGTTTTACAAAAACAAAGAAGGACAGCTATGTCAGAAATAATCCTATTAAGTTTCAATTCTACTATTGCCATTATCTTCAAGTATCTCATCCTTTGCTGTTGAGACGGAAACGATTGAATTGATCTTTTATCTGTTCGAGCTTGAGTTAGGTAACACAACTAGCTAGGGCTACATGAGTGATCCAAACGAGACATAGTCATATGCTTTAATCCCTAACTTTTACCTGGATTGCCTTTTCAGGTTTTCAATCCACCGGGATACCCTTTTTTCCCCAAGACGCCTTTTCAGGTTTTCGACTTGCTGGGTGTACATTTTTTATATATATATCCCTAATTTTTGCCCGAACCCTTTTGGTTCGCCGGGATGCCCTTATTTTTGCCTAGGCCAGTCAACCTAGCGGGTCTCTTTTTATGTGTAGTATTTTTTAACTATGTCTGCGTTTACGGGCTGTGAGAAGTCCTCACCATCCATAGTAGTAAGCATCATGGCACCTCCTGAAAATACTCTCTTGACCACAAATGGTCCTTCATATGTAGGAGTCCACTTGCCCCTAGGATCACCCTGTGGTAGTATGATACGCTTGATTACCAAATCACCAGCCTGATATACCTTTTGCTTAACCTTCTTATTAAAAGCTTTGATCATCCGTTTCTGGTACATCTGGCCATGACAAACAGCTGCCAGCCTTTTCTCATCAATCAAATTTATCTGGTCCAGTCGAGTCTGAATCCACTCATGTTCATCCAAGCCTGCATCCTTCATGATTCTTAAGGAGGGGATCTGAACTTCAATGGGCAGAACTGCTTCCATACCATAGACTAAGGAGAATGGGGTTGCCCCTGTTGAAGTACGTATTGTAGTACGATAACCATGAAGAGCAAATGGTAACATTTCATGCCAATCCTTGTAAGTAACAGTCATCTTCTTTAGAATCTTCTTAATGATCTTATTAGCAGCTTTTACTGCCACGTTCATTTTCGGACAATACGGAGAAGAGTTGTGATGTTTAATCTTGAACTGCGTGCAGAGATCAGTAATCATGGTGTTATTCAGATTAGAGCCATTGTAGGTGATAATCCTTTCAGGGATGCCATACCTACATATGAGATTATTCTTAATGAATCGAGCCACCACATTCTTCGTAACAGATGCAAATGAAGCTGCCTCCACCCATTTTGTAAAGTAATCAATAGCAACCAGGATGAAACGATGCCCATTAGAAGCAGTAGGCTTGATCTCACCAATCATATCAATGCCCCACATGGCAAAAGGCCAAGGAGCAGTCAACACATTCAATGGAGCTGGAGGTATATGCACCTTATCAGCATATATTTGACACTTGTGACATGTTCTAGAATGTTGATAGCAGTCAGCTTCCATGGTAGACCAATAGTAACCTACTCTCAATATCTTCTTTGCCATGGTATGACCACTAGAATGAGTGCCAAAGATCCCATCATGGATGTCTTCCATAATCTTTGTTGCTTCCTTCTTATCCATACAACGAAGCAAAGTCGAATCATGATTGCGCTTGTACAAAATTCCATTACTCAAGAAGAATTTAGCAGAAAACCTCCTCAGAAACTTCTTATCTTTGACAGATGCCCCTTCAGGGAACTCCTGAGTTTCAAGATATCTTTTCACCTCATAGAACCAAGGCTTTTCCTCTCCTCCTTCAATATCAATCTCATTGCAGTATGCAGGCTTCTCAAATCTGTCATTAGGGATCTTGGGGGCTTCATCATCCCAGCTAATCTCAAACATAGATGCCATGGTGGCTAGTGCATCTGCCAACTGATTTTCTCCTCGTGGAATATGTCCAAAGGTAATCTCTTCAAAATATGGGATCAAAGAAAACACATGCTCTCTGTAAGGAATAAGATTTGCATGCTTGGTATCCCAATCTCCTTTAATCTGACTAACTACCAGGGCTGAATCCCCATATACGTCCAGGAACTGAATCTTCATCTCAATGGCAGCTTTGATACCCATGATACATGCCTCATACTCATCCATGTTATTGGTACAATAGAAACAAAGTCTTGCAGTAATTGGGGTATGACAACCTTCAGGGGAAATAATCACAACACCAACACCATTGCTAAGCGCATTAGAAGCTCCGTCAAAAACCATAGTCCATCGGGATCCTTGTTCAGGTCCGTCATATTGTCCAGGTTCTTTGGTAATAATCATAATGTCTTCATCAGGGAACTCAAAACTCATTGACTGATAATCATCCTCTGCCTGATGAGCCAAATGATCAGCTACAACACTTCCTTTAATGGCTTTCTGAGTAGTGTACTGTATATCATATTATGTTAAGCTCATTTGCCATCTTGCTATTCGTCCGGAGAGAGCAGGTTTCTCGAATATGTACTTGATTGGATCCATCTTTGAAATCAACAAGGTAGTATGAGTCAACATATACTGTCTTAGGTGGCGAGCAGCCCATACCAAAGTGCAGCAAGTTTTCTCGAGCAGTGAGTATCTTGTTTCACAGTCGGTAAACTTTTTGCTAAGGTAGTATATTGCCTGCTCTTTTCGACCAGACTCGTCATGTTGCCCCAATACACACCCCATTGAGTTGTCTAATACTGTTAAGTACATGATCAAGGGTCTTCCATCAACCGGTAGCATCAAGATTGGAGGTTCTAGAAGATATCTTTTGATTTCATCAAAGGCTGTCTGACACTCGTCATTCCACTCGATTACCTGATCTTTCTTCAATAACTTGAAGATTGGCTCACAGGTAGCAGTTAACTGGGAAATAAATATTGCAATGTAATTTAGTCGTCCCAAGAAACCTCTAACTTCCTTCTCAGTACGGGGAGCTGGCATCTCTTGTATAGCTTTCACTTTTGCAGGATCCACTTCAATACCTTTTCCACTGACAATGAAACCCAGGAGTTTACCAGACCTAACTCCAAAAGTACACTTGTTTGGGTTCAATCTCAACTTGTATTTCTTCAACCTTTCAAACAGCTTATGCAGATGATCAAGGTGTTGCTCTTCATTCTGGGACCTGGCTATCATATCATCCACATATACCTCTATCTCATGATGAATATCGTGAAACAAAGCCACCATAGCACGCTGATATGTTGCCTCGGCGTTCTTCAAACCAAATGGCATCACTTTATAACAAAAGGTGCCCCACTGTGTAACAAATGTAGTCTTCTCCATATCTTCAGGTGCCATCTTGATTTGATTGTAACCAGAGAAACCATCCATAAAAGAGAATACCTTATGCTGAGCAGTGTTGTCTACCAGAACATCAATATGAGGAAGGGGAAAGTCATCTTTAGGGCTAGCTTTATTCAAATCTCTGTAATCCACACACATGCGTACCTTACCATCTTTCTTAGGTACTGGTACCACATTTGCAACCCATTGAGGATAAGAAGTCACAGCTAAGAACCCTGCATCAAACTGTTTCATCACCTCTGCTTTAATCTTTTCTGACATTTCAGGACGCATGCGACGAACCTTCTGCTTCTTCGGACGACAATCTTCTTTTATCGGTAAATGGTGAACCACGATGTCTGTATCCAGCCCTGGCATATCTTCATAGGACCAAGCAAAGATCTCCACATAATCACGTAACATCTGAATTAGTCTGCTCTTAACACCATCTTCTAGTTCAGCCCCTATCTTGACCTCTTTCCTGTTTTCTTCAGTTCCCAGATTCACAACTTCGATTGGCTCTTCATGTGGCTGTATAGCTTTCTCTTCTTGTTGTAATAACCTAGCAAGCTCTACAGGTACTTCAATATCTTCCTCTTTTCCATCTTCAGCTTGATAGATTGGATTCCTGAAATTATAATTGGCCATAGTAGAACTGTTACCAATAGGATCCAGAGTGAATGAGGATCTGCATTTTAGTGATGTGGGTGTGTGTAAAAACACATAGCTGATAAACAAAAATAAAAATAAAAGAAAGACAAGGAGCAAAATATTTACGAAAACGAAACGTCCATTGATTTTTATTGAATGAAGTATGCAAATGAAATGACATCCCGAAACAAGCATACCATTGTGCCCCGGGTAAGACACAAGGCTTAAAAGTTTAATTGTTTTAAAATTACAAACTTAGAATAAAAACACAGTAATAGTATTTACTCCTGACTAAAGCAGATAGGAATAACGTCTTCGGTCTTCCAATTGTTGAGCCCATCACCCATGGTAGGAAAGATCCAATCATCCAGGTTGTAGTCTTCACTATAATCACCCACATCATTGATTTGATCTCTTATGACCCCTTGATTAGTGATACGAACAGCACGAGCACGACGAACAGCCTTCTGGGATTCTATAGTGAAACCCAAACCAAATTTGTCAGACTTATAAGGGATGTAAGGAAGCTGACCCCAAATAGTACAACCACAGCTCTAGCATCTTTGAGGGAGGCCATTGTAGGAGGTACTCTGGTAACCACAAGAACTCTTTTAACAACAGGGGGAGCTTCAGTAGTAGGAACGACCCAAGGAACTACTTCAAATGTCTGGCAAGGAGTCTCAACATATTCACCCTCCACCTCAACATATTTAAAAGTATTCACATAACTGACCATGTATTCTTCTTCACCATAAACAATGACAATCCTTCCTTTCACCGGATATTTCAACTTCTGGTGTAAAGTGGAAGTCACAGCACCTGCCCCATGGATCCAGGGGCGCCCAAGCAAACAAGAGTACGCAGTACGAATATCCATTACATAGAAAGTAGAGTCGAAGACTTGAGAGCCTACTTTGATCGGGAGATCTACTTCTCCATGTACCACTCTTCTTGAGCCTTCAAAGGCCCTCACTACTACATTACTTGGTCTTAACACAACATCCTCAGGACTGAGCTTGTCCAGAACCTCTTTGGGGAGTACATTTAATGAAGAACCATTGTCCACCAGCACATGAGACAAGGTAGTGCCCCTACATTCAATGGAGATATGCAAAGCTCTGTTATGGTTTCTCTTGTCAGGAGTCAAGTCAGCATCAGAAAAGCCTAACCCATTATCATAAGTCAGATGTGCAACACAATTCTCAAATTGATCCACAGAGATCTCATTTGGCACATGAGAAGTCTTCAAGAACTTGATTAAGGCTTTAGCATGAGCCTCAGAACACAGCAACAAAGATAACATGGAGATTTTGGAGGGAGTATGCCCCAATTGGTCAACAATATCATAATCACTCTTGCGAATGATCTTCAGCACTTCTTCCATCTGTTTAGAGAGATTTTCAGCAGTCGGTGCCTCAGCTTGCACAGGTTCAACCACAAGACCTTTGCCCCGAGCATCAGTACTTAGCTCAGAAGTGGAGGTAGTAGTTGGAGTAACTGCACCTTTGGAGGTAGCCTGAGGAGAGAAAATTCTTCCACTTCTGGTGATCTTACTAGATCCAGCAATATTATCAACATCAAGATTATCATCAGTAACAGGTGCATCAGTCAGAGGTTCTTGCTTGACACCATGGATGTAAACATCAAAACCATAATTCCAAGGTATAGCTTTATCATAAGTATAAGGAACAAGGCCAGGAGCGGTAATGATCATGGGAGCCACCCTAACCTTAGCAACAGTCTTCACAAGGCCTTCAGCAGTAATCCTGACAGATCCTTTGGGAGTGATCCTGACAGGGCCTTTGGAGGTAATCTTCACTGGCACTTTATCAACCATAGCTACATCTTTAAGCTTCGTACTTCGAGTCAGATGTTCACACATAATTTCCACAGAAGGTGTCCTCTCAAACAATATAGTGTAATTGTCCATGAGGCGTTGAATACCATCTTTCAACTTCCAGCAACTATCAGGTTTGTAGGCACAATAAAAACAGTCTTCATTACAACCTGGAAAGAAACCAGCCTGCACCAACCTCTTCTTGATAATGGATAAGGGAGTAGTCACATTTGCTACTGAGGAAACATATGAAACTTCATCAACAGCATTAACAGTCTTCTCATGGTTGGGCATAGGAGCAGTGATCACATTTGGAGTCCCAGGAGGGTCAAATTCAATCTCCCCAGCTTCAATCATGTATTGAATCTTGTTTTTCAACACCCAGCAGTTGTTGGTGTCATGTCCCGGACTATTAGAATGATAGGCACATCGTGCATTAGGATTGTATCAAGGAGAGGAAGTATTAGGATTCTGAGGAGGGTCTTTCAAAGTAATGAGTTCCCCTTTCAACATGTGTTGCAAGGCTTGGGCCAGTGACATGTTGATCTTGGTGAATTGTCTTCTAGGATTTTGTTGATTGTTTTGTGGTTGTTCTGGTGCTGCAGGAGTAGGATTGGAGATGTGAACTGCTCCCACAGATTGGTGACTCCTGCTACGACTATGTTGACCATACACAGCATTAGACTCCTTCTTTCCACTAGGGGGCTTCTTAGCAGTGCTTGATGAAGAGACACCCACCTGTATCTTACCACTTCTTATACCACTCTCCACACGTTCTCCAGTCATTATCAGCTCGGTGAAACCAGATGACGAACTTCCAATGAGGTGATTATAGAAAGGACCACTCAATGTACTCATGAACATATCCACTAGCTCCCTGTCAGTCAGAGGAGGTTGAACTCTGCCAGCCAGGTCTCTCCATTTCCGGGCATACTCTTTGAAACTCTCCTTAGCACCCATTGACATGCTTTAGAGTTGCATGCGAGTAGGTGCTAAATCAGCATTATATTGGTATTGTCTGTAGAAGGCCTCAGCAAGATCATTCCAATCACGAATATTGACACTTTCCAGTTGGTAGTACCGTTCCAGTTGAGCTCCAGACAAGCTCTCTTTGAAGAAATGAATCCATAATTTCTTATCAGCAATATGTGGTTGAATCCTCCGGACATAGGACCTTAGATGCAGCTTAGGACATGAAACACCATCGTACACCACAAAAACAGGAACCTTGAAACCAATAGGTATAACCACTCCAGAAACTAAACTCAGATCTTCAAAATCAAGCCCAGAAGATTTTTGTAGTTCCATAGCATTCATTCTATCTACCAGCATCTTGTACTTATCTTCACTAGCAGGATCATGATAATAATTTGCCTCAGAATCAGAATCTCCCACAGTATCATGGAGACTACCTCCCTCTTTCTCAGAATTTCCAGACTCAGAATCCTCAATCTGTTCCTTTGTCATAATAGAAACCCTGAACTTCTTCCCAGATTGATAAGGCCTCCTGATCTTCTAGTCTTCTTCTTCTTCTTAGCCAGCAGTGTCTTCAACTCATCTTGTCCCTTGGACAAGTTCAGAATCAACTCTTGGAATTGTGCATTCTGAGTCTGGAGATCTTTGACAGCCTGTTCAAGAGCCATTTCTGCTGAAATAAACAGCGAGAAGATAAGATACATGTTCATAAGAAACCCGTGATGCAATGATATGGTATGTAAATGTATATGCAATGTTTTCAAGGACCGCAAGATTTAAATTTGTTTAAACAATCAGAAAGTAAACTTTTATTAGTAAACAATAAACGTGTTTGCCTCTTAGGCTTACAACAAAAATGAAATGAATACAAAAATGGGGTTTTAAGTCTCCCATGGACATTTCCTCTTTGTGTTGAGGTATGAGTTGAGATTTCGCTCCTCGTGAAGTTGTTTTGTTAGCTCCAGGATTCTTTCTTGACTTGCTTTGTAGTGGGTCTCAAAAGTATCTCTTTGCTCCTTCAACTGGATCCAGGACCTCTGTAACTCCTCCATGTCAGTGGGCATGTTTGGGTGAAGAATGACATAAGAAGTATCTCCTTCAGCAACAGGCTCCATGGTAACTGGCGGGATGGCAGGATATGGCATCATAAGAGTCTGAGCACGAGATCGCACCCATCTGAGATAAGGTTTCATAGGAATTGTGTACTTTGGTTCCAGAGTCTTGCTGTCAACCTTGTTCACTTTACCCCATGCTCGTATGAACCTTTGACGGTAACCTTGCAGATCGTTGTCGTAGTCGAACACAATACCTTGAATAAGCATGTCATGAGGACCATCACTCCGAGTATAACCAAACTGACGTAGAGCTAAGGAATGATTGTAGGTAATTGTAACACCCCAAATTTGCCCTCTTCTTTTAAGCATCACATCATACCATGGTCATCATAAGCGTATCATATCCTTAGCATTTTGCATAGAAAAATGAAGCATAGCACTCACATGTTCTAGCATAAGGCATATGATCGGTCATCCGGGAAAATTTGAACCTGCAAGTCAAAATCAAGAACATGGTGATCTGGCAAGAATCTCACAGGATCATTTTGCACAAGCCTGGTATCATGTTCAGAGCCTTAAAAAAGAGAGGGAGGATCAAAATCAGATCAAAACGGTTGGCGCTGGCTTATTCTTGAAGGTTCCCACCAAAAGGAGGGAAATTCAAAATTTACTGGCGTTAACCGGTTAACGGATTGGTTAACCGGTTAACGGCCACGAATTTTGAATTTCCAGCAGCAATTTAACATGTGTGATTTTTGCTCCAATTCCCCTTTTTCTGTTTTTTTTATTCATTTTGAATTAAAGGAAAGATCTAGAGCTCTTGTCCAAGCCTAATCCCATTGCTACATCCTAATCACACTACCCAAACCATAATTTTGGATCCCAAGCCTAATTTTTGGGCCCCAAACCTAAACCATATTTAATCATTTCTTTCCAAACCAAAGGGGCTCTTCCCTCATTTTTTACTCTCATTTTCTGAATTTTCATTCCTCTCACTCACAATTCTCTCACTTTTCTCTCACAATTTTCCAAATCACTCAAAGTTCCTCTTTGAAGATCACACAACCTTGCCTTGAGGTGTGTAGATCTTGGAACTAGACCTCCATTCATCACTTCATTACATCTTTTTGCTGGTTTTAGTGGTGATTCAGATCTGGTTTGGGATCTAGAAGTGCTTTTGGATCCAAAATTCTGCATCAAGAGCTTGTTCTTGCATTTATTTTGCACGGAGTGTGAAGTTTAGCATCGGATCTTCAAGGCTTTGCGCGAGATCTATCATTTTCAGTTCGATCAACAATTACCAAAGCATACCTCAGCTTTGTAGGTTGGTTAATTTCAGATCTAGCTCTGTTTTAGCTTATTTGCATGTTTGCGCTTTAGATTCGCCGTGTGTTTGCGTATTTGTTTGTGTTGATTGAATTAATTGATTGATTGGTAACCGGATCCGTGTATTAATGTTCATAAGCTTCATGATGCCATTTAACGTGAATTGATGCACTATTTTCATGTTCAAATGCTTGCTGGACTGGTATGAGGTTGTTTGGAATAAGCTGTTTGTGAGCTGGTTTCTGCAGGTTTTTGCTGCTGTTTTAACAGTGTTAACCGGTTAACGGATTGGTTAACCGGTTAACGCACCTGGACTGAAGCAGTGAGCTACTTTTGAATGATTTTTTGGCATGTTTGATCCCCATACTTGTTCTAAATGCCATAGATCATTATATGATTATTGAATATGATCGTTTGGGTGACTTTCTTGCTGATTGATGCATGCTTCCATATTCTCGACACGTAAAGGCTTGTATGTGCATTGTTTGGCATGATTGTTTGATCTAGATTGGGGTGAACTTTAAGCATGTCTTTGCCATGATTTTATTGATGAACATGTGTTGAATTTTGGCTAACCATTGCAGGGGCTTAGGTAAGTGAGAGGAGTGGGTGTGATTCCCACATCTCCAATTCTTATCTCTTCTTCTTTCTTCATTAATGCTAACCTTGTGATTGTTGGGCTTAGGCCTTACTTCCCTCTTCTTCTTTTCTTCTTCTTCTCTCCTTCTTTCTTTTTTCTTTAGGATAGAAAGCCACACTAACCCTTAGGATATCCATGCATGTTAACACTTAGGATTATTTAGTCCCCCTTTAGAATTTTTCCTTTACGATCCTTTTGGTTCTTCTTCTCTTCTCATCTCATAACTCTAAAAAACACTTTAATAACTTTGAAGTGATGCATTGATCCATAGCCTTATCCCATGAGGTATGCTTGTAGTCTTCCCATCTTGGGATAGTACAAGTTCACCTTGTGATGCACAAGTCTGATCAAGGTATCTTCTTCATAAAAGAAAAGCATAAAAAACATTTCTTCATCTGTAAATACCAAAACAATTAATAAGTAAACAAGTTAGTGAGCCTAAGCCCTAGTCTTTGGGTTCAAGTTTTGGGGATCTTCTCCTTACTTGAGTGTGCTTGTTCTATTATTCCATCTTGGAATGTAGTGACAAGTGCACATTCCATGGAAAAGAGCTTGAGTTCACTTCCTTATGACACACTCATAAAAGCTTCATAAAAAAAACATAAACAAACAATAAGCGTCTTTCCTTCGGGAATTCTCTTCTCATCTCATTCACTCTGTACGCGAACTTGCTCCTACTTGTCACTTTGCAAGACGGTTACGCACTCGTCGTCCGAGTCTGCAACACCTGAGCAATGGCATAGGCAGTTCAAGCCTTAATTCCCAAAGCATTTTCCTTTTAGTACCCCTAGTTAGGGGAACTACGGCGTCTCTGATCCTCATTATCCTGATGAGGTACGTAGGCAGCGGGGTAGGGCCCGTTCGAGCATAATCTTTATTTTCCCTACATTTTTCCTTTTTGCTTTCTTATTTCAGTTCTTTTCCAGTTCCAGTTTCTTTTCATTTCTTTTGCTGCAGTTTTCATCCCCTCACCCTTTGAATTAGTTTTCTTTTGCAAGCGTGGATCCCGTCGGGTACGGCGGACGATCTGGGTGCTAATACCTTCCCAGGTCGTAACCGACTCCCGAACTCAGTCTCTTTGGTTCGCAGGACCTGTGTCCTTCCTCTTTCTTTCTTCTGGTTTGTGTAGCATTACCATTCCCTTTCTTCGGGATAAAAATGCCTGGCTAGCGACTCTATTTTTTTCCCGCGCCACTTTCGCGTTTGTAACAGGATGGAAATCCGGGGAGCGACAGCTGGCGACTCTGCTGGGGAGTGCACACCAGATGATCTCTCGTTCCCCTGTGAGTCTCTCCTAGCGCTTGTTTGTTGCTGTTTCATTGGGTGATGTTTGTGTGTTGTGGCTTGTTGTATTTTATTGTTGTTTATTTACAGCTTTATTTACAGTTTTCAGTCCTTATTTACTGCATCATGTATATACTGGACTGTCTGGACTGGTTTTCTTTGGTGGGATGGGTGTTACTTGTTCTTGAGAGATATGAGCCAAGTACCTGGCTCGAGTGCACCATAGGACTTAGCGTGGTTCCACTTTGGCCTCATGAGATCTTGTCATGGGGGTAGTAGTGAGTTCCACACCCAGGTTGCGATTGTCTTGGAAATGTCTTGATTTAGGGATCTTCCTCTCTCATTACATAACCCTGACAGTTATGTGCAGCTGGGGACCGATCATTGAGAACCTTGTGGAAACATCCCTATTTAGTGATGACAGTGGCAACCCACATTTTGTGGCAAACCCATTCGCATCCGAGGACCCACCTGGGGATCGCATAGGATGACCTTGTGTCCTGGACTCAGCTGAGTCCTCCCTGCGTAGTATGTAATGCCAAACTGATTCCCTGATTTGGTTATGAGCCATTTCTCGGAGATGGTGACAATATTATTGCTATTCGGCTTTGGGAGTCCATGATGTCTGACCCGGAGCCTTTTACCAGTGAGATTGGGGGTGTTTGCAGGTGTGCAGGAACCCATGACCTCAACATACACTCATCTGTTCAGTGGTCCTTGTTATGATCTGTGGTCCTGTGATTATGATTTTTGGGTCCTATGGTTCTATGGTTCTGGAGTTCTGGTTTTCTTGATACTGGTTTTCTTGGTTCTGGATTTCTTGGTACTGTGGTCCTGAGATCTTCTTCAGTGAGTTGTGATTATCAGAGAGTGTGACTCAGTGGACTTTTGGTTTGCCAGTTATTCAGAGGGGCCCTTGTCAGTGATCCAGTTCAGATGATCCCAGTTGATCATATGCTTGCATCGCATTGCATTTTGCATCATTCTTTTCATTAACTGTTTATGTTTCCCATTTTTCAGGTCATTGCTCATATCTGTTCCCAGCTCTGGTTGTCTAGTCTCCATGGCAGAAATTAGAAGAGTTCCGAGAAAAATAATGTCTGAACACTTGTCAAAGAGAAAGCTTGAAAGTAAAAAATTCAAAGTGACTGTCTGAGAATAGATGCCAGAACTGGGGCATTGCAAATGCTTAAACTTGGAAACATAAACAGCTGCATTGCATACATATCACCTGTTTCCTTGTTTTGCAGGTATGGCCACAGGCTCCTAATGACTTTTCTGTTTCAGGCGCTTTCATTGCAACAAGATTTCAAGGACAGGTTTTTATCTGAATCAGATCTTTTGACAGAATGGCTAACTCGAGTCAGGATTCCCAGAGCATGAACTTTGAACAACTCCGAGCGGAGGTAGCTAGGATGAAGGCCCAGATGGGGCAATTTAGGGCAGAGATACAAGCTTTGTCACAAGGCCAGATGTTCTTGAAGGGAGAGTTTGACATGATGAAAACTCAAATGAGGCTGTTGACAGAAATCATGAATGCCTTGCTGGAGAAAGAAAATGGTCAGGCGTCCGATTCTCCACCCGAAGGTCTTATTTCTCCCATCTCTTTGGGATTCCCACTTAACCAAGAGTTTTCAGGAGGACTCTCTCCACAGTTCAAGCTTCCTCACCAGCAGTCACCACGGGGTCGTTCAGAAGAGCCCAGGACAGAGATTAATCTTTTCTTGCCTGATTCAAATGAGATGAAGGGTCATGTGCCAGTTACGGCCAATGAAGTGAGCACTTTCTTTCCGTATCAAGGAACTTCCTCAGCTCCTACACCCTGGTTTCCCAAAGAAGGATTTCAGCAGATGTCAGGTGTGTCTCCTCCAGTGGTGGCAACCCGTTCCCGACAGAAGCAAGAAAGAGTTATTGATCCTGTGCCCATGTCTTATGCTGAGTTGTGCCCACAGTTGCTCCAAATGGGATTGATTGAATGTCGTGAATTATCTCATCCTATTGGTGAACCTCCACAAGGTTGGAATCCCTGTGCCTATTGTGTCTTTCACGCTGGAGCTCAAGGATATGATATCAATGATTGCAGGGCATTCATGCATCAGGTGCAAGATTTGGTTGATGACGGGGTAATTAACTTTAAGCCAAATAAGTTGAAGGTGTCACAGGTGAACAATGAAGAGGTGGCCAAGTTTCATTCTTCTAAAATTATCACTCAAGTTGAGTCTTCTAAGAGGCTACCACAGCAATCTCCTTTAGTTCCTCGTCCGAATCTGGGTAAGAAAGTGCAGTGGCCTGCTAGACACCCGAAGCAACATCAGCAACAGACTGCTCAACCACAACGCATGCCTTATCCACAGAGAGTTTCACAAGCTGATCGTGTTCTTGATCCCATCTCCATATCCTACACTGCCATGTTACATCAATTGCTGAGGTTTGGTTTAATCCAGTTGCGGATCTTGGCACCACCAGAAGGGAGTCTGCCAAAGGGATATGATGAAGATGCGCGTTGCGAGTTTCACTCAGGTTCCCCGGGGCATTCAACTGAAGGATGCAGGGCTTTACAATGGAATGTTCAAGATTTAGTTGACTTGAAGGTCATCACACCAGATGGTCACCTAGGGAGGCAGAGACCTCTGGACTAGAATTGGTGCTTGTAGGCTTTAGCTTTTCCATGTATCTGGTTACCCTCAGGCTTGTTGAGGGAATCCTTGTTGTTGTGCTTAGTCGTGTCGGTTTTCAGTACCTTGTATGACTTTGCTCTTGTGGGTTTTTCTATGTTATGTGCTTGGATTTCTGAAGCAGTGGCTTTCTTATTCATGCAATGACCCTTGGTCGCAGGATAATTCTTATGTTGGATCTGGCGTGCAGAGTTTCTTTTGAGAGTGTTCTCTCATTTGTGGTGTTTATGAGCATTTGCATGGCATAACATTTTGCATATCCTATCTTGCTGTCTTTGCTTTTCAGGTACCCTGGCTATTTCTCATCTTTATTCCATTTCAGGCAACGGTGTTGGTAAAGCAGAACCGGGATGGCAGATCAGGTACAAGCTGAGCTCGTAGAATTGAAGGCTCGCATGGAGCAGTTCATGACCCTGATGACAGGGATGGCCCAGAGGCAAGAACAATTAAGATTGAGGGTCGAGCGGCCAGAAGATGAGATTCGTGAAGAGGGCAGTCAGAGAAATCATAATGGAGCTCCGGGCGGAGACAATAACCGTAATGTTGGCTACATGGACGGACAGGAAGATCAGTTCACTTTGATTAATGATGAGATGGATCAACCTAATGCTGTTGTGGATTGTTGTTTCGATGAGCTGGATGAGAAGATAGAGGCCATTAAGTCTCAGAACTTTCTAGGTTTTGATGTTGCGAATTTGGGATTAGTTCCTGGACTGAAAGTTCCTTACAAATTCAAGCCTCCTGTTTTTGAGAAGTATAACGGGAACTCTTGTCCGAAAACTCACATCCAGTCTTACTTTGGAAAGATTTCTGCTCACACGGATGATGAAAAGTTATGGATGTTTTACTTCCAAGATAGTCTATCAGGGGCATCTTTGGACTGGTACATGGGTCTGAACAAGAATGTTATCCGAAGCTGGAAGGATTTGGCTGAAGCTTTTGTGAAACAATACCAGTTTAATCTTGACATGGCGCCTAACCGCATTCAACTCCAGAGTCTTTCTCAGAAGAAGTCTGGGAGTTTCAAACAGTATGCTCAGAGATGGCGAGAGATGGCCGCACGTGTGCAACCTCCACTGCTTGAGAGGGAAATGACTGACATATTCATGAGCACGTTGCAGGGTGTGTTTCTAGACCGTCTAGCTGCTTGTCCATCTACTGGATTTGTTGATATTGTGATTGCTGGTGAGCGAGTTGAGAGTTTTCTAAAGCGTGGGAAGATTCAAGACTACAGTACGTCAGGTTCAGGTGCCAAGAAGCCCTTCGTCAGTGGTCAGAGCAGGAATGAAGGAGAAGTTGGGGCAACGTCTCATCAACGTGGAAAGGGTAGATGATACCATTCACGGCATCAGCAAGTAGGTTTTGTGGCTACGACCCCGAATAATCAACCGAGACGTCAGACAAGACAAAGGAACCCTCAACAGGATCAGCGTCAGCAAAGGAGAGAATTAGTTCTTGATCCGTTACCAATGTCGTATACTGATGTACTTCAGCATTTTCTTCAGTTGAAACTGTTCGAGCTTCGCAAGCTATCCCCACCTCCTTATCCATTGCCAGAGGGATGGGATGCCAATACTCATTGTGACTTCCATTCTGGGGCACCAGGACACCATATTGATGGATGCAAAGCTTTTCACCGCAAAGTACAAGATTTGATTGATTCGAAGGCTATCAATTTCGCTCCATACAGATGAAACAGAGGGTTTTGTCTTGATCAGAGTGAGTCAGAGTTAAAGCAATAAATCCATAAGTATCAGTAATGGCAATCTTTTGTTTTTTTCACTGCATTTTCTCCCTGTTGAGGGGAACTACGTCACTCTGATTCTTCATTGGTCTTTGGTCAATGGAGATACATAGGCAGAAGATCGTCAGGTCTTTCCGAGCAACCTTAGGTATCAAGCTTATGTGGCAATTTCATCCCAGTGTTACTTTTCTTCAGATGTCTCGTGTCTTTGTTTGAACGTCGATAGCTTCAGGTCAGAACATTTGAGAATGAAGTATGGTGCTGACACATGGTCATTTGATTGAAGACCGCAAATATCATCAAGAAAAAGTTGTTGACCACTGAAAGTATTCAAGATCAACCGGTTCAGACGGAGTCAAGTCTCCTCAACAATGGCGTTGCTTAGTTTCTTTACTGCATTTGCATGTGTGGCTTTTATCTGTTTGTTTGGACATTGGTATGCTTGCATGAAGTTTGTTTGTTTTGAATGTTAACTAATGAAATGTACATGTTTTTCTTGAAGTATTTAATTCGTATTTTTACTTATAATTTTGTGTATGTGCATTGCAATACCAACTGTTGTTCTTAAACTCTGTGATGGAGGATGACGAAATGAAAACGCAAAAATCTCCAATTGTGTGCTCTTGAATAAACCTTGTTGACGATGTACAGGAATTGTTTCAATTTCCCAAACACCGGAGATATAAGGGAGATAAACCTTCGTTAACCCCTTGAGCCTTGAAGTAGAAGTTCCTTTTCACATGAAAAAAAACCTCACATTTAACCCGGGGCAGGGTAAGTGTCAGCTAGTTGGACCGAGCGTTCAGACTTTCACCAAAGGAGTGTATTTGAGGATCCATTACCTTTCCTTCCAGCACATTAAGAGGTCTAAAGACCGGAAACCACAATGGTTATTCACCAGCGACCAAAGAGTGAGACAGTCACAACCCTTACAAAACAATCAAGACGAACAGTGTCACACGATTTGTAAACAAAAAAAAAAGAGAAATAAATAGCCTGCTAAGTCGAAACTTGAAAATGAGCGACTTAGGCAAAAATTAGGGCGTCCCGCTGGACTCCAATTGCAAAAGATTCCAAAGGATCTGTCCAGGCAAAAGTTAGGGATAAAGAAAAAGAATGAAAAAGCGAAAGACGAAAAGGATTACACAAGAAAGATCCTCAAACAAAAAACAAGTCGTGTGATACAGGCACGAAAGACAGTAGGGGTGACTGACTCCCAACCTCAGTGGTACTTAAACAGTTATTAGTATTGGTTCCTCAACCATCTCAAAATCCTTAGGAAAGGTGAGCGCTTGTGAAAGCCAGTTAAACATAGGATTGAAGGACATCACGAAGGGGGGTGGGCACCAATAAACTTTGAGCCTATATCTTTGTTTCTATAACCGTGAACCAAGCCACAATACAACCCACAAAAGTCCTAATTGAAACGGGGTTAATTCGAGAGCATGCTACTATGAGATAGCGTTCTTGACTCCTATGAGTTGTGCTAAAAGACCCTTGTTGGTATTGCATATGCATGTTTTCTTTCAAAAAAAAAACAAAAAAAAAATCTTGTCATGTCCAAACTAGTGATTCGTTCACAAACGACATCTTTCCAATGAAAACTTCAATATTAACTTGTGTGTTGCATTAGAATAATCATTCTCAGAATAAAACATTTTCTGCTTACATACATTTGTTTGGCATCAAAGGAGTCCACATGAGGAATTTCAGTCTGGAAACTTAAATCGTGCCAAGTTGAGGAGTCTGAAACTTCTGAAGGACAATCATGGAAAATTGCGCTTCTTCTGAGGAACTCCCATGAGATAAAGATTCTTCCAACCAGTTGGTTCAAATGCCACCAACCCGGGGCAATCACATCGAACAAATCTCACGTTTCAGCCAAGCTGGGACAATTATCAGAGCATGTTTAGTTTGAAATCATTTCAAGGCCCATACTGGGGCAGTTCACTCTCAAGAGCAGATGAAGTCAGTCTCTGCAAGTGTTTATACAATTTAATGCAGGATGATTGGGTAAGATATTTCAAGATTCAGCGAATCTATCCAAGAGTTTGAAGACGCAGAAGCAGTTTGGACGCCACGTCTTCTGTAAAATCCTCTTGAGTTGATACTTGAACAGTCATCAAGTACATGGAGTATGATGTTACTAGGGCATATTCCCCATGCAGTTTATTCTCCCCAGCAAGAGACACTTTGCAATTCTTATCTCCAGCAGAGGGTGATCCCCAGCATCCCCGGTAAAGTCAGAGACAGAATTTCCCCCCCAGTTGAGTCAAAGATGGGTGATCTTCTCTAGCAGAACTTCAAATCTAGTTGAACAGTTCTCTTCTCCGAGCAGAGACTTTATTCAAGAATAGGTTTATTCCCAGCAAGCAGCTGAATACCTAATTCCCCACAGAGTTGCATGATTGGTACGTAACCATCATTAAAATATCCTCCAGTGAGGTCGCCAATTTATTTTTGGCCAGTGTGGCAAAGTAATGCAGACGTTTGTTCACATTTCATTCCTCAACCAAGTATTTCCAGGATATCTTGGTCATTCTTCAGCAGAACGTTAGTCAGAATGTTCTTATATCCAGCGGAGTTACAAATGGTATTCTCCCTTGCAGAGTTGTTACTCTCTCAAATCAACTACTCTTGTATTAATCGCGTTGTCCCATGTCAACGGACCTTTTGTGGATGGGTCGCTTGATACCATTCTCTTATCAGATCGCTCGATCTTGTTCGGTCTGCAAATCGCTCGATATTGCAATGCCGTTAAAGTCCACCGTCGTTGTGGCAAGCCAGTAGTCTCCTGGCGTCGTATAAAAAGACAGGAGTCGTAAATCGCTTGATATTATGTTCTCGTTTCCTGGTTATGGATCGCTCGATGCCATTTCCTTAGCAGATCATTTGATCTTGTCCGGGTTGTAAATCGCTTGATATTACTCCTCGTTGTTTGAGTCGTGCTCACATTCCTAGTAATGGATCGCTCGATGCCATTTCCTTAGCAGGTCGCTTGATCTTATCCAACGCTCGATCGTGTTGAAGAGGTTGGAAGTCCTGACGGTGGAATTAAACGTCAAAATGCCTATTGCTCCTGGCGTTACAGGAATATCTGAAGAAGACTCGTCGCCAGCGTATTCTTATCAGTTTCAACTTGGAAGAGCTCGCCTGCTTCTTTCTCCCCTGCAGTCCCTAGAGCGTCATCTGGTTGGGTTTATTACCCAGTGGTGCATTCTTCGTCAGAGTTCAAATTTCTGGTCTTCTTGGTATTCAACCACAGTTTATCTTGAATGGTCGATAGCCCGTACTATCGTCCTTTTCAGATTAACTGATGATTGAATAGGGGCAGCTGTAACACCCCAAATTTGCCCTCTTCTTTTAAGCATCACATCATACCATGGTCATCATAAGCATATCATATCCTTAGCATTTTGCATAGAAAAATGAAGCATAGCACTCACATGTTCTAGCATAAGGCATATGATCGGTCATCCGGGAAAATCTGAACCTGCAAGTCAAAATCAAGAACATGGTGATCTGGCAAGAATCTCACAGGATCATTTTGCACAAGCCTGGTATCATGTTCAGAGCCCTAAAAAAGAGAGGGAGGATCAAAATCAGATCAAAACGGTTGGCGCTGGCTTATTCTTGAAGGTTCCCACCAAAAGGAGGGAAATTCAAAATTTATTGGCGTTAACCGGTTAACGGATTGGTTAACCGGTTAACGGCCACGAATTTTGAATTTCCAGTAGCAATTTAACATGTGTGATTTTTGCTCCAATTCCCATTTTTCTGTTTTTTTTATTCATTTTGAATTAAAGGAAAGATCTAGAGCTCTTGTCCAAGCCTAATCCCATTGCTACATCCTAATCACACTACCCAAACCATAATTTTGGATCCCAAGCCTAATTTTTGGGCCCCAAACCTAAACCATATTTAATCATTTCTTTCCAAACCAAAGGGGCTCTTCCCTCATTTTTTACTCTCATTTTCTGAATTTTCATTCCTCTCACTCACAATTCTCTCACTTTTCTCTCCCAATTTTCCAAATCACTCAAACACTACAAGAAAAACACGTTTTAGCTGCAAACTTTTAGCGTCGGCCCCGACTCCGACACTAAAGTGTTGACATTACGTCAGCGAAAGCCCTCGCTAACAGGTAAATACAGTTGTTTTATTTTTTTCCAAGTCATTATTAGTAGCGTCGGCTATGTGCGACGCTAACCTTGGTACGAAAATTCTTCATTTCCCTCCACAAGTTTCGTTTGACTCCTATTCTTATTGTTTTAATAAATTATTTTATTTTTTAACGATAGCGTCGGTGATATGCGACGCTAATGTTGCGCGAAAAATTTTCTTTTCCCCCTCAAATTTCGTTTGCCTCCTTTTTTTATTGTTTTAATAAATTATTATTTTATTAATATTAGTGTCGGCTCAAACCGACGCTAAGTTTAATTCCAAAAATATTTTATTTACTTTTAATTAAGTTTGACTCCTTTATTATCTTTTTATTGTTTTAATTAATTATTTTATACCAAATATAAATTAAACTATAATACAAAAACTATTCTAAATATATAAAATTCTTAAAGGCCACCAACATTTCTTAATATTTATTCTAAAAATAAATTTGATAAATCTTAATATAAATTAAATACTATAAAAATTATTTTATATCAAATTATTTTATACCAATTTATAAATTAAAATTAAATACAATAAAAATTATTTTATATCAAATTATTTTATATCAATTATAAATAAAAATTAAATACAATAAAAATTATTTTATACCAATTATAAGTAAAAATTAAATACTATAAAAAATCTAAATTTATAAAATTCTTAAAGGCCAACAATTATTTTATACCAAATAAATTTTATAGCAATTATAAATTAAAATTAAATACTATAAAATTATTTTATACCAAATTATTTTATACCAATTTATAAATTAAAATTAAATATTATAAAAATTATTTTATACCAATTATAAATAACAATTAAATACAATAAAAATTATTTTATACCAATTATAAGTAAAAATTAAATACTATAAAAAATCTAAATTTATAAAATTCTTAAAGGCCAACAATTATTTTATACCAAATAAATTTTATAGCAATTATAAATTAAAATTAAATACTATAAAATTATTTTATACCAAATTATTTTATACCAATTTATAAATTAAAATTAAATATTATAAAAATTATTTTATACCAATTATAAATAAAAATTAAATACAATAAAAATTATTTTATACCAATTATAAATAAAAATTAAATACTATAAAAAATCTAAATTTATAAAATTCTTAAAGGCCAACAATTATTTTATACCAAATAAATTTTATACCAATTATAAATTAAAATTAAATACTATAAAAATTATTTTATACCAAATTATTTTATACCAATTTATAAATTAAAATTAAATACTATAAAAATTATTTTATACCAATTATAAATTAAAATTAAATACCAATTATAAATTAAAATTAAATACTATAAAAACTATAAACTAAAACAAAATTTATAAATTAATCAATAACTTAAAATTAAATATATAAAATATAATCAAAATTTATAAAAAAATATTATAAATAAATATGATATAAAAATATTATAGTTAAAACTTAAGCTATAACAAATATTAAAATTTATAAAAAAAATATTAAAAATATTAAAAATAAAACTTAATGTAAATTAAATGATATATTATAAAAAATATAATAAATTAAATTTATAAAATAAAAGTAAATTAATGAAGAAAGAAAATTAAAGAAGAAAGAAGACCAAAGTTTATGTGTCTCCGTGAAGTTCCTCTCAACCTCTCAGTCTGTGCGTTATCAACCTCCGTGCGTTATCAACCTCCGTCCTGAAGTTCCTCCGTCCTGAACCCTAGCCGTCTCAACCTCTCAGTCCGTCAGGTACGTCATTGCTTCTGTTTTGTCTCTACTATTCTTCTTTGATTTCTTGTTTTATCTTTGGTTTCTCATGTTTCGTCTCAACCTCTTCTTTGATTTCTCATTTTTCTTTGATTCCTTTGTTAAATTTATGATATAGGGTTTTCAATTGAAATTGAGTTCTGGAACTTGAAGCTATTCCCAAATCAGGTTAGAGTTCTAGAGTTCTAGGGTTTTCAATTGAGTTCTGTGTATGTTGTTGTTAAAATGTGTCTGTGATTGCTTCCGTGTTTCTTTCAAAATAGAAATGTGCAGATGGTATATTTTAAGTTATTTAGGTTATTTATGTGCCTTAAACAATGACCTCTTTTCTGAATGTTAAGTTATTTAGGTTAGCTGCTAGGAATCAAAACGGTTAGTGTTAGGGGTTAACTTTTGTTTAAACTATTCAACTATTAGAGTCAATTTCTAATTAGAAGTTAGAGTTTTAATTCATGATAGTTAGTAGAAGTTTTAACAATGTTGGCTCTTATGTTGCAATTAGCTGATGCTGTGATGAAATTTCAGAATGTTTAAACTATTCAACTAAGTTTTAACAATTCAACTAAGCTTTAACTATTCAACTAAGTTTAAACTATTCAACTAAGTTTTAACAATGTTTGATATGATAGTTAGTAGATGATTTTCTATTAGGTTCTACTGCTAGTTTAAAAAAAGGTTAATGGATGTTAACAAAAATCGATTAAAGCGTGCTATTTTGAAAGAGTTAATTGTTAGTCTCCTTGTTAGGCCATGTCAGTTTTTATGTAGATTTTATCTTGATTTAGTGATGCCTTGGCTTGTAGTAACTAACAAACTGATTGAAAAGATTGTAGGTACCTTGTCCCTGCTGATCTCACAGATGGACGGTTTTCCTTGAAGGTGATTGTGGAGAAGGAAGAGAAGTGATATCCCAAGTATTGACAAGAAGAAGTAAGTTTTTGTTAATAACTGTATAGTTTTATCCTTAGAACATTGGAGTAACTAGTTACATCCGGCATTATGTTTGATACACATTCTTTTGCGAATTTAATAAACGTTTAAGTGCGATTAATTGAACTTTACATTATCAAATCCATTGAACATTGTTAATCTGATTCCGTTTCAGCATCCATTTGACTGCACCATTTTTTTACTGCAGTGGATCAAATGGTGCCCAGTCCATATCAATTGATTCTGTTTGTGAAGTTTATTTAGAAGTTTAGAAGTTTAGAAACTTAAGAAATTGTTTAGAAGTTTGTGAACCCTTAATTATGCGATCATTCTGTTTGTATGGCTGTTAGGATTATCAATTGATTATCTAATAGTTTTTTTGACCTCAGGGGTTCTAGTTCCAAGTATATCTCAGACATCAAGACAAGGGTTTATCGTTTCCCAGCAGAAAGGAAGCTAAAATCTCTCATCTCATTGCAGCTACAAATCTCCACCTATTCTTTTCACAAGGTAAAGTTTCCAACTTTAATTATGTTCTGTATAGTTTTTTTCTTCTTTGTAATGGGTGTTCATATTAACTATGATTATTGGAGTTAGTTTACGTTTGAAATTTGCAGTCTTATCTGTTTATCACTCGTTCGTTAATTGGCTTCTCAAAATTTTGAATACCTAAAGTTAGAAAATTGGGTTTTGGCTTCTCAATACATATGCAATCACCTTAGCTTCTCCATACCAAAGTGATGCCTTAAATAACAGCATGCCACTTATCTGTTAGAGCCTGCTTTTGCTTCAATTACTAGACAGTTTATACATTAACTTAACATACTGACAGACCTAAAGCAAGGAAAGGATTTTAATAGCCTTATACACCTGATTCAATTTTCATGCCGGAGTTGTAAAGATGAAGATTTCAGCCCTTTCAAATTTGATAATTATGAACTCTGAATGAAAATTGATCAAATAAATACTGACGAAATAAACTATAGAATTTTGGAATCGACCTGAACCTAACAGTTAAACTGATACTTTTTATCAAGTGAAATTTTCAAAATCCCAGATTGGTTTGACAGCAGTTGCACTTCGTTGGCCGTTAAACTGGTAGAAAATCCATGAACAGCTCTGTCATAAGTGTAGAGAATTTGGGCTGAAGGAGATACGGACCTCAGAGTGGATTGAAACCAATGTGAATGGTGTGTGAAAATGGATGGCATTTCTGATTTCGCCATATGAATGATAAAATTAGCCTTTTCCTTAGAAGCCGTACAGACACCGTCATATAGAAACAGAATAGTAAAAACAATGATTAACAGACGTTTCATCATGCTAGGCTGCATTCATAGAAGAAAATATGTAGATTTCATCAGTGATTAAAGAGCATATCTTAGACATTCTAATTAGAGTTAACAAATTGAAATAGTAGTTATGCAAACTTGTTCATTATGGATTCTTTCAATAGCATATTGATATTAATTAATATTGATGAAGTGAAATTCAGTACAATAAACTGTTTGTGTTTTTCTCAATCAGTGATTATGAAAACTAACATTAAATTAAAATGAAACAGTGGAGAAAAATGATAAACTAAGATGTGAAACACTTTACATTGTTATTTGAAACACTTTACATTGTGTGTGCACAAAGATGTGTCCTGTGGTGTATTCCTGTGTGGTATTCTCTTTGTAGTAGTAAATGGTTGTCTGTTCTGATCATGCTTGTCTGTTCTGATCATGCTTGTCAGTCAAATGTATCCAATCATGCTTGTCTGTTCTGATCATACATAAGAGAAAAAACATGCGTATTAGCAGCCTTGAAGTTCTGTTATTTATATTTTTGGTTAATTGTGAAGTTCTGGTATTCACAGGAGGTTCTGCTTCTTTCTGCTGCACGACAAGTTCCACCTTCAATAACGAAGAACGATTTGGTAACGATTTCAGCTGCAGGTATTCTTCTGCTTGTTTACTTGTTACTGTGCTAGTTTCCAAGATCTCTGCTTGCAGTACCTTTGAACATGTTCTGTTTCCATTACCACCTCATTCTTATCAACAATAGAACAATCATTTCTAGCCTCAACCTTGCATATCAATTGGTCATTTCCAACTATATCATTGCCCCTACCTTTCGGGTCGGATCGACAAACCGTCACAGTAGTGAGTTCAGATCCTTCTCGAACTCTCGCTACACAACGCCAAATTATCGCACATAGAGATCCAATGATCGCCAACTGGGTCAACCTTTTTAACCGTAACCGGATCTTTTTTGGGACCTTCCAAATTAAAGGGTTTTGGAATGGTTCTTGGGATGTTGTAGGGCATATTTAGATTCAAATTGTCAAAGAACTCACCCCATCTAATCATGAGATCAGAAGCTGAATGTGAGTCCCCCAGCACATTGGCCCAACTAAGGCCTACTGCAGCCCCACCACATTTAAATTGAGTTACCTGCAAAACTATACACATCTTAAACCAAGACTTTGTAAAGAAATTAATACTAAATAATGGATCCATTCATCAACCTTATCTCAACTGAAAGTAACAGCTCACTCATTGGGATATGTATTGGATCCTCTCACTTTCCTATACAAAATTCCTTAAAGAGGGCACACAAATATAGGTATAACATTCAATATTTTGACTTTGGATTTCTTCAACTTATAATAATTTTAATACACTAATAAAATAAAAATATTATCATAAAATTTTAAATTCTGTCTCTTTCAGTGTCTCTTTAATTTATTACAATGTTTTAATCTGTCTAAAAAATAATCAAGTTTACCCATAATATCTTCCGTGCTCTGTATAGCTTGAAACTGGGTTTATTGGTCGGTTCATTTCCTTGGTTGTGGCTTGTGTATTAACTTGTAAATATTGTTGGTTAAGTTGTTTATTTTGGTGGTGCGCATTTAGACGCTCATCAGTTCCCCTTGGGCTATCTTGTGTCTCAAATTATTTGTGTGGTTAATTGCATTCGGAGGTTGCAGCGGTTTGAATTCTATTGTTAGTTAGCTACAAGTAGTAATAGCAGGATGTCAAAGTCTGGATTTCGGAATTTGCCGCGGTAGGAATTAGCTAATCTTTTGTTCCGCAAATTTCGTTCAGGCGTGCATTTGATGGATTAGTTGTTTCACGGTGTAGTAAGAGTTAATTAAGTCAGTGGCTTCCATTTAATCGGAATTATGATGCCTGTTTGGTTGTAGCAGCTGTTGGTCTCTGGGTTGTATTGCAGTGGTTATTTTTCTTCTGTTTTGGGGTTGGAATGTGAGAGCCAATATTATTATTGCAGAGGATTTGTATATGTCTGGTGTCTTAGTTTGTATTGGGGATGTGTATGGAGTGTTTTGGAAGCTGCTTACTATTTTGGTGTTTTAAATTTGTTGTTCCTGTGCAGAAACAAACTAGTTGTATCATTTTGTGGCATTTCTTATGTCATCTTAGTTAATATAGTTTCTCAGTCTTTAAAAATAATCTTTCATGCTCTATGTGCTGACCTTTAGCCCTTCTGTGAGATCATATTTTTTCCTATTTACACATTGTGTGCTTCTATAAACATTGTTCCTATATTTATGTTCCTATTTACACATTGTTTGCTTCTAAGTACTACTATTATTAAGTTTGAAGTTTGAAGTAATGGTTGAGTTATAGTTTTTTATTATAAACACCAATCATTATTTATAGGGATACATAGGCTCAATCTCAATCTATATTTTATCAATTAGAAATTTATGTTTGTTTTTTTATGTAGAAAATGGATCGGAGTTGGATGTATGATAGAGTAAACTCCAATAGGTATGGTTTGAAAGATGAATTTGTTAGTGGAGTTGAAGATTTTGTCAATAAAGCCATTAATCGACCAGAATTTTTAAATGATGGAGGGATAAGGTGTCCTTGTGTAAAATGTGTCTGCATTCCCTTGAAAACACCTAGTGAGGTTAAACATCACTTGTACAAAGATGGTTTTTTGCCCAACTATTATACATGGACTCATCATGGAGAAGATAATCATAATGTAGATTTTGGTGGTCATTCTAGTAGTGGCGGAAATGCTAGTGAGAATAATCATGGTGATCAAGAACAATTTGATGCAATGAATGAAATGGTCTATGATGCTAGTACGCAATTTGTCAATGTCCCCAATGTGAGTGCTAATATGGAAAACAATACAGTTAGTGAGGGCGAGGAACCAAATGAAGAAGCTCAACGATTTTATGATGTATTGACCTCTGCAAACAAACCTATTTATGAGGGAGCTTCTGAATCCAGACTATCTATTTCAGTTAAGTTGTTGGCTGCCATGTCTAATTGGCATGTTCCTCATAAGGCCATGGATTTTTTCTCTCAAATGCTTAAGGATGTTTGTCCAACAAATCAATGCTTACCTGAAAACTATTACCAAGTGAAGAAGTTGGTGTCTAAGTTGGGATTAGAGGTTAAGAAAATTGATTGTTGTGTGAATGGATGCTTATTATATTATAAAGAAGACATCACTTTAACTCAATGTAGAGTTTGTGGAGCTGCTAGATATGTTCCTCGAAAGAGTGGAATGGGAAAATACAAAGATGTGGCAGTGAAGAGAATGTTCTATTTTCCAATCATTCCAAGGTTACAACGACTTTATGCTTCAAAGGAATCTGCAACTCAAATGAGATGGCATCGTGAGAACACAAGCAATCCAAATGTTCTGCGTCACCCATCTGATGGAAAAGCATGGAAACATTTTGATGATGTTTATCCCAATTATGCTAGTGAACCAAGAAATGTAAGATTGGGTTTGTGTACCGATGGGTTTACACCTTACATTCAAGCCTCTAGTTCTCCGTATTCGTGTTGGCCGATAATAGTCACACCTTACAATCTCCCTCCTGAAATGTGTATGACCAAACCATATATGTTTTTGACTTGTCTTGTACCTGGACCGCACAATCCAAAAGTTAAAATAGATGTCTACTTGCAACCATTGATTGATGATTTGTTGCACTTGTGGAGAGATGGCATTGTGACATATGATATCTCTATGAAGCAGAATTTTGTAATGAGAGCGCATTTAATGTGGACAATTAATGATTTTCCAGCATATGGTATGTTGTCTGGATGGGGGACACAAGGTAAATTAGCATGTCCTTATTGCATGGATAGTACAGAGGCTTTCACTTTACGATACGGGGGAAAAAGTTCTTGGTTCGATTGTCATCGTCGGTTTTTGCCAATGGATCATCCGTTTAGAAAAAGTAAAAAGAGATTTACAAAAAACAAGTTTAAGAAAAAAAGACCACCTTACATGTTTACAGGACATGATCTCTGGGAAGTTGTTCGTGATTTTCCAAAAGTCACTGCGAGTGACTGGGCCCCCAAATTTCCAGGATATGGGAAACAACATAATTGGAACAAAAGAAGTATATTTTGGGATCTTCCATATTGGAAGGATAACTTATTAAGGCACAACCTTGATGTAATGCACATAGAGAAGAATGTATTTGATAATGTGTTTAACACTGTCATGAATGATCCTGCAAAAACAAAGGACAATGAGAAAGCCAGATTGGATTTACCTTTAAACTGTTTACGTGGAGATTTAGAGTTGCGTCCTCTACCTAATGGAAAGATGGCTAAACCAAAGGCAAAGTTTTCTTTGACATCTGAAGAGGCAAAGCTGGTCTGTAGATGGATTAAGGAACTAAAAATGCCTGATGGCTATTCCTCGAATCTTTCTAGGTGTGCTGATGTCACCAAGGGTAGGATGAAGGGGATGAAATCCCATGACTGTCATGTATTCATGGAATGTTTGCTTCCAATTGCTTTTCGTTCCTTGCCTATTGAGATATGGAAGCCGCTAACTGAGTTAAGTCGTTTTTTTAAAGACTTGTGTTGTAATACATTGAAGTTGGAAGACCTTGTTAGGTTGGAAAAAAACATTCCCATCATCATATGCAAGCTAGAAAGAATTTTTCCACCTGGTTTCTTTGACTCGATGGAACACCTCCCGATTCACCTACCTAATGAAGCAATCCTTGGTGGTCCTGTACAATATCGTTGGATGTATCCATTTGAAAGGTAAATGATGTGTAATTTTTGTAGATTATTTTAATGAAATAACATCTTTTAACCGTTTCACTCTTAGATTAATGGGAGACTACAAGCGTTCAGTGAAAAATAAAGCAAGGGTTGAAGGTTCAATATGCACTGCCTACTTGCATCGTGAAACTACTTATTTTTGCTCTCATTACTTCAAGACTGTTAGTTTGTTTCCAAGTACAAGTTTAAGAAACGATCCTGGGTTACATCATGAGAATGTCCAACCAACACTTTCTGTTTTTAGCAAGTGTGGTCGTCCTAGTGGAAAGCCTCGGGACTATTGGGTGCTTGATAAGGAATGGGAATCTGCTCACATGCACATCCTAATCAATTGTGATGAGGTTAAACCGTATCTTGCGTAAGTACATTTTAGAAAACAACTGATTAACTCTCAACCATTGTGTATAAATACTTCATATATTTTATATTCGGTGTCAGATTGTTCATGCAATATCATCGTATCAATGAGGAAGATGCTTCTGGTCTTATACACGAGCAATTTCCTTCATGGCTAAAGGAATACGTAAGTATACTTATAACATTTATGTAGTTTGCCAATGAAATATGTCTAAGGTTAAAAGTATATTTTTTTAGGTCAATGATGAGAGAAATGGAACTCCTAGCCCATACGTGAAGGCATTAGCTCTCGGTCCTAATCCTAAGGCAACATCATGGCACATCTACTTTGTTAATGGGTACAAGTTCCACACTGAAGAATGGAGTCATGGTAAAAAGACAACTAATTGTGGGGTACTTGTTAAAGGAATTACAAATGGAGGAGAAAATGATTTTTATGGTGTCATCCAACATATCCTTCAATTGGAATATCATGGCTTTAGCAACAAGATTGCCCTATTTTACTGTGCTTGGTTTGATCCTACAACTAATAGTGGCACAAGAGTTAATAAGGAGTACAATATTGTTGACATTAAGATGAATAAACGATATCGTCAATATGACCCGTTCATTCTTGCACAAGAAGCAAAACAGGTGTATTATGTCCCTTATCCAGATATGTGTAGAAACATGCGTGGATGGTGTGCTGCAATCACCACAAAACCAAGGGGTTATGTGGAAATAGATAACACCGAGGATGAAATGCCTTATCAATCTGATGAAATGTCAACAGTTTTGCCTATAACAGAGTTTGAACAAATACATGGTTTAGCCGACGAAGGATTAATTGAAGAGGTCGAGCCAGTACTAGTGACAAATGATCCATAATATGTGTTTTTTTTTTCGTGTTTAGTGTACTAATTGCATCTTGATTGTTTTATGATTGTTGTGTACCAAAAAAGATTTTTAGAAACATAAATTAGTGAAACATGAAATAAATGTTTAATGTTTGTCACATGGTATAAATGTTTAATGTTTGTCACATGGTATAAAGAGCTTTCATTAGCTACTGTCACTTTTGTTGGAGCAACCCATTTGTTTTTGGTGCATCTCAATGTTTACTTTATGCCATTGCAAGAATTCTCATTTTGGGTGCAAGAATTCTCATTTTTTCCTTATTTAATTTATTATTATCATATGAATGTCGTTTATCTTCTTTATTATTCTTTATTATATTATCATATGAATGTCGTTTATCTTCTTTATTATTCTTTATTATATTATCATATGAATGTCGTTTATCTTCTTTATTATTCTTTATTATATTATCATATGATCCATTCGTCATTTGTATGTCATATATTCTTTATTATTCTTTAAAAACAGAAAATTACTTTCCAAATAATGGCTAACTGGTAGCAACAAAAGTATATTTCAGGTGGAGGACAATCACCACTAAATTGCTAATTTGAAATGACAAGAGAAGGTTCAAAGAAGGAAGCACCAATCAACAAGAAACCGTAAGATGACAAAAACTTTCACGATTTGGTTTCTTTAAATTTAATATCTTTTGATGCATTTTTGCTAATGCAGTGTTGACAGATTATGTCGGACACGACATATGCCACCTGGAGCCCTTGCTATAAACACATCTCGCATGAAGCATGACACAAGGAACCAAACGCGTCCAAGAATGCAAGCACCACCACCGCCACCGCCTCATACAACCGTAGCACCACCACCGCCTCATACAACCGTAGCACCACCACCGCCTCATACTATCGTAGCACCACCACCACCTCATACTACCGTAGAACCACCACCGCCTCATACTACCGTAGAACCACCACCGCCTCATACTATTGCATCACCACCACCGGTTCAGACAACCGAATCACAACCTAGTTTTGATGAATGCACATTTGTTCCTACCCCTGGAGTGACACTACAAGTTTTGCAAGGTCCAGCTGTCCATCACACCACGGTAGCAGTAGAGGAAGAGGAAGAGGAAAGGGACCAAACAGTTTATGAGGAGGAAGAGGCGGTCGCGGAACAAGCATTTTCTGGTGGACAAAGGCCAATGATTAGCATTATGGGCAATGGGTAAGAAATTTAGTATTCAAAATGATTTTTCCTCCTAATATTCATGTTTGGAATTATTATTCATTTATTATTACTATCTTTCAATTTCTTAATATTGCAGGTTAGCTCCGAGTGATGTTGTTGCTGCAGCTATTAGAAAAGTTTTAATACATAATTATTGTGGAAATTTCATGAGATACAGTGAGCTGAAACTCAAAGCACGTGGTAGAAGAGATGAGAGAGAGGAATACTTTAAGATGTTTAAAGTAAGACGTAATTTCTTTTTTTACCTTTAAGATGTTTACGAAATACTTTAAGATTACTTATAATTATATTCAAAACTAATCCTATTTCTTTAATCAGGATCTTGTTCAGTGGGAGCCGTGTGATGAAGGAAAAATGCGAGATTTGTTTCATAAAGCTTGTGGTAAAAGAATAGTTGATATATTTGGTAAGATTAGGAAGAGTGGGAAAAAGCCGTCTTGGTTGGGTGAAAAATATTATGCATATCTACTTGACGGGTGGAAAACTGAAGAATTCAAAAAGCTCTCTGAACAAAACAAGACTAATCGAGCATCAACTAGAGGTGGCGCGGTCCATACCACAGGACGTAGAGCTCATCATGATGTTGCTCTAGAATTGGTATGTATTCTATTTGTAATCCGATTGATCACACCACACACCAAATAAATATATTCCTAAAAGCAATGTATTATATAAACTATTGTTGTTGTTTCATGGCATTGTAGGAGAAGAAATTAGGTCGACCGCCAAATCCTGACGAGCTCTTCATGGCCACCCATAAGAAGAAGAATGGGCAGTGGGTAGACCGTCGTGCAGAAAAAACACATGTAAGCTAATTAATCCTGGAGCATTGACATAATATATTTTAAATGACATAATATATTTTAAGATCTCCTTTTCATTCTTCTAAAATCAACATGACATAATATATTTTAAATGAATAATATTTTCAATATCTCTCTTAGTTAGTTAATGTTATTTAGAGCCAAATCAAACATATTATTATATATGCTAATCTAATGTTTTATTTGGTTTACGGAAAATACAAGATAATAAAACTTTATCAATCATATTATACAATTAATGAGTTTTACTCTTTTATCATGCATTATTTTATCAATCATATGACAGTTGAAAAACACAACAACGGTTATGCTTGTGTGACAGTACCTTTGTGATTATAACCATGACATTTTAATTCATTCCATTGATTTAGTCAAATTACTATGTTGTTATTAGTATGTATGCTGCTAAGTGGAACTTGTTAAAATGTTAGGAACTTGTTATAATGAATGTATGTATGTATGTTATTAGTATGTATGTTGTTAAGTGGATCTTGTTAAAATGTTAGTATGTATGTTGTTAAGTGAAAGTGTGTTGGATTCTTTTTAGGTAGTACATCAAATTAAAATATTTATTAGAGATATGCTCTGACTATTATGAATTATTGGTTTGAATTGTTTATGCTCACTGTTATGAATTAGTGGAATTGTTTATGCTCACTGCATGTGATGTTATGTGTGTTATGTTTTACAGGAAGATTATGTGAATCGTTTGACTCAAGCCACTCAAACTGATAATAACGTGGATGGGTCAGACAAGTTACAAATTTGGAAAGAAGTTGCCGGGGGTAAGACGCGTGGCCGTTGCTATGGAACTGCCCGATTGGCGGTTAACGTACGATATGGTGTGTCTTATTTGACACAAGTGACTGTTAATCAGAATAGAGAGGTGGATAACCAAGCGATTGAGGCGGCTAGAGCTGAGTCTGCCATAGCACGTGAAGAGGCTGCATTAGCTAATGCACGTGCAGATAAAGCTATAGCCGAGACAGAAGAGTTGAAAAGGAAGTTTGAAGAATTTCAAAAAGAGATGTTTGCTTGGAAGTCGAGTCAGGCAGGTCATTCCACTGCTCATGCTTCTAGTGTCCAGCCTAATACTCATGCGCATTACGATGATGACTCTGATGAGCACTCATTGGATCTAGAAGATATGAGTGATTGATGTTAGTGTCAGATGCATGCTCTTTTTCTTTGTTTTGGGACTTGGATCAAACTGTTGATTTTCACAAATTTTATAGTTTGTGTTGTGTTGGTCATTGACACTTTTATGTAGTAATATAGTGGATGGACACAAGTTTAATATAGTGTCAATATTTTGATTTTGATGTAAGTTTGACATCTTAATTAATGTAGAAATATTATGGATTTAAAGTTTGTTATTTTGTGTTGGAAATTATGATGTGATAATACATCAATGAATGGTTTGAAATAAAAAACAGGTTCAGGAAATTGTAAAAGGTAGATTTGATTTGCAACAGGAATGAATATAAAATAAAACAATTTTTAAAAAAAAAACATTTAGCGTCGGTTTACACCCACGCTAACAAGAATTTTAAAAAACGAAAAAAACAATTAGCGGCGGCTTTAAGAGACGCTCTAGAGCACAGAATATGTTGTATAGCGACGGCTTTTAGCGTCGTAAATGTAAAAAAAATATATGGGTAGCGGCGGCCTAGACCCACGCTAACAAGAATTAAAAAAAACAAAAAAACAATTAGCGGCGGCTTTATGAGACGCTCTAGAGCACAGAATATGTTGTATAGCGACGGCTTTTAGCGTCGTAAAATGTAAAAAATATATGTGTAGCGGCGGCCTAGACCCACGCTAATAAATAAAAAAATTTGTTTTAGTGTCGTTTAGAACCGCCACTAGATGATTGTTACGTCGTCTAAAGCCGTCGCAATATGTTTTTAATATTGCACATTAGCGTCGGCTTTAGTATTGTACCGTCGGCCTAGCGTTCATTATATCCGACGCTAATGTAGCGCCGGCTCGTGATTATGCTTTGCTTCCAATGGTAGAACGTCCGCCCCGACTCCGACGCTAAGCCGACGCTAAAAGGTATTAGCGTCGGTTTTAAGCATTTTAGCGAGGGCTTTTGACCGACGCTACTACGCTGTTTTCTTGTAGTGAAAGTTCCTCTTTGAAGATCACACAACCTTGCCTTGAGGTGTGTAGATCTTGGAACTAGACCTCCATTCATCACTTCATTACATCTTTTTGCTGGTTTTAGTGGTGATTCAGATCTGGTTTGGGATCTAGAAGTGCTTTTGGATCCAAAATTCTGCATCAAGAGCTTGTTCTTGCATTTATTTTGCACGGAGTGTGAAGTTTAGCATCGGATCTTCAAGGATTTGCGCGAGATCTATCATTTTCAGTTCGATCAACAATTACCAAAGCATACCTCAGCTTTGTAGGTTGGTTAATTTCAGATCTAGCTCTGTTTTAGCTTATTTGCATGCTTGCGCTTTAGATCCGCCGTGTGTTTGCGTATTTGTTTGTGTTGATTGAATTAATTGATTGATTGGTAACCGGATCCGTGTATTAATGTTCATAAGCTTCATGATGCCATTTAACGTGAATTGATGCACTATTTTCATGTTCAAATGCTTGCTGGACTGGTATGAGGTTGTTTGGAATAAGTTGTTTGTGAGCTGGTTTCTACAGGTTTTTGCTGCTGTTTTAACAGTGTTAACCGGTTAACGGATTGGTTAACCGGTTAACACACCTGGACTGAAGCAGTGAGCTACTTTTGAATGATTTTTTGGCATGTTTGATCCCCATACTTGTTCTAAATGCCATAGATCATTATATGATTATTGAATATGATCGTTTGGGTGACTTTCTTGCTGATTGATGCATGTTTCCATATTCTCGACACGTAAAGGCTTGTATGTGCATTGTTTGGCATGATTGTTTGATCTAGATTGGGGTGAACTTTAAGCATGTCTTTGCCATGATTTTATTGATGAACATGTGTTGAATTTTGGCTAACCATTGCAGGGGCTTAGGTAAGTGAGAGGAGTGGGTGTGATTCCCACATCTCCAATTCTTATCTCTTCTTCTTTCTTCATTAATGCTAACCTTGTGATTGTTGGGCTTAGGCCTTACTTCCCTCTTCTTCTTTTCTTCTTCTTCTCTCCTTCTTTCTTTTTTCTTTAGGATAGAAAGCCACACTAACCCTTAGGATATCCATGCATGTTAACACTTAGGATTATTTAGTCCCCCTTTAGAATTTTTCCTTTACGATCCTTTTGGTTCTTCTTCTCTTCTCATCTCATAACTCTAAAAAACACTTTAATAACTTTGAAGTGATGCATTGATCCATAGCCTTATCTCATGAGGTATGCTTGTAGTCTTCCCATCTTGGGATAGTACAAGTTCACCTTGTGATGCACAAGTCTGATCAAGGTATCTTCTTCATAAAAGAAAAGCATAAAAAACATTTCTTCATCTTTAAATACCAAAACAATTAATAAGTAAACAAGTTAGTGAGCCTAAGCCCTAGTCTTTGGGTTCAAGTTTTGGGGATCTTCTCCTTACTTGAGTGTGCTTGTTCTATTATTCCATCTTGGAATGTAGTGACAAGTGCACATTCCATGGAAAAGAGCTTGAGTTCACTTCCTTGTGACACACTCATAAAAGCTTCATAAAAAAAACATAAACAAACAATAAGCGTCTTTCCTTCGGGAATTCTCTTCTCATCTCATTCACTCCGTACGCGAACTTGCTCCTACTTGTCACTTTGCAAGACGGTTACGCACTCGTCGTCCGAGTCTGCAACACCTGAGCAATGGCATAGGCAGTTCAAGCCTTAATTCCCAAAGCATTTTCCTTTTAGTACCCCTAGTTAGGGGAACTACGGCGTCTCTGATCCTCATTATCCCGATGAGGTACGTAGGCAGCGGGGTAGGGCCCGTTCGAGCATAATCTTTATTTTCCCTACATTTTTCCTTTTTGCTTTCTTATTTCAGTTCTTTTCCAGTTCCAGTTTCTTTTCATTTCTTTTGCTGCAGTTTTCATCCCCTCACCCTTTGAATTAGTTTTCTTTTGCAAGCGTGGATCCCGTCGGGTACGGCGGACGATCTGGGTGCTAATACCTTCCCAGGTCGTAACCGACTCCCGAACTCAGTCTCTTTGGTTCGCAGGACCTGTGTCCTTCCTCTTTCTTTCTTCTGGTTTGTGCAGCATTACCATTCCCTTTCTTCGGGATAAAAATGCCTGGCTAGCGACTCTATTTTTTTCCCGCACCACTTTCGCGTTTGTACCAGGATGGAAATCCGGGGAGCGACAGTAATGCCTCCTCTTATGCCAAGGAGTGGCACATTAGGGAACTCCCCACAACGGTCAATGATAGTGACATTCTCCATAGATCTAGAGCACCAATGAATATCTGAATGAGAAAGTGACATAATCCTCTTGGACCACCTGAACCCTTGTTCATTCTTCATCACTGATCGAGGAAGGTTAGAAATAAACCACCTAGACAATAGAGGTATACACATCAGAGTTCCTCGTGCCTTTGTAGTACGGGTATGGAGAGAGTGTAAGATGTCTCCAAGTAATGTAGGCACTGGATTATGAGTCAGAAATATGTTGATGGTGTGTACGTCTATGAACTGGTCTGGATTGGGGAACAATACTAAGCCATAGATCAATAGGGCTAAAATCTCCTCAAAAGCATCATAACTCATAGCCTTCAGGAACACTTGAGCTTTCTCCATTAATACCTTGGCAAGGATACCCTTAACCCCACTTCTTGTTTCTAGAACAATGTCTGATTTCTTCAAATGTAAGGCTGCAGCAATGACTTCAGGTTTAGGCTCTTTTTCCAAGCCTGTGAAAGGTTTCTGATCAATGATAGGTATGCCCAGAAGCTTGGAAAACTCTTACATTGTAGGAACCAACTGATAATCGGGGAATGTGAAGCAATGATGTTTAGGATCAAAGAACTGAAATAGAACACTCATCATGTCTTCATTGAACCCTGAAGTGACTAGATCCAGTAGGTGACCATGCTTCTTGATGAATTGGGAGTTTTCAGAAACTTGAGAGACTAATTCCTTAAGCTTAGGAGGTATTCCTACAAAGTTGATCCGGATAGTATTCCTACGAGCAGAAGCCATGACCTGCAATAAAGAACAAAGATAAATCCTTTGGTCCTTGAAATGGTTAGTGAAGATGTTATGCTTATGATGCATGATGATGTTATGATGTTATGCTCAATCACAAACATGTGGCACACACAAACAAGTCACACAATAACCCTAGGTTTGAAGGCTTGCATGAGGTTTAAAGGTAAGTACCCTCCCCTGAAGTTTAGATGGTTCATCCTGTCCTATAAAGTAACTAGGTTCTAAGGGATCTCAATATCATTGATCCCTCACAAGGGTAGTTGTTCAGTAGGCAACTTATTTGCCAACCAAAACCCTCCAAGTTTAGGATCTCAATGAGCGTAGTATCGAGTATCAACCAACTTCAGTCTTCACCAAAGCTGGTTATCTCACTACTTTTCTAAAGGCCAAGATGGGATAACTAGGGTTCTAAAAGTCAGTTAGTGTATTGACAACATATGGCAGCCTCATATTATCCTCAACTTGCTTAAGGAACATAAGCACCAACCAAGAAGTCACACTAACTATGGCCACAAGATCAACCATATCGGTATACGCCGTATAGTTTCCTTGGTCTATTGCCATTTACCTAAGGTACACTAGATCCGGGTTAGGATCTTTCACACATAAGAGCACTCAACAAGTAAAGTAAAGCAAACAAAGAAAACAAATCAAAGTGATCTAATTCCTAAGGGTACCCCTCTTTTATTAAGTCCCCAGCAGAGTCGCCAGTTCTATAACACGGTGGGAGAACTGACTTTAGTTAAATGTTGCGGATAGCAAGAGTCGCCATCGACTTTTATTTTATCCAAAAGGAAAGGACATAAAAGAACAGGAAAGACCTTAAAAAGATTTTGAGTTCGGGGGGTAGGTTATACAAAGGGAAGGTGTTAGCACCCTTTATATCCATGGTTATCCATGGGATCTTAGTTACTTAGCTCACTTTAAATTGTTTTGAGAAAGGTGTAGTGTGTGATTAAAAATTTTCTAAGTACTTTATAATGATCCTTGTATGGATGTATATAAAGACTTTGTTTTGAAAATTTGTTTGAAATGTGAAGTGTAAAATGTATTTTGAAAAGATGAGCAAGCAACTAAGAGGAACCTACCTTATATTAAGTCTTTACTGTTCTTTATGTCTTTCAATGGTAAGACTATCCCTATTATTAAGGAATAGGTAGTCATTACCTTGGATGTAAGAAGGGACATGTATAGGGACATCTGAATTTAGGCAACTGCAAGGTGTCTTTAGCAATTCGTAGGGACTTATCATCTTTTATACGAAGGGACAAGATCATTTATCGTAGGCATCCTCGAAGGGACTTGATCTTATAAACTGAAGGGACTTGATCTTATAAACTGAAGGGACTTGATGATATTTGTGAAGGGACTTTGCTTAAGACACCTTATTTGACCTTAGAAATAGGCAACATGAGAGGTAACCTTAGAAAGTGTAGGATGGCGATCAAAGATCGACTTACGTGTGTGAGTGTTTATTTTCAAGTATTTATCTTATTTAATCAATTTTCTAAATCAATTTTAATCACAAACATGTTATGCACACCCTATAGTTACTAACCACACAGTTAACATATTTACAATAAAAATAAAGCAAAACATAATCCTAAAAATATTACAAGGCTTTGGGATAATTACAATATAATCGAGAAATATAAACAATGATAAATAATAATAAGCAATAATTTAAAAGATTAGTAATAATGATAATAATAATAAAAAGGGTTAGTAAAAATAAAAAGGAAATAAAAATTCAAGAGAAAATATTATTTTTAAGTTAAATGAACATTTAGAAAAAAAAATTTAGGATAAAATAGAACAATTAATAATAATAATAAACAAATATTAATTATTTACATATTAAACAAATAATAATTAATTAATGATACTTTATAAAAATATTAGATTAAATTTTTAAAGGTTATGAAAAATTAGGATTAAGAAAATTAGGGTTTAGAAAATTAGGGTTTAGATTTTTTTATTTAAGAAAAATTAGGGTTTAGATATTTTAAACAATTAAAATAAATTTACATAAATTATTTACAAATTATAAACAATAAAATTATATACAAAATTATTTACAAAAAAAACATATTATGATATTTGTAAAAAATATAATTTTGGATTAACATTTTAATTGAGTTTTTAATTTTAATATAAAACAAATTAGTTAATTAGATAATAATATATAATTAAATAATTAAGAAAAATAACAAAAAAACAAGTTCTAAAAAAGATGGGGGAGGCCTGGATTTGAACCCAGGACCTCCCCATTACCAGCAAGGGGCCAATACCACTAGGCTGCGCAAGCTTAGCTGATGGGGAATGAATCCAAGCCCTTATATGATAAACCTGAAAAATAAGAAAATTAATGAACAAAAAGAAAGAACCTGGGGATCGAACCCAGGTCCTGCCATCCACATGCGTACACCAAAAGCCACTGGGCCACCTGCGCGCTGATTGTATTTCAATGAAACAAATAAAATAAAAGGGATAAACACAATTTTAATTTTTGTTTTCGTGCCAGCCTTCAGTCGTCTTCTTCAATTTACCTGCGAAAATTCATGTGATATTTCCTGCGGAATTTCCTGCGGGTAACATTAACCAGAAAACCCTAGGTTTTTGAAACATCATTCAAACTGTAAAAATAACAAAAATTCATAGCCCAGATTAGTTACGCAATGCTCATACATTATAGCCATGTTCTTATAATTCATTTATATGCCCTAAATCCTAAGATCCTAAATTCGAGCTTCAAACCCTAGTAATGGCATCTCCTTGATTCTGCAACAAAAATTCAATTCAAGTATACAAAAACATTCCAGAGACATCAATAAACAAGAATCAATGCACAAAAATCATTTAAATTGTTTGAATCAATGAAATCGAAAAATTCAAAAACTCAAGAACATGATGATTCGGTTTCAATGAATTATGAGGTTTTGAATGATGGTAATGATTGGGATAGCTTCAGTGATGTTCCAGGAACCTATTACAACCTTTAAAATGTTTTGATATAGCCTTTATTCCAAAATCCAAATATGACTTTTTCAACAATTTTTTAGAGTTTGGATGAGGTGTTCTTGGCTGCAAATTTCGTGTCCCTTGTGTTTGTTTATGTTGTACATATATAGTATGACCTAACTAGGTCAAAAAATCAGATCCTCCTTTGGACTTTTGGATCACTTGAGATTGAAAAAGATATGCTTCAAAATTTTGAAAGAAATTTGATATCTTCTTACTATTTTTGGTTGATATGATATTATGTGATTTCAATCATCTCTAAATGGCCTTTAAGAATTTCTAGAACCAAAATCCTATCAAATATTGAAACTTTTATATTTTATTTTGATTTAAAATGATTTTTAATGTATAAAATCATAATAAATAAAATAAAATGAATAAAAATTTGAATAAATGATTTTTAATTTGTACATGATGTCATGGTAGTGTTTGGGTCATAAAAATGCAAGCCCATTTGGAGAAATTTGGTTCTAAGGTCCCATTTGCTTCATAAACCTCTCAAATATTTCTCAACTTTGCAAAGTCATAAGTCCCTCAATTTTAAGGCTATGAAGGTGTTCTTGGACATTTTGGAAAGCTTAAAGAGTCCTCTAACCAACCTCTTTGGTCTTATGTTCATATCTTTTACCATTCTCAAGTTATGCTCTTTGGAAGATGTTGACTTTTTGTTGACTTTTAAAATGACCTATAATGTCTTAGCTCATACCTTCCAAATGAAGCATTTTTGGGCTTGGCTTGTGAGACACAAAGTTGTATAGAATTCAATTTCCTTCAAAATGAGCTTTGGATGGAAAAAATTTGATGAAGCATGTGAAAGTTATGGCTGGTCAAAGTTTAGTTGACTTTTCCTATGAAAACCCTAATTTAGAAACTCCTGATTCTTAATGATCTGAAATCTCCTTGATGAATCATGATCAACCCCTGATCAAATGATGAATTTTAATTCATATACTTGATGTTGGCAAAAAATCATGAAGATTGACTTTGGTTTGACCACAGTTGACCTTAGTTTGACTTTTTGACTGATTTTAGCCTATCTGATCATTTAACTGAGCAAACCTTTTGGGAAAGTCTTGAAACTTGACATGGGGATTCTTAAAGACATATAGGATTCTATGAAGCTCACTTGAAGCCTTGGAAGTCCATTTAGCCTGATGAAATTCAAAACCCTAGTTTAAGATGCATTGCTTAGGAGGATGCATTGTCTGAGGGAATTGTCAAACTTTCTGACTAATTGTGAGCCTTATGAACCTTGTGAACCTCTTGAGATACCTTGTGAATCTTGTGAACCTTGTTAACCTCTTGGGACACCTCAGCACACAATGTCTTGTCTAGGTGAGGGCAAATATTGGGGTGCAACAGCATAGTACACCATAGTAACCATGCTCCAGCACTTTATAATCATTTGATCTGAATACATTAGGAAGACCTAGATCCAATGGCCCAGATAAAGTCAACGAAGGTTGAGTGAGAGTCCACCATGCTCCCTCAAAGGCCTGCGAACTGGGCTTGGCTTTTTTGCTTTCCACACCCTCTTGTGAAGCCCATTAAGAAAATGAACTATAAAAAAATGCTGAATACACCCCTCTCCCTAGATCCTGCGCATGGGCCTTGCCCATTGCTATTCAAACCACCCTGTTTTAAGCCCAGTATAAAAAACAACTACAAAAAATCACTTAATTCACCCCCTGTTATTTCTTTCTTTAGAAGTTAATTTTTAGTTAGCTATAGTTTCAAAATAATTCATTTAAAAATAGAAAAATTCACAATAAAATTCCCAAAAAATTTAAGTAGGTTGTTAATTCATTTTAGACATTTTTGGCATTTTATTTTTCTGAATTTGAATTATTTTCGAATTAATTCTGATTTTTTCATGTAATTAGCATTTTATTGAATTTTGTTAACTGTACATAAATTTGTTCATTTTATTTTTTAATCTTCCAGTAGGATTTTTGAACTACTCTTTTTGCCATAGTTAGAGGACTCATAATAGGACTTAGTATAATTTTATTAGAAATTTTAGGTCATTTTATCCCATGTTTTAATAGCTTAATCCTTATAAAATAATGGTTAATAATTAGGTAGAATTAAGTGATTTTTAGACATAGCAAAATTCTGATTTTTTAGGATATTTTTTAACACAATATTATAGGTAGTTTTAGGACCCTATAGAAAATCCCGGGAACGACAGCTGGCGAATCTGCTGGGGATCGAACCCAGAATCTCTGGTTTCCCTTGTAGAGTCAATCCTAGTGCCTGTTTGGTTTTGTTTCTTTGGGTGTTTATCTGTTTGTTGCTGTGTGCTTTAGTTTAGCTTTATTGTTTTTATTTACAGTTCTTACTTTACAGCTTTACTTTACCGCATTTATTTACCGCCTTCAGTATTTATTTTCCATGCATCATATTATACTGGACTGTCTGGCTGTGCTGGTTTTCATTTTTTTTTCTGTGGGATAGGAGTTACTGTGAGATAAGCCAAATACCCGGCTTGAGTGCACTATAGGATTAGCGTGGACACGCTGTACTCGCATGGTTACATTATGAGTGGCGATGTGTTCCACACCCAGATTGCGACCGTCTCGGGACTATTCTGTGTGGGGGTTCTTCTCCACTTCAGGGTACAACCTTGATAGTTATGTGCATCTGGTGACCGATCTTCGAGGACCTTAATGGGAACACCCTTCTCCAGTGATGACAGTGGCAGACCACATTTGTTGGCAAACCCACTCGCATCCGAGGGTCCATTAGGAACTCGCATAGGATGGCCTGGTTCTCTCATAGGAATTCAGTTAAAGCAAATTGTTTGTATGGCGATAATATTGTACCCTTTCGGGATGAATGTACTATTGTTTCTCGATTCAGTGCTTGAAGCTGGAGACTTGTGAGGGATGTTTGTTTTTCCGGACTCAACTGAGGCCTCCCTGAGTAGTACATAATGCCGAACCGATTCCCTGATTTGGTCATGAGCCATTTCTCGGAAATGGTGAACGTATTATTGCTATTCGGCTTTGAGAGTCCGTGATGTTGACCCGAGTAGCACACCCGTGAGATTGGGAAGGAAACCTAATACCTTCAACATACCCGCTTTGCCTTTGGTTCAGTTTTGTGATCTGGATTTCTGGTTCTAAGATATGGATCCCGGATCAGAGGGATTGTTATTGTGATATGTGGATATTGTGGCCTTGCACCGACACCTGATTATATGATTGGCACATCACATACACTTCACTGATCACATGCCTCGTCTTGCATAAGCATCCTATCATCATTAATCATTTGTGTTTCTTTTATTCTCAGGGTCTGCATTACTCTTGGTTCCTGGTCATATCATTGCTTCAGAATGGAAGACGTCAGAAAGAGAACTGTGCACTGCAAATTTTTTGATACCAAGATGGACCTGATCAACCAAATGGTGTCTCTTATTACCCTGGGTCATTTGAGATACTTCAAGGAAAAGTATGGTGATATTCTGGACTTGGTATTCAACTTGGATAGCTCTCAGAGAAGCGCCATTCACACTTTGTTGCAGTATTACAATCCACGTCTCAGATGTTTCACATTTCATGACTTTCAGTTGGGTCCTTTGCTGGAAGAGTATGCTGAGATTTTGGGAGTGTCAATCAAGGATCAGATTCCTTTCAACTCAGAGATGACAAGACCGACCCATGCTGACATCGCCAAAGCTCTTTATTTGAGCTCATCTGAAGTATCTGCAAATTTGTCTACCACCAAAGCAAAAGTACTTGGTTTCACTCTAGAGTATCTGGTTAGAAAAGCTGAAGAACTTGCAGTGACAAATCAGTGGGATTCTGTTTGCGCCATCTTAGCACTATCCATTTATGGGATCATCCTATTCGCTGATATGGATAAATTTGTGGACATAAATGTTATTCATTTATTTGTGTTGAAGAATCTGGTGCCCACTCTCCTAGGTGACTTGTATTATTCTGTGCACTATAAGAATGAGAAGAAGCGAGGAGGTCTGGTTAGATGTTGTGCTCCCTTATTCTACAAGTGGGTCATGAGACATTTGCCTACTACTGAGAGTTTTACTGATCCTAATACTACTTGGGCCCAGAAGCTGAGTACTTTGTCGGCCATAGATATTAGTTGGTTTACTTTGAGGTTGAAAGGAAGGAGTTTCATTACCAGTTGTGGGAATTACCTTAATGTGCCTTTGTTAGGAGTGTCAGGAGGTATCAACTACAATCCCATTCTCTTAAGAAGATAGATAGGGTATGCGCTCAAGGAGATTCCTGATGAATCCGAGTTATTCCAAACTTTTTACTTCCCGGTGAAAGACAATCTTCCGTTGGTCAGGAAAGTTGCAGGTTCTTGGAAGGTGATCAAAAGAAAGGACACAGCATGTCTAGGCAAGAGAAATAACCGGATGTTCCTTGAATTTGAAGCTTGGATAAAGGAGGAGGTTCAAATGGCTCTAGTCCCTTTTTCTGTACCAACTCCGCCTCCAGCAACGGTGCCTTTAGAAGATTATCAGAAGTTGGAAGCTTTGGTCAAGCAGCTTAGGGTTGAGAATCAAGAGGCTTACAATTCCTGTCAGAAATTGATGATTCAGAACCATCAGTTAGAAGATAGAGCTCACCGGGCTGAAGAGACGGTTCGTCTTAAGTAGAAGGACTTTGAGGAAAGGGAGCTATACTTCAGGAAGAGAGGATTGGCTGAGATCCATAAGGCGAGTCAGCTTCGGAAGGATAAGAAAGAACTTAATGAGGCTAATGAAGCCATCACACTTTGGCAAGAGAAGTGGAGTGATAATCAGAAGAAGAAAAAGGAGGTAGAAGCTGAATTCGAGTTGAAGATCAAGAACCTCCAGGATGCTTTGGTTGAGCAAGAGAAGCTAGTTTGGAGAGCACAAGAGCAACAGAGAGAGTATCTTCGTTATATGACAAAGAGTCAACAAATAGCTGAAGATGTCCAGAAAGAAGTTGAAGAGCTGAAGCTTCGGGCTGATGTGAAGAGGTCAAAGGCCGAGCCGGGTCCGAGCAAAGAGAATGAGATGACTTTCCTGCAGCAGATCTAAGAGTTACATGTTTCCTTTGATACGAGTGACCTCCTCATCCAGAGACTCATCCAGGAGCCTGATCATCGAGATATCATTCAGTTGTTCCAGAATGTCAAGCGTCTTAGCTGGAGGCTGCAAGACTTAGAGTTCCCTAGGATTTAGTTTCATGTTATTGTACTTGGATTACCCACAGGCTTGTTGTGGGATTCCTTTTATTTGATGTACTTTGTTGTTCTTTTGATTGGCACCCTTCGGGGACTTTGTTGTTTCAAACTTCAGCTTACGTGATTGACTTGTTTTGAATCTCTTGTTCATTATTTGTTGCACTGACACGGGGTAATGAGCACCAATTCTCCACGACCGTCATTGTATTTGAACATCGCTTGGGTCTTCTTCCTAATTATTATTCTCTTAATGCCAGGACCGGAAACAGGGAAAGCCTTGGGAATAAAAGGAACACATTGCATTGCATACGCATCATTTGCATTTCTTCTTTGTTTTTGCAGGTTTTTCTACAAGATGCTTAATTTATCTGTGTTACAGGCAAAGATTGCGAGAGCTGCCAAGACCCGACATCTCCGACAAGATATCCCGCATTGCTACGCAACTCGCAGCAACCAGAGGACAGTCATGGACACTATGCAAACTGAGCTTAATGAGTTTCGCACCAGAATGGGAGAGTTCATGGTCATGATGCAAGGGATGGCTCAGGGACAGCAAGAGTTAAGGAATGCAATTCAAGGGCTCAACCCTCCTCAGACTAATACTCTTGTGACCACTCCTGACGGGCAAGGGGCTCCTCCCAACACCAGAAATGGTCCATGTGGACCTTAGATTCCAGAATAAGGCACGACAACTTTCATTCCAGTGCAAGACAGGCAGGAGGATCAATTCCCTTCTTTCAACAATGATATGGGGTTCGCTGGAGAAGGAAATCTTCATGATTTTTTGATGCTTGCTGAGAAAGTCAAAGCCCTCGAGTGTAGAGATACTTTGGGGATAGATGTGTCTGACATGGGCCTAGTCCCCGGGGTGGTTATTCCTCACAAATTCAAGCCGCCTACTTTTGACAAGTACAACGGTAGTTCCTGCCCAAAGACTCATTTGCAGGCATTCTATCGGAAGATCGCTGCCCATACTCGGGATGAAAAACTCTGGATGTATTACTTCCAGGATAGTCTCTCTGGAGGGTCCTTGGAATGGTATATGAAGCTAGAGAGAAGTTCTGTAAGAAACTGGAAGGAATTGGGAGAAGCATTCCTCAAGCAGTATCAGTATAATATTGACATGGCACCCAGTCGCACCCAACTTCAGAGTCTGACCCATAGGAGCTCAGAGAGTTTCAAGGATTATGCACAAAGATGGCGTGATGTGGCCGCTCGAGTGCAACCGCCTTTGTTGGAGAGAGAAATGGTAGACCTGTTCCTGGATACCCTCCTTGGGAATTTCATGGAAAGGCTAGCTGGATGTTCTTCAAGTGGATTCTTAGATATCATCTTGACTGGCGAGAGGATAGAAAGTTGGATCAAGCAAGGGAAGATTCAGCGGAGGCACTTCAAGTTCTGGTATTAAGAAACCCTTCGTGAAAAGAAGAGAATGAGAGACCGGTGCAGTGTACGCGCAGAGGGGAGGAATCAACAGAGGATTTTATCAGCAAGTGGCCCCTGTCACTATCTCAACACCGCCTGTTCAACAGCAAGTCCAACCACCACAGCCGCAACGCTCACAAGGGTATCAACAAAGAGCTCATTGTTCATATTACCCCCAGAAGCCCAAGGAAAGACATTTCGAAGCTCCGTCGATGTCCTATGCGCAGCTTTTGAAGAATCTTCTACAACTTCAGATGGTTCAAATCCGAACTCTACAACCCCCGAGGCCGGGCCAAATCCCCGAGGGTTATGATACAAACGCTAGATGCGAATTTGATTCCGGAGCTCCCGGGCATACCACAGAGAACTACAAAGCACTAAAGCATGTTGTTCAAGACCTGCTGGATTATAAAGAAATCAACTTTGCTCCTACTCCTAATGTAATTCAGAACCCCATGCCTCCTCATGGAGGTACAGTTGGGGAAGTTGATGAAGGGGAAAATTTAAACTTGGTGCGCGATGTCAAAGATCTACAGACTCCGTTGAATGTTGTTAAAGTTTGCTTATCAAAGAAAGGTATCTTCCCTGGGTGTGAAGAAGATTGTCCAGGATGTGCAGAAGCTACAAATGGGTGTGAGCAGCTGAAAGCGGGGATCCAGAGTATGATTGATGAGGGAGTGTTGCAGTTCGACAAGATTGTAAAAGAAAGCGAAGTCTCCACAATAACTATCTTCTACGATCCGTCTCAAGTTCCTTCACGGGCCAAAGCGGCACCGATAACCATCACCACTGCGGGACCGGTAATGTATCAGAGTGATAGAGCTATTCCTTGGAATTATGGTGGTGAAGTATACTGTAACAGCCAGAAGCCAGAGTTGGCCACGTCTAGTACAACCCCAACTCAAGTAGAAAGTGTTGGAGTGGGGGGGTTTACTAGAAGTGGAAGGTTGTTTGTGCCGGAAACACTAAGAAATAGTGTGATACCACCCAGAGACACCGCAAAAGCCCAGGCTAGAGCGAGAGGGAAGCAGCCAGTGGTTGTCAACGATCCTGCACCAGCAATTGATCCAGACCTTACTTTTGATAAAGAAGCTGAAGAATTTCTGAGGATTATCAAAAAGAGCGACTACAAGATTGTGGACCATCTACAGCATACACCGTCGAAGATTTTCATCTTTTCCTTGCTCATGTGTTCTGATTCCCACAGGAAGGCTCTCTTGAATATTCTGAACAAGGCGTATGTTCCTCAGGATATTTCGGTAAATCAGTTGGAAGCGGTGGTATCCAACGTCAATGCTAGTCACGGATTGGGTTTCACGGACTTGGATCTGACCTCTGAAGGGTGTGCTCATAATCGGGAATTGCATATCTCTTTAGAATGTAAAGGTGCAGTACTCTCTCACGTGTTGGTAGATACTGGATCGTCGTTGAACGTCTTGCCTAAGAAAGCACTGATGAAGTTGGATTATGATGGAGTATTTCTAAAGCCCAACGACCTGGTAGTTCAAGCATTTGATGGGTCGAGAAGATCGGTGTTCGGGGAGGTGGAGTTACCCATTAAAGTAGGTCCACAGATCTTCAATACCACGTTCTACGTAATGGATATACAGCCTGCATACAGTTGTTTGCTCGGAAGACCTTGGATACATTCAGCGGGAGCAGTATCGTCCACACTCCATCAAAAGCTAAAGTTTGTCTGGGAGGGTCAGATTGTAACTGTCAATGGGGAAGAAAATATTTTTGTCAGTCATCTGGCCTCATTCAAGTATGTGGAGATGGATGGTGAAATAGTTGAAACTCCATGTCAAGCTTTTGAGCCCTTGACGACTGAACAGGAATCTGCAGTGGCATCTTCTCCTGAAGAACCGAAGAAGGGGGTTTCCATAGCCTCTTATAAGCAAGCGCTTGAACTGGTAGAATTTGGGGTACGAGAAGGCTGGGGCAGTCCAGTAGAAGTGCAAGAGAAGAAAGATATGTTCGGAATTGGTTATCATCCTGGGAAGTCATTGTCTAGACCAAGTGCTAAAGGTTGTCAGAGCCCAATCACTTTCACGAGTGCGGGAGTGGTCGATTATGGAAACATCAGTGATGTGCAGGATAACGCAGTCGATAGTGACTGTGACCTAGATGAGTGGATCAAGCATGCCGTTCCGGGGACTCAGCTTAGCAATTGGACATCAGAAAGGCGTATTTCAGTCACCTCTTTCGAAGAGTAATAATTTTTTGTTTCTGTTTTTTCCTGTATTAAAGCACTATGTCTTGCCCGGGGCATAGTAGCTCTTTGTAAGGGTACGTTTGTTCTTAACACAATCATAAATAAAGATGACGTTTCACATTCATTCATGTTGTTCTTTGTCTTTCATTTTTGCTTTTGTTTTTCAAAAAGAAAGAAAAGTTTTAAAATGGCAATGTTTCTCATTTTCTCAAGTTGTTGCTAAAGCCTTGCATGAATCACCATTCATGCAGGTGCTCATCACCGGATCTTATCAATGATGACCCTATTATGGCTGAGTATGACTTCGACAATCCAATTTATCAAGCCGATGAGGAAGGTGAAGAGGATTGCGAACTACCTAAAGAATTGGCCAGACTGCTTAAACAGGAAGAGAAGATGATTCAGCCGCACGAAGAAGCTGTCGAAGTAATAAACCTGGGTACTAAAAAAGACAAGAAAGAAGTCAAGATCGGGGCTGCATTAGAAGAATCTGTCAAGACTCATTTGATTGCTATGCTTCGAGAGTATGTTGATGTCTTCGCATGGTCCTACCAAGATATGCCTGGCTTAGACACTGACATTGTGGTACACAAGTTGCCTCTCAGAGAAGACTGTCCTCCAGTGAAGCAAAAGTTGAGGCACACACGTCCAGATATGGCAATTAAAATAAAAGAAGAAGTACAAAAACAGTTTGATGCTGGCTTCTTGGCCGTGACCAGTTACCCTCCGTGGGTTGCCAACATTGTGCCGGTTCCCAAGAAAGACGGTAAAGTTAGGATGTGTGTGGACTACAGGGATTTGAATAGGGCCAGCCCCAAAGATGACTTCCCTCTACCTCACATAGATGTGCTTGTCGATAATACTGCTCAGTTTTCCGTGTTCTCCTTCATGGACGGATTTTCCGGCTATAATCAGATTAAGATGTCTCCCGACGACATGGAAAAAACAACCTTCATCACTCCTTGGGGCACCTTCTGTTACAAGGTCATGCCATTTGGTTTGAAGAATGCTGGAGCCACTTATCAGCGGGTGATGGTGACTCTATTTCACGACATGATTCATCATGAAATTGAGGTTTATGTTGATCATATGATAGCAAAATCCCAAAAAGAGGAAGAGCACTTGGTCAATCTAGCAAAGTTGTTTGACAGACTTCGGAAGTTTAGACTGAGGTTGAATCCAACTAAGTGTACCTTCGGGGTCCGTTCTGGAAAGCTACTCGGCTTCATTGTTAGTGAGCGAGGAATTGAGGTTGATCCAGCCAAAGTGAAAGCTATCCAAGAGATGCCTAAGCCGAAGACCGAAAAGCAAGTGTGTGGCTTCTTGGGGAGACTAAACCACATTGCACGATTTATATCTCACCTAACGGCCATGTGTGAGTCCATCTTTAAGCTTCTGAGGAAGAATCAAGCCATTAAATGGAACAAAGACTGCCAGCAAGCCTTTGACCGAATCAAAGAATACCTGCTAGAGCCTCTAATTCTTATGCCTCCAGTTCCAGGGAGACCTTTGATTATATATCTTACTGTGCTTGAAGGATCGATGGGGTGTGTACTGGGTCAGCCGGACAAGTTTGGTCGAAAAGAGCACGCCATTTATTACCTTAGCAAAAAGTTTACCGATTGTGAGACACACTACTCACTACTCGAGAAAAATTGTTGCGCTTTGGCATGGGCTACTCGCCGACTAAGACAGTACATGCTAACTCACACTACTCTCTTAATTTCCAAGATGGATCCTGTGAAATACATTTTTGAAAAGTCAGCTCTGACAGGAAGAGTAGCCCAGTGGCAGATGATACTAACAGAGTATGATATACATTACACTTCGCAAAAGGCAATCAAAGGAAGTGTGTTATCAGAATACTTGGCTCAGCAGCCAATCAATGATTATCAACCCATGAGGTTTGAGTTTCCGGATGAGGACATCATGTTCCTCAAGTCAAAAGACTACGAAGAACCACTTCCGGAGGAGGGGCCAGATCCTGAATCCAAATGGAAGTTGATGTTTGACGGGGCTGTGAACATGAATGGAAGTGGAGTAGGTGTTGTTATCGTCTCGCCAGAAGGGGTTCATACACCTTTAGCTTCTCGGTTGACTTTCGAATGCTCTAACAATGAGGCAAAGTATCAAGCTTGTATCATGGGGATTGAAGAGGCAATCGACTTGCGAGTCAAAAACCTCGAGATCTTCGGAGATTCTGCTTTGGTGGTGAATCAAGTCAATGGCAAATGGCTGGTTCATCAACCTCATTTGATTCCTTACAGAGATTATGTCAGGAGGTTGTTAACTTTCTTCACCAAAGTCAAATTGAATTATATTCCTCGAGGTGAAAACCAATTCGTCGATGCTCTAGCAACTTTGTCGTCCATGATTAAAGTTTGTCAAGAGAATTCCGTGCCTCGAATTACGGTCCCCCGTCTTGAAAGACCTGCTTATGTCTTTGCAATCGATGATGGTGAAGATAACAAGCCTTGGTATCAGGATATCAAGCAATTCCTGAAGGCTCAAGAATACCCGACTGGGGCATCTAGTAAGGATAAGAAGACCCTTAGAAGACTGGTAGGAGTTTTCTTCTTGAATCAAGATGGTGTGTTGTAAAAGCGAAATTTCGACACGGTTCTGCTCAGATGCGTGGATAGACACGAAGCAGACCTGTTGATGCAGGAGGTCCATGAAGGCTCATTTGGTACCCATGTTGGAGGACATGCCATGGCCAAGAAATTGTTGAGATCGGGATACTATTGGATTACCATGGAATCCGATTGCTGTAAATACTCCCGTAAATGCCACAAGTGTCAAATTTATGCCGACAAGGTCCATGTGCCTCTGAATCCGTTGAGTGTCATGTCTTCACCATGGCCGTTCGCTATGTGGGGCATTGATATGATTGACAAGATTGAGCTGACAACTTCTAATGGCCATCGCTTCATCCTGGTTGCTATAGATTATTTCACGAAGTGGGTTGAAGCGACATCTTACAGCAATGTCACTAAACAAGTGGTAGCCCGGTTTTTTAAAAGAGACATCATTTGCCGGTACGGAATTCCTGAAAGGATCATTACTGATAATGGTTCTAATCTCAACAACAAGATGATGGCTGACTTGTGTCGAGATTTCAAAATAGAGCATCACAACTCTTCTCCATATCGCCCGAAGATGAATGGCGTCATCGAGGCGGCCAATAAGAACATCAAGAAGGTTGTGCAGAAGATGGTTGTGACATACAAGGACTTGCATGAGATGCTACCATTTGCGTTGCATGGGTACAGAACGTCAGTACGTACTTCAACAGGGGCAACCCCGTTCTCACTGGTGTATGGTATGGAGGCAGTCCTACCAATTGAAGTGGAAATCCCCTCATTGAGGTTAATGATGGACATTAAGCTTGATGAAGCTGAGTGGCTCCGATCCATATATAATCAGTTGAGCCTCATTGAAGAGAAACGTCTAGCAGTTGTATACCATGGACAGTTGTATCAACGACGGATGAAGCAGGCTTTTGACAAGAAGGTGTGACCACAGAGGTACATGCCAGGTGACTTAGTGCTGAAAAGGATTCTTCCTCCTCTTAAAGATCACAGGGGCAAGTGGACACCCAACTATGAAGGACCGTTCGTGGTTAAAAAGGTTTTCTCAGGTTGAGCCTTGATGCTGACAGCCATGGACGGAGAAGACTTCCAATCCCCTGTTAACGCAGATGCAGTAAGAAAATACTTCGTGTAAAAAGGACCCGCTGGATAAAAACAGAATAAAGATCCAGGCAAAAATGGGCATCCCGGCGATCCAAAAATAGAATAAAAGGCTCGGGCAAAAGTTAGGGAAATCTTGAAAAAAAATGTACACCCGCTGAGTTGAAAAGCCACATCGGACAACTCAGGCAAGAAAGGGTATCTCGGTGGATTGAAAACCTGAAAAGGCAATCCACACAAAAGAGGGATTAACACGAACGACTGCGATCTGCGAGATCCGTAACCTATATACAGTTGAGGATATCCTAAGGGTTGAAGATCAGTTCAATTACTTTTTCTCAAGAGGCAGAGCGAGCGGAGCGTCTTGAAGATATACGAGTCATAACCGGGTTGAGATCCACTTATCACATTGCCAATAGGATAGCTTGTTTTCCTTTTTGGCTGTTTCCTCTTTCCAGGGAACTGCTTCCTTTGTATTGCCTATTCATGGCCATTTTTCTGAATCAATAAAAATTTGACTTCAGTCAATTTGACTATTTTGCTTCTTGTTTTTGCTTTTTGATCTAGCATTGATTGATTGCGAAAATGTCCAGCAAATTGTGATTTACATTGTGTTGTGAACATTTGAATGCTTTCTAACTCGTGCAGGAGGACAGAAACATTTAATATAACTCTGAAAGGGTGTCGAGATACCCAGATAATGATTCATAATACGAGCCTGAGGCAGGCAGGTCCCAAATTAACTCTCCATGTTGCATGTACTATCGATTGTGTTCATACAGGTACATGTATTGGTGTTGCTAACAGAGATAAAATCAAATTCCCAGGAGGAGCATTTCTTTATGGTTGAACAAGAGCAGGTGTCTCCCAGGGTGTCTCCAATCATCATTAGTAAAGTGGAAGTTGAAATTTCTCCCAGCAAGGTAGCAGAAGGTGGGTGTCATCCCCAAGAAGAAGTTTCCCTTCAGACAGGGGCAATTCTCAGCAGTATAAGGAGTCTCTTTTCTCCCCATCAATTGCTTCCTCAGCAGTATCATGCCTTTGGTTCCCATCCAAGTCAGGAGGTCCTCACTTCCCCACCAGAGTTCAAGAAGGGTCCATCTCCAGCAGGGTCTTGGAGCTCCAATCTCAAAGTCCAATTTATTTTTGGCAATGGAGGCTGTTCAGGGCCGGTGTAGCATTGACAGCTTTCCCCGCAGAGTTGTCTTCTCCTTATCAGGATGGGTCAGATCAGTACAGTGATCATCGTTTCTACCCAGTCAAGCCATCTGGGATACTTGTAGTCTCCTTTCCGGGAGATCCTTTTGCAGTTGCATTTGCATAATTATTATTACATTTGCATCCTCCAAAGCGTAACATTTCCATCATCATGGAGCATTACTCCATAAATTCAAACATATGCATGCCAGCATGGGCCAGTTTTGAGGTATATTACGTATGACTTATTAATATCTTCTCAACCTGAAGTACTCCGCACAGAGGATACCAACATCGTTTTTCAGACATCCTTATCTTTTCAAGTCAATGTTTGTCACTTATTCCGCGTCTTGTTTGGTACAACATTCGCGTCACAGGTTCCCGTGTTAGATCTGAGGATTTTTTGAGAATTGTCATTCGAGGATGGTATTCTTTTCTTCAAGTCCTTCCAAGGTTGATCTTGTTTCTTGTTTGTTGTGGTTATCATTCGAGGATTATAGTCCATTTGGAGCTTATTGATTGAGGTCAGTTTATCTCTTTTGCAAAGTCTGTCTGAGGTCAGTCTTTGTGTTTCTGGTTATCGCCTGAGGCCGGTATACCAGTGTGTCTCCATTCGAGGATGGTTTCGTGTTAGATCTGAGGATTTTTTTGAGAATTGTCATTCGAGGATGGCATTCTTTTCTTCAAGTCCTTCTGAGGTTGGTCTTGTTTCTTGTTTGTTGTGGTTATCATTCGAGGATGATAGTCCATTTGGAGCTTATTGATTGAGGTCAGTTTGTCTCTTTTGCAAAGTCTATCTGAGGTCAGTCTTTGTGTTTCTGGTTATCGCCTGAGGCCAGTATACCAGTGCGTCTCCATTCGAGGATGGTTTCGTGTTAGATCCGAGGATCTTTTGAGAATTGTCATTCGAGGATGGCATTCTTTTCTTCAAGTCCTTCCGAGGTTGGTCTTGTTTCTTGTTTGTTGTGGTTATCATTCGAGGATGATAGTCCATTTAGAGCTTATTGATTGAGGTCAGTTTTTCTCTTTTGCAAAGTCTATCTGAGGTCAGTCTTTGTGTTTCTGGTTATCGCCTGAGGCCGGTATACCAGTGCGTCTCCATTCGAGGATGGTTTCGTGTTAGATCCGAGGATCTTTTGAGAATAGTCATCCGAGGATGGCATTCTTTTCTTCAAGTCCTTCCGAGGTTGCTCTTGTTTCTTGTTTGTTGTGGTTATCATTCGAGGATGATAGTCCATTTGGAGCTTATTGATTAAGGTCAGTTTGTCTCTTTTGCAAAGTTTGTTTGAGGCCAGTCTTTGTGTTTCTGGTTATCGCCTGAGGCCGGTATACCAGTGCGTCTCCATTCGAGGATGGTTTCGTGTTAGATCCGAGGATCTTTTGAGAATTGTCATCCGAGGATGGCATTCTTTTCTTCAAGTCCTTCTGAGGTTGGTGTTGTTTCTTGTTTATTGGGTTATCATTCAAGGATGATAGTCCATTTTTGAGCTTATTGATTGAGGTCAGTTTGTCTCTTTTGCAAAGTCTGTCTGAGGTCAGTCTTTGTGTTTCTGGTTATCGACTGAGGCCGGTATACCATTGCGTCTCCATTCGAGGATGGTTTCTTGTTAGATCCGAGGATCTTTTGAGAATTGTCATTCGAGGATGGCATTCTTTTCTTCAAGTCCTTCTGAGGTTGGTCTTGTTTGTGTTTGTTGTGGTTATCATTCGAGGATGATAGTCCATTTTTGAGCTTATTGATTGAGGTCAGTTTGTCTCTTTTGCAAAGTCTGTCTGAGGTCAGTCTTTGTGTTTCTGGTTATCGACTGAGGCCGGTATACCATTGTGTCTCCATTCGAGGATGGTTTCGTGTTAGATCCGAGGATCTTTTGAGAATTGTCATTCGAGGATGGCATTCTTTTATTCAAGTCCTTCTGAGGTTGGTCTTGTTTGTGTTTGTTGTGGTTATCATTCGAGGATGATAGTCCATTTTTGAGCTTATTGATTGAGGTCAGTTTGTCTCTTTCGCAAAGTCTGTCTGAGGTCAGTCTTTGTGTTCCTGGTTATCTCCTGAGGCCGGTATACCATTGTGTTTCCATTCGAGTATGGTTTTAGTGCTTGATCCGAGGATCTCGTGTTAATTGTCATTTGAAGATGGCATTCTTCCGAGCATACTTATTTACCCACAGTGTGCAAATTTTCAGGTTTTATTCGAGTATTCAATCACTCCATACCTTGAACTTCTAAAAGCTTTGGCAATTATTCGTTCAGGCTCGCAGATGATTGAATAGGGGCAGCTGTAATACCTCAAAATTTGCCCTCATATTTATTACCTTAATCGGCTTCATGCTTCACATTCATCGGCATTTCTCATTAGGTCATAATAATCACAATCATGCATCATAGGTCTCTTGAGGCACGAGATCAAGCATATTCTCATGATGGAGGTCATAAGGTACCAAGGCCATGTTTTTGAGATTTCTCAATGTCATTGCGTGTTCAGGGTTTCACAATGCCTTAGGGAGTTTTTCCCTTTTGCGGACGAGGTTGAGGTTCAATGAACAAGCGTGACATGAAAGGATAAGTAAGCTTTAAAGAGCACCAAGAAGCCAACATTTCAAAAGATCACGTGACATGATCCAAGGCATTGATTGGTGCAAATTGGATACCAAGGTTTCGGGATATTATCAAGTTCGGTATGGAAAGCGATGAGTAATGATCCAATGAGTTTGACCTAGTCATGGTCAAACAAGAAGAGAACTATATGGTCAAGTTCTAGGTTATATAAGTCACCGATGCTTTATGGTTGAAAATCATCAGAATCCAGGGTTTTTGTGTAAGATACTGAGACCATAAAATGTTCAGTGCTCAGGATAGGCTATTGACTAGCATTAATTCATTTCTATAAGATTGAAAATTGGCACAGGATTGATCCCGAGGAGTTTGTTTCATGCAAGGATGGACTTTTAAATTCAAAGACATTATCACAGGGATCCATTCCAGGAACTGAATATTTTATTCTCGGGAATAAGTGTTCATGATTCAATGAAAGGGTGGTTTACCCTTAGGACATACTTGATTCAAGATCCATATTTGAATTGTTTGTTGGATTAATGGAGGAGTTTGAGTCAAGAGAATAGTGGCACAACCCATCCATGATCAAGGAACATGTTCTAATTATGCTGAAAAGATGATTAAGTCAGAGTCAGAGTGCATTACTAGTGGTGATAAGAAATTACAAATAAATTCAGAAGTTGTTTGCTTACATGCTTCAAGAAATATTCGGGAGCAATACGTGTTTTCATGAGTAGCCAAAGTTAAAATAGACAAACGTTCTAAATAATAAGCTGCAAAATGAAATTCAAGTCTGGTTGCCTAAGTAATTTTTAATCAAGATTTGAAAGTGAAGCAAGAAGTGCAAGTTTGGTTTCAAGGAGTGTATTTAAATTTACATTGACAGTATGCATGGAATGATAAAATTCTACAAGATTACAAAAGCCTAAACCTAAAGGATTACAAATGAGGCAAAATCTTCATCATTTCCAAGTTTCCAACTCCATGGTTATTCTTTCCTTCAAAGAAAACTCTTCATGCCAAATTCCTCGTCAATAAGCCTTCATCAATCCTATCGTTGCTTTTAAGTTTTTCCTCAATGCAAAATGAAAACTCCAAGCTCCAAATTCACCTTTTCGTGCATCAAAGTTCCTCATCCATGCCAAGCCTCCAAGAGAGCATATCCACTAGAACTGCAAATGAAATCAGGACAATGATTTAGTCGAAATCAAATGAGTTGCAGTAATAAGAATTTAAATTCTGCAGCAAGATAGCAGTTTAAATTTGCAGAAGAAAAATTAACAGAAAAAAATCAGGGAAGTATTGGAGGGTCGGTTCCAAGCTTCCTTCCCCTTTTTTTCCTCTCGGCCCTCTTCTTCTCCACCCTGATATTCTTCAACTATCTGATAACCTCACTTCAACTCAATCCTCACCAACCTGCAGTCAAAGAAAAATAACAGAATTTTAGAGTTCACATCAGAAATTCGGCATCGGATAACTTAACAGAAAGATGACAGAAACTCTCACATCCAATCTCCCGCTGAATTCGATTATTCTTTCATCATTTTCATATCAGCATTCATCAATTTCCTAGTACATAAAAGATTTGTAGCAATGATACTGAAAAATAAAAAAAAATCACAACAACAAAAGGTAAGTTATCAGGAATTTGTATAAATTGATAACTGAAGAAACTCATTGAAAAAAAATCGGTTACAAACTCACAACAAACTCCAACAAACTTCTGGCCTTTTTCTTCAGTTTTCTCAACTCCCTTTCAACCTTCAAAAACCATTCAATCTCCTTCATCATTGAACTAATATCACAACATCATCATCCGAAAAAACAAGATAACCAAGCTTCTTCAATCTCAAAAGCTCTGCGAACACTTCCCTCTCTTTCAATGACAACCCTCTATCTGCATTCCAGAAGGACAAAACAAAAGAAGTTCAAAGAACACTACAAGAGAGAAGAAACAAAGGATCACAACTCTAATTCAGTTACTAATCATAACTAACCAACAGAAATAAAAAATTCTCAACAGAATGAATCTAGAAACTTCACCTGAAAAGCTTCCCAGAAACTGAATTCGTGCTATATAAATCAGAAGCTCCATTTTTATTCGTCTTCTTCTTCAACCTTTCTTCTCAAATTCTTCATTATTCTTTCTCTTCACGATTTTCTTCTTCTGCTTCTCTCCAATCTCAATCTTCATCAGCTCTTCCTCCATGCTCAGAGTTCTCCCTCAATCTTCATGAATTCTTCCTCAATCTCCATGAGCTCTTCCTCAATTTGCAGAGAGCTTATGTGATTTTCCTCGATTCTTCCTCAATTCTCCTCAGCTCGTCATCAACCTTCGTCGTCTATAATCAAGAATGGCCTCCATATTCTTCTGAACCAATCTGCATCAAACTGCGAATTTCAAGAACCTGCAATTACGACGACACAGAGTCAGAGACAAAGACGGAAGTAGAATGAGAGGGGAAATAGAAGCACGTACCTGAGTTTCGCATCACTCACAATAGCAGCGTCTTCGTCGAATCGGCGTCAAAGCAACGAGCGCGATAGCCTTATGATACCGTCTACATAGCTTCGATCCACCAGGTACGACATCCTCTTTTTTGTTTTTGTAAGGTGATTAGGCTTCGATTCTCTGTGTTTTTGACTTACTGAGATAGAACTGTAAGGGGCTTGTTTTTGGATTGGTGGAGAAGAGGGATTAGGTCAATGTTAGGGTTTTCTTTCATTTGAATTGAAGGATGTTATGGTTAGGCTATGGTGAAGGCGAGAGATTGATGAAGGTTATGAAGACTTTAGGTAGCTTAGGCCGAAGAGGGAAAAGGGATGGAAGAGATGAAGGTGATGGTGGTGGTTTGGACGAAGAGGATGAGGAAGTTAGGGTTAGGGGACTAAGAAAACAAAGAGGATGAGAGATAAAGGTGATGATGGTGGTGGAAGGTGACGGCGAGAATGGAGGAGAAGAAGGTTATGAACATCGGCGACATGGGGGAAGAAGAAAGGGATTAGGGTTCTTCTAGGTTTTGTATTTGTGTGTTCTTATGATTCTGCTATTTTAACCTGAATAATATGAAAAACAATTAAAGGTCATCAATATAAATTAATCCTCACTTTGATCCCGTAATTAAGCTAGCTAATTTTCGCATAATCACCATGAGTGTACCGTTGCAATATTCCAGGAGATAAGATTTGGATGACTTTTGTGATTCCCAGCCACACCGGCGGTGACACGTGTCACCGTCCGGTTGGCTCTTGGTCCAGTTGTTCATATGTGCGTAGTACACCATAGTAACCATGCTCCAACACTTTAGAATCATTTGATCTGAATACATTAGGAAAACCTAGATCCAATGGCCCAGAATAGAGTCAACGAAGGTTGACTGAGAGTCCACCATGCTCCCTCAAAGGCCTGCGAACTGGGCTCGGTTTTTTTGCTTTCCACACCCTCTTGTGAAGCCCATTAAGAAAATGAACTATAAAAAAATGCTGAATACACCCCTCTCCCTAGATCCTGCGCATGGGCCTTGCCCATTGCTATTCAAACCACCCTGTTTTAAGCCCAGTATAAAAAAACAACTACAAAAAATCACTTAATTCACCCCCTGTTATTTCTTTCTTTAGAAGTTAATTTTTAGTTAGCTATAGTTTCAAAATAATTCATTTAAAAATAGAAAAATTCACAATAAAATTCCTAAAAAAATTAAGTAGGTTGTTAATTCATTTTAGACATTTTTGGAATTTTATTTTTCTGAATTTGCATTATTTTCGAATTAATTCTGATTTTTTAATGTAATTAGCATTTTATTGAATTTTGTTAACTGTACATAAATTTGTTCATTTTATTTTTTAATCTTCCAGTAGGATTTTTGACACACTCTTTTTGCCATAGTTAGAAGACTCATAATAGGACTTAGTAGAATTTTAGTAGAATTTTTAGGTCATTTTATCCCATGTTTTAAAAGCTTAATCCTTAGAAAATAATGGTTAATCATTAGGTAGAATTAAGTGATTTTTAGACATAGCAAAATTCTGATTTTTTAGGATATTTTTTAACACAATATTATAGGTAGTTTTAGGACCCTATAGAATTAATCCCATAATTTTTCCAGGACCTTTACTATTTTTAGGGTATTAATCTTTAGGCCTTTATACATGTAAAAATTCCATTAGTTTAGGCTAGGATATTAAGATTCACTAAAAAATAGTTTAATTAGGTTTAATCTTAGGATTTAATATTGATTTAGACTAGTTTAGTTTCTGATTTTTAGAATGAAAATATTAGGTAATGCCCTTACTTTTAGGACTTAGACTTAATATTCATAATAAATAGACTTAGAATAAACTTAGGCTTGTTTTTGGTTTCATACCTTAAATTGTTTTGTTTTAGAATTTTATTCTTATATCCAATTTTAATGCTTTGTTATATTGATTGAATATTTCACTTGTATAGGTTTCCCTCTTGCTTTAGAATCAACTTAACTTCCTTAGGAAGTAAGTTGCATTCTAATAGTTTCTAAGTTCTTTTCTTCCTTGGGTTTAGAAACCTCATTAACCATAGGACCTCACTTGTAAATAAATCAACAAAAATTAGGATTGAGTCTTAGTCCCCTTAGATTTTGCCTTTTGCAACTTGAGTCCTTCTTTTCTCATCTTCAAACAAAATCCAAAAACACTTAACAAATAAATGAAAGGATTCCTTGTGTATAGCCTTATTCCATGATGCACTTGCACTCATTCCATCTTGGAGTGGTGTAAGCTTGTCTATCATGATGTACAAGTCTCATCAAGGGGTTATTTCATAAAACAAACAAATTCAAAACATTTCTCATAAAAGACAAAAACAAACAATAAGGGACTATCTTGCAGGAACTTCTCTTCTCATCTCATTCACTCACAACGCGAACTTGCGACGACTTGTCTCGCATGCAAGACGGTAAACGCACTCGTACCAGACGAGTCTGCAACACCTGAGCATAGACATACGCAGTTCCAGCTATAAAAAACACAAACAAATAGTTCCCGCCTTAGTTAGGCGAACTACGTCGACTCTGATCCTCATTATCCCGATGAGGTACGTAGGCAGCGGGGTAGGGCCCGTTCGAGCACATTCTTTATTTTCCCTACATTTTCCCCATTCTTTCTTTTTGTTTTTTTTCAACTCCTTTCTCATTCCCATTCCAGTTAGCAGTTCATTTGTTCAGCATCAGTTATTTTCTCACCCTTTGAAGCAAACAAACAAGCATGGATCCCGTCGGGTACGGCGGATGATTTGGGGTGCTAATACCTTCCCAGGTCGTAACCGACTCCCGAACCCAGATCTTTGGTTCGCATGACCTTGTCCTTTCCTTCTTCCTCAGGTTTGTGCAACATTACATTTCCCGTTCCTTCGGGATAAAAATGTCTGGCTGGCGACTCTACCTTTTCCGCGCCACTTTCGCGTTTGTACTAGGATGAAAATCCCGGGAGCGACAGTATGGTCCCAGGTAAATACGCTTATTGCCAGGACAATACGCGTATGGCCAGCGTGTGGTGCAAAAACGCGCAGTTTTGTGATTTCTCTCCCGATTTCGCGTGCGTAGCCGATTCCTTTGGTGTGAGGCATTGAAATGAATCTTAAAACATATTTAATCGAGATTTAATCTTGAGAATGAATAAATGTTGGAAATTAGGTGGATTAGTTAGTTGGAAAATCGATTAAATCGCATGAGGTAATATTGGTGATTATTGATGGAAATTTTGTTGTGTTTGATCGGATGGATCGTGTAGATGTATAATATGGTGAATTATACATGATGTATGCTTTTACATTGTCATGCATACATTTGTCGTTATTGTTGGGATGGTCGGCCGGATGGGCGAATACGATCATTCATACTCCATTATGGAGAGTGTTGGGATAATCATTGTCGGATGGGTGTATGTGATTATCCGTGTTCGATTGAATGAACAAAGCCTGGTACCACATGCATTGTGTAGTGTTGAGTCACATTGCATATATTAATGATTATTGTTGCATAATTGTTGGTGTATTTATTGTTGTGGATTGTTGTTGAATGATGTGATGTTTGTTGTTGATTGCGTGAGAGACTACCTTGTATATGTTATATGCACCGTTTATGTTTAAATTTGTTTCTCACCCCTTTGTTGTTGTTGTTGTTGTGTCTGTGCTTCATTAGAAGTACATATAATCCAGGTACTTTGAGTGCGTGGAATCGTGTTGCTGTGTTCGAGTCTTAGGATGCTCTGATATGTAACATGGGATGGGATTTACAGTTGTTTTGTTTTATTTCCGTTACATATCTGTTTCTTGAAATTGAACTATTTGAGGATTTATTGTTGAGACTGGCTTATTGCCTTCGTTGAGTTAAAAAGATTAATTTTCCGCTATTTTAATGAAGACCGTTTTGTTGGTTATTATTTTTGAAAACATGGCATTCCACTTTAAACTCTGGTTTTATATATATAATCGTTAATTTTGTTTATTTGGGGAAGTGGGGTGTTACAATAGATGTATGGGTTCTCTTAATTATAGTTAATATTGATGCATGTGAAATTTGTGGGTTTTTAGTCATTGTATCATTGCATGGATATCGTGAGGATGGTTCGCCCATAGTCCATCATGACTTGGATAATGAAATAAGTGGTAAACTAAGTTTTTATGAGAAGTTATTTAGAAAACACTTACAAGAAGTGGGAGAATCCTTGACAATACCATGTTTGAGTCCTCATGCACAAGAGAAATGAATGACAATACCAGATACGGGCCATGTTATAAAAAAATCAGTATAATGTTATTCTTGTCAGTTTATGGTATCTTAGTATGACATTATTTCCTACAATGACTTCACATTCCTTGCTTATATACCCAAATCATATATTGAAGGGGTCCAACATTCCTACTTGAAATCTGACTCTCTCATCGCTTATTAATACTAAATTTAAATAAAAATAAAAAATAAAAAATAAATATTTAAATACATATATAAGAGTGATGTATTCATCAAGCTGATTAGAAAACTATACCTATCTTCTAAAAAAATATACATGGTGACTAACAAAGTTGCACCTCAATTATATGTACCATAAGTTGACAAGTTTTTAAATAATGGTAGATATTTTATATCTACAAGAGTTAAACTATTGAATACAAAAATAGTGCACCAGACTAACAACATTATATAAGCCATGGCAACATAGTCAGATTGAATAAGACCTTGATGCCTCTCAAATAGAGTATAGATCCACACTAGCATGTAATATGAACCCTTACAAGTACGGGTATCTAGTATAGTCTCCTTTACGGTCACTGTCAATAACTCCACAACAAGAGCAACATCACTTTATTCATCGATACTCATTGGATAATCGTAGAAATTATCCTTAGTTGAAAGGTGAAGTAGGCCTGAAACGTTGTCAAAAGTAATCGTTATTTCACCAAATGACCTAATGAAATGTCAATGTCTCTAAATGTCAACTCTCTACAAATTATGAGATAAGGTTGGGATCAAACATCTTTAAAATGGCTCTTTTGAGTGAAGATAGACCATAGCCATCTAACCAACTCTATATCACAGGTGGGAGATGCAATGGAACTCATTATGTTATTTTTCTCCCATATGTTGCAACCTTTAATTACTTTTTCGAACCTCACTCCTGAAAATACTTTAAAGCATACATGGTGACTAACAAAGTTGCACCTCAACTATATGTACCACAAGTTAAAAAAGAATTACCCACTGTCGATCCCTGGATTTCCATCCTGGCACAAACGCGGAAGTGGCGCGGAAGAGGTTAGAGTCGCCAGCCATACATTTTTATCCTGAAGGAACAGGAATGGTAATGCTGCACAAACCAGATGAAAAGAAAAGTAAGGACACGGGTCCTGCGAACCAAAGAGACTGGGTTCGGGAGTCGGTTACGACCTGGGAAGGTATTAGCACCTAGATCGTCTGTCGTACCCGACGGGATCCACGCTTGCAAACAACTGTTTCAAAGGGTGAAGAAAAGAAAACTGCTGAAAAAGAGAGATTGAAACTGGAAAAGGAAAGGGAACTGAAAAGAGAAAATGAAGAGGAGAAATGTAAGGAAAGTAAAGATTGTGCTCGAACAGGCCCTACCCCGCTGCCTACGTATCTCATCTGGACATGAGGATCAGAGTTGTCGTAGTTCCCCTAACTAGGGGTGGAAAGAATTGCTTGTAAATTAAGGCTTGAACTGCCTATGTCAATGCTCAGGTGTTGCAGGCTCGGACGACGAGTGTGTTACCGTCTTGCAAAGTGACAAGTAGGAGGAAGTTCGTACGAAAGGAGTGAAGGTGATGAGAAGAGAAATCCCGAAGGAGAGACGTTTATTGTTTGTCCAGTGTTTTTTATGAGTTTTTTATGAGTGTGGCACAAGGAAGTGAATTCAAGTCCGTTTCCATGGAATGTGTACTTGCTACTACATTCCAAGATGGAATAATAGAACAAGCACACCAAGTAAGGAGAATTTATCCAAGACTTGTTTCCTCTGAATTAATCATCCTCTGAATCCGCGACCAAATAAGTCTTGAATCACCTTAAAATTATCAGAATCAATCACTTGGAAAATAAATCCACATGAACACCACTGAACTTACGATGATCCTGATAAACCTGAGAAAAAGTCCACTCGCACCGATAACTGGAAATTGAAGCGATCTCCTGATAGTTTGACCAAGATTAGGTCAAACGTCCATCTGAACTAGATCGTGAACCAACAAACACACTTGGGATAAAACCAACACTTTTGAGATGTTGAGACAGAAGAATAGCCTGAGATGCTGAGAAAAGAAACATAGCCTCGTAACTTAATGAAAAAGAAAACTTGAATTCAACGGTTCACTGCTAATGATGTGTCTGATGCACCAGTGAACAGTCTTCAGACGTGAAGTCCTTGGAAACCACTAAATCAGGGAAATAAACCCTAATTTTGACAAGAGCATAAGAAGATGATGTCATTGATTGCTGCGTAGTGAAATCCTCAAATCCTCTGATAATCTGCAAATAATGACGTGAAACCCTAATCCTCAGATGATGTCGATCTCATGTCTCAGGAGCCTATGCAAATGATATGACCTAATGGAAAATGCGAATGCATGCGAAACGAAAAGCAAACAAAGACAGAAAAAACCAGAGGGCAAATTTAGGGTGCTACAGCTGCCCCTATTCAAGCAACTGTTAATCTGAAAAGGACGAAAGCATCGGCTATCGACCATTCAAGATGAACTATGATTGAATACTCATAAGAACCAAAAATTTGCACTCTTCCGGAGAATAAAAGAAATGGGAAATAAACCCAATCCAATATAGCAAACTGCTTGAGACCCTTGTTGTGATGAAAACTAACTTAGAAACAAAGCCTTGTATAAATTCATCATCAAACAAAGCAGACGAGCTCCCTTCAAACAAACCTGTTACGCCAGGTGAATGAATAACAAACCTGTTACGCCAGGTGAATAAAATCTAGGACGGACGAGCCCTCTTCATATATCTTACGCAGATATATGGTGCATAATACGAACGAGTCTTCTTCGGATGACCTGTTACGCCAAGACCGACAATGCACTTAAGCTTGTAATATAGACATGCACAATTAGGATAGAAGAATCCTCTTCATATACCTTGTGTATATATATGGTACTTAAGATGGACGAGTCTTTTTCGGATAACCTGTTACGCCAGGACCGGTGAACATTTTGACGTTTAATCCCACCGTCAGGACTTTAAATCTCTTCAATACGGACGAGTATTGGATGATCATCAAGTAAACACGGATGAGTGTTGTAAGTTAATGATACAGATGAGTATCATATGATGATCAAAGAAACACAGACGAGTCCTTCAAGCAATGATACGGACGAGCATCAGCTACTGATACGGACGAATATCAGACAAGATATCAAACACGGACGAGTGCTTGCTAAAAGATAACACAGACGAGTGTTAAAGGCGATACAGACGAGTATCTGCCACTGATACGGACGAGTACCAGAAAAGACATCAAACACGGACGAGTGCTTGAATGCTTGCCGAAAGATAACGCGGACGAGTGTTAAACACGATACGGACGAGTATCAGAAAAGTATCAAACACGGACGAGTGCTTGAAGCAATACAGACGAGCATCAGGAAACCATCAAACACAGACGAGTGTTTGTCAAAAGAATAACACATACGAGTGTTAAAAGTGATACGAACGAGTATCAGAAAGATACCAAACACAGACGAGTGAATGAAGCCAGAAAAAACAACACAGACGAGTGTTAGAAATGATGCAGGCGAACATCAATGAGCTCGATTTGAGTGACTACTATGTTGGGGAGAATACTGATTGTAACTCCGTTGGGGACAAGAACGTTATGATTAATATTACCCTGAGGGATGAGATCAAGATACTCTGAGAATACTTGACTCTGGCTGAGGAATGAGATGTGAACAACTGTCTGCATTACTTGTCACACTGGCTAAAAAATAAATTGGCGACTTTTCTGGGAAATATTTCGATAATGGACAACTTCCAAACATGAAACTCCGTGGGGAACGACCATCTTCAGACATGGTTGGGGAAGATGCTTGGTTAAATAACCCTTACTGGGAAACAAATTCTGACATTTTGAACTCTGTGGGGAAATGCAAGGCCTTCAGTTGCCTGCTGGGAATACTTCACTTGTGGAAAAATAACTTCGCTTGGGGATGAGAACAATTCAATCAGCCTTGAAGTTCTGCTGGGGAAGCCACCTGCTCTAACTCAGCTGGGGAAATGTCAACCCTTCAGCTTGACTGAGAAGAATATTTGGCAATGCTCTGCGGATGAGAGACTTTACCGGAGAATTAGAGATCACAATAAGCCAATTATGCCTGGAAACTGTCTGGAACCATAGGATCTCTGAAAAATAACCCCGGATAGTAACTCAGAATCAAAGATCGAGAACTCCAAAACCATAGTGACCGGATCAAAACATAGAACACACTAATAATCAGGGTTTGTTGAGTTCAAGGGCTCCTGCAAACCTGTAAACCTTTCCTAATCTCACGGGTGTGCTCCAGGTCAAACATCACGGACTCTCAAAGCCGAATAGCAATAATACGTTCACCATATCCGAGAAATGGCTCATAACCAAATCAGGGAATCGGTTTGGCATTATATACTACTCAGGGAGGTCTCAACGTGAGTCCGAGAAAAATAAGCATCCCTTATAAGTCCTCAACTTCAAGCGCTGAAATCGAGAAATAATAGTACATTCAGCCCGTAGGATACAGTACTATCATCATACGACCAAATGCTTTAACTGAGTTCCTATAAGAGAACCATTCCATCCTATGCGAGTTCCAGGTCGGCCCTCGGGTGCGAATGGGTTTACCACAAAATGTGGTCTTCCACTATCACCACTGGAGAGGGATGTTTCCACAAGGTTCTCAATGATCGGTCCCTAGATGCACATAACTATCGAGGTCGTGTAATGATCCAAGAAAGATTCCTGCATCAAAACATTTCCAAGACGGTCGCAGGTCTGGGTGTGGAACTCACTACTACCAACATAGCAAGATGCCATGAAGACAAAGTGACTGTCCACGCTAAGTCCTAGGGTGCACTCGAGCCCCGGTTACGAGCTCATCTCTCAGTAACAGTTCCCAATCCCACCAAAAAAACCAACACAGTCCAGACAGTCAAGTATGATGCACGAAAATAAATACTGAAAACTGTAAATAAAACTGTAAATAAAAGTGTAAATAAAACTGTAAATAAACAACAGTAAAATAAAAACGCAATAGGAAACAATCAAACACCCAGTGAAACAGAAACATGCAAGTGCTAGGAGAGACTCTCAAGGGAACCAGAGATTCTGGGTTCGGTCCCCAGCAGAGTCGCCAGCTGTCGCTCCTTGGGTTTCCATCATGGTACAAACGCGAAAGTGGCACGAAAGAGGTTAGAGTCGCCAGCCAGACATTTTTATCCCGAAGGGACGAGAATGGTAATGCTGCACAAACCAGAAGAAAAGGAAGGACATGGGTCCTACGAACCAAAGAGACTAGGTTCGGGAGTTGGTTACGACCTGGGAAAGTATTAGCACCCAGATCGTCCTCCGTACCCGACGGGATCCACGCTTGCAAAGAACTGTTTCAAAGGGTGAAGAAAAGAAAACGGTTGCAAAAGAGAGATTGAAACTGGAAAGGGAACTGAAAAGAGAAAACGAAGAGGAAAAATGTAGGGAAAATAAAGATTGTGCTCGAATAGGCCATACCCCGCTGCCTACGTACCTCATTTGGACATGAGGATCAGAGTCGCCGTAGTTCCCCTAACTAGGGGTGGAAAGAATTGCTTGTGAATTAAGGCTTGAACGGCCTATGTCAATGCTCATGTGTTGCTGGCTCAGAAGAAGAGTGTGTTACCGTCTTGCAAAGTGACAAGTAGGAGGAAGTTCGTACGAAAGGAGTGAAGGTGATGAGAAGAGAAGTCCCAAAGGAGAGACGTTTATTGTTTGTCCAGTGTTTTTATGAGTTCTTTATGAGTGTGGCACAAGGAAGTGAATTCAAATCCGTTTCCATGGAATGTGTATTTGCTACTACATTCCAAGATGGAATAATAGAACAAGTACACCATGTAAGGAGAGTTTATCCAAGACTTCTTTCCAAGGGTTAGGGCCTAAGCTCACTAACTTGTTGAAGTTATTAAGTGTCTTAGTGATTAAGAATGAAGAAGTATTTTTTATGGTTTTCTTGGTGAAGGTGACCTCATGATCAAACTTGTGCATCATGCTAGACAAGTGTACTATTCCAAGATGGAATGAATACATATGCCCCATGGAATAAGGATATACACAAGAAGTCACTTCTTTCTTTATTAAGGTGTTTTTTATGGTTTTGTTTAGAGATGAAAAAGAGAGGAAGCAAAAAGGAGCGAATGTAAAACAACTAAAGGGAGACTAAACAAAACCTAATGTTGTCATGCATGGAAATCCTAGGTTAATGAGGTTTAAAGTTTTGTTTTTATTTTCAGAGTGTGTTTTTCTGTGTTGTGGTATCGAAAATGAGTTGATAAAAGTTTGTTGTAGAAAAGTTTGTTATCGAAATTCCTTGTGGGGTTCGTGACGATAGTGGAGTGTGTACGCTGTGTGAAATTCGTGAATGGTGATGGCTGGAAATGTTTGTAACTATTATGTGTGATAGGAATTTTGTGCGGGGCCATGAGTGTACAGTGTATAACTTTTCATTGTGGTTGTAGCTACGGAAAATGTGTGATGCGAGTTGGCTACATTGTGAGAAGAAGCAGAATCACGTGATACTGAAAATCATAGTGGAAGGTATGTGTGCACCATGCCTTGCATTGTGGAATTGGATTGACTTATTTGTATTTGTAAAGTAAAAGAAAATGTCTAATGGGCCTTGGAATGATGGGCTAAAATGGAATTGGTAAGAATATGTTTTTTAAAAAAACAAAACAAAAAACAAATGGTTTAATGAACAAATGGGTTCATGGATGGAAATAATTAAATGGAAAAAATTAGATAAAATATGGAATATGAATTTAAATGAATAATGAGTGGATATTGAAACGTGGTTGATAAAAATCGGATAATGGATAGGAAATTGGTTTGAAGTATGGATAATAAATAAAACTCGGAATGAACTTGAATAAACCCTTCGTCAATATTTCCAACTGATTGATTTCAATTCAACAACCCCATTAGAACTTTTTCTAACAATTATGATAAAACGTGAAGCAAGATGCCACTAAAACAAGTAATCCTCTGAATTAATCATCCTCTGAATCCGCGACCAAATAAGTCTTGAATCACCTTAAAATTGTCAGAATCAATCACTTGGAAAATAAATCCACATGAACACCACTGAACTTACGATGATCCTGATAAACCTGAGAAAAAGTCCACTCGCACCGATAACTGGAAATTGAAGCGATCTCCTGATAGTTTGACCAAGATTAGGTCAAACGTCCATCTGAACTAGATCGTGAACCAACAAACACACTTGGGATAAAACCAACACTTTTGAGATGTTGAGACAAAAGAATAGCCTGAGATGCTGAGAAAAGAAACATAGTCTCGTAACTTAATGAAAAAGAAAACTTGAATTCAACGGTTCAATGCTAATGATGGGCCTAATGCGCCAGTGAACAGTCTTCAGACGTGAAGTCCTTGGAAACCACTAAATTAGGGAAATAAACCCTAATTTTGACAAGAGCATAAGAAGATGATGTCATTGATTGCTGCATAGTGAAATCCTTAAATCCTCTGATAATCTGCAAATAATGACGTGAAACCCTAATCCTCAGATGATGTCGATCCCATGTCTTAGGAGCCTATGCAAATGATATGACCTAATGGAAAATGTGAATGCATGCGAAACGAAAAACAAACAAAGACAGAAAAAACCAGAGGGCAAATTTAGGGTACTACACCCACCTCAATTATATCAGAAGAGACGTGTCGTATGAACCTCCTGAAAAATCATGTTGCTACTCCTCAAATGCACCTTCCTTATCTTATTGTGCATCCATCTCCTATTAAGTTCAGAAATCTTCTAGTCCTCTATGGCAACACTGAATGTTCCTACTGTTGCGTCCTCGCACATGCATCAATAGTAAAAAAAAATCAAAATTTAGAAGAAAAAAGTCAATCATCATATCACTCAAACATAAGTAATCTAATGACAAAGAAAAATATCAAATCACTTACTTTTAAGTAATCCGGTGAAAAAAAAAGATTATTGGATTTTTTTTTTCTTTATTTTTTCATTTTTTAATGGATTAATATATTTGTTTTTACATTTCAATTAGATTTTTCACTTATTTAAAAAAATAATAATAATATACCTTCTTAACAAATTTTACTTCAAAAAAATATTGCATATATTCTCAAATAACATTTTCAAAAAATGGATTTAACTTTAAAAGAATAGATTTTTTCTTTGTATTTTCAAAAATAGATTTTCTAAAACCGTTTTTCAAAATATTATATATTTTTCTATATTCATTTTTTATGAATTACAAGACTAATTTTGATATCATACAACATAAACATACATTATTGAGGATCAAAACATAGTCAAAATTGCAATTTTTAAAAAAAGTTGTATCTCAAAAATGATTTTCATAAAAAACTATTTGAAATAGCTTCAAAATTAAGTGATTTTTTGAAATTTTGATATCAATTTTTTTTCAATAAAATGATAAAACATCTAAAATAACATTTTAAGAATAACTATTCAAACAAAATTTTCATTAGAAGTTTTTATGAAAAGTTTCTTTATAAATTTTTTTTTTGAAAAATTATATTATACTATAAAAATCATTTAAAAATAAAATAAAAAACAAAACAAACCTACCCAAAATTAAGAAATATGATAATAACAAAAAAAAAAATATGAACTAGATTACTCAATCTTAAGTAGTTCAATGAAAAACATCAAAATTAACATAGACCGGATTACTTTCGGAAATTTGCATGAATCAATAACTTCTTTATAAATGTTCTTGGATAAGTACTGTTGCTTGAAATTCTCTCAATTTAAACTATTTAGACAAATGGAAGAAAAAAAATGAAGATTTTCTAAATCTAACTATTCAATCAAGGACATAATGATCAAGTCGAATAAATTATAGAGATGAAGGGATATTTGTTGGGTTGTAGAATAAAATTTTCCCGTGGGCCGGATAAAACCCTTCAACCCTTTTTCAACCCGGTCCAATAAACTTCCACATAAAAACGATGAAGAAAACCCTAAAACTAAAATATTAAGAAAAATAATAAAAACAGAATTATTCTTTTTTGTTTAGAAAAAAGAAACCGAATGTAATATTACCGCGTAGACGCCGAATTAGAACTCCTAATTGGGCGGTTACAACTAGAATGTTCCGTTTCGAGATTTCGTGTAATATACGTAACCCTAAACTGACTTATGCCCCAAGTTCTCTTCATTATACCAACCAAACCTATAAATACACTCTTGTTTTTTCTTCATTCATTCATTACTATTTTTCGATTTTCAATTTCACAATATAAAGACACAAAATATTCACAATCAATCTATGGCATCGGGTGGAACAGAAGCTTTCCCAGATTTGGGTAAACACTGCCAACTTCTTGATTGTCACCAACTCGATTTCCTTCCTTTCACCTGTGATGGCTGCAAACAGGTTTTTTTTCTTCTTATTATTATTATTATTATTGAGAGTATCAATCATTTATAAGTTGATTTTGTAAAGTTGGTTTGGCTATGAATGTTTGAATTGAGGAGCTTGCTTCTTCTCCCTGGGTTAGAATATACATAGCTTTGTTGGATTAGTTGGCTTTTTAGGAAATATATTATTTTTTAAAAAATCAAATATATATTTTGAAAAATTGAATTAAATTCCACTTTAATTTTTAATTGATATCAGAGTTTATTCAATATCTATTGAGGTAAGATGATCGGCCTTTTAAGTGTGAGGAAGTGATTGTTAAAAGTATGATTAGGGGTAATAAAATAGTCCGGTCTGCAAAATATATCCATTGAGATTTTAGGTCCGCTTTGTGTCCGTTTTTCTATGGATTTTTTCGAGTTTGAGTTTAAGTATATTACCGGTTCACATGTTGAATATTGTAATTTTCCAGGCATCTTAATCAAATGTATACTAGCAAGTTTGCTAAATATTGAACTGAAAAAGTTATTAACATGATATGCAATGGCAGGTATTCTGTGTAGAACACAGATCATACAAATCTCATGATTGTCCCAAACCCGACCACAACAGCCGAAAAGTGGTTGTTTGCGAAGAATGTTCCATGTCAATGGAGATGACAGACAATGTTGGAGAAAACGAAGAGACAATCTTGAAGAAACACCGCAGTTCAGGGAAGTGTGATCCTAGCAAGAAGAAGAAACTGGTTTGTCCTGTAAAACGTTGCAAGGAGATTTTGACGTTTTCCAACACGAGTACATGTAAAACTTGTAACATTAAGGTTTGTCTCAAACATCGATTTTCTGCTGATCATACTTGTAGAAGAGGAGATTCAGCTTCTTCTTTAACAAGTGCTGCTGGTAATGGAAGTTGGAAGAATAGGTTTATGGCTGCTTTAGCTTCAAGGAGTAATGGTCAAGATTGTGGCAAAAAAGCTGGTTCTCGTTCTAGTACTAATTCTCCTCCTAGTACTCCTTCTGTTAAAGCTTATTGATTCCTGTTGCTTGATGTGTAAACTTTAATACATGTGATTCTGGTGTGGTTTGATGTAATATGTTGAATGATACATTGCCTTTATGTGCAATTTCAATGTTCAAACTTACATTAAATATATAGAAATTATCATATACAATCTCTTTTATCTCTCAGCCGTTGGATTAATCTAAGATTGTTTCAAGATTTGCTTTCAGTCTTAAGAATGATTAGTTTAATAGTTGTGTTAAGTACTCTATAAAACGATTTTATAATCTAATTGAAGAATGATCAAGTTGAATGATACATTGCTTCTAAATACAATTTGATTGTAGAACTTGCATTAAATTCAGAAAATATCATATAATGATCAGATATGGATAATTTATGATCTCTCAGCCGTTAGATTCATCTAATAATAAGGACTTCAATATCCTGATATTGGTAAGGATATGAAATTGATTAAAATAGAGCTTAATTTTGGTATCAGCAGCAAAAAAAAAATAAAAAGCAAGTTCTGAAATGAAAATTTTGTGACAAAGTATGGGTTAGGCCACTTTATAACGAGCATAAATGAAAAAAAATACATGTGATTTTTGGTAGAAATATATTACCTACATATATAATGTTACACATTTTACTCTTCCCTTGTTTTTCAAATGTTATAGATTGAGACAACTAGCACAAATACATTAATACACAATAATCTGTGTTACATATTTGATGTTGATTCTTTAATTTCATCCAAGGTGATAGTCTGCAAGACAAGAAAATGTTGCATATAAATAGCAGTAACAATGAGGAGAAAAAAATTCAAAACTCAGACAAATCGAATCGCAAAGTTACCTGTTCATCGCCGGCAAAATCGTTATCGGGAGTGAGAAAAAGCATGCAATGGCACTCCTTCCTGCCAAATAAAATTACAATTAAGTTAAAACAACTGATGTAAACAAACAAGTCCTTGTTATACAACTTGATACTTGCTAAAGTAGCTTCAAACTTGACAACTTAAGGTCTTAGAAGAAGAAACAAAGTTCAAGCTAGTTGTAGAGATGTGCATACCTTTCTCTCATGGGAACACACGGGCAATTCCAAAATCCTTGTGCAGCCTCAGCAGCTTTATCGTCGTAATGCCTAAAACACAGATTTTGAGTGTAGGCTTAGGAAGTTAGAAAACATCAATACTGATAGAACTTATGTTTAACGCCATGCCACCAGAACTATAGAATGAAGACACAAAATTCTATGCAAGGAGGTAAAATAATAAGTATTTACCGGCAAGGGCAGAGTGGTGCACCCAATGAATCTTTATGGTCAGCCAAACCCTGTTCCAAAATAGAAATAAAGTAAGAAAGAATATTAATCACACAAGTAAATTTCCATGACGTCAATTTCCGGTGGTAAGAGTTTGATATTGTAACCGTGAGGGATTAAGTACAAATTTCACACAAGAAAGATGTAAATTGACCATTAGTGCCATCCTTACTGATAATAATTTTCCCTTTCCCAATAAACAAAGTACCAAAGTAAATGACGATATCTATTTATTAGTTTTAAGCACAAAAGGACATATGTACGTTTATTATCCAAATTTAAGTTTCATATTGCCTATTAACCATGATTTGGAAAACTCATTTTCAGACTTCATACAGATTCATTCCAGCATGGCAATCTTGATGGTTCACAAACTTTCTTTTCATTTTCCATATTTGCTTTTTTCACTACAAAAATGTACAGGAAAGTTTTCTGAGGTGGTTTTTAATCATGCACAATCTCGCTTAGAAATGCACAAACATTCTTATGTTTTGACAGTAATGAATCAAGCTAGATAATTTTTACAGTGTTTATTCCCAACATTTCGCAATTCAAAACATGTAATCTACTGAAATTTTAGTTCCTAGCGCCTGACACATAAGCAGTGTCGTCGATGACAGCTGGCGGAGAGCTAACATCCCGCCAGATTGGGCACTTTGCTTCGCCCTTATAGCGGATTATAAGCAGTTGGCAATAGGGGCCATATAAAAGTGGCATTTTACATTGAAAAATAATGAAAACAATATTCAAACAGGGTGATCTAAAACCAGGCTAACATTTATGATAAGGGTGTGAATTTGATAATGTTAAGGAAAAAAAAAACTATAATGAGAAGATGCATTTTGAATTAATACAAAATATCAACATGCCAAAAACATTTATATATCAAAAGAAGAAACTTAATGTTTTGTAAAAATTTTCCTAGAAGTATTTTATATATTAGAATATAACATTGCAAATACATTGTTTTATAATCATCATCGTCAAAACAGTATAATGCTATGTAACATCAATACTTCTGATTAAAGGCAAGTTTGGTGTCTGGCACATGTATGTGTTTGACACCAACATGATACTGACACATGTGATTACATCCAATCACTTCAACTTTCTCAATTATTACTGTTGTCCACATGTTGGTGTCAATGTTGTGTTGGTGGCTGTGTATATAGCTATAATGACATGGCTAAATATATTATCTTAGTTCTGAAAGAAATTATAGAGCCAGAGAAAGAAAATGAAGCTTGTAGACCAAAACTTATAAAGATCAACCCAGAAAATGATTTTAAAAATAGCCAATCATGAGAAATCGACAAGTGAGGTGACGATGATTTTGAAAAGCTGAATAGTCACCCCAAAAGGTTTAATTTTAACCAAAACATCAACCAAATTCCCTCCTTTCTCTCAACAATTCCTTTTTCCAAAAGAAAACAGAGTTTTCCTGCATTCTGCACAAAACTCACAAAGCATGCAGGTGACGCAGCTAACCGTGATCCGTTGGAAAGTTCAAATTCGATGAAACCATTGTTTTGATTATGATATTCTTACAAGAATCCAAATATCCCACTAGATTTGTAACAACAACTAAAGGAATATCAAACAAATTTTCTTTGGTAATGAGTACTATTCAAACAAGAAAGAAAAAATTCTATGAAGCAAATAAAGTCATATTAAAAAGAAGTTATACACCAAAGAGTAAGAAATAGAGAATGTACCTTGATAACAACAGAAGTTACTCCTTTATCGACACAAAAGTATGTTCCTGATTTACGGGCATATTGCTCTGAGAACTTCCTCATAATTTCAATTGATTTATCAGATGGTTCCACTGAAAGAACCAGCATATTATTTCTATAGAAATGAAATTTAATCAAATCACCGAAATTGAAAGCACATGCACAACAAAAATTTGGTCACAGAAAATTGACATTCAAACAGAAATTAAAATAAAAAATACAGCCATAGTTTCCAGCAATGTTTTAAAAGTTGAACAGTTACATCCTCAAACAAGTATTCGGTCAATGGGCCATTGGTTGACACTGAGTCACCCGCTAAATTTGTATATCTTTAAAAAGTTCAAAAGCACATCCTTTAAAGTTCATACATAAAGTATTCTAAAATATTCATACCATACTAGACAACTCACGGCATACTAGTTCAATAATATTTGCAACTTTGTATTAACCTAATGGTTCTAATACAGAATATCATGTATAACCTATGAAGCACAAGCATATAGGGTAGACATCGACAATATCCAAAATATAGAACACAACAACACAAGCAAGCACATACGCACGTGTACACACATATCAAAAGAACACAAGCACTATTTTAAAAAAGATATAAATTGAGAATCAAGACTTAAACATTCATCATCATATTAAAAGAACTTGGAACTTGTTAAGTATTACATTTTCCCTATGATAACAAGTCTCACCCAAACATTCCACAAGACATCATTATACAATTTGAACACCGTTTCTTTACCAAATTAAAACACTCCAAAATAAGATTATACAATTAACTATTGAACTATTTCTTTTATTTTCAGTCCATCCATCTACAAACAAAAATTTAATAAGGATCTAAGTTATTTAAGGGCTTTAATCCCTCCCCAAGTCGATTATCGTCTTTTAAGAAAATCAAAACATTGGTACAAATTGTATCTCATTTCATGACTAGTAAGGATTGAAGTGTTGGTTAAGTTTGTGGCCGTGCCCAAGCCATATCAAGTCCCAAAAAAATGTTTTTATATTCCAAAACCAGAAAAGAGAGTCCAGCGCGAGTTGGACACTCAGACCTCCTTCAACAAAGTGTCTGTTTTACAAAATTAGAATCATCAATCAACCCTTTTATGAGAACAATTAATCACTTGACATTATTTTTTCTAACTCCATGTATCTTTCTTTTATTTTGCTAAAGCCCTAGTGACCATTCCATGCTAAAATAAACATTCACATCGAATGTTTCACAACCAAACTACTAGGCGGTAACAACGAGATGCAATTCTATATATCTAATCAGTCATAATACCAATTTCCCAAAAAATCAAAAAGGAAACTAATTTATTTTTCTTATTTACACTTCCACAAGTTTACACATATTCAAGGAAAGGAATGTGGAGCATATCCAAAGTTCTTCCAAAATCCAAAAAGCCTTCAAATTTAACGAACATAAAGTTCAACATCAAAACCCAATTCACTAGGTACCAAATAAACTCAGGAAAAAAACTCAGAGTTTCAAAACTCAGTCAGAAGCATTTCCACAAACATCTTACGGATAACACAGTGAAGAAACAACAACCACAAATAACACTTACTAAAAAAACACTACTAAGAGCATTGATTCAAAAGACACAGTAAAACGCAACTGGGGCATTAAAAAAAATCAAAATCAGAATCAATTGGATAAGAAACAAACAAAAAAGGAAAGAGAAAAAAAAGAGTACGAAAAAGTTAGGATTATGGAATGAACTTTACCTTGAGCGCGTATGACGGCGAAGTTGCGGCGGCGTCGGAGAGGGGATGCGATAGAAGAAACGGAGACGGCGAAGGTGGAAGATTGGGAGGTCATTGCCGGTGAATTCATTTTCTGCTACAAAAGGAAAACGGTATCTCTGAGGTTATCTAATTTTGTTTATGTTTCTGGTTTTTGGGATTTTTTTTTTTACTTGCAAAATAGTAAAACATAAAATGAATTTGAAAGAAGATTAAATATATTTTTAGTCTCTATAAATATATAATTTTTAATTTTAATTCTATTGAAAAACTTCGAATTTTAATCTTTACATTCAACTCATGCCTTTACCTCTGATACGATATTGCACAAGTATTAGGTTGATATTCACAGCGACTAATTTAAAGTTAAAATCAAGAAGTTAGTATTAATTGTTAAATTAATAGGGCTATAGTAAATTTAGATTTATTTATGATGTGAAAGAATAAAAGAAGTTGGAGAGAGCAGAAGATAGCCACACGTTGTAAAAAAATCTAGTTACTTGGTTATCATAAAGTTGAATATTGATGTTGAAAGTTTGAAGTTCCAACCAACCATTATTTTTGGGATTCTTTGGCTATCTTCATCTTCTTATCCACACCTCACCCATTTGTCCCCATGACTTAGGATTTGGATAACATGAAGTTTTAAATGCAAGTGCATTTTAGACAGAACAAAATATATAATATAAAGTATGATGTGTCTCAAACGTGTTTGTTTCATACATATTTGGTTGTCTTTTACTTAATTATATTTAGGTGGATATCTATAATTAATATAATTAGAAATCAATTTGTATGATTAAATTAATTATATTTAACATAATATATGACTTGTAAGATTTTTTGTACTTTCATTAATGTGTCCATATTTGATCCAATTCAATGTAAGAGATATATTCTAATAAAAAAACTCAAAAAAACTGAAAATCAAATACACCATTACTTTAAAAAGAATTGGATTGATTTTGTATTTCTTTAATAAAAATCAATTCAACCTAATTGGTTTGTTCATTTAGAAAAGATATATATATATATATATATATATATATATATATATATATATATATATATATATATATATATATATATATATATATATATATATATATATATATATATATATATATATATATATATATATATATATCATGTAAAAGTATAAGTGTGAGTTGGAAATCTAATGTTACTTTAAAAAATTGAGATTGAATATTTTATAGGTGAGAGAATTCATATATTTAATGTCTTAAGATTTTGGGTGAATATGTGACGTTGTGGTTGTTCTTTATCCAATGTGGTTGCTCCCCTCACGACCCACCAATGATATCAGAGTCGATGTTTCGAGTAAGAGACATACTCCTTACATTGAAAGTCTTCCTAACATGATGGTGGTTATATGACATGTATTATTTATTGGAACAAATTTGGTTCTATAATTATCCTTGAGTTTTGATGATAACAAAGTATAGAGAATAATTATGTACTCTAATTATTTTGTTGAGTGTGGAAAAAATTGGAAACAGACTCTGACTCTAAAGACGTCCAGACTATGTTCCAAAGGAACACCAAAGTATGTCTTCAACATACTCCAGGAAAGATGTCATAACATCTCATAGGACACCATTTAGAAGTAATATTAACAATCACCAACAGTAGCAGAAACTCCACAGAAGCATTGAATAACCATCAGTAGTTATCACCTTTAATTCAGAATACTCATCATATACAGCAATACCTCTGAGTATATCAGAATGAATGATATGATCTCATAATCATCTTCCTTGTTTACACCACCAGAAAGTATCGTCCCAAGACCTCACCAAAAACAGACAAGATGTCTGCTCTGATACCAATTGAAATTCTGGCATACAAATCTCAGATGTCCTAACCACATATCGGGACATTGATCTTTGCATTATATAAACAAGGGCAGAACACAACATACTGATATTCAAAATATCAATACACGTTCATGACAGATGTTCCAACATATGTTACGACATGTTAATCAACAAGCACAAGAACATAGTTGTAAATATGCAAAATGATAAATGACATAAGATATGTTAACCCAGTTTGGTGCAACTCACCTACTTTGGAGGCTACCAAGCCAGGAAGAAGATCACATAATCAGTAGGATTATTTCTTGTAAACAACCTTCATTTTACAGGTAAACAACTTCTGTTTTACCTAATGCTACCTAATGTAATCTTTATTTAAGAACTTCATCTACGATAAGAGAAACCCATTTCACTTCCTCTAATCACCCCATGTGATTTCTATCAGTTACAACCCAATAGCTGCATCGTTTTACTTGAAAATCCACCTTTCAATACAAAGTTCAGCCAAGACTCTTGACTAACAAACATACTTGGATATGCTTAAAAGCCTCATCCAAGTACAATACATAATTAATTACTTACGGGTTTCTGAATTATGTTCAACAACTATGGTCACCACAATGTATCAAATTGATATAAATGGAGACTTACAATACAAGAAAGCCAGCGACTCTCAAAATCCTAAAACCTTATTTTCTACTTATACAAAAGTGTTACTAGAGTTAGTTATTTTGACCTAGGTCTTGTATTCGTTTATAATCTTCAACTGTCCATGGGCTTCAAATAATCCAGCTAATTATTCCTTGATCCATGTGTTGATTGCTGAAGATAAAATCTTTTCAAATCTTCAAAACAGATATTCTACAAAATTTGTTTGTAACAGACAAAGATGTCGAAACCTCATGTTAGGATATCTTGTCTGACATATTGTTCTTCCCAGATTTCTTCATCTTTTTCCGCATTATGTTTTACCAAAATTTAGTCAAATCTTTAGAACTTTCACTCCGGATATGTGAATAGAGAAAATAATAATTGTTTCTCACACTTATACACTTAGCATATACATTTCTTGAATATTTTTGTTAAGTGTAATATTTGGTTTAAGACTTATGTATCTGCTTATTGAAGCATCTTGTAAACACAAAAACCTGTTATATTAACTTTGGTTAATTTCCTTGAGAGACTAAGTGTAGTCATGATTCTCAAGAGGTCATTGGCGGATAGTCTTTGAGTTGTAATTCCTTGAGAAACTAAGGCATAGTCAGAATTCTCAAGAAATCTTAGACAATTGCTCTTGGAGTTGCATAATCAGTTTGATTATTGGATTAAGTCATTTTTGAAGGCGAAATCACTCAGGTGGGTGGATTAGACGTAACTTCGTTAACAGCGAACCAAGATAAAAAATACTTATGGCCTTATCTTTATCTTTATTCTTGTTGTTTGATATATTGGGTGGCAAAAGTTTTTAAATCAAAAACCCAATTTAAACCCTCATTTCTTGTGTTTTTTGCACCTTTAATTAGCATTATAACGACGATTCTGATTTTGAGTACTTTGTGCCAAACACTTAATCGTGTCTTATAAAGATCCATTTAAAAAAAACACATTTTGGAAAAAGCAAAGAATGATAAAGATCATTATTCTACTGAACCTTCAATATTTGATGGGGAAAGTTTGACTATTGGAAAGAAATAATCTAAATTTTCTTTATAGATTGTGATGTTAACCTATGAGATATGGTGTTAGATGGTTAGACACATTCTATAGATGATAATGGCACCAAGCTTGAAAGAATCAAAATGAACAGTAATCAAAAGCATGATCACAAGAATCATCATAGATCCAAAACTATATTGTTGAATTGCATTTCCTATTCTGAGTATGAAAAGATAACAAATAGAGACTATGTTAAGTCTATATTTGATTCTTTGAAAATTAATCATGAAGGAAATGAGCAAGTTAAAGAAACAAAAACCTTGGCTCAAATAGTAATGCTCTATCTAACAATGCTCAAATAACAATGCTTTCATACCTACAAAAATAAATGGAAAACAATTAAACTCAATGATATTTACACAAAACTCAATATATACACTATAATATAAAGTAAACGTATTTACAAAAAAAATGGAGTTTATTCGAACGATTACAACAAAAAGTATCGATAAGTGCAACAAAACTTATATACAAAAATAGCTATATTTTGCACTTATCAAACTCTCCCCAACTTACATAATTGTTTGTCCTCAAACAAAGCCAAACAACTGAAGGAATAAATGCAATGGTTCAACAGGTTTTGAAAATGAAAAATAAATGCAATGGTTCAATCGAAAATGGTACACACAAAGTAAATACTTACCACTAAACTTCAACGATAATATAATCATGAAACAAATGCTAAATACAAAAGTCATGCCAAACCTTCTAAAACAACACAAGTTCAAATGTGAATCACATCTAGCAAAAACAATCATCAGTAGATGAAAAAACAAAATGAGGGACTTTTCACTCACACAACAATCTTGCAAACAAAAGAATAAATTATGCATTCATCCAAAAACTCATATTGAAAACATAAAAGCAAGAATCAAAAGGACTTCCAGGATTGTAATGTGGTCGGGTGAACAAGCAAGGGATAATTCCTAAGGCTAATCGAAACAAAAACTTACCTAAATCTAAGGGAGTGATCAACTCACAAAAGTTCAAACCCAAAATTTCAATCAAACTTCTTCCAAAATCCCAAGTGTTACACCAAACACATAGGACTTATTTGTACAATATTATTCTACTCTTTTTGTTTCCTTTCTCAAGGATTTTTTTCTTTCTTTTTTATTTTATTTTCTTTTTCATATTTTTCTCTTTTTTCTTTTCATTTTAAAAACCTCATAGCAACCAACAACATAAGTGAGCAAACATTTCTCTCCCCAACTTGAATTCAACCACATCATTATGTGAATACTCCCTACTTTCTAAGGCAAGGTAAAAATTCATACAACAATACAAAGTTGAGGGTTCAAGAAAAAAATAATAGGTTAATATAGTTTTTGGTCCTTATAAATATCTCAAATTTTGACTTTTAGTCCCTGTAAAAAAAGTCGAGTTTTAGTCCCTATAAAATTAATTTTGTAAGTAGTTTTAGTCCCTCTATACGGACTAAAACTGCATGCAAAAGTAATTTTATAGGGATTAAAACTCGACTTTTTTTATAGGGACTAAAACTGAAGTTTGAGATATTTAGAGGGACCAAAAACATATTTAACCCAAAAATAATTAATCAAAATTCATACAAAAAAATGAATTTGACACTCATAGACAAGCATCAAGCTCAAATAACATGGATAATGACCAAAGGCTCAAAGGAGTTACAAACGATCACACACTTACAAGGTGAATTGACTATTTGGCTAAGGTAGTTGTGCTAAAAAATGATACAAAAATTCCTTGATCCTTTTAATGCTTTCATATAATCAACACAAACAAAAGATTAAGTATAATAAAATCTATTTAAAACAAGAATGTTGGTACTCCGAGCATATATGAACAATGGAAGGCTTCCTCACAAAAAAGGTTGGGAACTAAAGTGATTCACATACGAACAAGTATACGAAAGAATGAATGGCATAAAAGTGGTAAGAAACCTAAGTATCATGAATATGCTAAAGTCTAGAAAGCGATAAACACATACATTGAACGCGTACCAAACTTTAAACATTATCATTACCACGTATTCACAAGTTGAAACAATAAAAAATGGACAAACACCTCATGCGACTTCAAATAGTCGAACCAAAATTGGAGTCCAAACACACGTAAAAAAACATTCGAAAGATCGGGTGAAAATGGATTAAACAAGTTGTAAAGTGAAGATTTGAAAATTTTACGAACAATCCGAGTACAACTTGTTTAATGAATGTTCACCATACTACCTAAGTAAAAATGAAAAAGAAATAACAAACAAAAATTGATAAAAACATGCTTGTTTAACGTCTTATGCTTGATGCCTTTATTGTGCTTAGCTAGTAACTTCCTCCCTTCATGCCATGGTGATGCCTCACCGTGCAAACCAAAAACAAGTGTACTAACAAACCACTTGAACAAACATTAAAGCAAAACAAGTATATAAATCACATGTAAAATGTGCAAGTATCGAAGTATGCTTATGCACAAGTATAGTAACAAAATTTAAAACAAGATTATACACAATATAGACATTATGTGCAAAACTCAAAAACAAAGAAACTATCACAATGCAATCCAATAAAAACACCAATCCCCGGCAACAACGCCATTTTGTTGGAGTGCGATATAATGGCAAGCAATAAAAGTTTTTGAAGTATATTTCCAGGAATTTATCGTGTCCACGGAGATCGGTGCTACTGAACTACCGTTCGACAATATCTAAATTTATGAGTTTGGATTAAAATGGGTATAATAAAATTGGAAAAGTAAATATTAACAAAAAATGAATTCATCTTTCAGAGAGAAGAAACTTATCAAGCATACATATAATTGACTCGTCACAAACATAAATTTATCGATCATTTTCAATCTACTACAATATTCATCAAAATCATCCAGTATCTCTCACAACAGTGTCCATCTCTGGCACACTGAGCTGGGAGAGCAACTGTATCACTCTCGTCGTCACTCTCATGCATGACGCCTCGAAATACGAAAGACATTAAGTTTTGACACCAAAAAAATTATTATCTAAATATATCTCTAGCATCTAGACAATAGATATTCATCTCTAATCAAGATTTGTGATGTTTATCTCTAACACAACACACATCTAAACATAAATGCAAAAAGATCAAGGAAGACATCGATAATGATTTGTAAAGCAGATTTATACATTATTATGATCAACAAAGATACATGGATTCAGAGTAATTATACAAACACCCAATACAAAAGATTTTACAAAAAGAGGAAAAAGAGATAAACCAAAACCTCCCGATTGTCAACCCGATTGATGAGGATCCACCTCCGATTCTACAAGATGCAAGCTCCTTGTGTTGTTTTTTAAGCTAATCTAACAAAAAAAAATGAGGTTGATGAAGTTGGGAAAACAAAAATTACCCCCAAACAACATCCACAACAAAAATGAAATGAAAATGAACTAAATAGAATTCTCTGTCTCAGACTCACCGCCCGAAGGCAGAATCCACCTCCTGACGCTGAACTTTATTTTACTCATGCCAGTTGCGCAATTTATAGCCTGGCCATAATATCTAGTTCAGACTCCACTACCCGACAGAAGAATCCACTGCACGGCCCTGCACCGCCCGACCCAAGAAGAGGCGCAGCATATCACATTACTATAATTTATTCAATTTTTCATCAGTCTCCACCGCCCGGCGGCAGAATCTACCGCCCGGCCCCAGGTCAAAAATCAACAAAAATCCAGAATTGTTTTATTCATAACTTTTGAACCGTAACTCCGTTTTTCTCCCGATTTGAAGTGTTGGAAAGCTTATTCAATGCTATATCTAACAATTCTCAAATAGAAATGCTTTAATACCTACAAAAATAAATGTAAAACAATTAAACTCAATGATATTTACACAAAAACTCAATATATACACTATAATGTAAAGTAAACGTATTTACAAAAAAAAAGTGGGGTTTATTCGAACGATTACAATAAAAAGTATCGATAAGTGCAACAAAACGTATATACAAAAATAGCTAAATTTTCACTTATCATCTATTTAGAGACCTTAATGATGTCACTTTTAACCAAATTTCAATAAATGTAAAAGAGTTGGAAGAGAAGTGTTTTTTTCTAAAATTATTTAGATAGATTATAGGTGATCTCATGTCCTTTTTCATATTAACTTCATAATCCTATCATTTAAACAAAAGGGAATTAAGTATTTTGATTTGACTCTGAGGTTGATTTTGATTTTGTGATTTTAATGTTCTCTTAGTTATTTCTGATTTGTTGATGTTGATTTTAGCCGTCTGAATTATTATCTAATTCCCTTTAATTTTGCAAACAATGGATATATTGAAACGAGTACAAAGGGTACTCAAACCTAATTACAAAAAGGGAGAGGCAAAGCTCGACAAAAGACGAAAAAATTACCTACCAAATTGAAACATAGACAAATAAAATAAAGGGTCTTTGTTGAATTCATACAAAATTACAATTTGGATAGGTAATATCTCCAATAAAAGACCATCTCCAAACCGTAAATTTCACCTTCCAAACAATATCGACCACGTTCCAAACGAAATTCCTAAAAATAATTTCATTTCTAAAAGTCCACAAAATCCAACACACCACTAGCTAAATGCAACCTTTTTTCCCTCTCTTCAATTTCTTAGATTTACCAAAAGAAAGTCAATCCAAGAAACTCCACGTGAAACCATTCACACCATAATCATTAAAACCAATACAATCCGTTATATCTTTCCAAACTAAAAAGGCCACCCTACAAGACAAGAAAATGTGGAGTAAAGTTTCTGGGACAACATTGCAAAAGGGACAATTGGAGTCACTCGATGAAGGGATGATTCCTCTAAACAACAAAATACCATGCGTCGGTAATCTATTCAAAAAACATCTTCAACCAAAAGCTTTAATTTTGAATGGAACCTCGACTTTCCAAACCAAATTCAAAGCTCTATCATCCCGATTAAACGGACCGAACAAGATGTAAAATAAACTAAATAAACGATAAAAAGAACTAACCCAGAACACATGGTCATCTCCCGTCAACCAAACAACGTTATCTTTATCATTATAATTCAGAATAACTCCTTGTAGGGGTGTACATGGGCCGGTTTGGGTTGGGTTTGGCCAAATCTAATACCCAACCCATATAGGACACTCCGGTTTGGGCAAAAATAACCATTTGTAATATCAGTGGACCGGTTTGGGCAAACCCACTAATTTTCGGGTTGGGTTGGGTTGGGTAATGGATTGCCCAAATAATTTTTTATATTTTATTAATGTTAAATAACTAAATGATAAATCATCACAATTTTTCATAAAAATCATTCAACATTTTTATCTTCTTAAATAAAATTATATAAGCTATTTTAAATTATTTTTAGCATCACAAATAATAAATGACAACATCATCAAATTAAAATTATCATAAAATATTATAAATAAATTAAAGTTGTATGAAATAAAATTGCATTAGTATCAAAATAACCAAAGAGTGAAATATTCAAAATTAGTTAAAGATATAACTCACTAAAATAGTAAATGTTCAAAAGACAAAAAATGTAACAATTAAGTTAATATTCATCAAAATTATTAAAATTGTAATAATAAATGTTTGATTAGTGGGTCAGTGGGTTTTGTGGGTTTGAGTCCGGTTTTACCCAAAATTCGAATTTTTAAATGGGTTCTTAAGTTTTTAAGTGCATATCCACCCAATTATCCGACCCAACCCACTTGTATAGATTTTTTTGGGTGGTTTGACTAAATCTTGTGGGTTGACCTAACCCATGTACACCCCTAACTCCTTGGATCAGTAAAATCAGCGATTGGAATTCATTTGTTATATTAGAAACAACAGAAACTACAACAAGATCCGTGACGAAGCTTGGCACTCCTAAATCTCCCCATCTCAATGTTCACTCACACCAATCGCCTATGCTAGCACCTGAAACATTCTGTAACAGGAGACTGAAAACAAATTGATCCCTAAAACAAACATTACCAAACCAACATTGTTCTAGAAGGAAATTTTGAAATGGTTACCGATCTGGAACTGACAGTTGGATATCAATAAGTCTTCGGGATAACAATTACGTAACGAAAGAATGTCCGACCACCACTCCTAATTAGAACTCCTGTGGATATTAATTCCCCCATTATCTGACATAAGCAATTTGATATCACCGTAGCAAGCTTTCAATACTCTAAACAAAATTTCATCTGATCCTTCAAGAATTCTCCACCTCTACTTGTGAAGAAGGGCCAAATTAAAATTTTCAATTCTTTTCAAACCAAGGTCACCTTTATCGTGAGGAAGTCAAAGAGTATTTCAATTGATCCAATGCGTCATTCTTTTCGTCTCTGAACTACCCCATGGAAACCACTTTGAAGCTTAATGATTTCTTTACGGATTGTAATCGGAGCTTTGTATAAAGATAGTTGAAAAATCGAGAAGTTATTTAAAATAGACTTGAGAAGGGTAATACGACCTCCAAAACTCAAGAAGCGACCGTGCCAACAAGAGAGATTTTTATTCAACTTAAAGACTAGAGAAGTCCAAGTTATGATCCTTCTAGGATTGGAACCTATAAGTATACCAAGAAAAGTGAATTCTTTATTTTCCATCATGCAAGAGAGAAATAACGAGGCTGCTTCAAGAAAATTAGAGTGAACATTTATGTTGATAAGCTTACTTTTGTGAAAGTTGATACCGAGACCCGAGACTAATTCAAATCCTTTTAGAACCACTTTGATAGCCCACAAATGCTTCCAACCACCATCTCCTACCAATAGAGTGTCGTTCGCAAATTAGAGAACATCAATTAAAAAATTACCGTACACATTGAAACCCGAAAATTCACATAAGAGCACCTAGTTCCTAACCACCCCCGATAAACCTTCTGCTACCAAAACGAAAAGAAACAGGGATAGAGGGTCACTTTGTCTTAGGTCTCTCTCCACCACAAATTCCTTAGTCATACTTCCATCAACCAAAATGGACATTTTGCTAGAGAAAATAGTAGCTTTCATCCATCTCATTTAAAGCTCCCTGAATCCCATCTTCCTCGTCATAAACCTAAGAAATCCCCAATTCACTTAGTCATCTAACCCCAAAGGATTATCATTATTTGGAATCGAAGTCAAAAAAGAAAAAACAATAGTTTTCGATAAAGCAACATCCTTATGGAATTCCATGAAAAACCGAATAAAATCGTCTTTAAGAAAGTACCAACACTTCTTAATGAATATGAAAAAGTACCCATACGGATCCAAGCTTTTAGCACCGTCACAACTCCAAACCGCTAATTTAATTTCCTCCTCCAAAAAAGGTGTCTCAAGAGATAACCTTTTCGAGTGACTAAGAGTTTTGAAAGAAACTCCTTCCAATAAAGGTCTATTAAAGTCGGGTTCAAAAACTTGTTAGCAAAATGATTAAATACCCCCTCCTTAACATCTTTAACTCCCACTAACACCCCTCTATCAGAATTTAAAGACCCAATATGTTTGCGCCTCCTTCTCTCCTTCATCACACAATGAAAATACCTATTATTATTATCTCCATCATTAAGCCACTTTAATCTCGATTTTTGAATAAGCATGTTTTCCTTAATCTTTAAATTCAACCAAAAATGACTCGAAGCTTTCTTCCGATTGATGATGATGTCCTCCAACCCCGACCCACTAGCTAAAGTAATAACTTCATTCCCTTCATTAATTTTCCTCTTCCCCTATTCCATCTCCAAGTCATATTTAACGAATACCTCAATATTCCATGTCCTAAGACTACCTTTAAGTAACCTTAGTTTCTCCTTTAAAACGAAATCGCTCTTCCCAGTAACCACCGAACTCCTCCATTCCTTTTTAATAAATGAAATGAAATTATTGTTATGAAATCATTCATTGTTCACTTTGAATGGTTTCAGACCCCAATCGGAAGAATCCACCACTAACCAAACCGGACTATCATCTGATATGTCTCATAATCCAATGAATTGACCCACTACTCCCCACTTGACGATGGTAGCTTCAGAAATCGAAAAACGGTTAATTCTAATCATAGAATTTCTGTCCCACTAAACCACAAAAATTTCTGCTCTTTGCAAGGAACATCGACCAAATCACTATCCGATATAAACTTCGAAAATTGCCTCATTTTCGAATTACGATTCCCCGACATACTACCTTTCCTCTCCGAAGGATTAGCGATAACATTGAAGTCACCTCCGATACACCTATCCCCATAAAAAAAACTCGCATTCAACTCCAAAAGTTTTCTCCATAAGACTCTCTTCTTTCCCAACTCGTAAGAAGAATATACGTTGACTACATAATAAAAATTATCCCTCCACCTTACCTTGACGCCCACATAACCCTCCCCAGTGAAACTACAAAAAACCACCACATTGTCAATCTTCCAAAGAATAACTAAACCATTAGATAAACCAGAGGAACGAGAATAAGTCCATCTGATTTCCTCCTTATACCAAAAGCTCTTAGCCAAAGAATCAAACACAATATGTAATTTGGATTCTTGAATTTAAAACATATCCACATTACCTTTCTTGATGATTTGTCTGATTCTCTTCATCTTGATTAAGCTATTGCACCCTCTAATGTTGAATGATCCAATAATCATTTAACAACATCTGAGAACACCTTATCTCCCATCCTTATGGCCTCATCGTCTCTTTTGAGCTCTTCAATTCTTTTTTTGTAATCTTTCTTTGAGTCTAGAGCTATGATTCCAAGTTTGGATATCGCCTCCCATAATTTTCCCCCAACATTTGTTTCGTTATTTTCCCATAATCTGGTATTACACCTTAAGATATTAGAACCTCCATGATAAACAAAAGAGACATACACAGTGGATATTTCTTTGCCATTGAGAGAAATAGGATGGGGATTGTGTGTGCCACATGTAGCTTCGACAAAGTGGGTATAGATCTTTTGCTTTCTTCCCTTGGGCCTAGTATTTGTTTTTAACTCCCAAAAGCCCATATGGTCCGTGAATGTTTCTGAATTTGATTTCTTAAAATATTTATTCTTGGATGCGTGGTCCTCACTAATAAGGTGTAACACCCATATATAATAACATACATCAGAGCATATATATTATACATGAATCCAAGTTTGCATATTGAAATACAAATAAGTTCTTAGTCAACACATTACATCCATTAAATGTCCTAAAACAAAAGTCTAAAACTGTAGCATAATGCATATAAGATGTTCAAAAACAAAATCTAAGAACTAGATCAACAATGATCTCAAAACAACTCCATCAGCGGAAGCCATACCATGCACAAAATATCAACTAGTAAGGATAAGTCAAACGACCTTATCCTTACCCTTCTCAGAACCTGTAGTACCTGAAACAATAATGAACAATGAGGGGTGAGATAACAAATCTCAGTGAGTCCCTAACTTAAGGATTCTCTCGGCTTAACACGGTTCTAAACCAAAATCCTACTCAAGTCAAAAGGGATAAGACCTTGAGTTCACAACCCTCAAACTCACATGGAAATATGTCTTGAGTTAAACAACTCGGAAGTATCACTAATCTGGAAACCACAAGGCATCCCCTATTCCCGTCCCCTCCTACATCTAAGAGTCGGCCCGAGTCATGGAACCTTGAATCGTCACTTCACATGGCCTGTTAACCATCTCAAGTCTCTACCCATAGGTTCCATTCGTACTACACGCAGGAATAAAACCTTCCAAGTAACCATGTGTACATTCCAGAGGAGCCCTTGGCTCATGAAACGACATCTCAGAGAAAAACGGTTCCGGTTATGTGATTTCACTCAAAAAGGGAATGCATACGACATTCCTAAGGCATGTTAACCTTTTCCACAAGTAACACACCCAAACGGGTTCACACATGTTCCATATAGTGTATTCTCACCACTAGACCTTTACACGACTAAGGTATATGTTGTATACCAAAAGTTCGGCATCGCCATCTAGTTTTAATAACCACTTAGTCTCACAACTAAGTCTCCACTAGGTAGTGTACAAGGTTTTCTCACTCACCCTAGTCTCCATGCCTTTATAACAATTTTCCATAAAGCACATAATTCAAATAAACCGATTAAATAATTAAATTCATTGACAAAATTAATTATTTTCCATTCCAATAGATAGAACATCATTCCAGCTTCGAATCGATATAAAATATGCATAAATCGGACACCCGAGTCAAAAGTTATAAATTTTTAAAGTATTTTTCAAAAACACAACAGTGGTAACCGGTTACCACCAGGAGGGTAACTAGTTACTTAACATATAGGGGCTAAATGAGAGTTAGAGGCACATTTGGGTAACAATTACTACCCAGAGGGTAACCGATTACCAGTGTAAAACTTTCAGAAATCTCTAATTTTTCAAAGGTAACCAACCGGTTACTACCCAGAGGGTAACCGGTTACTTGACGCGCAAAGGCAAAAATGCCTAGGTTTTCATACTGTTATCATTTTCCAAACCTCTTAAAACTCCAACACATTTCAAAACCAAAAGCAACAGAGGATCATACACACATAGTAATCACATACGATCAATTATCGACATTTTCAACCGTTGGAAACTTTGATTTCTCGATTTTTACCGAAATCCAACCTAAACTCATAACTCTAGAAAACTCTTAAACAAAATCTTCTAACTAGACTCGCCTCTAGAGATGAAGATGATGAATATTGTGAGATGAAGAATGGATGTTGAAGCTTTGGGTTCAAAGATTATTTTTGTTCAAGTTTCCTCTTTTCCCCTTTTTCTCCTCTTCTTCTCTCCTTGTTTCTATTTTTGTAACATATGAAACAACATATATGTTTTACTGATATAACATATCTTGTAACCTAATGGGTCCAAATAGAGGGTATCCAAAATTGCATCTGGTCACTTAATTAACAAAATCTGAGTCAGATAATATTAACTATTTAATTCGAGTCTGTCGGTTTGTTGTTGCGTGACAAATTTAGAATGGTTGGGAGGAATGATGCTACACTTGCCACCGTTATGCATGTTATGGCTTAAGTTATGCAAAATCCGATGAATGTTGGGAATCGTGAGAACAAAGAGTTTCGGAAGAATGATCCACCTACGTTCAAGGGAAAGTATGACTCAGATGGAGCACAATAGTCGCTCAAGGAGATCGAGAGGATCTTTTAAGTGATGGAATGTTCTAAAGGCCGAAAGGTACAGTTGGGTGCTCACAGGTTGGTGGGAGAAGCTGATGACTGGTGGGTTGGCACTTGTCAGCGGTTGGAAGCATCTGGTGAGGAAATTACCTGGATTGTGTTTAGAAGGGAATTCTTGAGGAAGTACTTTCCTGAATATGTTCAAGGAAAGAAAGAAATTAATTTCCTGGAGTTGAAGCAAGGGAGTATGTCGGTGACCGAGTATGCTGCCAAATTTTCTGACATGGAAAAGATCAATCCACACTATAGTGAAATGACTGTTGAGTTCTCGAAGTGTGTTAAGTTCGAGAATGGTTTGAGGCCCGAGATCAAGCAGGCAATTGGTTATCAAAGGATCAGAAGATTCCCTGATTTAGTTGATTGCTATAGAATCTTTGAAGAAGACAGAAAGGCTCGATCATATCACTTTAAGAATTTGGCTGAGAGAAGAGGAATGCAATAGATGCATCGTGGGAAGCTTTATGCAGTTCCAGTTGATAAAGGTAAACAAAAACATGTTAAGGGTAAGAAGCCTAGTGGGGGAGGTGCCCCTACTTATCCGAAGTGTTACAGGTGCGGTGAACTGGGTCATTGTATCAGGGAGTGTACTAGTGACGTGAAGAAGTGTTTAAAATGTAGCCAACCTGGACATTTGATTTTATAGTGAAAGACTAATCTGGTTACTTGCAACAACTATGGAGAGCAAGGTCACATCAGCACTCATTGTCAAAAACCCAAGAAAGTTACGACTAGAGGAAAGGTGTTTGCTTTAACAGGAACACAGACTTCCAGTGAGGATCGACTAATCAGAGGTACTTGTTATATTTATAATACGCCTTTGTTTGCTATGATAGATACAGGAGTTACGTATTGCTTTATTTCTATTGATTACGTGAGAAGATTAGGTCTTATTGTTTCCCCTATGAAAGGAGAAATGGTTATCGAGACTCCTGTTGATGGATCGTTAACTACTTCTCTAGTTTATTTGAACTGTCCTCTATTGATATATGGTAAGGACTTCAGTGTGGATCTAATTTGTTTGTCGTTGGGAGGTTTAGATGTGATTTTGGGAATGAACTGGTTAGAATTCAATCATGTTCACATTAATTGTTTCAGCAAGTCAGTTTGATTTCTTACTCCTGGTGAAGAGGAACTAGAAGCTGGTTATTTATCTGTTCGAGAGTTGAAAGAACTTTTGAATGAAGAAGCTCAAGTATGGGCCTTGTTTGCATCTTTATCGGTGGGAAATGAAATAACAATTGGTGAATTGATAGTGGTAAGTGATTTTCTGAAAGTGTTTCCAGATGACATTGTGGATGTTCCGCCAGAGAGAGAGAGAGAGAGAGGTGGAATTCAGTATTGATCTTGTGCCCGGAACTAGACCTATTTAGATGGCACCATATCATATATTGACTTCCGAGTTATATGAATTGAAGAAATAGTTAAAGGATATGTTAGAAACTAAGTTTGTCAGACCAAGTGTGTCGCCTTGAGGAGCTCCAATATTATTGGTGAAAAAGAAAGACGGTAGCATGAGATTGTGTATTGATTATAGGAAGCTGAATAAAGTGACAATTAAGAACAAGTATCCACTTCCAAGGATAGATGATCCGATGGATCAGTTGGTTGGTGCTCGTGTGTTTACCAAGATTGATCTGCGATCGAGTTACCATCAAATAAGGGTAAAATATGAAGATGTGCGGAAAACAACTTCTAGGACTCAGTATGGACACAATGAATATGTAGTGGTGACGTTTGGAGTTACTAATGCACCTGGAGTATTCATGGAATATATGAATCAAAATTTCCATGATTATTTGGATCAGTTTGTTGTTATCTTTATAGATGATATTCTCATTTACTTTAGGTCAGAAGAAGCACACGCTGAACATCTGCGGATTGTGTTACAAGTGTTGAAAGAGAAGAATTTGTGTGTTAAACTATCGAAGTGCGAATTTTGGTTGAAGGAAGTGAGTTTTCTTGGCCATGTGATTTCAGAAAAAGGGATTTCTACGGATCCATCCAAGGTAGATGAAATTCTACATTGGGAGACTCCGAAGTCGGTAACAAAAATTAGAAGCTTTTTGGGGTTAGCTGGTTATTATCGAAGGTTCACTGAGGGTTTTTCGAAGTTGGCACTTCCATTGACTCAATTAACTTGTAAGGATAAGGCCTTTTTATGGGATGCCCAGTGTGAACAGAGTTTCATTGAGCTAAAGAAGAAATTGACTACCGCTCCAGTTTTAACTTTACCGAAACCAGATGAACCATTTGTGGTTTATTGTGATGCTTTTTTGATGGGTTTGGGTGGAGTATTAATGCAAGACGGCCAAGTGGTGGCGTGTGCTTCGCGACAGTTGAGAATTCATGAGAGGAATTATCCTGCCCATGATTTGGAACTAGAAGCCATGGTATTTGTATTAAAGATTTGGAGGCATTATTTGTACGGTTCGAGATTTGAAGTATATAGTGACCATAAGAGTTTGAAGTATCTTTTTGACTAGAAGGAGTTAAATATAAGGCAGATGTGTTGGTTAGAATTCCTGTAGGACTATGATTTTAGTTTGAATTATCATCCTGGTAAGGCCAATGTTGTGGCTGATGCCTTAAGTCGTAAGACATTGCATATGTCGATCATGATGGCTAGAGAATTGGAATTGATTGAATAGTTTAGAGATACGAGTTTGGGTTGCGAGCAGACACCTCATAGTGTAAAGTTATGAATGTTGAAGGTTAACATTGATTTTCTTGATCATATACGGGAGAGTCAGAAGTCGGATGTGAAATAGGTGGACTGGATGGTCAGTAATGAACGAACTGGGGGTAATGAATTCTGAGTTGATGAACAGGGAGTACTAAGATTTCGGGAGCGTATTTGTATTCCTGATGACCTCGAATTGAAGATAATGATTCTTGAAGAGGGACATAGAAGTAGTATGAGTATTCACCCTGGAGCTACAAAAATGTATCAAGATTTGAAAAACATATTTTGGTGGCCTGAGATGAAGTGGGATGTGGCTCAATTTGTTTATGCTTGTTTGACTTGTTAGAAGTCGAAGTAGAACATCATAAATTTTCTAGTTTGATGCAACCATTGGATATTCTATAGTGGAAATGGAATAGTATCTCGATGGATTTCATTACGGGGTTACCCAATACTCCGAGAGGGTATGATGCCATTTGGGTAATTGTTGACAGATTGACGAATTCAACATATTTTATTCCAATTGGTATTACTTTTTCCTTGTAGAGATTGGTATAGATATATGTCAATGTGATTGTGAAGTTGCATGGGATTCCTTTGAGTATTGTGTCGGATAGAGATCCAAGATTTACTTCTAGATTTTGTGAGAGCTTGCAAGAAGCATTGGGTTCGCAATTGAAGTTGAGTTCAGTTTATCATCCATAGACGGATAGGAAGACAGAGAGGACTATACAATCTTTAGAAGATTTGGTGAGGGCTTGTGTGCTTGAACAAGGAGGTGATTGGGATAGTCACTTGTCGTTGATCGAGTTTACTTATAATAACAGTTATCATTCCAATATCGGAATGGCGCCTTTTGAAGCACTTTATGGTCAAAGATGTCGAACACCTTTATGTTGGCATTAGTCCAGTGAAAGTGTTGTACTTGGACCTGATATCATGCAATAAACTATTGAGATGGTGAAGTTGATTCGAGATAAGATGAAAAATTCACAGAGCATGAAGAAGAGTTATCATAACAAGAGGATGAAAGATCTTGAATTTTAAGAAGGAGACCATGTGTTTTTTAGGGTTACTCCGGTGACTGGTGTTGGGCTAGCTTTGAAGTCGAGAAAGCTTACTCCTCGATTTATTGGTCCGTACCATATTTCTGCAAGAGTTGAACCTGTTTCTTATAGAGTGGTGTTGCCACTGCGATTATCAAATTTGAATGATGTATTCCATGTTTCGCAGCTTCGGAAGTATGTTCCGGATCCGTCACATGTGATACCGATGAATGAAGTTAAGGTAAGAGATAATCTTACAGTTGAAGCACTACCAGAACGTATCAATTATCGTGAGGTGAAGCAGTTGAGAGGCAAAGAAATTGTTATCGTAAAGGTAGTATGAGGAGGAGCTGCTGGTGGGAACATGACTTGGGAGTTGGAGAGTAAAATGTGCGAGTCTTATCCGAGTTTATTCACATGAGGTAAGTTTTCGAGGACAAAAACATTCTAAATGGGGGAGAGTTGTTATGCCTCGATTATTTATTTAATTATTTAATTTAAATAATTGGATTTTTGTGTATTGTGTGTTGTGTGAAGTTGGTGATTTGTTGAGAGAAGAATGATATTATTTTAATATTATATAAATTTAAAATTTATATTATATTGAATAAATATAAATATTCGAATATAAAGGGAAAGGGTAAGATGGTAATTGGACAAGAGAATATTGAGGGAAAAATAGGAAATCCTTAGTTGGGGTCCAAGGGTTATGTTTGGAATTTAGGAAAAAAGAAAATCAGTTCGTGAAAATTGATCGTGAGTAAGAAGCGTGTGAACAAAGGAAGAAGAAGGAGCTAGGGCAAGAGCTAGAAGAGGAAAATAACGACTAGGAGAAGGAAATTGTCCATCAAATTAAAGTAAGGGTGGGATTTATTTCATCTCCTAAGGGTATTATAATATGAATAGTAGGCATAGGATTGTTGAGTAGGAATCCATGAGGTTGGTGGAATATTTGATGAAAACGTGTTAGAAAAATTAGGAATTGTTGTAATTGTTTGAATTGTTTGAGTTAGGTGTTTAATTGTATGAAGAATGGTGAAAATTATGAGTTTTTTGGCCTTAATAATGGTTTTGGAGTGTAGGGATCGGAGTAGGGTCAGGCTGGTTCGCAGAGGGAAATTTGCAGAAATCGCAGTTCTCGCTTAGCGAGGGACAACTCGCTTAGAGAGTGTTTGAGAATTTCGGACCCTTCCTTACAGAGAGTTACTCGCTTATCGAGCATGAGGTCGCTTAGCGAGACCTAGAGTGAAAATAATAAATTATTTTATTTTGGAATTTTCTCTAAAATCCTTTATTTAACATATTAATGAATGGGGATTGATGTAGTGATGTTAGAGGCATGTATGAAGGGGTTATGAGCTTGTTTAGGAGGATAATGAACATAGTAGAAACATGAGTTAGTATGTATATATGTTGTTGTTGCTATGTGTTGTTGTTGTTGCTACATGACGTTTATGTTGTTATATTTTGTTGTAGCTGTTGATACATGTCGTTGATGTTGTTAGGTGTTGTCGTTGATGTTGTTGTATGTTGTTGTAGTTGATGATCCATGTTGTGGATGTTGTTAGGTGTTGTTGTAGTTGTTGTTATATGTTGTTGTTGATGTTGATTGCATGAAGTAGTTATTGTACCACATGCATTGAGTCTGGTGGAGTCTCATTTGCATTCATTGTTGTTTGTGTGCATAATATCATTATGTGTTAGGTGTGTTTTTTTAGTTGATGATTGATGAGAAGTGGTGAATTACTTGACGATACTTGCTGTTATTTGTATTATTTTTCCCTTTTGTTGGTGTAAGTATCTCACCCCTTCTATTTGAATGTTACCCCTATGTTAGTAACGTGCATGTGATCAGGAATAGTAGAGTTCATGGTCGGTGAAGTCGGTGCACTTCACGTTAGAGGAGTCGTCTCTAATACGTACTTTGGGGTGTCAGGACGATGATAGTTTTTCCGTTGTTTATTTATTTAAGAAAAACATGTTGTTGAATCTTATTTTTTATTTCTATAAAGATTTCCGCTGCAAGTAAAATATTTTGTAATACGTATCAGTTTAAGTCATGTTTTGAAGAGTATGTGACACTCGAAAGTATTTTTATATTTAATTACTCTGATATTTAATTGAAAAATTCGTGGGGAGTATTTTGGTTGTTACAGATCAAGCCAAGTTTTTTAAAATAGCTCAGATAAACCCTAATGGTTTATTTTTCAATAAGGGATGGGTCTTACACACTAATAGAGGTTTATAAGTGTTTTTGATTTCAAAATTAGGGGTGATAAGATCAAAACCCCAATTTTGTGTTTTTAAGCATTTATTTTGAATAAAAAACTTAAAAGGATTTAAAAATATCAAACATATATGAAAATCAAGTTTAAATCTTAGATTATTGTAATTATTTAAGTTAAAAACTCTCAGAGCACACCGAAACCCAATTAATCTTAATTAATGTTATACATAGTGTTAATTAAATTTAAGGGGTATTATAGAAGGATATTTGTTTTGTCCAGAAAACAAAAAACTTTTATTCCATTCGTCTTATTAGAAACAGATAATGAAGAGTCATTATTAAAGTAATTGACATTCTTATTTCCATCCAAGGAAAGACAAGCAGACAATTTTTGACTTTTCAATGGCCTCATCAAAAGTGCCATATGTTTTAGGCTTTCCTGTTGCAGTTGGACAGTTTGGCCAACACGAAATCCCTAAAGACCTTCGTTCGCCACCAGAACACTCTAAATCAACTTTATTGTCTCCTTCCTCCTTTGTCACAAGCCTCTCCGGTATCTCAAAATCATCAATATCGTCCCCAACTTTATCAACCAAGAAAATAGGTTCCTGCTCAAGCCACTCCTTTTCTGAATCAGAAGAGGATGAAACCCGATTCTTTTTGTTTACAGGGTCCAAAGAGATTCTCACCGGAACGTAAGTGTCTTCGTGAAGAGTGATAAAAAAAGATCTTCCATCAATAACCACATTCACCTTCTCTTGCAAGACAAATGAGGATGAAACCCTCCACATGATTCTAGCGATGTCCATGGTTGATCATTTGGCGGTGTTGTCATCTGAGCACATATAAGTTCACAAAGTGTTAGCTAGAGCCTCAAAGAAGTCCAGATTCCATGCTTGACATGGAACTCCATAAGCTTTAACCCGCATTACTTCTGTCAATGTCTACATCATCTGAAGGTATGATAAAAACACAAGAAATGAGGGATTGAATTGAGGTGTTCACTTTTGACTACTTTTCGCAAATGGTAGGATTGCGTTAAGCTATGTTATGATTACGTTTCAGAAGCATAAACATAATGTAAAGCATAAAGCAAAAATAAAAAAACACACGATATATCATGGTTCACTTGAGAACTTCTTAAGCTAGTCCAGTCCACCTGCCAAGGTGATTTCGCCTTAAACAAGGACTTAATCCACAATAATCTATATATGATTACAATAGCGCGGCTATTGCCATAACTAAATGCAACCGAAGTTTCGGCTTCTTTGCACAACTACCTGTCGTGACTCACTACACAACAACCTGTCGTGACTTCCTTGTGCGGAAACCTGCCATAACTAACTGCACAACAACCTGTCGTGACTTCCTTGTGTGGAAACCTGCCATAACTAACTGCACAACAACATGTCGTGGCTTCCTTTAACGGCCAACAACCGTAACAATTGTTGTGACTTCCTTGCGCGAACTACAACCGTGATTAACTTCACAACAACCTGTTGTAACTTCAGGCTCCAAAACACATTGTTCTGAGCAGCACCAGAACCTTATCCCCATAAGTTCACCAGAACACCTGTAACACCCAATTTACCCTACAAAATTGTATATAATGATCAGAGTAAAATTTTCATAAGAACCCAATTGAGTTCTACAATTCAACAAAACAACTTCGGCTCAATGATACGTTTTTAAAAATAATTATTCAACATGCAGCATAAATATTTATAAATATTAACATCATTAAACTTCGACTACAAGAAAATTTTTTCTAAAATAAATAACGAATAAAAGCAATATCGTCCCGACTCCCAAAGCGACGTATCAGAGCCGACACCTTATCACGTGAAGTACACCGACTTCACTGACCACCACTTGACTTATCCTGTTCACCTGCACGTTACCAACATGAGGGTAACATTCAAACAAAAGGGGTGAGATACTTACATCATAAAGATAATATAATAAGAATTAAGCAAGTATCATAAAACTATACACCACTTCTCAACAACAAATATGAAACACCATCACATAATTCAATGACACACATACCACAACATCATATACTACCTCAACATCATATACACAACAACAACAACAGTCATGCAATGAGACTCAACTTGACTCTATGCATGCGGTACCATATCCAATCTCTTTTTCAAGATCCAGTTCCCGTCAGAACTCTCGACCCCTCTTTCATGGTCCAGTATGATACCTATTTCATGACCACACCCTCGACCCCTATTTTAAGGCCACGTACGATCCCTATTTCATGACCGCACAAACATCACAACAACGACATACTCCACCCTGGTATGTTATTCAACTATGCAACATCAATGACATATATGCATACTCACAATAACTAAATCATACAACATCAACAACAACAACCACATATCACAACATCTATCAATATATTACTAATCATCATCATTGTGATTATCATGAATTTCATAAAATATAATCATATAATTCAACTCATATCACAACAACGCAACATAAAATATACTACAACATATTGAATACTCATATACCATTAATAAACACATGAAACATATCAACATAACACGAATCATCATAACAAAACATCAATGAACATATAAATTATGTTTAGCCAAATTACACTAATTATCCCCACGATTAAGTATATAAGCCTTCCTTCACCACTTCCAGCTACCCCACATCAATCCCTAAGCACTACTAAGCAATTAAATAATTTTCAGTAATTTTCCGGAATTAAAATTTTAATTGTTCACGCTCCAGGGTTCGCTAAGCGAGGGTCATAGATTGCTAAGCATCGAACTCCCTGACTTTTCTCGCTAAGCGAGATCCAGCTCGGTAAGCGAGCTCTGCGATTTCGCAAATCGCCCATGTCGCTCCCTGGATTTCCATCCTGGTATAAACGCAAAAATGGCGCGGAAAAGGGTAGAGTCGTCAGCCAGGCATTTTTATCCCAAAGGAATAAGAATGGTAATGTTGCACAAACCGAAGAAAAGGAAAGAAAGGATAAAGGTCTTACGAACCAAAGATACTGGGTTCGGGAGTCGGTTATGACTTGTGAAGGTATTAACACCCCAGATCGTCTGCCGTACTTGATGGGATCCACGCTTGCAAAGAATCTGTTTCAAAGGGTGAAGAAACGAAAACTGCTGCAAAAGAACGACTGAAAATGGATAAGAAAAGAAAATAAAGGGGAAAAATGTAGGGAAAATAAAAGAGTGCTCGAATGAGCCCTACCCTGCTGCCTACGTACCTCGTATGGACATGAGGATCAGAGACACCATAGTTCCCCTAACTAGGGAGGAAAATGAATTGTGTTTTAAAAGCTTGAACTTCATATGTCAATGCTCAGGTGTTGTAGGCTCGTCTGGTGTGAGTGCGTTACCGTCTTGCAAAGTGACAAGTAGGAGCAAGTTCTTACGATATGAGTGAAAGTGATGAGAAAAGAAGTTCCGAAGGAGAGGCATTTATTCTTTGTTCAATGTCTTTTTATGAGTTTTCTGCTTTGAGGTTTGCATAGGTGAGTGTACCTAAGTCTTACTCAATGGGATGTGTACTACTTACATCATCCTGAAATGGAATGGGCAAGAGGAGCACCTGGATATGGGGGAAATCCCCAAATCTAGTCCCTAAGAGGAAGGCTCAGACACAGAGATCTACTGGACTTTATTAAGTGTTTTTGTGGTTTTTGATTAAGAAGTGTTTTTAAGCTTTTCTTTGTGAAGTGATCTCATGCTAAGACCTATTCATCATGATAGATACCCTATACCGCACCCCGAAATGGGATGTGTGCAAGTACCCCATGTCAAATTCTCTTGTCACATGAGAAGACTTGTCATTTATTAGGTGGTTTGAAGTTGTGTTTGAAGATAAGGAGAGAGAGAGAGCACCAAAAGGATATCAAAGGTAAAAACTAAAGGTGGACTAACAACCCTAGATGTTATCATACATAGGAATCCTAGGTTAGTATGGTTTGAAGTCTATCCTAATGAAGAAGAAGGAAATAAGAAAATAAAGAAAGAAGAAGAAGAGATCAAAAGGATTCAACTTACTTCTTAAAAGAAGTTAAGTTGATCATAAGAGGGAAGAAGGAGAAGTTAGACATTGATGGCCTAAGCTCATCAAAAACAAGTCAAGAAAGCATAAAAGAAGTGGAGAAAGAAGTTTGATATATGGAGGCAAATCCACACCTCTACACTTACCATAGCCCATGAAAGGTTAGAAGTATTCACACAATGCAACAGAAGTTCAAACAAGTTCAAGTCATGAAAGAATAAAGATCTAAACTTCACAAACCAACAAAGTCAGAACCTAACGATCTCAAAAGATCTCTAATGTTAGTCATACAAAGTCATACAAAAAGTAATAAAATAAGTCCTACAAATTACAAGCAAAGCATTAAAGGGAGAAATGAGATGGAAGTGAGTGATTAAGTGAAGCATACAAGTCAAAATTCAACAAGTAAGGTCAAAGTTAGAACCTATACATCTTAATCATGTGCCTACAAGTAATATTCAATCATCAAATAAAGCATATAGGCACATGTTCAAGAAAAGGGAGAAGATAGGAAGAAGTGTGAAGTGGAGTGAAACATGATTCATGATTGTGGAAAGATGTGACTTGGTGCATAAGGTAAGAATAGGACAAGCAAAGATGGGGTTCATAAATCATAACCAGAGATCACACAATATGTTATCAATCCTCAAGCAAGATCTTATATGATGGCACCAGTGCCTTCCTAAGCAAGCAAGCGAACATGGCTCAAAACATTTTCAAATTAGGTCATTCAAAGTTCAATCCTCCAAAAGATAGTAAACATGTTTCAAAAATTGTGGAATTAAGCATTAAAGCATCTCAAACATGTACAAACATCAAGGAAAAGTCATAAGTTAAGATTCATAACCAAAGTCAATCAAACAAATGGGCAAATCAATGCTAGGGTTACACTTACTTAAGCATGAAGCAACAAACCAAAAGTCAGTCAAACAAAGTCTAAAAATAATCACAAAAATGAGAAAGAGGCCTCAACCTGTTAGGAACACATAGCAAAAAGAACCAGGGTTAGAACTATTTTAGAACTCAAGTTAGAAAATAAAGAAACCAAGGTGTCCATGGTATAATGCCAAGCAAAATAAATAACTGGAAAAATGAATTCAGGACATCAAAATAAAATAAAAATGGAAAATAAAAAATGGAAAAGTTTTGAAAAATGTCAAGGATCATTCATGATTTTTTTGGTATTTTTTATAATTAGGAAACTATTTTAGAAAATTAAAAATGAAATGAAAGGAATAAAAGAAAATAAAATAAAAATAAGAGGAGAAAAGGTGCAATCAGTAATCCATATACATTTAAAATGGAAATGGGCCAAAAAATGGGGTGTGGAAAGCAATAGAAGCCCAACGCACAAAGGACTCAATCAACAAGGGGAGGTCAAAGTAATTCAATTCAATGGTCCAGATTCAGTCTCACAAAGTACACATATCCAAGGGTTATTATGTAAGTCAATCAACATAAAAGTATGAGCATCCAACGTACACAAGGAAGTCAACCAAACAAGTATGACAATATGATGGTTCTTAATGGTCTATCCAAGGTACAACAAATCAACGCACTAAAACCAAAGTCAGCAAGCCAAAGTCAAACAAAAACACGCTCAAGATTGAAGACTCACAATATTATCATAGGTTGGCAAACAAAAAACATTTAATGAAATTAAAAGGCCACCAGTGTAGCACATGACTTTTTTATTAGCTGGCACAATGGTATGAGATGGGTCAAAAAAACTAAAGGCCCAGATTTCATCATCTACCTCAGGTGATTCCCCCACTGTAAATGGTCCAGTGGCGGAGCCCTAGCTCCGGTCACCGGAAAACTCATCCCCATCAACAAACATACACAAAAATGCTTAAAAATCTCTAGATCCAACCTATTCACTACACTGAACACGAATCCTTGTTCAAAAACAACAAATAATCAACATACATCCTGAATCGAAGCCAACAAGTATGGATCTACAAAACTGAAACTCAACATATCATCCATAATACACGTCCATTTCAGACACCAAATAACTTAGGTTAATCAACACAACAAAAGGAGTCTAATGCACACATTTAAATCAAGATCTATGATAAAGAATTCAGTAGCTTACCTAAGATGGAAGCTTGTCAAAAACACCAAGAAATCCTCTGAAAAAAGAAGATCCACTCCCTTTGAGCTCTATTAGCAAAATAAATGCAAATAGAGGCTTGAAATAGGCTAGATCTTGAGATTCAAGTGTGAGATCCTCAAATTTGAATCCTCTGATTCCTTGCACCAAAGTTTGAAATGATGGTTGATTTGTGATCCTTACACCTCACTGATGATGACTGTGCAAAGAAATGAAACAATGTGCTCAAGGATGAAGAGATTCGAAGCAATATGCAAAAATTGCAAAAAATTTGGATTGGTGAATATGGAGTGCATGAGGCTCTTAAAACCTAGTGTTTAGCTTTTATATCATGTGCTTATGAAATGGATTAGGGTTTTAGGGATGTGAGGACTCATAAGCAAGAGGTTTGGATGAAAATGCAAAATTGCAAACTTGTACACACTCCACTATTTGCTCGTGTATCCACTATCCCATGTACATGGTTATGCTCCACTCATTCCACTGAGTACCCCTGGATCAATCTCATGACCTGAAATGCTTTGAATCAAGAGTTTTGAATGCATGTTCAATTTTGCATAATGGTTAATTCAAGATGAATAGTGCATGAAAATGGGAGTTTCCTTGGGAAAAAAATCCTTGTTATGCATTGCATTTTGATATTGTGATGAGAAGTGAACCATCATAACTCGATAGAAGTCATTTTGAACCTTCTTGCAAATGATACCAAACTTGAATATTTGAAAATTCCTAAAAATAATCCAACTTTCATCAATCATATCTTTTGATCCACAAATGCTATAAGGGAGTTCTATTACTTTTTGGAAAGGGGGGAACAAGCCCTACAACTTTTATTTTTAAGGAAAATTCATTTGAAGCCTTCTTGATCATGAAATAATGGTTTGAAATTAGGGCAAAAATTGCCAAAAACGGAAAGTTCAATTATAGGTCACTTTCCAAATTTTGTAACTTTTCTTCAAACTCTTGATTCTTGACTTTTAAGATCATTCATGTCATTTATTTCCCAAATCAAGGTCCATATACTTAAAAATCATGATTGGAACCCTAAAAATCCCAGGGTTGACTTTTCTTCTACACAGTTGACTTCTTTCTTCATCCACAAGTAATTGAACCAATGCCTGAATCCCTTGATGAATTTTTGCACTAAACATCATCCTTAGGCCATGTATACCATATGAAAGCCTTTGACCACAAGAATTGGTCAAAGCTAAGATGATGGCTTTCTCTGGGCCAAAACCCTAATTAGGGTTTCCTTGTGTATGAGAGTGTTGCATTGATGAACTTCTGATGAACCATACCCCCTAGGGCTTTGAGGATGAGCTTGTTCTTGTATAAGATATGAGGATCCTTTGTAGGCTTCTTGCAAGACCACTTGGCTCTTATCTTGAATTTGAAGAATCATAGCTTGATAGATGACTGGTCACATGCCCTATGTTTCTAATCATGGATGTTATGCCTCATCTTTCTATGTAAAGATGTTGGGATATGTATACTATATGCTATGCTAAATGATATGAAAATGAGAGGGAAAATTTTGGGGTGTTACAGCTACCCCTATTCAAGCAACAGTTAATCTGAAAAGGACGAGAGCGTCGGTTGTCGGCCGTTCGAGATGAACTGTGATTGAATACCAAAATAACTAGAAAATTTGCACTCCGTTGAAGAAGAAAAGTAATATAAACCCGACCAAAGAAAACACTGCCTGAAAACTTTGGTGTTGTGAAAAGTAACCCGTAACAATGAAGAAATGTCCTTTATAATGAACCAGATGACTACTGGCCTGCCACAGATGTGGGCCTTGCAAAAGTGTTGACAACCAACTGAAATATACCAGGAAATGGCATTAAAGGATCCATACTTCAAAACATGAGCTCGTAACATCATAGGATTTACGACTCGAACAAGTGTCTTTTATAATGAACCAGAGGACTACTGGCCTACCACAGATGTGGGCCTTGAAACGGTATTGCAGTATCATAGGATCTACAAACCAACCATGAGAACGTAATATCATAGGATTTACGACTCGAGAAACTGTCTTTTATAATGAACCAGATGACTACTGGCCTGCCATGGAGATGTGGGCCTTAGCAACGAAGTCTGTAAAACAAATAAGTGTTGATCAGGATGCATTATGAAATCCTCTTCTTGAAAAGTGTAATCTATCTATCAAACAGATATGCCTCTCAAGGTCTAATCCAAACATAACTGGATAATGTCCTTTATAATGAACCAGGGGACCACTGGTCTGCCACAGAGATGTGGGCCTTTAAAAAGTCTTTTGTATGAACCAAGACTAACTGGTCTACCACAGGGGTGTGGGACTTGAAGAAGTCTTTGATATAAACCAGGACTAACTGGTCTACCACAGGGATGTGGGCCTTCACAATTCTGTCTTTTGTAATGAGCCAGTAGACTACTAGCCTTCCACGGGGATGTAGGCCTTGAAAATGGAGTTGTAATATCATAGTATTTACAACCCTATCAAGAGGTAATAAAGATATGGTATCATAGGATTCATAACCAGAAATATGAGAGCATAAGATCATAGGATTTATGACTCAGAAATTCGTCTTTGATGATGAACTAGGAGACTACTGGCCTGCCACAAATGTGGGCCTTAAGAGGTTGAAAAGACAAAGTCCTCTAGGAAAGTGCTTCTACAGGGGGAAATACCATTTGTAACTCCGCTGGGGAATGAGAACGTTCTGACTAACATTCTGCCTGAGGAACTGACATCAAGATATTCTGACAATACTTGATCTGGCTGAGAAAAGTGAGAAACTGTCTGCATTCACTTGTTACAATGGCCAAAAATAAATTGGAAATCTCTCTCGGGAATACCTCAATGATGAGTGAATCCCAATCATGAAACTCTATGGGGAAATGACCATATTCAGACTTGGTTGGGGAGATGCTTCGTCAATACTCTTGTTGATGAGAGAATTCTGACAATTCTAACTCCGTGGGGAAGTAAACTTTCAACTACTTGCTGGGAAAACTTCACTGTGACGGCTCTGCTTGGGGGTGAGAATTGTTCATTAACCTTGAAGTTCTGCTAGGGAAACCACATGTTCTAACTCAGCTGGGGAAGGTTTCCTCTTACACTCTACTGGGGATGCTGAGGATCACCCATTGCTGGAGATAAGAGTTGTAAGGCATCTCTCGCTTGGGAGAGGACTCTGCTTGGGGAATGTCATCCAGTGACATCTTTCTCTTCATGCCAACAAAACCTGCAATAACAAAGTTTGTACATGTATTCCTCAGGGAACTATGTGGTATGAGTCAACCATCCGGTGTTACTTAACATTTAAAGTGATTTTAAATGTTTTCCCATTTCGCATGTTATTCGTAAAGCCACCTCATTTAGATGCAATGTTATTTTATCAAAAATTCAGGACATTTTTGCAAACAAAACATGTAAATATAAAACAAGGACAAAGGTTTTTGACTGAATATTCTTTTATTGATGAGCCTGTGAATAGGCAAAGATATGTCAAGAAGCAACCACCTAGAAAGAGGTGATCACTGTAAATTGAGAAAAGAAACTATCCTAATTGCAATGTGAACGACATTCCATTGAGTTTCAATTATGCTATGAACGGTATGTCTTCAAGATTTCTCCATTTCTGATCTTGCTTTCTGAAGAGGATGATTGGACTGATTCCTATCCCTTAGAGATTGTTAGGTTGAATGAGACGATGATGTAGTACAGATAAATCAGATCACAGTCATTCGCTTATTCCCTCTTTTGCATGGACCGCCCTTTCGGGTTTTCAATCCACCGGGATACCCTTTTTAGCCTGAGTTGTCCAATGAGGATTTTCAACTCATCGGGTGTACATTTTTTATTTATATTCCTAACTTTTTCCCGAGCCTTTTATTCTGTTTTTGGCTCACCGGGATGCCCTTTTTTTCCTATCCTCTCATTGTGTTTTTTGTCCAGCGGGTCTCTTTATGCGAAGTATTTTTTAACTGCATCTGAGTTGACAGGGGATTGAAAGTCTTTACCATCCATGGTTGTAAGCATTAGAGCTCTGCCTTAGAAAACTTTCTTAACCACGAATGGACCTTCATAGTTTGGAGTTCACTTGCCCCTGTGATCTGAACCTGGAGGAAGGATTTTCTTGAGCACAAGTTCACCAACTTGGTACTCCCGAGGATGTATTCTCTGATCAAATGCCTTCTTCATTCGCCTCTGGTATAACTGACCATGGCATACAGCTTCAATCCTCTTCTCTTCGATCAGACACAACTAATTGTACCTAGAACGTACCCACTCAACCTCATAGAGCTTAACATCCATCATTACCCTCAAGGAGGGGATCTCAACTTCAACAGGTAGGACAACTTCCATACCATACACGAGTGAGAACGATGTTACCCCAGTAGACGTCCTGACTGACGTTCGGTACCCATGCAAGGCAAATGGTAATATCTCATGCCAATATTTATAGGTGACAACCATTTTCTTCACAATCTTCTTGATATTATTATTAGCTCCTTTGATCGCGCCATTCATCTTTGGCCGGTAAGGAGAAAAATTTTGATGTTGTATTTTGAAGTCCCGACACAACTCATCCATTATCTTGTTATTCATATTAGAACCATTATCAGTAATGATTCTCTCGGGTACTCGGTATCTGCAAATAATATCTTTTTTCAGAAATTTGGCCACCTCTTGCTTGGTGACGTTGGCATAAGATGCTGCTTCGACCCACTTGGTGAAGTAATCGATTGCGACCAGTATGAAACGATTGCCGTTTGAAGCAGTAGGCTCAATCTTCCCGATCATGTCAATGCCCCACATAGAAAAGAGCCAAGGAGATGACATGATGTTCAGCGGGCTTGGAGGTTCATGCACTTTGTCTGCATAAATCTGGCATTTATGACACTTCCGGGCGTATGCACAACAATTTGCATCCATTAACCAGTAATACCCCGATCTCAATAATTTCTTGGCCATTTCATGTCCTCCGGCATGGGTACCAAATGATCCCTCATGAACTTCCTTCATTAACATGTCTGCTTCGTGTCTAGCCACGCATCTGAGCAAGACCATGTCGAAGTTTCTCTTATACAACACACCGTTTGCATTTAAGAAGAAACTTGCAGCAAGTCATCTCAAAGTCTTTTTGTCGTTGAAAGATGCCCTATCTGGGTATTCCTTGTCCTTCAGGAAATATTTACTGTCATGATACCATGGCTTATCATCATATACTGCATCAACAGCAAACACATATGCTGGTATATCAAGCAGTGATATGTCAATCTTGGGGAAATAGTTCCAACACAACACTTTGATAGTTGAAGAGAGCGTAGTCAACGCATCGGCAAACTGATTTTAGGCACGTGGTACATATTGGAGCTTTACTGTTGTGAAGAATATCAACAGTCTTCTCGCATAATCCCGGTATGGAACTAAGTGAGGTTGATGTGTAAACCGCTCGTCGGTAATCTGGTTAATTACGAGAGCTAAATCTCCAAATATATCGAGGGTCTTAATCCTGAGATTAATAGCCTCCTCTATTCCCATGATGAAAGCTTCGTATTCCACTTCATTGTTGGTGCATCCAAAAGTTATTCTGGTGGCGAAGGGAAAATGGACACCTTCAGGAGTAATAAGTACAAAACCAACTCCGCGCCCATTCATATTGACTGTCCCATCAAACATCATTCTCAATTTGGATTCAGGGTCTGGCACCTCCTCCGGGAGTGGTTCCTCGCAGTCTTTAGCTTTGAGGTACATGATGTCCTCATCAGGGAAATCAAAACGCATGGGTTAATAATCCTCAAGAGGTTGTTGTGCAAGATAGTCTGATAAGACACTTCCTTTGATGGGTTTCTGCGAAGTGTATTGAATATCATACTCGGTAAGTACCATCTGCCAATATGTAACCCTTCCGGTCAATGCTGGTTTCTCAAAGATATACTTGTCAAGATCCATCTTTAAAATGAGCAGGGTTGTGTGGGTCAACATATACTGTCTTAGTCGGCGAGCAGCCCATGCCAAAGTGCAACAAGTTTTCTCGAGTAGTGAGTATCTTGTCTCACAGTCGGTAATTGTTTTGCTAAGGTAGTATATTGCATGCTCTTTTCGACCAGACTCATCATGTTAGCCGAGAACACACCCCATAGATCCTTCAAGCACTGTTAAGTACATGATGAGCGGCCTCCCTGGAACCCAAGGCATTAAGATAGAAGGTTCCTGCAGATATTCTTTAATTTTCTCGAAAGCCCTCTGGCAATCGTCATTCCACCTGACATCTTGTTCTTTTCTTAGAAACTTGAAAATTGGTTCATAGGTGGCTGTGAGGTGAGATATGAACCGTGAAATGTAGTTCAATCTACCCAAAAAGAAACATACTTCTTTTTCTGTTCGCGGTGCATGCATCTCTTGTATAACTTTAACTTTAGTAGGGTCGACCTCTATCCCTCTTTGACTCACTATTGTAAACACCCCAAATTTGCCCTCACTTTTTCTCACACCATGGTTTATGATCTCATTTTGCATAAACACCTCATTGCATCTCACATTGCATAAACAACTTCATCAAATCATTGCATGACTGCACAATTAGGGTTTTGTGATCAGATGAATCTTAGAAGTGATCTGAGCTACCTATGAGGCCTTGAAGCATGCCAAGAGGGTCCATGAGGGGTCTATGGTCTTGTTATATCTTCAAGGATGACTGGGAGTCACAAAATGTCAAAGGATTGCACAGAAGTCGAGGCAGAGCTAGGGTTTTCCTGCACAGATGACCAAAATTAGGGTTTTGGGTTTGAGGCCTTTAACCTCAAATGTTTTTGTCACTCTTGATTCTAATAGAATTAATATGTTATAAGGATCATGTGTACCAAATTTGATGAAGAAATTCACTGTGGAAGTCATCTGATCATTGGGTAACTTCTTGAGCAAGTAAAGTCAAAATCAGGGCATCTGAGGCCTCTATCAAGGGTACCAAAGGGTCATCATCACCATTTTGAGTCTCTATGATCTTTATTTTATCATTGAAGTGGTTGGGAGTTCACAAAGTTGAAGAATTTTGAGCCAAATGCAAACTTGTTATTTTTGGAAATGACTTGTAATGGAAACTTTCCATTTTGAGAAAGATATTCAACCTATTCTTTCATGACCAAAAATGCTTCAAATGAAAAATCCTTAAACATGAAAGTTGTAGATTATGTCTTCCCATTTTCAAAAAGTACAAGAACATGTCTTGATTCATCCTAGAACTCAAGATATGGCCTTTCAAAGTTGGCAAAAATCCTATAATTTTCAAGTGTGCACCAAAGAGGGATTTTTGCAATTTCACTTGCCAAGCCATTTCATGACCTCTAATCAACTTCTAAACATCATACCAACATAATGCAACACATTTTGATCAAGATAGCACAAAAAATCACAAGATTCTATGCCTTGCACTTCAAGAAATTCCAAAGAGGGAAATTTGCAAAACCTATGATATCTCTTAATCCAAGTGATCCAGCTGCACAAACTCCATCCAACGGCCATCCATGAACTCAGATGAGGCCAGACACCCCTTCAAACAACTTCTGCCATGGCCCATGCTTGTGGTACAAAAACTGTTGACTTTTTGCAATTTGCCCATACCAATCAAACTGTGCCACACCAACTCCTCTGGCCAATCAGGACATCACATACAAGCCTCAGGGAGCTCATTTCACAACACACATTGGCCTGAATCATCCCACAAGCTCAGATTGCAAAAAATCCCCAAAACCTTCATCTCTTCGAATCTGATCACACAAGCCACAAACCTCAAAACAAACTTCACCAATCATCTCCAAATGGTCCATAGAACACAAAGCACCCTTTAAAAAGCCTTGAAACATAGCCAAACAAAAACACGATTCCTGGTGCAGAGGAGTTGTATCTCTCAAACCAAGCCACATAAACTTGTTCTAAGCATTGCAACATCATCAGGGAGTTCATTGGAGGTGGATTGAACAAAGAAAGAGGCCAGAAAGCTCAAGGAGTGAAAGCTTCATCTCAGGTAGTTCATCCAAACTTTTTTCCAAAAGCTTTGTTTTATGTTTTGGAAATGTTCCCCATGTTCCCCTGATCATATTGCACTTGTTGTTTTTGAAAATGGTGAAGAAACAAGCATGAATCGTATCTCTGAAATTTTTGACCTAAAAGATGTTTGCTTCGATTCATGTTGGATTTTGAAAATAAATTATTTTTGGTGTTGGATTCTTGTTTAATGATGTTCATAGATCATTTCTGGAGATTTTGGTGGTGTTTCATGACGTTTTGAGAGGAGTCAGGTGAGGTTGTCACCGGAGAAGATGACCGGAGCTCTCCTCCGGTCACCTGATTTTGATTAGGGCTAATTAGGGTTAGTTTTCCAGATTTAATGTGGACCCTTGGATCTGTTTTAATTATGCACGTGAATGGCTAGGATTAGATCATTAAAACCTTAATCTAATTAATTAAATAAAACCTGATTTAATTAATATAAAACACTTTAATTAGCCATAATGAAACCAGGCCCTCCATTCACACGCGCAGTCAACTAACTCCCCTCATGTTTGAATCTCAACCATTGGATTTGCTTACTTTCCTTTTTTTTTCATTTTTATTTTCATATTATTGCATTTTCTTTCACATAATTATTTAAAATACCAAAACACTTTCAAAAAGTATCATTTTCTGTATTTTTGTTTCAAATAATTTTCTTAACCTGAAAAAAAAATTATTTTAATTTTTGCATTAAAAAAGTATTTTTAAAATATTTAAATGTTTTATTTAATTAATTAATTGATCTTAATTAATTAAAAATGCATTTAAGTTTCTAAAAATCACCAAAATATTCATGAAGCATTCTTAAACATTTAGAAATATTTTCAAACTCACCATACAAATTTATTTTTAGGTTTGATCACATTTTCAAAATTTTCTTTGAATTACGGTTCATAAAATTCTTATTTTTTTAACCCTAACTTAAAAAATTCATTTCTGCCTAACCATGATGAGTTTGAACCTGGTTCTTTTTGCATTGTTTCACATATTGCATCTAGTTTCTAGGTTATTTATATCATATTTTTGCATTGCATTTTCAATTTGATTTGCATTTTCCCTTTAGAATCACCCAAAAACCCTAGTTAACTTAGGAAATCCATAACTTTCACTAGGATTAGCTTCTGATCGTCTCCTTTGGGGTGTGATCTCATATGTGATTAGGTTTTGTTTGAGTTCAATTTCAATTTTTTATAATGATGAATGCTTCTGTTTTGGTCATATGCATATCATGTTGCCTTAAAACCCTAATTTTGCATCTTCATTTGCATTCTTCTTTGCATATCATGAACTTATGAATTTGTCATGCCATTACACTCTTTTGTATGTCATCTTAGACATATTAGGACAAGTTTGAAACATTGCTTGATCATTGTTGCATCATTTTGGCATGCTTTGCATTCATTTTGTTTCTTAAACTTCTATGTGTTTTCATGCTCCTAACATGCTTCATTTGCACTCATTCTCTTGTATGACCATATACATGACATGTTTATGCCTTTGCATCATTTCACACCATTTGCATTGCATTTACACTTCTAGTTGTGGTCTTTGCACCTTCATATGCTTTGTTTCCTTTTGCATTTTCATTTTATGCATCTTGTGCTAACACTTCAGGAACTTTTGGTAAGTTATCTGGGAGGTGGATTTGCCTTCACCTCCCACCTATTCTTTCCATTGCATTTGCATCCTTTAATTGTATTTGGACTGAACTTGCTTCACTTGTGTTTCTCTTGCTCCTTTCTTTTCTCCTAAGTTACTTATCTTCTTCAGGAAGTAAGTAACTTGTTCTCTCCTCTCTTCTCTTTTCAACTGCTTCCCTTCCATTCCTTGGTGGCCTTGAAGATCTTTTCTCTTAAGCCTCACAAACCATAGGATATCCAAGCATGATAATTTTTAGGATTGTGTATAGTTTCCCCTAGATTTTTACCTTTGAGTCTCCTTGAGTCTCTCTTCTCATCTCTTAATCAGAGGCTAAACTCTTAAAGCTTTAGGACTTTGGAATTAGGGTTATACCTGTATCCTTATCTTAGGATGGAGTGTATAACTTTAATCCTTAGTGTTAAACCTTTAATTTTTTTACACCTCTTAATCAAAACACATTAATAATCACCAAGACTTTATCTTGTAACTTGGGCCTTACATTAGAGTTTTATCTCTTCCTTATGGTTAAGAGGGACTAACCCTAGTGTTTAATGGACAAGTCCCCCCTAAAGTTGTCTTACAAACCATAAAATCCACTTCATAATTTCACCCTTTTATCAAAATCCATTTAATAAAGGTTGGTTATATAATGAATTTAATCCCTAACCATGGATGAAGTTGAGGTATCTTCTTCAGCTTAAGTGTTCTCATCTATCATCCTTCTCTTAGGATGGTGTAATGAGTTACTAATCCCTGATTAGAGATTAAAATCATTACTTAACACTAAACAAAAATCCAAAAAAAACATCTTAATAATCACAAGTAGGTTAATGATCTTAATCCTACATCATCATGGTAATTAAGTTGAGATGCTTATCTCATACTTAAGTAGGCTCATTATCCCTAATCAGGGAGGATATAATGAGTTTACAACCCTTGATTTAGGCTTAAGCTCATTATCCTATGCAAAATACCAAAAACAATAAAAAACTGAAAACACAAAAACAAACAATAAACGTCTCCTCCCGTCTAATGCAAGACAGTTAGCACTCGAGCCAGACGATTCACACACTTGAGCATAGACAAGCAAGCAGTTCGCACAAAAACACTAAGTCTTTTTTAGTAGAACTACAGTGTTCTGACTTCCTCATTGCACGAGAGGATACGTAGGCATAACTTAACAGTTATCGAACAAAAGTCTTTGTGTCTTCCCCCTCTTTCAGCCTTCTTTTTAAAGCCTCAGTTCTTGAGCAATTCACACGTTTTGCACTGACACCTGTACTTTATTTCCCTAGCTTTTACACACAGATAGCACATACACTTACCCCTTTTAAACACAATCTTGTAAGCATGGATCCTGTCGAGTACGGCGGACGATATGGGTGCTAATACCTTCCCAGGTCGTAACCAACCCCCTTTCTCAGTTTCTTTGGTTCGCAACCGTCTTATCCATACCCTTCCAGGTTTATGCAGCATTACCTTTCCTTCGGGATAAAAATGCATAGCTGGCGACTCTATTCACCCTCAACCTCCAACATCGCCGATAGTTCGCGTATGCACCAGGATGAAAATCCGGGGAGCGACAGCTTTGCGACTCTGCGGGGGATAACCTTGCAACCAGGGCTTCTAGTTCTCTTTGTGGGTTTCTCCTAACACTTGTTTGATTTGTGTTTATGGGGGTGTTATGTGCTATATGTGATTTTTGTTTATTTGCTTTATTTATTGCTTCCTGTACAATTTTATTTATCGCGTTTACTTTATCACTTTCATTTTACTGTTTTATGTATTTCATTTAATTATCATCATATCATGTGCTGGATTTGTTGGTTTTCCTTGGTGGGAGGGGTATCTCATTGAGAAAGGTTCCACACCGGGAGCCTGAGTGACACATAGGATTAGAGTGGCTTCATATTCTTTCCCATTCAATTTCGGTCTGGTGCGGGAATATGAAACACGGTTCAGACATGGATTTCTTCTTGAGAACTCTGTGCTACGGATTTCCTGTAGTACTAGGGCTATCTGGGAAGCCTGCTAAGTCTGGATGACCTTTTTAGATGACCTTCAACATCTGAGGTGAATTAGAGGAGAATCCTTTATGATTAATGTAAACACTGTACCTCTGGGTTGGAAATGTTTACACTTCTCATAATAGATCCAAGTCTGAGGATTCTTGTTCTAGAACAATACCTGTGAGTGGGTGGGGTTGTTTACAGGTTTGGAGGAACCCTTGGGCTCATCATACCTTGTTACTAGATGTTGTTTTAAGGTTACACTGTTTTGGACTGATCTTATGAAACCTTGGACTTGTGACTCTTTATTTGAGTCCCCCACCTGGTTACTGGTTCTCAAACATTCATCCGGACTTATGAACACTCATGGACCCTATCCAAAGCAAATGACAAATCCAGCACCTGATCACAAACCCTTGCATATCATCCTGCATACATCATTTTGCATCATTTTAACATTTGTCTATTTGTTTCACAGGGTATCCACATCATCTTTGGTTTGGTTTTGACTGTTCTTCTGCTCAGCCATCTTCGTCAGTTATCTTCATCAGAGATCTTCTTCAGCTGATATCTTCTCCAGTTGTCTTCATCAGTTATTCTCTTCAGTTATCTTAATCAGCATCCATTGTCAGTATGGACTCAACCAGGAAGAGCAACATCACATACCATTTCTTTGAGTACCCTCTGGCAGGCATCAGGTAGATTCATGCAATTATCACTCCTGACCATGTCCCTCTGTTCATAGAGCATTATGATGGTATTATGGACATGATCATGGATATGGATTCATCACAGAGGAGCATGATTCACACCTGTCTCCAGTTCTATGACCCTCCTCTCAGATGTTTCACTTTCCTAGACTTTCAGATAGGTCCCTTGTTGGAAGAGTTTTCCATGTTGTTAGGTGTCCCTATCAGAAGAGGAATTCCTTTCAACCCTGAGATGACTGCTCCAAGGAATGAAGACATAGCTAAGGCTCTACATTTGGAAGTTACCATCATTGATCAACATATGACCACCAAGGCTGGAATCCCAGGCCTCCATTTGGATTTCTTAATCACCCAGGCTACCAGTCATGCTGCAGTTGGGAAGTGGGAAACTGTTTGTGCTCTCTTGTCCCTCAGCATATATGGAATCATCTTGTTTGCAGACGAGCCTAAGTTTGTAAGCAAGAATGCAATTCACATCTTCCTGCTGAAGAATCCAGTTCCTAACTTGTTAGGAGATTTCTACTACTCAGTGCATCATAGAAATGAGAAACAGAGGGGATGACTAGTCAGATGTTGTGCACCTCTCTTCTACTATTGGTTATTGAGACACATGTCGAAGACAGAAGCTTTCTTGAATCCTCATCAGTCATGGAATTGGGCTAAGAGAATGATTTCCCTTACTTCAGAAGAAATCAGATGGTGTACTTAGAGCACCAAGTGCAGGGACATAATTACAAGTTGTGGACATTATCCTAATGTACCTCTTATTGGAATGAAGGGTTACGTCAACTACAATCCTTTGCTTTTCAAAAGGCAGTTAGGGTATGCTTTTGTATATCCACCAAGAGAGCGGGACTTAGCAGAGACCCTTTACTGTGATGTTCAGAATAATCATGCCACCGTCTGACAAGCAGTCTGGGCTTGGGACCACATACAGACAAAAGGGACTGCTATTCTTGGCAAGTGCAACAACATAGCTTCAGCTCAGTACATTGATTGGTCTCGCATCAGAGGACATATCACCCGCATGCCATTCACCTTGGAAGATGTGCCAGGGCCATCATCAGTAGAGCCCATAGCTACAGCGAGTCTGGAGGAATTTGAGAAGTTGAAGGAGAGGAATACCCAACTTTCTGAAGCTCTAAAGAAGACCCTTTGGGAAAGGAATGATGGTCGTCTGGATATTGAGAGGTTAAAGAAGCTCCGGATCGAGCATATGACCAAGATAGAAAAGACAGAGGACTTCATCAGAAAAGCCCGAGCAGGGGATTTGGTATTGAAGAATGCTTGCAAAGAAGCTAAGATTCAGAAGGCCAGAGTTGAGAACTACCTAGAGGAGAGTCAGGCTAGATGGATCAGGATCACTGAATCTCATTTGCAAGAAGATCAGAAGACACAGGCTAAGATTGAGCAGTTGGAAGCTAATGAGAAGAAGAGTCAGGAAGCCTTGTTAGCAGCATAGAGGAAATCTCCGAGTTGAAACCCCGGGCAGGGTTGAAGAGATCAAAAGACCAAGACAAGTACCAGAAGTTGATAAGTGTCATTGCCACAAGGAACCTTCTTATCAGGACCATCACAAAGCATCCAGTTGGACCAGTGACGGATGCTCTCCCGAAGGAAGTCAAGGAGGATGACTTTGGGCTGGATGTTTGATTAATTTGTACTTGTATTTTATTTTGGTTGTACCTTATTTCTCATGGTGATTTTGTTGTATTTCTCGACTTAATTGTATTTTTACCTACCATGGGAACTTGTTGTAATCATAAACTATGTATCTTTTGCATTTGTAATATATGGTTTATGTATTACCTGGATTTTCTCTTGGACTTCTTTTCTCTTCAACATCTTCATTCCCAGAGGTCTGGAAGGTCAAAACCAAAGAGCCAAAACCGGATACCCTTGGGAAACAAATAGACATACTGCATTGCATACTAACCTCATTCTTTGTTTTATAGGTATTTTTGTTGTTGTTTTCTCACTTTGTTGTTGTCTCAGGAAACATTGCTCGTAGGAGGGTTTTCCCCATCAACAGAATTCACCGGTATCCAACCAGAAACAACCTTCCGAGCTTACAGATGGACCAAGTTCAACAAGATTTGACTGACGTAAGAACTCAGTTGGCTAATGAGAGAACTGAGATGAGGGCTCAGATGAACCAGTTCATGGCAGTAATGAATGGGTTAAATCAGAGCCAAGAAAGATTAAGAGAGTTAGTCGAGCAACAAACTCCAGAAGAGAATCATCTAGGCACAGGAGGAACTAGTAATAACGATCACGGGCAGCCGCGAACAAATCTGCTAGAGTTTGGGCCCCACCTCAATCCTGAAGTCAATGTTATTGGAAATACCCAAAGAAACACTGGAGGTCGTGTCTTACAAGATGACCCTCAAGAAGAATAGTTTACAGTAATTGGTGTTGGGGATGAAGCCTATGATCATCGTCTGGACGAAATAGCGGAGAAGCTGAGATCTTTGGAGTCCCAAAACTCTTTGGGATTTGATGTAATGGACATGGGTCTAGTTGAGGGAGTCAGGATTCCTCACAAATTCAAGCCTCCATGCTTCGAGAAGTACAACGGTACCTCTTGTCCTTGTACCCACCTTCAATCTTTTCTAGGAAGATTAAAAGCTTATACCATGGATAAAAAATTGTGGATGTTCTACTTTGAAGATAGCTTGACTGGGGCATCCCGTGAGTGGTATTCTCATCTATCCAGAGCAACTGTCAGAAACTGGAAGGATTTAGCCGAGGCTTTCATACGCCAGTATCAGTATAATTTTGATATGGCTCCCAATAGAACCCTCCTGATGGGCATGTCTCAGTCTTCAAGAGAAAGCTTCAGGGAATATGCCCAAAGATGGAGACAGCTTGCTGCTGCTGTCCAACCTCCTATGTCAGAAAGAGAAATGGCTGACATGTTCATGAACACCCTACAGGGGACTTACATTTACAAACTTGTTGCTTTCTCGTCCACCAGTTTTGCTGATGTAGTTATAGCTAGTGAGAGAATTGAGAGTCTGTTTAAGATGGGCAAAATCTCTGACAACGGTGCCAGTTCCAGCAATGCAAGGAAACCTTTCTCAGGACCTCGCAGGACAGGTGAGACCAACTCAGTGCATATGGGCAGAGGTAGGTCTCAATACATGCCAAGATCAGTGGCTACTGTCACCATTCCAGCTCCAGCACCTCAACAACAATATCCTCAACAACATCACTTCCCACCGCAACAACAGTTTCCCCCGCAACAGAGGTCCTATAACAACAATAACAACCAACAACAACATCCGTTTCAACAAAGGCCTTCACAAATCAACAGGGTTATCGATCCTATTCCGATGCCCTATGCTGCCTTACTTCCACAATTATTAAAGCTCAATTTGATCGAGTTAAGGACTTTGGCTCCACCAGACCCCCAGAATCTCCCAAAAACTATGATATCAACGCCAGGTGTGCCTTCCACTCCAATGCACCTGGCCATACAACAGAGAAATGCAGGGCCTTGCACATGAAGGTTCAGGATTTGATTGATTCTAAGGCAGTCAACTTTGCACCCCCTCCAAGTGTTACCAAGAATCACATGCCTAGCCATGGTGGGCCTAGGATAAATGCCATTGAGGAGGATCAACGAGTAAGCCTAATTGACAGTGTTGCAAGTATTCGAACACCACTGGCCGAGGTTAAAGCCCAGCTTTTGAAGTGCCAAGTGTTTCCAGGCTGTGAAGCCCATTGCGAAGCTTGCAAGATTTCTACCAACGGTTGTGCAAATTTGAAGACCGGTATCAACAATCTTATCAAAGAAGGCATTTTACAGATCACTTCAACAGTTCTAGCTCCTACAACATCAACAACCATTCCTCCTACAACTCCAGCACATATCATTCCATCAGATGTAACAGATATCACTCCTACAACTTCAACAACAATCATTCCAACAGATTCTTCTACAACATCAACAACCATCCCTTCTTCAACTTCAACAGATATCAGTTTAACACATCCTTCTACAATAACAACAACCATCAATGAAGACATTTCTACAGTTACCATTTACTATGACCCGACCACAATCCATGTTCCAGATTCTTTCAACAACTCACATCAACATCTCCATCAACATCATAAACCTTCATCACCTGCACCATCTCCCATCAGGCCTCCTGTCACAATTTATTATGACCCACAAACTGTCACGACCCCTTCTTCCGCAGTAATCAGTCCGGTTACCATCACGGTGCCTGGACCAGTTCCATATGACAATAGCAGTGTCATGCCTTGGCATTATGGCTCAGATTTTTATTGCAACGGAAAGAAAGTCACTCTCGATTATTTAACTTCTTCACCACAAATTGATAATGTAGGGGGAGGCGGAGGCTTCACTCGAAGCGGACGTCTCTTTGCCTCACAAATCCCAAGAACTAATGCTGAAGCAGAAGCTGCTGTTAAGGCTAAGGGCAAGAGTGTGGTGCTTGAAGAACTTATTTCCAAGGAAACTCAGAAGACATCCTTTGACCAGGATGTAGACGAGTTCATGAGAATAATCAAGAAGAGTGACTATAAAGTTGTGGACCAACTCCATCAGACACCCTCCAAAATCTCTATTCTATCACTGCTAATGTGTTCCGAAGCTCACAGGAATGCACTTCTCAAAGTCCTGCACGCAGCTTACGTGCCAGAAGAGATTACAGTTAATCAGCTAGAAACGGTGGTTTCAAATGTCAACACTAGTCATGGACTAGGTTTCACTGATGCTCATCTGACTACGGAGGGGCGTAACCACAATAAGGCTTTACATATCACCTTGGAGTGTAAAGGTGTTGTTCTTTCTCATGTCTTGGTTGACACTGGGTCCTCACTCAATGTTCTTCCAAAGAAAGCCTTGGTCAAGATGGAATATGATGGTCTTGCATTGTGTCCAAGTAACCTGGTTGTGAGAGCCTTTGACAGTTCTAAAAGATCGGTTCTTGGAGAAATTGAGCTGCCTGTGGTAATTGGCCCACAGATCTTCAAAACTATCTTCTACGTGATGGACATTCAGCCTGCCTACAGTTGTTTGTTGGGTCGACCATGGATTCATGCCGCTGGCGCTGTAACGTCGACCCTTCACCAGAAGTTAAAATACGAGTGGGAGGGCCAAGTTATCACAATCTGTGGGGAGGAGGACATCTTCGTCAGTCATCTAGCTACTTACAAGTATATTGAGATGGACAGAGAGATCCATGAGACAATGAGCCAAGGGTTTGAGGCCCTCAATGTCAATGAAGCAACAACTAAAGTGTCTGGAACTTCAATCTCTTCTTACAAGCAAGCTCGGAAGGTTGTTGAAGATGGGAATGCCCAGGACTGGGGCAAGTTGCTGCAAGTTCAGATCAAGGAAGACAAGTTTGGGTTGGGTTACAAACCATCCCGACAGGTCCAAGAGGAGGCTTCTGAAGCTCCCAAGTTTATCAGTGGGAGATTGTTGACCCCGGATGCAATCAATAATGTGGAAGACGAGGCTGAAAGCGACTTCAACCTGGAAAGATGGATTCGTCCAAGAGTCCCAGGCCAGCAAGTCCTCAATTGGTCTTCCCAGGAAATTATAAGGATTACTATTGCAGAGTAATTATTATTTCCTGTTTAAGCATGCATCAAGTCCTGCATCTTGCCCAAGGTGTCAGGACTCATTTTGTAATAGGGCCATATATGTATTTTGTGCAAATGAATGATTAATGAACAATGGATATCTTTTGCAAACAATCTTTTTTTTTCGCTCACTGTCTTTCATTTTTGTTATTTTCGCACAAAACAATAAATGACAATGTTTTTCTCAAATAAATAACTTCATTCACTTTTTCCTAAATAAGATAAAATCAATCACTAAAATAAACAAATCTCAACCCTTGTAGAGATAATCCTCCAGATTGCACCGACAACGACACTGCTATGACCTTGTATGACTTCGACAATCCAATTAATCAAGCTGATGAAGGGGTTGATGAAGACTATGATTTGCCTGAAGAGTTGGAAAGGTTGTTGAGACAAGAGGAAAAAGTGATTTCTCCTCATCAGGAGGAGGTAGACACTATCAATCTTGGTACCGAGGAAGATGTGAAAGAGGTGAAGATCGGAGCCAGTCTGCAAGCTCCAGTGAAAGAACAACTCATCAGTATGCTTCGGGAATATGTTGACGTCTTTGCTTGGTCCTATCAAGATATGCCAAGTATGGATATGGATATTGTCATGCACAGATTGCCATTGAAAGAAGATTGTCCGCCAGTTAAATAGAAATTACGCCGTACTCACCCAGATATGGCCATGAAAATTAAAGAAGAAGTACAAAAGCAGTGGGATGCCGGTTTTCTTGCTGTAACTAGTTACCCCCGTGGGTTTCTAACATTGTACCCGTATCTAAGAAGGATGGAAATGTGCATATGTGTGAGGATTACCGGGACCTGAACAGAGCTAGCTCGAAGGATGATTTCCCATTACCTAACATTGATGTATTGGTGGATAACACGGCTCAATTCTCGGTATTTTCCTTTATGGATGGATTTTCTGGATACAATCAGATTAAAATGTCACCTGAAGACATGGAGAAGACAACTTTCATCACACCTTGGGGCACGTTCTGCTACAAGGTAATGTCGTTTGGTCTGAAGAACGCCGATGCGACTTATCAATGGGCTATGGTAACATTGTTCCACGATATGATCCATAAGGAAATCGAGTGCTATGTGGATGATATGATTGCCAAGTCCCTTACAGAGGAAGAGCATTTGGTGAATCTGTTGAAGTTATTCAAGCGTCTGAGGAAGTATCAGTTAAGGTTGAACCCCAACAAAGGCACATTCGGGGTACGTTCCGGTAAGCTGCTGGATTTTATTGTAAGTGAAAAAGGAATTGAGGTTGATCCCGATAAAGTCAAAGCTATTCAGGAAATGCCTGCACCTAAGACTGAGAAAGAAGTTCGAGGGTTCTTAGGTAGATTGAACTACATCTCAAGGTTCATATCTCATCTCACTGCAACCTACAAACCCTTGTTCAAACTGTTAAGAAAAGAGCAAACAGTCAGGTGGAACGATGATTGTCAGAGAGCTTTTGGCAAGATCAAAGAATATCTGCAAGAACCTCCAATTCTCATGCCTCCAGTCGAAGGAAGACCTCTAATAATGTACATGACAGTATTAGAAGAGTCAATGGGGTGTGTTGGGCCAGCATGACGAGTCTGGTCGAAAAGAGTATGCAATATACTACCTAAGCAAAAAGTTTACCGACTGTGAACAGCGTTATTCACTGCTCGAGAAAACTTGTTGTGCTTTAGCGTGGGCTGCTCGCCGACTAAGACAGTATATGTTGACTCATACTACCTTATTGATCTCAAAGATGGACCCAGTCAAGTACATATTTCAGAAGCCAACACTTACCGGAAGGGTTGCAAGATGGCAAATGATTCTAACAGAATATGACATTCAATACACCTCTTAGAAAGCCATCAAGGGCATTGTATTGTCTGACTATCTGGCTGAGCAACCTATTGATGATTACCAGCCTATGATATTTGACTTCCCTGATGAAGACATCATGTTCTTGAAAGCAAAAGATTTTGAAGAGCCTATTCACACTGAAGGGCCTGACCCAGAAGAAGCATGGACTATGATGTTTGACGGGGCAGTTAATTGCAACGGTCGTGGAGTTGGTGCAATGCTTATTACACCCAAGGGAGTCCATATGCCTTTCTCATCAAAACTCACCTTTGCCTGCACTAATAATGAAGCAGAGTACGAAGCTTGTATCATGGGTCTTGAGGAAGCCATTGACCTCAGGATCAAAACCTTGAATGTATTTGGAGATTCAACTTTGGTAATCAACCAGACCAACAACAAGTGGTACACTCATCAGGAGCATCTGATTCCCTACCGTGACTATATAAGGAGATTGTTGACCTTCTTCACAACAGTCAAGCTTGAATACATCCCTCGAGATGAGAATCAGTTTGCAGACGCTTTGGCTACTATTACATCCATGATCAAAGTACAAGCTGCCAATTATGTACCTCGGATTCTGGTATCCAGACTGGACAGACCGACATATGTATTCTCTGTGGACACTGCTAATGACAACAAGCCTTGGTACCATGACATTAAATGCTTCTTGGAAACTCAGACATACCCACATGGGGCATCGTCAAATGATAAGAAGACATTAAGAAGGCTAGCCGACAGTTTCTTCCTCAATACTGATGGTTCTTTGTACAAGCGAAACTTCGACATGGTCTTGCTCAGATGTGTTGACAAGAAGGAAGCAGACCTGCTAATGCGCGAAGTACATGAAGGTTCTTTTGGTACCCATGCCGTAGGACATGAAATGGCAAAGAAGTTGTTAAGGTCAGGTTACTACTGGATCACAATGGATGCAGATTGTTATGCCAATGCCAGAAAATGACACAAATGCCAGATCTACGCAGATAAAGTGCATGTACCCCTGAATCCTTTGAATGTAATGTCTTCACCTTGGCCCTTCACCATACGGGGCATTGATATGATCGGAAAGATTGAACCAACTACTTCAAATGGTCACAGATTCATCCTGGTGGCCATTGATTACTTCACCAAATGGGTTGAAGCAGCTTCATATGCAAACGTCACCAGACAAGTGGTAGCTAGATTTCTGAAAAGAGATATCATCTGTCGATATGGAGTTCCCGAGCGAATCATTACTAATAATGGTTCCAACTTGAACAACAAGATGATGGCAGAATTTTGCCGAGACTTCAAGATTTAACATCACAACTCTTCTCCTTACAGACCAAAGATGAATGGCACTATTGAGGCAGCCAACAAGAATATCAAGAAGATTGTGCAGAAGATGGTAGTCACCTACAAAGATTGGCATGAGATGCTACCATTTGCCTTGCATGGGTACCGAACCTCTATCAGAACATCTACTGGGGCAACACCTTATCAGCTTGTGTATGGTATGGAAGCAGTCCTACATGTTGAAGTTGAATTACCCTCCTTACGGGTAATGATGGATGTGAAACTGGATGAAGCAAAATGGGTCCGATCTCAATACAATCAACTGAGCCTGATTGAAGAGAAAAGATTAGCAGCTATCTGTCATGGGCAATTGTATCAAAAATGAATGAAGAAAGCCTTCGATCAGAAAGTCAGACCTCGGGAATACCAAGTGGGAGAGCTTGTTCTGAAGAAACTTCTTCCTCCTCATACAGACCACATGGGCGAATAGACGCCAAACTACGAAGGCCCATTCATAGTAAAGAAAGTTTTCTCTGGTGGAGCGTTGATGCTCACTACTGTGGATGGCGAGGATTTCTTATCTCCTGTGAATTCAGATACGGTTAAAAAATACTTTGCATAAAAGACCCGCTGGACATAAAAATAGAATGTAAGTCCAGGAAAAAGTAGGGCGTCTCGGCGAGTCAAAAACAGAATAAAAGACTCGAGCAAAAATAAGGGAAAATTGAAAAAATGTACACCCGCTGAGTTTAAAAGCCACATCGGACATGTAGATGTTAAGAATTGGCAGAATTTTTGACAAACAAGAAGTGTTGAACTTAGTTCAGGATGTCACACCAGATGTTGTGACATTGTCAAATAGAGTAAAAGTTAATGAATTAAGTCAAGACATCAGGATGTCACACCAGATGTTGTGACATCGTAAACCTGCTACCAGACTTAAATGATGCATAACAGAACTGAGTAAATTCAGGGGAGTTTATCTGGAATTAATTAAAAAGAGATAAGCACTCCAAGGCGCATCTTTAGGGATCTTAGTTATCTGATTTCAGTGTAACAGAATAACTAACTCACCTTGAATCAAGGAAGTAACAAACTAACTAACCCTAATTCAAGGTGATGACTGTGATATTTATCAGGTCTAGATAAATTGCAAAAAGCCCAAAAACCAAGCATCTATTTAAGGAACAGAAACTCTCATAATAGAGTACAAAATTAAGAAGACCAAAAAGGGTGTTTGTGTTTAATAGCAGGTTTTAATTGTGTATCACTTTATGAGCTTTTAAGCAAAAAGTGTATTGTGTCTTGATTAAAACTTTTAAGTAAGATCAAGCTGTTGTGTTTGAAGTGTGACTTCAATTTTATTAAACATTGTAAAATATCACTGTGTGATTGAGGGGGAGTGAGTAGGTACTCATATCTAAGTTGTGTCTTAGGTAGAAATTGCCTTGGGTAGATATTAAGTGAAGGATTAAACTAGTTGGTTTAATTCCAGAATTAATATTACTTATATTGGATTTCCTTCCTGGCTTGGTAGCCCCCAGATGTAAGTGTGGAGATACACTGAACTGGGTTAATAATTTCCTGTGTTATTTAATTTACCTGCACTTTAAGTTTTGTTTAAGTCTTCAAGTGTTTAAACATCTGATTCAACATCATGTACCTGATCCCAGAATTTCAATTGGCATCAGAGCAGGCACCCTGCCTGTTTAACTGGGTGAGTTCTAGGGACTGCAAATTTTGGGAACATGGACAAAGATGTAGGATCTGTGAATAGACCACCTATATTGGATGGATCCAACTATGACTACTGGAAGCCAAGAATGGTAGCATTCTTAAAATCTCTTGATAGCAGGGCTTGGAAAGCAGTCAACAAAGGATGGGAGCACCCTGTCCTAGACAATAAGGATGGGGCAAAAGTGTTGAAGCCTGAAGAAGAGTGGAGCAAGGAGGAAGAAGATTCAGCACTTGGAAATTCCAAAGCCCTAAATGCCTTATTCAATGGCATTGACAGGAACATATTTAGACTTGTGCATCACTGTGAGCTGGCCAAGGATGTTTGGGACACTCTCAAAACCACTCATGAAGGAACATCAAAGGTGAAGATGTCAAGACTTCAACTTCTCACCACCAAGTTTGAAAACTTGAGGATGAAGGAAGAGGATACCATTCATGAGTTTTACATGAACATCCTGGAAATTGCTAATACTTCTGGTGCCTTGGGAGAGAAAATGAGTGATGAAAAGTTGGTAAGGAGGATTCTCAGATCACTACCAAAAAGATTTGACATGAAGGTTACTGCAATAGAAGAAGCTCAGGACATCTGCACAATGAAGGTTGAAGAGCTCATTGGTTCCCTTCAAACATTTGAGATGGGAATGAATGATACAATTGTGAAGAAAAACAAAAGCATAGCCCTAGTCTCAAACACTGAAAAAGAAGAAAGTCATGAAGCAGACTCTGAGGACAACTTATCAGAAACAATTGTTATGCTTGGAAGACAATTCAACAAAATTCTCAAAAGAATGGAAAACAGGCCCAGACCAAGTGGAAGAAACTCTACTTCTGAGAATAAAAGACCTTATGATTCTAATAGAAGGTCAAATTATGATGAGAAGACTAACCAAGGAAAAGGGATTCAATGTCATGGATGTGAAGGATATGGACACATCAGAAGTAAATGCCCAACATATCTAAAGAAGCAAAAGAAAGGTCTTTCTGTGACCTGGTCAGATGAAGACTCAGGATGTGAGTCAGAAGAAGAATCTGCAAAGCACATCACTGCTCTAGCTGGAGTATGTGAAACTGAAGGGGGATCCAGTGATGAGGAGCTGACATTTGAAGAGCTTGAAGAATCCTACAGGATGCTGTGTAAAAGGAGCACTGAAGTATGCATGGAGAATATACAACAGAAAAAGCAAATTGAGGATTTAAAGGCTGAAAAGACAAGTAATCTAGAGATCATTGACTCTTTGAAAAGTGAAGTAAGCCTACTCAACTCCAAAATGGAGCATATGTCCAAATCTGTCAGAATGCTGAATAGTAGCTCAAACACACTGGATGTCATTCTCAACAACAACAAGCACTCAGGGGATAGGATTGGGCTGGGATTTAATAAAGCTCAAAACTTTAAGGCTAGCACCAGCTACACAATTCCAAATCCCATGAAGTCAAACAAGATGTCCAAGCAGATGTCTCAACATCATGACAAGAACATGATGAAAAAGAAATATCAAAGATGGAGATGCCATCATTGTGGAAGGTTTGGTCACATCAAACCTTTTTGCTACAACCTGCATGGATATCCAAATCAGAGGTCTCAGCAACCCCCTAAGCAGAAGACAGAGGTCACCAAGAAAGTGCTGCATGGACATCCAAATCAGAGGTCTCAGCAACCCCCTAAGCAGAAGACAGAGGTCATCAAGAAAGTGTGGGTACCTAAAGCTAGTATTCATGCTGATCAAAGCTACAAATACATGCCCAAGAACAAGTTCAACAGACAACCTTGGAACTCTAAAGATGGACATTACACAGGGTAGGTGCATCAAAGGAAACCTCACAACAGGCACAAATGGTCCAAGAAGGTTGTTGCCTATATAGCTCATACATCTCTCAGAGTATCTGCTAAGGAAGACTGGTACTTTGACAGTGGCTGCTTAAGGCATATGACTGGACTGAAGAATCTGCTGGTAGACTTAAAGTCACACTCATCCAAATATGTAACCTTTGGAGATGGAGCAAAGGGAGAAATCAAGGGAGTTGGGACATTGGACTGCCCAGGTGTACCAAGTCTAGATGATGTGCTGCTGGTAAAAGGATTAACTGCTAACTTGATCAGCATAAGTCAATTATGTGACCAAGGTTACAGTGTAAACTTTACTAAAACTGAATGCATAGTCTCTGATAAAGAACATAAGGTTGTCATGAGAGGAGCCAGATCAAAAGACAACTGCTATATGTGGGAACCTCAAGATTTCAGCCTTACTTCAACTTGTTCCTTAGCCAAAGAAGAAGAAGTGAAGTTGTGGCACCAAAGACTGGGTCATCTTCATCTCAGAGGAATAAAGAAGATCATATCTATGGAGGCTGTAAGAGGAATTCCAAGACTGAAGATTGATGAAAGTAAAGTGTGTGGTGAATGTCAAATAGGCAAGCAAACCAAGATGTCACACCCAAAGCTCCAACATCTGACAACTTCCAAAGTTTTGGAATTATTACATATGGATCTTATGGGACCATTGCAGGTTGAGAGTCTTGGTGGAAAAAGATATGCATATGTGGTTGTTGATGACTTCTCAAGATATACATGGATAAGCTTCATCAAAGAGAAGTCTGATGTGTTTGATGTATTCAAAGATCTGTGCCAAAGAATTCAAAGAGAAAAAGCAAGTTGTGTGGTCAGAATAAGAAGTTATCATGGAAAGGAGTTTGAGAATCAAAAATTCTCAGACTTCTGCTCTTCAGAAGGGATCAATCATGAGTATTCTTCTCCTATCACCCCTCAACAGAATGGGATTATTGAGAGGAAAAACAGAACTATTCAGGAGTCAGCAAGAGCCATGATTCATGCCAAGAAGTTACCCCTGTACTTTTGGGCTGAAGCTATGAACACAACATGCTACATCCACAATAGAGTCACACTAAGAAAGGGAACTTTATCCACCATCTATGAAGTCTGGAAGGGCAGAAAACCTACAGTCAAGTACTTTCATGTGTTTGGAAGTAAATGTTACATTCTGGCTGATAGGGATCAAAGAAGGAAGATGGACCCTAAAAGTGATGAAGGGATTTTCCTTGGATACTCCATAAATAGAAGAGCTTACAAAGTATTTAACTCTAGAACCAAGGTTATAATGGAGTCAATAAATGTGATTATTGATGATGCCTCTGCAGATATTGCTGATGATGTTGGAACATCTGCTGACAATCAGACTGAAGTTGAAATAAAGAGTGATAATCATGACTTCACTCTAACTGAGGCAAGGTCAGAACAATCCAACAAACCTCCCTCCATCAGAATCCAGAAAGATCATCCTAAAGATCTGATAATTGGTGATCCCAACAGTGGTGTAATCACTAGATCAAGAGAGATGATTTCAGGCTCCTGCTTTGTTTCAAAGATAGAACCTAAAAACATCAAGGAAGCTCTGAATGATGAGTACTGGATCTCTGCTATGCAAGAAGAATTAGGCCAGTTTACAAGGAATGAAGTATGGGATCTTGTTCCTAGGCCTGATGAAATAAATGTGATTGGCACTAAGTGGGTGTACAAGAACAAGTCAAATGAGCAGGGAGTAGTTACAAAAAACAAGGCTAGACTTGTAGCTCAAGGATACACACAAATTGAGGGAGTAGACTTTGATGAAACCTTTGCACCAGTAGCAAGGCTTGAATCAATCAGACTACTCTTAGGAATTGCTTGTATCCTAAAGTTCAAACTATTTCAGATGGATGTTAAAAGTGCCTTTCTAAATGGGTACCTTAATGAGGAAGTTTATGTGGAGCAACCTAAGGGATTTGTTGATCCAAGCTGTCCAGATCATGTATACAAGCTAAGGAAGGCTCTTTATGGTCTAAAGCAAGCCCCAAGAGCATGGTATGAAAGACTGACCACTTTTCTCATAAAACATGGGTACAGGAAAGGTGGAATAGACAAAACCTTGTTTGTGAAGGATGAAGAAGGAAAGGTCATGATTGCTCAAATATATGTGGATGACATAGTGTTTGGTGGGATGTCAGACAGGATGGTTAAACATTTTGTTACTCAAATGGAGTCTGAGTTTGAGATGAGCCTAGTAGGAGAACTAACCTACTTTCTTGGACTGCAAATCAAGCAGATGGAGGACTCCATGTTCATATCCCAAAGCAAGTATGCAAAGAACATTGTCAAGAAGTTTGGGATGGACAATGCAAGTCACAAGAGAACACCTGCCCCACTCATTTAAAGCTGACAAAGGATGACAAGGGTGAGAATGTGGACCAAAGCTTATACAGAAACATGATTGGGAGCCTATTATATCTGACAGCTAGCAGACCAGATATAGCCTTTGCAGTAGGTGTGTGTGTGCAAGGTATCAAGCTGAGCCAAAAGTAAGTCATCTAAACCAGGTTAAGAGGATTTTGAAATATGTCAATGGTACTTGTGACTATGGCATAATGTATTCTCATGGTTGTGAACCAATCCTCACTGGATTTTGTGATGCTGGCTGGGCTGGAAGTGCTAATGATAGAAAGAGTACATCAGGAGGATGCTTCTTTCTAGGAAACAATTTGATTTCTTGGTTCAGTAAGAAACAAAATTGTGTATCCTTATCCACTACTGAAGCTGAATATATTGCAGCTGGTAGCAGTTGTTCACAGTTGGTTTGGATGAAACAAATGCTCACAGAATACAATGTCCCACAAGATGTCATGACATTGTACTGTGACAATTTAAGTGCTATCAACATCTCAAAAAATCCTATCCAACACAGCAGGACTAAGCACATTGATATCAAGCATCATTTCATCAGAGATCTTGTGGAAGAGAAGGTGATCACATTAGAGCATGTAGCCACAGAGCTGCAATTAGCTGATATATTTACTAAAGCTTTGGATGCTACCCAATTTGAAAACCTAAGGGGCAAATTGGGAATCTGCTTATGTGAAATATAGCAGTTATGGAGAAGTGCCAGCATGTCTCATGACATCGTGTGGCATGATCACCAGATGGCAGCATCAGTCTGGTCAATAACTCTGTGTATTCCACTCTTAAAAATTCCAATAGCAATTGTTTCTATAAATGCACAAACGTGTTCTCAGCTCTTCACCTCCTCACTATCTCCACTAAACGATTTGCATCAAAATCAATCAAACCTAACTCCTCTTCCACTACATTCGAAAAATGTCTCAACATCAAAACCCTAACTTCATTGATGAGGGTCTCAACCAAGAAGATGTAGTGCATGCAACTCCAATATCTGTAGTACCAATGGATACTACTCCTATAGACGAAATCAGAGGAAGTGTCCCTATTGCTCAAAAACCTAGAACTCCAAATGTAAGAAGAGCAAAAGAACCTGTGTTCAGCAAAAGCAAGGGGACTCCTTCATCTACAAGCACCCTCAAAGCTTTTGACTATGTGGATGCATCCATCAAGCATCTTGTGAACAGGATTCTTTCTGAACAAAGAGTGGTGCGTGGGGTATCTGTTCCCCTGAACAGCATGCCTGCTCCACAAGAAGAACCAAGCAACCAGGCTGAAGAGGACATTCCTGCTCAACAAGATGTCCTAATAAATGTTGAAGCATCTGAGGACCAGAACAAGGCCTCAACTGATAATGATGAAGCCACTGATGATCAAGCTCATCACTCTGCTGAAAAAGAGGCCTCCCAACCTCCTCCTGTTGAAAACCTAGATGATGACTCTGACACAGAGATCATTGCATCTATTAACCCTAGCATAGCCAAGAGGCTTAGGTCTAGGAAGGAGAAGAAGCCTGCTGCACATGCAACACATGAAAAGAAACAATCAACTCCAAAGAAAGACAAGGTCAAAGTTGCATTTGGACCTACTAAGCAATGGAGCAAGGTAAGCACCCAGAAGAGGAAAGCTGCAACTCCACCTGACTCAGATGTTGAGGAAGATGTCCCAACATCCCAACCAAGGAAGAAGCCAGCACCTCCCAGGTCTACCTCTGCTGTTCCTGAAGCACCTTTGGAGAATGTGTCCTTCCATCATGTCTCTAGTGTGAGCAAATGGAAGTATGTCTACCAAAGAAGGGTGGCTCTAGAAAGAGAGTTGGGCAGCAATGCATTGGAGTGCACTGAGGTAATAGACTTAATATCCACTGCTGGTTTATTCAAGACTGTTTCAAATTTTTCACCCTGTTATGAGCTGCTGGTCAAGGAGTTCATAGTTAATCTGCAAGAGGGGTGTGCTGATGGAAAATCAGAAGACTTTAGGAAGGTTTATGTGAGGGGGAGATGTGTTGATTTCTCTCCTAGGGTTATAAATCACTACCTGGGGAGAGAGTCTGATGGTCCAAATGAACTGGGCAAAACTGACAACCAAGTCTGCAAGATCATCACTGCCAACCAGGTCAAGTCTTGGCCAGTCAAAGGCAAACTATCTGTCAGCCTGCTTACAAGGAAGTATGCTATGCTGCACAGGATTGGAACTGTCAATTGGGTCCCCACAAACCACACATCTTCTATAGCTACTGGACTGGGAAGATTCATCTGTGCTGTAGGCACTTAAACAAAGTTGGACTTTGGGGCTTACATCTTTGATCAAACCCTAAAGCATGCAGGAACATCAGCAACCAAGCTTCCCATAGCTTTTCCCTATCTGCTTTGTGGAATAATCCTCAACCAATATCCAGGCATCCTTACTGATAAGGATTCTGTCTGCAAGAGGGAGAGTCCATTGGCCTTCCACTACAAACTGTTCCTGAGCCATCATGCTGCAGATGTTGAAGCTCCCAGTGGGACATCTGCTGGACCATCAAATGTCAAGACTCATATATCCAAAGCAGCCTTGATTGCAGAACTCAAGACCACTTGCAAAGAGCTGGATGCAAGGAAGAAAAAGCTTGAGGAAATAATTCAAAGGCTGGAGCTGGAAGAGGGTGATCAGAATGCTGATGGATCTGATGCTGAGTCTGAGGATGAAGAAGATACTGAGTATGATGAGTCTGAATGAAGCTGGGTGTGATGGAAACTGAATTGTTTGTTCTGCATTGTAACTCTAAATTGTATTTTTGCTTTGTAATGTTTTGTTTTTCTCTCTGCTTGTGTAATGTTTGGCCCCAAATTTCTGTCTAACAAGGGGGAGAAGTGTACTGAACAACAAAGTGTACTGAACAACAACAAGGTCTGCTACAGTTTTCCTGATTAATGAACAATGCTGAAGTTAATTTCTGTCTTTTGAACTAAGTTTTTTTAATGCTCATTGGTATATCAGATTCTGTTGAACAAGTCATAGCAGTATACATACAGGTTTGAGGGGGAGCAAATTATTAGCTCTCACATGATTCAACAGAAAAGAACTCTGCTGCACTCTGATAAATAAAACTCTGCTGCACTCTGATAAAACCAGAAGATTGTGTTAGCCAAAAATTAGCCAAAGGGGGAGTTTGTAGATGTTAAGAATTGACAGAATTTTTGACAAACAAGAAGTGTTGAACTTAGTTCAGGATGTCACACCAGATGTTGTGACATTGTCAAACAGAGTAAAAGTTAATGAATTAAGTCAAGACATCAGGATGTCACACCAGATGTTGTGACATCGTAAACCTGCTACCAGACTTAAATGATGCATAACAGAACTGAGTAAATTCAGGGGAGTTTATCTGGAATTAATTAAAAAGAGATAAGCACTCCAAGGCGCATCTTTAGGGAGCTTAGTTATCTGATTTCAGTGTAACAGAATAACTAACTCACCTTGAATCAAGGAAGTAACAAACTAACTAACCCTAATTCAAGGTGATGACTGTGATATTTATCAGGTATGGATAAATTGCAAAAAGCCCAAAAACCAAGCATCTATTTAAGGAACAAAAACTCTCAGAATAGAGTACGAAATTAAGAAGACCAAAAAGGGTGTTTGTGTTTAATAGCATGTTTTAATTGTGTATCACTTTATGAGCTTTTAAGCAAAAAGTGTATTGTGTCTTGATTAAAACATTTAAGTAAGATCAAGCTGTTGTGTTTGAAGTGTGACTTCAATTTTATTAAACATTGTAAAATATCACTGTGTGATTGAGGGGGAGTGAGTAGGTACTCATATCTAAGTTATGTCTTAGGTAGAAATTGCCTTGGGTAGATATTAAGTGAAGGATTAAACTGGTTGGTTTAATTCCAGAATTAATATTACTTATATTGGATTTCCTTCCTGGCTTGGTATACACTGAACTGGGTTAACAATTTCCTGTGTTATTTAATTTACCTGCACTTTAAGTTTTGTTTAAGTCTTCAAGTGTTTAAACATCTGATTCGACATCACGTACCTGATCCCAGAATTTCAGGACAACTCAGGCAAAAATGGGTATCCCGGTGGATTGAAAACCCGAAAGGGCGATCCACGCAAAATCAGGGAATAAGCGAACAACTGCATTCTGAATTCGTCTGTATCACTCATAACATGACAAGCTTCGAAAGGATAAAGCATTAGTCAGAATCAAACTTCTTCAGAAGGCAAGATAAGAAGAGCGTTCAGGTCATACAGGTCATAGCAAAGAAGCTCATAGGAGCGTCATCTTTAACATTGCAAACACTTTTATTTTCTCAATTTACAGCAATCTCCTCCTTTCGGGGGATTCGTTTCTTTGATTGTACTTGCCTATTCAGGGCACACAAATCAATAAAATCAGAATATTCAGTCACACTTTGTTTTCACCTTTTGTTTTTGTTTGTAAAATGTCTAGAGTTCGTAATACAACATTTGCATGAAATATGAATTCTTAAGCAAATCTAACTCCTATGACGGAATCTGGTTGAGGATACCTCGGGACACTTGTGCATTTCCTTTGTCTTAACAGGTTGCAGGTACTCAAGGCAGACAATCTTTCACAGGATGGGGAATATCAGGCATTTTCCCCAGCCAAGCCAACAATCACATCATCAGCAAGACTCCTTGACACAAGTATTTCCTCGCGAAGTTTTTTATCCCCCCAGAGGATCCCTTGAGAAATTCATCAATCCCTAACATATCGCTTGGATGAAGGAGTTACAGCAGATTACTTCCCAGAAGTTATCTCCTCCCCAAGCAGGAACTCCCAAGTAATGCCCAAACTTTTTTTCCTCCACAGAGTTGCTAGGATTACTCTCTCCTCAACCAGTCACCAAGACTTTCTCATCCTCAGCTGAGTTGCCAGGGTCTGCCATTCCCCAACAAGTTGTCAAAGTTCTCCTTGTCCTCAACCAGTCGCTAGTATTGTCTGTTCCCCATCAGAGTTTTCAAGATTTCCCTTTTCCCCGGCTGAGTTGCCTGAACTGCTCTCCCCAGCAAGTTGCCAGAGCTTCCCTTTTTTTCAGTTAGTCACCAAGGTTTTCTCCCATCCCCAGTATGTCGCCAGCAAGACTATCTCCGGTAGAGTCGCCCGAGATCAATCCTCCCCAGCATGAGGTTTCCCCAAGCAGAAGCTTCCCCAGTAGGGATCCCCACAGGGTTCCATAGAAAGATCGTTCAGTGATCCTTTCTCCCTGCAGATCAGCCAATGATCTCTTTCCCCAGCGGAGTTCTTCCTCTAGACAGATCGCCCAAAGATCTTTCTCCTTGCGGGATCCGGATCTCGGATCGGTTTTCTCATTTGCATAATCATAGCATTCGCTTCATTTTTCCCCAAACTAAGCATAGCATTCCATCTAATATAGAGCATTACAGCAAAAATTAAACATTTTCATAATCATAAGCCAGGTTCGAGCCAGTCACCTGCAAATATCAAAATCACTTCATCAGCAATATATAAAACTCATATCCCTTGCAGATAAAAGCCAAGACATCCCTTTTGCACTCCCAAATACAGATGCCTGTTCATATTTATACATGCTCCTTTCGACACTCGTCCGTGTCATCTTTCCCCAGTGAAATTTCCATAATCCTTTTGATATTCGTCTGTATCTTACTTATACAGAATTCTCAAACACTTGTTCATACTTGTACATACTCTATTTTGATACTCGTCCGTCAAACACCCGTCTGTGTCCCTTGCTCAATCCTTTTGACACTCGTCCGTGTCTTGCACATACTTCCCTAGCAGATCGATACTTGTACATACTTATACAAAAGTCTTTGATACTCGTTCATATTTTGTATATATCACTCCTCAACAGATCAAACACTCGTCCGTATTCCTTGCTTTAACCGATTGATACTCGTCTGTATCATCATCCTTAAACACGTGTCATCGTTTGTTTCTACTGATACTCGTCTGTATTATGGTTCTAACGATGCTCGTCCGCGTTTTTGGTCTATACACACTGTCAAACACTTATACCTTTTATTTTAAAGCGTAAACACTCGTCCGTGTTTACATCCCCACGGAAACAAAACAACTTTTTCTATCCGACATTCGTCCTATGTCGTGATACTTCCGGCAGCCGTCCTCTGCCAGGTGATCGTCCTTCACCTTTAGATGACCGTCCCTCATCTTTTCCCCAGTGGAGTCCCCATTGTTGGAACCTTCTATCCAGCATTCGTCCTATGTCGCGATATTTTTAGCAGTCGTCCCCTACTAGGTGATCTTCCTTCACCTTTTGATGACCGTCCCTCATCATTTATCCGATGGCCATCCCCATCATCGATCTTTGTTATTCGACATTCGTCCTATGTCGAAATAATTCCCCAAGAGAAGTCGTCCCTTGCAAGGTGATCTTCCTTCACTTATTGATGATCTTCATTCATCATGCTTGTCCGATAGCTGTCCCCATTGTTGATTGTTTCTATCCAGCATTCGTCCTATGTCGTGATAAAGAGCAGGCCGTCCCCTGCTAGATGATCGTCCTTCACCTTTGATGACCATCCCTCGTCAAATATTTCATTTACTCTTTAAACCCGATGGCCGTCCCCGTCGTGGTCCCTTTTCCTTTTTCCTGATGATCGTCCTTCATCGGTTTAGTCTGATGGCCGTCCCCATCGTTGTTTACTTTACTTTCCAGCCTGATGGCCGTCCCTATCAGTGCTTTTCCCACTTCTTCAATCCCCAGAGAGTTTTATTTCTTTATCCAATGGCCTTCCCCGTCGCGGTCTCTTTATTTCCCAGCATGATGGTCGTCCCCGTCATTGCTTTACTTACCGTTTTTCATCCCCAGCAGTCGTCCTCTGCTCGATGGTCGTCCTCCATCACTTTCATTTGATACTCATAATATACTACCTGTTACAATTTATATCCCTTTTCTTCTTCTCCCCAGTGAGTGCAAATTTTGGACTGTCTTAGTATTCAACCACAAGTTATCTTGTTTGTCTGTTAAAGCCAGGCGCTTACATCCTGCACAACTAACTCATGCTTGAATATGGGCAACTGTAAACACCCCAAATTTGCCCTCACTTTTTCTCACACCATGGCTTATGATCTCATTTTTCATAACCACCTCATTGCATCTCACATTGCATAAACAACTTCATCAAACCATTGCATGACTGCACAATTAGGGTTTTGTGATCAGATGAATCTTAGAAGTGATCTGAGCTATCTATGAGGCCTTGAAGCATGCCAAAAGGGTCCATGAGGGGTCTATGGTCTTGTTATATCTTCAAGGATGATTGGGAGTCACAAAATGTCAAAGGATTACACAGAAGTCGAGGCAGAGCTAGGGTTTTCCTGCACAGATGACCAAAATTAGGGTTTTGGGTTTGAGGCCTTTAACCTCAAATGTTTTTGTCACTCTTGATTATAATAGTCTTAATATGTTATAAGGATCATGTGTACCAAATTTGATGAAGAAATTCACTGTGGAAGTCATCTGATCATTGGGTAACTTCTTGAGCAAGTAAAGTCAAAATCAGGGCATCTGAGGCCTCTATCAAGGGTACCAAAGGGTCATCATCACCATTTTGAGTCTCTATGATCTTTATTTGATCATTGAATTGGTTGGAAGTTCACAAAGTTGAAGAATTTTGAGCCAAATGCAAACTTGCTATTTTTGGAAATGACTTGTAATGGAAACTTTCCATTTTGGGAAAGATATTCAACCTATTCTTTCATGACCAAAAATGCTTCAAATGAAAAATCCTTAAACATGAAAGTTGTAGATTATGTTTCCCATTTTCAAAAAGTACAATAACATGTCTTGATTCATCCTAGAACTCAAGATATGGCCTTTCAAAGTTAACAAAAATCCTATAATTTTCAAGTGTGCACCAAAGAGGGATTTTTGCAATTTCACTTGCCAAGCCATTTCATGACCTCTAATCAACTTCTAAACATCATACCAACATAATGCAACACATTTTGATCAAGATTGCACCAAAAATCACAAGATTCTATGCCTTGCACTTCAAGAAATTCCAAAGAGGGAAATTTGCAAAACCTATGATATCTCTTAATCCAAGTGATCCAGCTGCACAAACTCCATCCAAGGGCCATCCATGAACTCAGATGAGGCCAGACACCCCTTCAAACAACTTCTGCCATGGCCCATGCTTGTGGTACAAAAATTGTTGACTTTTTGCAATTTGCTCATACCAATCAAACTGTGCCACACCAACTCCTCTGGCCAATCAGGACATCACATACAAGCCTCAGGGAGCTCATTTCACAACACACATTGGCCTGAATCATCCCACAAGCTCAGATTGCAAAAAATCCCCAAAACCTTCATCTCTTCGAATCTGATCACACAAGCCACAAACCTCAAAACAAACTTCACCAATCATCTCCAAATGGTCCATAGATCACAAAGCACCCTTTAAAAAGCCTTGAAACATAGCCAAACAAAAACACAATTCCTGGTGCAGAGGAGCTGTATCTCTCAAACCAAGCCACATAAACTTGTTCTAAGCATTGCAACATCATCAGGGAGTTCATTGGAGGTGGATTAAACAAAGAAAGAGACCAGAAAGCTCAAGGAGTGAAAGCTTCATCTCAAGTAGTTCATCCAAACCTTTTTCCAAAAGCTTTGTTTTATGTTTTGGAAATGTACCCCATGCTCCCCTGATCACATTGCACTTGTTGTTTTTGAAAATGGTGAAGAAACAAGCATGAACCGTATCTCTGGAATTTTTGACCTAAAAGATGTTTGCTTCGATTCATGCTGGTTTTTGAAAATAAATTATTTTTGGTGTTGGATTCTTGTTTAATGATGTCCATAGATCATTTCTGGAGATTTTGGTGGTGTTTCATGGCGTTTTGAGTGGAGTCAGGTGAGGTTGTCACCGGAGAAGATGACTGGAGCTCCCCTCCGGTCACCTGATTTTGATTAGGGCTAATTAGGGTTAGTTTTCCAGATTTAATGTGGACCCTTGGATCTGTTTTAATTATGCACGTGAATGGCTAGGATTAGATCATTAAAACCCTAATCTAATTAATTAAATAAAACCTGATTTAATTAATATAAAACAATTTAATTAGCCAGAATGAATCCAGGCCCTCCATTCACGCGCGTAGTCAACTGACTCCCCTCATGTTTGAATCTCAACCATTGGATTTGCTTACTTTCCTTTTATTTCATTTTTATTTTCATATTATTGCATTTTCTTTCACATAATTATTTAAAATACCAAAACACTTTCAAAAAGTATCATTTTCTATATTTTTGTTTCAAATAATTTTCTTAACCTAAAAAAAATTTTATTTTAATTTTTGCATTAAAAAAGTATTTTTAAAATATTTAAATGTTTTATTTAATTAATTAATTGATCTTAATTAATTAAAAATGCATTTAAGTTTCTAAAAATCACCAAAATATTCATGAAGCATTCTTAAATATTTAGAAACATTTTCAAACTCACCATACAAATTTCTTTTTAGGTTTGATCACATTTTCACAATTTTATTTGAATTAGGGTTCATAAAATTCTTATTTTTTTTAACCCAAACTTAAAAAATTCATTTATGCCTAACCATGATGAGTTTGAACCTGGTTCTTTTTGCATTGTTTCACATATTGCATCTAATTTCTAGGTTATGTATCTCATATTTTTGCATTGCATTTTCAATTTGATTTGCATTTTCCCTTTAGAATCACCCAAAAACCCTAGTTAACTTAGGAAATCCATAACTTTCACTAGGATTAGCTTCTGACCTTCTCCTTTGAGGTGTGATCTCATATGTGATTAGGGTTTGTTTGAGTTCAATTTCAATTTTTTATCATGATGAATGCTTCTGTTTTGGTCATATGCATCTCATGTTGCCTTAAAACCCTAATTTTGCATCTTCATTTGCATTCTTCTTTGCATATCATGAACTTATGAATTTGTCATGCCATTCCATTCTTTTTAATGTCATCTTAGACATATTAGGACATGTTTGAAACATTTCTTGATCATTGTTGCATCATTTTGGCATGCTTTGCATTCATTTTGTTTCATGAACTTCTATGTGTTTGCATGCTCCTAACATGCTTCAATTGCACTCATTCTCTTGTATGACCATATACATGACATGTTTATGCCTTTGCATCATTTCATACACCATTTAAATTTCATTTACACTTCTGGTTGTGGTCTTTGCACATTCATATGCTTTGTTTCCTTTTGCATTTGCATTTTATGCATCTTGTGCTAACACTTCAGGAACTTTTGGTAAGTTATCTGGGAGGTGGATTTTCCTTCACCTCCCACCTATTCTTTACATTGCATTTGCATCCTTTAATTGTATTTGGAGTGAAATTGCTTCACTTGTGTTTCTCTTGCTCCTTTCTTTTCTCCTAAGTTACTTATCTTCTTCAGGAAGTAAGTAACTTGTTCTCTCCTCTCTTCTCTTTTCATCTGCTTCCCTTCCTTGGTTGCCTTGAAGATATTTTCTCTTAAGCCTCACAAACCATAGGATATCCAAGCATGATAATTTTTAGGATTGTGTATATTTTCCCCTAGATTTTTACCTTTGAGTCTCCTTGAGTCTCTCTTCTCACCTCTTAATCAGAGGCTAAACTCTTAAAGCTTTAGGACTTTGGAATTAGGGTTATACTTGTATCCTTATCTTAGGATGGAGTGTATAACTTTAATCCTTAGTGTTAAAACTTTAATTTGTTTACACCTCTTAATCAAAACACATTAATAATCACCAAGACTTTATCTTGTAACTTGGGCCTTACATTAGGGTTCTATCTCTTCCTTATGGTTAAGAGGGACTAACCCGAGTGTTTAATGGACAAGTCCCCCCTCAAGTTGTCTTACAAACCATAAAATCACTTCATAATTTCACCCTTTAATCAAAATCCATTCAATAAAGGTTGGTTATATAATGAATTTAATCCCTAACCATGGATCAAGTTGAGGTATCTTCCTCAGCTTAAGTGTTCTCATCTATCATCCTTCTCTTAGGATGGTGTAATGAGTTCACTAATCCCTGATTAGAGATTAAACTCATTACTTAACACTAAAAAAAACCAAAAAAAACATCTTAATAATCACAAGTAGGTTAATGATCTTAATCCTACATCATCATGGTAATTAAGTTGAGATGCTTATCTCATACTTAAGTAGGCTCATTATCCCTAATCAGGGAGGATATAATGAGTTTACAACCCTTGATTTAGGCTTAAGCTCATTATCCTATGCAAAATACCAAAAACAATAAAAAACTGAAAACACAAAAATAAACAATAAACGTCTCCTCCGGGATTCTTTTCTCATCACACTCACTCTAAAAATGAGAACTCGTTTCTCCCGTCTAATGCAAGACAGTTTGCACTCGAGCCAGGCGAGTCACACACTTGAGCTTAGACAAGCAAGCAGTTCACACAAAACCACTAAGTCTTTTTGAGTCGAACTACGGTGTTCTGACTTCCTCATTGCACGAGAGGATACGTATGCATAACTTAACAGTTATCGAACAAAAGTCTTTGTGTCTTCCCCCTCTTTCAGCCTTCTTTTTAAAGCCTCAGTTCCTGAGCAATTCACACCTTTTGCACTGACACCTGTACTTTCTTTCCCTAGCTTTTGCACACAGATAGCACATACACTTACCCCTTTTAAACACAATCTTGTAAGCGTGGATCCCGTCGAGTACGACGGACGATCTGGGTGCTAATACCTTTCCAGGTCGTAACCAACCCCTTTCTCAGTTTCTTTAGTTCGCAACCGTCTTATCCATACCCTTCCAGGTTTATGCAGTATTACCTTTCCTTCGGGATAAAAATGCATAGCTGGCGACTCTATTCACCCTCAACCTCCAACATCGTCGATAGTTCGCGTCTGCACCAGGATGAAAATCCGGGGAGCGACAACTATGGAACCCAACAGTTTCCTAGAACACACTCCGAAAGTGCACTTGTTCGAATTTAACCTCAGACGAAACTTCCTCGGTCTCTCAAATAGCTTTTTGAGGTTAATCAAATGCTCCTCCTTGGTTCGGGACTTGGCAATCATGTCATCCACGTAGCACTCTATCTCCTTGTGAATTATATCATGGAATAATGTTACCATAGCCTGTTTATACATTGCCCCAACATTCTTTAATCGAAAGGGAATCACTTTTAGCAAAATGTACCCCAATGGGTAATGAACATTATTTTCTACATGTCTTCCGGCACCATCTTTATCTGATTATACCCGGAGAAGCCATTCATGAAAGAAAATACCGGAAACTGAGTCGTGTTGTCCACCAATACGTCAATGTGAGGTAATGGGAAATCAACTTTCAGGCTTGCCCTGTTTAAGTCTCGGTAGTCAACGCACATACGGACCTTGTCGTCCTTCTTTTCCACTGGTACAATGTTAGTTACCCAAGGTGGATAACTAGTCATAGTAAGGAACCCGGCGTCCCACTGCTTATGAACTTCCTCTTTGATTTTCATTGCCATGTCAGGACGAGTTCTTCGTAGCTTCTTCTTGACTGGAGGGCAGTACTCTCTCAATGGTAGCCTATGCATCACAATGTTCGTATCAAAACCTGGCATATCTTGATATGACCAATCAAAGATGTCCACATATTCTCGCATCATATCAATTAGTTCTGCTTTAACACTGGCTTATAGCCCAACCCCAATCTTGATCTATTTTTTCACGTCCTCGGACCCAAGGTTGATAACTTCAATGTCCTCCTGATGAGGTTGGATAACCTTTTCCTCCTGTCTCAGTAACTTGGCTAATTCTTTGGGGAGTTCACAGTCTTCTACAACCCCTTCATCAACTTGGTAGATAGGATTATCGAAATCATACTCAGTCATAGAAAAATTGTTATCAAAGAAATCCAGTTGATTAATTATGCACAAGTGATGTGCTTATTTCAGAGTTCAGTTTTATGAAAAAGAAAAACAAATAAAACATTGCCATTTTATTGTTTTTTTGTGAAAAATTTAAAAAGAAAGAAAGTGAACACAATTTTGAATGAAAAATGTCCTTTATTCATGGTAAAATAAAATTACAAACAATGCAAGGGAGGCCCTACAAATGGATATGTGCACCTTGGGTAGAGTGCAAGACTTAACATGCATATGATATGGAAAAAATAAAGAAAATTACTTTGGCTGGGAAGTAACTTGGACGATGTCTTTCGCGAACCAGTTCTTCAACTCTTCACCCGGGACACACGGGCGCACCCAATTATCCAGGTCACATTCATTGTCAGTGTCTTCTTCGGTTGCAACATAGATTTGATTCAAATCAATAACACCCCCACTTGAGAAGCTTATCGATCCTTTGCTCTTCAGAACCTCTGGTTGGCCCAGTAGATAACCTATCCCAAACTTATCCTCCTTCCTGTCAACTTCAACCACTTTTCCCCAACCCTGGGAATTTCCAGCTTGTACCACTTCCAACGCTTGTCTGTATGAAGCTATAGAAATACCAACTTGTTCAACACTCTTGCTCTTTGGGCTAGCAGCAACTTCATGAATATTGACAATCTCAACGCCTGACACAGGGTGTCATGTATGTCCCCGTCCATTTCAACATATTTGAAGATTGACAAGTGACTTACAAATATGTCTTCCTCCTCACACACGGTAACAACCTGTCCATCAACGACATACTTCATATTCTGATGCAACGTGGATGTCACAGCGCCAATTGCGTGAATCCAAGGCCTACCGAGAATATAAATGTAAGCAGGCTGTATATCCAAGACATAAAAAGTTCTTTTGAAGACCTGAGACCCAATCTTTACGGACAGTTCAACCTCTCCGAAGACTGGCCTCTTAGAGCCATCAAACTCTCTCACCACTAAATCACTTGGTCGCAACACAATCCCATCCACATCAAGTTTCATCAGAGCCATCTTAGGCAACACATTCAAGGAAGATCCGGTGTCCACCAACACATGAGAAAGTACGGACCCTTTACACTCCATGGTGATATGCAAGGCTTTGTTGTGGTTCCATCCTTCGGAGGTCAAATCTCTGTCAGTGAATCCTAGCACATGACTGGCGTTCACATTAGCAACCACAACCTCCAATTGGTTGACATTAATCTCTCGAGGTACATAGGCCATTTGCAGGACTTTCAGAAGCGCCTCCCTATGTTCTTGGGAACACATAAGCAAGGATAAGATCGAGATCTTTGAAGGCATTTGATTTAACTGCTCTACCACCTTATAGTCACTTTTCTTGATAATACACATGAACTCTTCCACTTCCTTCTCAAAAATGCTCTGCTCTGTGGCGGGAGTCACTACATCCTCAGTCGCCACCTACTTATCCTTTGCACGGGCTGCAACTTCAGCCGCAGTATTAGCTTTCAAAGTCTGAGGAGCAAAGAGTCTCCCACTTCTGGTGAAGTCACCAAGACCTCCTACATTATAAATACAAGAACCCACCTCCATCTATGATTTCTCCTCAACCTTCTGACCTTGTACATATACATCTGCATCGTAGTTCCACGGAACAACCTTCTCAGTCTCGTAAGGAACACGGCTAGGTACAGTGATTGTTACCGGACTTACTTCTTGAGGGATATAAATTGTGACATGTTTCGGTCTGGATGGCACCGAAATGTCAGTTGGAGTGAAATAAATGGTGAATGTAGAAACAATGATGCTTTTATCATTTACCCTGTCAAACTGTAAGGATCCTTCGTCAATCAAACTCTGAATACCCGCCTTCAATTAGTTGCAACCATTCACACAACTTGAGTAGTCTTCGCAATCATTATCACATCCCAAGAACACCCGTCCCTTCAATAAACGGTTCTTCACAACCTTCAACGGTGTCTAGACTTCATTCACGTTTGTGACCAAATTCAGTTCCCTTCTATCTTCTAATGCATTTACCCTTGCACCACCAATGTGGTTCGACATCAGTTTGTTGGTAAAATTAGGAGGTGGTGAGAAGTTGATAGCTTTAGAATCAATCAGATCTTTCACTTTCATCTGTAGAGCTCTACACTTTTCATTTGAATGTCCCGGTGCACCTGAGTGTAACGTGCAGCAAGCGTTAGCATCATATCCAGGAGGATGGTTGCCAACTGGTGGCACCAATGTACTGAGTTGTACCATATTCATTTCTAACAACCTTTGTAGTAAAACGGTGTAAGTCATGGAAATTGCTTCAATCACACGGTCAGAATGCCTAGGCTGGCGTTGTTGGAAAGGTCTTTGCTGATTATTATGTTGAGTACGTTGTTGCTGTTGCTGAGGTGCTGGCTCTGTTGGTATGGTAACAACTGATACTTGAGCATAATGATTTGGGAGGCTACGACATTTACCTCTTCCATACACATCGTTTGTCTCCCCCTCTTTTCTCCTTTGGGGACCTGTAAATGACTTTCTAGCTCCAGACGAGCTGTTTGCACCAACATCCTGGATCTTTCCCAGCTTTAATAAATTATCCTCTCTTTCCCCAACAATCACAAAGCCTGTGAACTTGGTAGCAAAACAGGAGGCCAAACGATCAATGAAGACACCTTGAAGTGTTCCCGTGAACATGTCATCCATCTCGTGGTCCAATAATGGTGGTTGGACCCCAGCATCGAGCTGGCGCCAACGCTGGGCGTACTCTTTAAAACTCTCTCTTTGACGTTTGAGACATGCTCTGCAATTGAGTGCAATTTGAAGCCATGTCCATGTTGTATTGATACTGTTTGACAAATGCCTCAGCCAACTCCTTCCTATTTCTCACAGACGCACGACTAAGTTTTATGTACCATTCCTGAGAAGCCCCAGTGAGGCTGTCTTGGAAATAATACATCCACAACTTCTAATAGTCCATATTAGCTGTAATTCTTCCGACATAGGCTTCAAGATGAGTCTTTGGGCAGGAAGAGCCATTATATTTGTCGAAAGTGGGAGGTTTAAACTTGTGAGCGATTTTAACCCCGGGAACAAGGCCCAAATCATATATGTAGAAACACAAAGTATTATAAGACTGTATTGAGCGGATTTGTTCTTCCATTTCCTCGAAACGACGATTCACTTCAGCACCTTGACCTTCCACCTCTTCCAGCACAGTAAATTGGTCCTCCTGACCATCAATAAGAATGTTGCTATTATGTTCTGGACCACCACCATTATTAGCATTAAAGCCAAGTTGAGGTTGTGGACCACCATTGTCACCGCGAGCACCTGTACCATCACCCCTTATGTTTCCTTCTTCAACCATCTCTCTCAGCCGTTCCTGATTCTGATTGATGCCAGTCATAGAACCATGAACTTGCCCATTCTTGTTCTCAACTCAGCCAGATCTGCTTGCATCTGGTCCATAGCTTTTCCCTATTTTCTTTGGTCAGATATCGGTGAATCTTCCTTGCAGCTATAGTGCCTGAAAAGATGAGACGTTAAAAATCTAGGAACTGTACCTGCAAAACAGATAAAAGGGTGATATGGATGATATGCAAATGCTCTGTGTTTCATTCTCTAGGCCTTTTATTCCCCTAGTTCCGGTATTCAATAAAGAAAATCTAGATGGCTCAGGACCCCGACTTGAGAAGAAACCTTCGTACGTAACTCAGATACAACCAACCGTACGATGAAACAATAAGCTGAAAGGGATTACATTAACATAAAAGAGCCCGCAAGGCAACAATAAACAAAGCATTCCCCGAAGGGTTACATGTCTTACAAAGTATCAGAGAAATAACAAAAAAAATAAGTGAGGATTCCTACAACAAGCCTGTAGGTAATCCAAATACAACAAGAAAGAAACTAAGGCCTAGGAAACTAGACATCCTTCAAATGCCAGCTGAGATGTCGGAAAACTTCGAACAATCTAGCTACATCTGGGTGTGTAGGGTCTTCAATCAGCTTCTTGATTAACAAATCCCTATGCTCGAAGGACGCGTGTAAATAACTGATTTGTTAAATGAAAACGTCTGAGATCCCTTCACTATGTCCCGGTTCATACATAGCCTTCTTCGTTTCAGCCAACCTCTTAAGACTTGCTATTTCCTCTTGGGCGTCTTCCAGTTCCTTCAAGCGCCGCTCTAGCTGTTGAGTCTTTTCTCTGCACCTTTTGTGAGCCAGCTATGTCTCTTCTGTCTGAGAATCAATCTGGAATTGCAATTGCTCTTCTGTTTCTTCATGCTTCTTCTGAGCTTTGTCCCACTTGTCCTACCAAAGGGTTATAGTCTGTTTAGCCTCTCTTAAGGACTTCTTAGTCTTCTTGCGCTCGACATCCCTTCTGATCTCCCTAGAACCCCTTCTCCTGAAGTAAGCATCTCTCTCTGCATATTCTTTCTCTTTGACCTCTCTTTCTTGTTGCATCATCTCCATCTTTCCTTCCAAGATCATGTTGGCGTGTACCATCTGATGATATAACATGATGTGTTTTGAGCTCTCCAATATAACTGCTTGAAGTTGAGCTTCCAACTTCTGGTAATCCTCAAGAGAGATAGTAGTTTTGGGTTCAACCACTGCAGGAAGAGGAGAAAAAGGTAACAACATTGTCTGAGCTTTCCTCTTCAGCTAGGCTTCGTATTCAGGAAAATTTTGGTTGTTACTCTTTCCCAAACAAGCCACACCCCTTCTTCTAATAAGCTTCCAGGCGCCAGCAGCCTATCTCACCAAGGGTAGATTATCTTTCACCAGAAAGTAAAAGATTTGAGCTAACCATGACTCCTCGGGATGTCTCTCAAAGCGTACCCCAACTGTCTTCTTAAAAGGATCGGGTTGTAATTGATTCACCCAATAACTCCTACAAGTGGCACATTCGGGCATCCTCCACAGCTAGTTACAAATTTTATTCCTTTCAACCTCATGGTGAACCATCTAATATCCTTTACAAATAACTTATCCAATCTCTGAGCCCACACCAGCTTAGGATCATTGGAAGCTTCAGTATTCAGAAGGTGCCTCATAAACCACTTGTGAAATAAAGGAGAACAACAACGAACCAAGCCTCCTCGTCTCTTTTCATTATTGTAGTGCACAACATAATAAATATCACCCAAGAGAGTTGGAACTGGATTCTTCAAGATGAACAGATGAATAGCATTCATGTCCACAAACTTCTCAAGATCAACAAACAAGATAATGCCATAGATGGAAATAGCTATTAGAGCATATACAGAACTCCACTGAGCTTTGTCATCCATTTCTTCAGCAAGAACTCCAAGGGGAAACCAGATATCCCACCTTTGGTTGTACTCAAATTAGCATTAACCACAGAAGTGCTCAAATAAAGAGCCTTAGCAATGTCTTCAGGTGTGGGCTTGACCATCTCTCTGTTGAAAGGAACATGATCCTTCAAAGGAACTCCCAGAATCAAAGAATACTCCTCCAACAAGGGACCCAACTGGAAATCATGAAAGGTGAAACACCTCAGTCGAGGGTCGTAATACTGCAACAAAGTGTGAATGACACTCATGTCTGAGGAATCCAAATCAACCACCATGTCTAGAATATCCCCATAAGACTTCCTGAATTATTCAATGTGATTGGGCGTGATCAAATCTATCATCTTCTTCAGTGAATCAACCTTGGTTTCAAAGAACTTGTAATGAACATTCTTCTTGCGGTAATCCTCCATCTCTGAACTGAATATACCGGAACCGTAGACAAACTGCAAATGAACCCAAAAATGAAAAACAAAATGATTAATGATATGATGCAATGCATGTGACCAGTCTGGAACTGTCTGGAACAACTGAGCCAAGAACCAAGTGATCTGAATCCCACAAGTCCTCTAAATGATAACAATATAAGTATCACAGTGTTGCACCCCAAAATTTGCCCTCACCAAGACAAGACATTGTGTACTAAGGTGTCCCAATAGGTTCACAAGGTTCACAAAGTATCTCAAGAGGTTCACAAGATTCACAAGGTTCACAATTAGTTAGAAAGTTTGACAATTCCCTCAGACAATGCATCCTCCTAAGCAATGCATCCTAAACTAGGGTTTTGACTTTCATCAGGATAAATGGACTTCTAAGGCTTCAAGTGAGCTTCATAGCATCCTATATGTGTTCAAGAATCCCCATGTCAAGTTTCAAGACTTTTCCAAAAGGTTTGCTCAGTCAGATGATCAGATAGGTTAAAATCAGTCAAAGTAGTCAAAAAGTCAAACTGAGGTCAACTGTGGTCAAACCAAAGTCAAACTTCATGATTTTTTGCCAACATCACGTTTATGAAGTAAAATTCATCATTTTATCAAGGGTTTATCATGATTCATTAAGGAGATTTCAGATCATCAAGAATAAGGAGTTTCTAAATTAGGGTTTTCACAGGAAAAGTCAACTGAACTTTGACCAGCCATAACTTTCACATGCTTCATCAAATTTTTTCCATCCAAAGCTCATTTTGAAGGAAATTGAATTCTCTATAGCTTTGTGTCTCACAAGCCAAGCCCAAAAATGCTTCATTTGGAAGGTATGAGCTAAGACATTATAGGTCATTTAAAAAGTCAACAAAAAGTCAACATCTTCCAAAGAGCATAACTTGAGAATGGTAAAAGATATGGACATGAGACAAAAGAGGTTGGTTATAGGACTCTTTAAGATTTCCAAAATGTCCAAGAACACCCTCATAGCCTTAAAATTGAGGGATTTGTGCCTTTGCAAAGATGGGAAATTTTTGAGAGGTTTATGAAGCAAATGGGACCTTAGAACCAAATTTCTCCAAGTGGGCTTACATTTTTATGATCCAAACACTTCCATGACATCATGCACGAATTAAAAATCATTTATTCAAATTTTTATTCATTTTATTTTATTTATTATGATTTTATACATTAAAAATCATTTTAAATCAAAATAAAATATAAAAGTGTGAATATTTGATAGGATTTTGGTTCTAGAAGGTCTTAAAGGATAATTAGAAGTGATTGAGATTATACAAAATCAGATCAATCAAAAATAGTAAGGATATATCAAGTTATTTTCAATATTTGAAAGTGTATCTTTTTCAATCTCAATGGATCCAAAAATCCAAAGGATGGTCTGATTTTTTAACCTAATTATGTTCTATGATATATATACAACATAAACCAATAAAGAGGACACGAATTGCAACAGCCAAGAACAATATTCAAACTTCAAAAATTCACCAAAAATTCAAATTCAGATTCTTCAAATTTATTGTTTTTCAGGTGATTTGAAGGTTCAAACATGATCCTTGGACATCATTAATCGTATCCCAATCATCATTTGCATCCAAATCATGTTGAAAAGCTCAAACCGAATTGCTCTTGTTCTTGAACTTTTGATTTTTGATTTTTATTATTTATGCATCCTTCACTGATTTTGGTTGTTGATTTGTGTTTAGAATGAAGTTTGCAAGCTTTCTGGAAAATTTGATTGAAGGTTTATGACCTAAATCGTAAACGGCCATAGTTAGGGTTTCGGTCTTTCATTTAGGGTTTCATGATTAACCAAATATAAATGAATTTTAAGAACGTGGGAAGATTGTATGAGTCCTAAGGATTTCATTTCCCTAATCAATTGGATGAAATTGTACTGTTTGGTTGATGTTTGAAATTCGTAGGTCATGAACATGATGAAATTCGCAGGTAGAAACGCAGCTGAATTCATAGGTAATTTCGCAGGAAATTTGAGGAAGAAGATGAAGTTTGGCGCTGAAAACCAAATTCAAATAATTGTTTTAAAATATAATGTTTTGTTGTTAATTTCATATCAAACGCGCGCAGTAGCTCAGCTGATTTGTGTATTTGCTTGTGTATTGAATGGTCCTGGGTTCGAATTCCCCCAGGCCATTTTGCTTTGCTTTTATTTTTGATATTTTGCAGGTTAATAAGAAAAGGAATGGTTGCCCCTACGCTAACACCAGCGCGCGCCTGGGCTGGTGGTTATGCTCTTGGTCTAAGATGAATGAAGCCTAGGGCCTGGGTTCGAATCCCAGCCCCAGGTAAGTTTTTTTGCTTCATTTATTTTCATTATTTCTTTTGTTTTTTTATTTAATTTAAATAATAAATTTATAAAATAAATGTGCATATTGTTTTCTTGTATATAAAAAACTTATATTTTTTAATTCAAATGATTTTCTCAAAAACCAAATTATTTATATTTATATTTATTATATGTTCATATTATTAAATATATATATATATATATATATATATATATATATATATATATATATATATATATATATATATATTGTAAATAAATTAAATAATTAGATTTACATTAATTTAATTAACCCTAATATTTCTAACCCTAATTTTTCTTAAATAAAATACTACAAAACCCTAATTTTTTTTATTTACCCTAATTTTTATTAACTTTAACATTAAATTTAATTAATTTTTGTTCTAATTTATAATTAAATAATTAATCATATTTTGTAAATAATTATCATTTTGTTCATTATTATTATTAATTGTTCTATTTTATTCTAAAAAAAATTATAAATGTTTATTTAACTTAAAAAATAATATTTTCTCTTAATTTTTTATCTTCTTTATATTTTTACTAACCCTTTTTTTATTATTATTATTACTAACCATTTAAATTATTGTTTATTCATTATATTTATTATTAATTATTTCTATTATTATGTAATTGCGAAAGTCATGTAATAGTCGTAGATTTATTCTTGTTTCTATTTTTTTTGTAAATATTTTTATTGTCATGGTTAGTAATTTTAGGGTGTGTCTAACATATGTATAATTAAAATAATTTAGAAAACTAATTAAATAAGATAAATATTTGAATATGAACACTCACACACGTAAGTCGATCTTTGATCGCCATCTTACACTTTCTAGGGTTACTCCTCATGTTGCCTACTTCTAAGGTCAAGTAAGGTGTCTTAAGCAAAGTCCCTTCATAAAATATCATCAAGTCCCTTCAGATTATAAGATCAAGTCCCCTCGAGGTTGCCTACGGAATAATGATCTTGTCCCTTTGAATAAAAGATGATAAGTCCCTACGAATTGCTAAAGACACCTTACATTTGCCTATATCCAGATGTCCCTATACATGTCCCTTACACATCCAAGGTAATGACTACCTATTCCTTAATAATAGGGATAGTCTTACCATTGAAAGAACATATAAGAACAATAAAGACTTAATATAGGGTAGGTTCCTCTTAATTACTTGCTCACCTTTTCAAAATACATTTTACACTTCACATTTCAAACAAATTTTCAAAACAAAGTCTTTATATACATCCATACGAGGATCATTATAAAGCACTTAGAAAATTTTTAATCACACACTACACTTTTCAAAACAATTTAAAGTGAGCTAAGTAACTAAGAGCCCATGGATAACCATGGATATAAAGGGTGCTAACACCTTCCCTTTGTATAACCTACCCCTCGAACTCAAAATCTTTTTAAGGTCTTTCCTGTTCTTTTATGTCCTTTCCTTTTGGATAAAATAAAAGTCGGTGGCGACTCTTGTTATCCGCAACATTTATAGAAAGTCAGTTCTCCCACCGTGTTACACACAGAACCAAAGATTAAGAACTCTAAGATCAAAATAATCGGATCAGAACATAAGATCACACTGATTCTTGCAAAGTGCGTTACCATCTTGCAAAGTGACAAGTAGGAGCAAGTTCTTACGATATGAGTGAAGGTGATGAGAAAAGAAGTCCTGAAGGAGAGACGTTTATTCTTTGTTCAGTGTCTTTTTATGAGTTTTCTGCTTTGGGGTTTGCATAGGTGAGTGTAACTAAGTATTACTCAATAGGATGTGTACTTCTTACATCATCCCGAAATGGAATGGGTAAGAGGCACACCTAGCTATGGGGAAATCTCCAAATCTAGTCCCTAAGAGGAAGGCTCGGACACACTGACCTATTGGACTTTATTAAGTGTTTTTGTGGTTTTTGATTAAGAAGTGTTTTTTAGCTTTTCTTTGTAAAGTGATCTCATGCTACGACCTATTCATCATGATAGATGCCCTACACCTCACCCCGAAATGGGATGTGTGCAAGTACCCTATGGCAAAGTCTCTTGTCACGTAAGAAGACTTGTGTTTTATTAGGTGGTTTGAATTTGTGTTTGAAGATGAGGAGATAGAGCACCAAAAGGATCTCAAAGGTAAAAACTAAAGGGGGACTAACAACCCTAGATGTTATCATGCATATGAATCCTAGGTTAGTGTGGTTTGAAGTCTATCCTAATGAAGAAGAAGGAAAGAAGAAAAGAAAGAAATAAGAAGAAGAGATCAAAAGGATTCAACTTACTTCTTAAAAGAAGTTAAGTTGATCCTAAAAGGGAAGAAGGATAAGTTAGAAATTGATGGCCTAAGCACATTACAAACAAGCCAAGAAAGCATAAAATAATTGGAGAAAGAAGTTTGAGATGTGGAGGCACATCCACACCGCTACACTTACCATAGCCCCTGAAAGTTTAGAAGTATTCGCATAATGCAACAAAAGTTCAAACAAGTTCAAGTCATGAAAGAATAAAGATCTAAACTACACAAACCAACAAAGTCATAACCTAATGATATCAAAATATCTCTGATGTTAGTCATACAAAGTCATACAAAAAGGAATGAAAGAAGTCCTACAAACTACAAGCAAAGCATTAAAGTGAGAAGTGAGATGGAAATGAGTGATTAAGTGAAGCATACAAGTCAAAATTCAACAAGTAAGGTCAAAGTCAGAACCTATACATCTTAATCATGTGCCTAAAAGGAATATTCAATTATCAAAGAAAGCATATAGGCACATGTTCAAGAAATGGGAGAAGATAGGAAGAAGTGTGAAGTGAAACATGATTCATGATTGTGGAAAGATGTGACTTGGTGCACAAGGTAAGCATAGGACAAGCAAATATGAGGATCATACATCACAACCAGATATCACAAAACATGTTATCAAGCCTCAAACAAGATCTTATATGATGGCACAAGTGCCTTCCTAAGCAAGCAAGCAAACATGGCTCAAAACATCTTCAAATTAGGTCATTCAAAGTTAAATCCTCAAACAAATAGTAAACATGTTAAAAAAATTGTGGCATTAAGCATTAAAGCATCTCAAACATGTACAAATATCAAGGCAAAGTCATAAGTCAAGATTCAGAACCAAAGTCAATCAAACAAATATGAAAAGCAAGGCTAGGGTTACACTTACTTAAGCATGAAGCAACAAACCAAACGTCCGTCAAACAAAGTCTAAAAATCATCACAAAAATGAGCAAGAGACCACAACATGTTAGAAACACATAGAAAAAAGAACCAGGGTTAGAAATATTTTAGAACTCAAGTTAGAAAATAAAGAAACCAAGGTGTCCATGGTATAATGTCAAGCAAAAGAAATAAATGGAAAAATTAATTCAGGACATCATAATAAAATAAAAATGGAAAATAAAAAATGGAAAATTTTTGGAAAATGTCAAGGATCATTCATGATTTTTTTGGTATTTTTTTATAATAAGGAAACTATTTTAGAAAATTAAAAATGAAATGAAATGAATAAAATAAAATAAAATTAAAATAAGAGGAGAAGGGGTGCAATCAGTAATCCATATACGTTTAAAATGGAAATGGGCCAAAAAAGGGGTGCAGAAAGCAATAGAAGCCTAACGCACAAAGGACTCAGTCAACAAGGGGAGGTCAAAGTAATTCACATCAATGGTCCAGATTCAGTCTCACAAAGTACACATATCCAAGGGTTATTATGTAAGTCAATCAACATAAAAGTATGAACATCCAACGTACACAAGGAAGTCAACCAAACAAGTATGACAATCTGATGGTTCTTAATGGTCTATCCAAGGTACAACAAATCAACGCACTAAAACCAAAGTCAAACAAAAACACGCTCAAGATTGAAGACTCACAATATTATCATAGGCTGACAAACAAAAACAATTTAGTGAAATTAAAAGGCCACCAGTGTAGCACGTGACTTTTTTATTCGCTGGCACAATGGTATGCGTTGGATAAAAAAACTAAAGGCCCAGATTTCATCATCTAACTCAGGTGATCCTCCCACTGTAAATGGTCCGGTGACGGAGCCCTAGCTCCGGTCACCGGAAAACTCATCCCCATGAACAAACATACACAGTAATGCATAAAAATCTCCAGATCCAACCTATTCACTACACTGAACATGAATCCAAGTTCAAAAACAACAAATAATCAACATACACTTGAATCGAAGCCAACAAGTATGGATCTACAAAACTGAAACTCAACAAATCATACACAATACACGTACATTTCACACACCAAATAGCTCAGGTTAATCCACACAATAAAATGAGTCTAATACACACATTTAAATCAAGATCTATGACAAAGAATTCAGTATCTTACCTGAGATGGAAGCTTGTCAAAAACACCAAGAAATCCTCTGGAAAAAAGCAGATCCACTCCCTTTGAGCTATATTTTCAAAATAAATGAAAATAGAGGCTTGAAATAGGTTAGATCTTGAAATTCAAGTGTGATCTCCTCAAATTTGAATCCTCTGATTCCTTGCACCATAGCTTGAAATGATGGTTGATTTGTGATCCTTACACCTCACTGATGATGATTGTGTAAAGAAATGAAACAATGTGCTCAAGGATGAAGAGATTCGAAGCAATATGCAAAAATGGCAAAAACTTTGGATTGGTGAATATGGAGTGCATGAGGCTCTAAAAACCTAGTGTTTAGCTTTTATATCATGTGCTTATGAAATGGATTAGGGTTTTAGGAATGTGAGGACTCATAAGCAAGATGTTTGGATGAAAATGAAAAATTGCAAATTTATGCACACTCCACTATTTGCTCATGTATCCATTACCACATGTGCATGTTTATGCTCCACTCACTCCACTGAGTACCCTTGGATCAATCTCATGGCCTGAAATGCTTTGAATCAACAGTTTTAAATGCATGTGCAATTTTGCATAATGGTAAATTCAAGATGAATAGTGCACGAAAATGGGAGTTTCCTTGGGGGAAAAAATCCTTGTTATGCATTGCATTTTGATATTGTGATGATAAATGAACCATTATAACTCATTAGAAGTCATTTTGAACCTTCTTGCAAATGATACCAAACTTGAATATTTGAAAATTCCTAAAAATAATTCAACTTCCATCAATCATATCTTTTGATCCACAAATTCTATGAGGGAGTTCTAGTACTTTTTAAAAGGGGAGAACAAGCCCTACAACTTTCATGTTTAAGGAAAAATCATTTGAAACCTTCTTGATCATGAAAAAATGGTTTGAAATTAGGGCAAAAATTGCAAACAAAAAAATGGAAATTTCCATAATAGGTCACTTTCCAAATTTAGTAACTTTTCTTCAAACTCTTGATTCTTGACTTTTAAGATCATTCATGTTATTTCTTTCCAAAATCAAGGTCCATAGACTTGAAAATCATGATTGGAACCTTAAAAATCCCAGGGTTGACTTTTCTTCTGCAAAGTTGACTTCTTTCTTCATCCACAAGTAACTGAACCAATGCCTGACTTCCTTGATGAATTTTTGCACCAAACTTCATCCTTAGGCCTTTTATACCATATGAAAGCTTTTGACCACAAGAATTGGTCAAAGATAAGAGGATATCTTGCTCTAGGCCAAAACCCTAATTAGGGTTTCCTTGTGTAAGAGAGTGTTGCACTGATGAACTTCTGATGAACCATACCCCTTATAGGGCTTTGAGGATGAGCTTGAGCTTGTATAATATATGAGGATCCTTTTTAGGCTTCTTGAAAGACCACTTGACTCTTATCTTGACTTTGAAGAATCATAGCCTGATAGATGAGTGGTCATATGCCCTATGCTTCTAATAATGGATGTTATGCCTCATCTTTCTATGCAAAGATGTTGGGATATGTATACTATATGCTATTCTATATGATATGAAAATGAGAGGGAAACTTTTGGGGTGTTACAGCCCAGCCGCTCTCTGCTCCCAAAACCTGCTACAAAATTAGTCTCCCACAACACCTAAAACCAACCAGAATTCTTAGCAATTACCAATTCTACTATCCAGATCATGCAATGATCAACTAACAACAACAACCAACTCCTAATTCAACAAAATTCTTCAACAATTTATCACAACTTCAATCTCTAATCCTTAACCTACCCAAATCCCATTACAAAACCCTTAAGATGGAAGAATCCCACCCTTACCTTTGGTTTCATTGAGAAATTCTTCTTCTTCGCGAACTCTGCTTCACGATTAAGCCATTTCCTCTTCTTCTCCTCTTTCAAATTTCACGATCGTTTCACGTTCTCTCACAAACACGATTATGTTTTCCCCTTTTCCTTGTTTCCGACATAACCCCCAAGACCTAACTTATGATCTTCCACTTTTAACCTTATTACTTTCACCAATTGGCCATCTTGTCCTTATCTCTTATTTATTCCATTTATTTTATTTATCCCCTAATAATACAATTATCCACCAAAATATAATTTAATATCACAATTATATTCGATAATATATATTATTCTTCACACACCACAACACAATATTTTGAATAAAATATTTAAATAAAAAAAAATCAGGGCGTTACAACTCTCCCCCACTTAAATGGTTTTCGTCCTCGAAAACTTACCTCAAGCAAAAAGATTCAGATACGACTCTCGCATCCTGCTTTCCAATTCCCAGGTCATATTCCCTCCAGAAGCTCCTCCCAAAACCACCCGCACAAGGACAATCTCCTTGCCTCTCGACTGCTTTACCTACCAATCATTGATTCTTTCAGGTAATGCTTCAACCGTAAGATTATCTCTTACTTCAAATTCATCCATCGGTATTACATGTGACAGATCCAAAACATACTTCTGAAGCTGTGACACATGAAACACATCATGCAAATTTGACAATCTCGGTGGCAACACCACTCTATAAGCAACAGGTCCAACCCTCGCCGAAGTCTGATACGGTCCAATAAACTTAGGAGTAAGTTTCCTCGACTTCAAAGTTCGTCCAACACCGGTCACCGGAGTAACCCTAAAAAAATACATGGTATCCTTCTTGAAACTCAAGATCTTTTCTTCTCTTATCATGGTAACTCTTTAGCCTACTTTGTGAAGTTTTCAACTTATCTCGAATCAACTTCACCATCTCAGTAGTATGTTATACAATATCAGGTCCAAGTACAACGCTCTCACCCGACTCAAGCCAACACAAAGGTGTTATACATCTTCGACCATACAAAACTTAAAACGGTGCCATTCCGAAAGTGGAATGATAACTATTGTTATACATAAACTCAATCAACGACAAGTGATTATCCCAAGCACCTCCTTGTTCAAGCACACAAACCCTCAACAAATCCTCCAAAGATTGTATTGTCCTCTTTGTCTGTCCATCATTCTGAGGATGATAAATTGGACTCAACTTCAACTTTGAACCCAATGCCTCTTACAAACTCTCCCAAAACCTCGAAGTAAACCTCAAATCTCTATCCGACACAATGTTCAAAGGTATACCATGCAACTTCACAATTACACCCACATATATCTCTTCCAAATTCTACAAAGGATAAGTTATGCCAATAAGAATAAAATGCGCTGACTTCGTCAACCTATCCACAATCACCCAAATGGAATCATGCCCTCTTGGAGTAGTAGGCAACCTCATAACAAAGTCCATCGATATATTATCCCATTTCCACTAGGGTATATCCCACGATTGCATCAAACCAGCAGGTTTCTGATGTTCCACTTTCGACTTATGACAAGTCAAACACACAAACACAAACTAAGCCACATCTCGTTTCATACCAGGCCACAAAAATATCTTCTTTAAATCCTGATACATTTTCGTTGCTCCTGGATGAATACTCAAGCCACTCCTATAACCTTCTTCAAGAATCATTCTCTTCAAATCAACGTCATTAGGAATACATATATGATCTCGAAATCTAAGTACTCCATGTTCATCAACCCGAAATTCATTATTTTCCACATGTTCATCATTAACCATCAAGCCCACCAGTTTCACATCTGACCTCTGACTTTCCCGAACATGATCAAGAAAATCATTATTAACCTTCAGCATTCCCAACATCACACTATGAGGTATTTGTTCACAAACCAAACTCATATCTCTAAATTGCTCAATCAACTTCAACTCTCTAGCCATCATAGCTGACATGTGCAATGTCTTCCAACTCAAGGAATTAGCTATGACATTGGCCTTACCTGGATGATAATTCAAACTAAAATCATAGTCCTACAGAAATTCTAACCAATGCCCCTGTCTCATATTCATCTCTTTCTGATCAAACAAGTATTTCAAACTCTTATGATCACTATAAACTTCAAACCTCGAACCATACAACTAATGCCTCCAAATCTTTAATATTAAAACCACAGATGCCAACTCCAAGTCGTGATTAGGATAACTCCTCTCATGAAATATCAACTGAAACGAAGCATACGCCACAACCTGACCATCTTGCATCAGTACTCCACCTAAGCACGTCAACGAAGCATCACAATAAACCACAAACAGTTCCTCTGCTTTCGGCAAAATCAAAACGGGTGTAGTAGTCAACTTCTTCTTCAGCTTAATAAAACTCTTCTCACACTGAGAATCCCACACAAACGTCTTGTTCTTACAAGTCAATTGGGTCAACGAAAGTGCCAACTTCGAAAACCCCTCAATAAACCTCCGATAATAACCGACCAATCATAAGAAACTTCTAATTTCTATCTCTGACTTCGGAGTCTCCCATTACAACACTGAATCCACTTTGGACGGATCTACAACAATCCCTTGTTCCGAAATCACATGACCCAGAAAAATCACCTCTTTCATCCAAAATTCACACTTCGACAATTTCACATAAAGATTCTTCTCTTTCAACACTTACAACACAATTCACAAATGTTCAACATGCTCTTCTTCCGACTTAGAGTAAATCAGAATATCATCTATAAACACAACAACGAATTGGTCCAAATACTCATGGAAGATCCGATTCAGATACTCCATGAATACACCAGGTGCATTAGTTACTCCAAATGGCATCACTACATATTCGTAGTGCCCATATCGAGTCTTAAAAGAAGCCTTCTGAATATCCTAATCCTTCACTCTTATCAGATGATAACCCGATCGTAAATCGATCTTACTGAACACACGAGCGCCAACCAATTGATCAATCAGATCATCTATCCTTGGAAGTGGGTACTTATTCTTAATCGTCACCTTATTCAGTTGTCTGTAATCAATACACAACCTCATGCTACCATCCTTCTTCTTCACCAACAATACCGGTGCTCCCCACGACGATACACTCGGTCTCACAAATTTATTTTCTAACAGTTCCTCTAACTATTTCTTCAACTCAGATAGCTCGGAAGCCGACATACGATACGGTGCCATCAAAATAGATCTCGTTTCTAGCACAAGATCGATACTAAACTCCACCTCTAGCTCTGGAGGTACATCCACAACATCATCTGGAAACACTTTCAGGAAATCTCTAACCACTTGCAATTTACTAATTGTCATATCATTCTCCACCGACAATGAAGCAAACAGTGCCAAAACTTGCGCTTCATCATCCATAAGCTCTTTCAACTCTCCGGCAGACAAATAACCAGCTTCTTCTGCCTCTTCTCCAAGAGTAAGAAACCGAACTGACTTACTGAAGCAATTAATATGAACATGGTTGTACTCCAACCAATTCATACCTAAAATCACATTCATACCTCTCAACGACAAACAAACCAAATCTACACCAAAGTCCTTACCATAGATCGATAACGGATAATTCAGACATATAAGAGAAGTAGTTAATGACCCATCAACAGGAGTCTCGATAACCTTCTCTCCTTGCATCAGAGACACAACAAGTCCTAATTTCCTCACATAATCAAGAGAAATAAAACAGTGTGTCGTACCAGTGTCAATCATAGCAATCAAAGGAATACTATTAATATTACAAATACCTCTGATCAAACAATTCTCGCTGGAAGTCTGTGTCCTTATCAAAGCGAACACCTTTCCTCTAGTTGCAACTTTCTTGGATTTCTGACAATGCGTACTGATATGACCTTGCACCCCACAATTGTAGCAAGTAACTAGATTTGCCTTGCACTCAACAACCAAGTGTCCAGGCTGACCACACTTGAAACATTTCTTCATGTAACTCGTGCACTCACTGACACGATGACCCATCTCGCCACACCTATAGAACTTAAGCGAAGTAGGAGCACCTCCCACGCTTGGCCTTTTTCCCTCATTCTGCTTCTGCTTACCCTTATCAGCAGGAGCTGCATAAGATTTTCCACGACTCACCTGCTTCTTACCTCTTCTCTCAGCTAAACCTCTGAAGTGCTCAGATCGAGCCTTACTATCTTCTTCAAAGATTCTACAACAATCCACCAGATCCTAAAACCTACAGATTCTATGATAGTCAATCGCCTGCTTAATCTTAGGCCTTAAACCATTCTTGAATTTAACACACTTTGAGAACTCAACAGTTGTTTCACTGTTGTGCGGATAGAACTTCGCCAAATCAGTAAACTTCGCAGCGTACTCAGTTTATCTTCGCAGCGTACTCAGTCATAAACATGCTGCCCTGCTTCAACTCCAAAAACTCGATTTCCTTCTTTCCCCGAAAATCTTCAGGAAAATACTTCCTCAGGAATTCTCTCTTGAACACAGCCCAGGTGATTGCCTCACCAGATGCATCCAATCGTTGGCGTGTGTCAACCCACTAATCATCAACCTCAAATATCAGTCTGTGCGCGCCCAATTGCACCTTGCTTCCCTCTAAGCATTCCATAACTCTGAATATTCTCTCAATCTCCTTGAGTCAATCTTGTTCTCCATCAGGATCATACTTCCCCTTGAATGTTGGAGGATTATTCTTCCTGAACTAATCGCTTTCGCGATCCCCATCATTCCTTGAATTTTGCACGGCCTGTGTCATCGCTTGCATAGCAGCAGCGAGTGCAACATCGTTCCTCATATCCATTCTAAATCTGTCACACAACAGCAATCCAACAATGATTTAGAACTAACAACAACAACAACAACACAACAACAACGCATCAACAACGCTCAACACTCAACAACAACACAACGACTCAATGACTCGACAATTTAACTACTTGGTCGGACGGACCGAACTGCTCTGATACCACTTTGTAACACCCAATTTACCCCACGAAATTGTATATAATTATCATAGTAAAATTTTCATAAAAATCAATTGAGTGCTACAATTCAACAAAACAACTTCGGTTCAGTGATAAGTTTTTAAAAATAATTATTCAACATGCAGCGGAAATATGTTTAAAGATTAACATCATTAAACATCGACTACAAGAAAATGTTTTCTAAAAGAAATAACGGCTAAAAGCAACGTCGTATTGACTCCCAAAGTGACGTATCAGAGCCGACACCCTATCACGTGAAGTATACCGACTTCACTGACCACCACTCGACTTATCCTGCTCACCTACACGTTACCAACATGAGGGTAACATTCAAACAAAATGGGTGAGATACTTACATCATAAAGATAATATAATAAGAATTAAGCAAGTATCATAAAACTATACACCACTTCTCAACAACGACTATGCAACACAATCACATACAATAACGAAACACATACCACAACATCATATACTACTTCAACATCATATACACAACAACAACAATCATGCAATGAGACTCAACTTGACTCTATGCATGAGGTGCCATATCCGATCTCTATTTCAAGATCCAATTCCCGTCGGAACTCTCGACCCCTCTTTCATGGTCCAGTATGATCCTTATTTCATGACCACACCCTCGACCCCTATTTCATGACCACGTACGATCCCTATTTCATGACCGCACCAACATCACAACGACATACCCCACCCTGGTATGTTATTCAACTATGAAACATGTCATGCAACATCAATGACATACATGCATACTCACAATAACTACATCATACAACATCAACAACAACAACCACATATCACAACATCTATCAATATACTACTAATCATTATCATCGCGATTATCATGCATTTCATAACATATAATCATATAATTCTACTTATATCACAACAACGCAACATAACATATACTACAACATATCGAATACTCATATACCATTAATAAAAAAATGAATCATATAAACACAACATGACTCATCACAACAACAACATCAACATCAACATCAACAAACATATAAATTATGTTTAGCCAAATTACACTAATTATCCCTACGATTAAGTATATAAGTCTTCCTTCACCACTTCCAGCTACCATAAATCAATCCCTAAGCACTACTAAGCAATTAAATAATTTTCAATAATTTTTCAGAATTAAAATTTTTATTTTTCACGCTCTAGGGCTCTCTAAGTGAGGGTCATAGATCGCTAAGCACCGAACTCCATAACTCTGCTCGCTAGGCGAGCTCTGCGATTTCACAAATCGCCCATCCGCTCTCTTCTCCCAAAACCTACTACAAAATCAGTCTCCCAAAACACCCAAAACCAACCAGAATTCTTAGCAATTACCAATTCTACTATCCAAATCAAGCAATGATCAACTAACAACAACAACCAAACCTTAATTCAACGAAATTCTTCAACAATTTATCACAACTTCAATCTCTAATCCTCAACCTACCTAATTCCCATTACAAAACCCTTAAGATGGAAGAATCTCACCCTTACCTTTGGTTTCGTTGAGAAATTCGTCTTCTTCACGAACTCTCCTTCACAATTAAGACCTTTCCTCTTCTTCTCCTCTTTCAACTTTCACGATCGTTTCACGTTCTCTCACAAACACGATTATGTTTTTTCCTTTTCCTTATTTCCAACATAACCCCCAAGACCCAACTTATGATCTTCCACTTTTACCCTAATTACTTTCACCAATTGGCCATTTTGTCTTTATCTCTTATTTATTCCATTTATTTTATTTATCCCCTAATAATACAATTATCCACCAAAATATAATTTACTATCACAATTATATTCAATAATATATATTATTATTCAAACACCACAACACAACATTTTGAATAAAATATTTAAATAAAAAAATCGGGGCATTACAACACCTAGTTCTGAGAATGCGCTAAATACTATGTTCTGAGCCTTTTGACCTTCACTCGGTCCTTTAGGGAAGTGGGTAAATGTTTACAAGAGTTTTCTTCTTACATAAGCATGTGTAAACTCAGATTAAGTACATCAGAAGATCCTAATACACACTAAGATAATACATTGTACCGTAACACAAATGTGTGGTCTTCTTTTTCAAGTTGCTTCTTCACAAACAACAAACATGAGCACTTGAATTGTTGAAATCTTCTTCTTTAAAAGCTTTTCCAGATTTGTTGATCTTCGTTTGAGCGTGAGAATGACTTCTTCATCTTGATTCACTTAAGAACATTCTGGATAGCAACCCTTGTTCTTCTTCAATCCAATGATCACTTCAGATACATAACATTCATGTTGTTGATTTCTAATTGGAGCTTCCATGATCATCTTCTTGTCTTCTGCGACATTGCAAGTCTTCTACAACATATGAAGTTATGCACATTGTGAATCAGAGATCTCTTTGCATACGTGGATTGTTGTCAAATAATAATCAGCTTGTAAGCTGCATATTCAATCAAAGTCTTTATGGTTTGTTCCATTGTTATCTTGTTAAACATCAACCTTATGTGATTGTATGAAAACATCAACTTGGTTGTATGTGTGTTTGAACCTTTATGGTTATATCAATTAACACCAACACATAAACCAATGGTTGTATACCAACAACAACTTAGTCATATCTTTGACAGCTCTTTGGTTGTGGCATTCAACAACAACCGCATCACATATCATGTGATGCTTTCCTTATATAGCTAAGTATAATAGAACCGTTACAACACAGTTGGCTACTGAGGAATGTCGTTACTCAAGGATGAAAATAGTACTAACACGTCTGTCCTTTTCCTGTAATACACGGTTAGTGGATAGGTATTGAAATAAAGCATTTTTGTACTTTGTACTATCATTGATAACAATAACATAGTCTTCTGAACTTCAGAGAATTCTGATTGCAGATGATTGAATGAAGCATGAGTTAGAGACGATGATACAAAGAACCTAAGTCTTCAGTCTTTTGAACTTGTTCACACAAAACATTGTTCTTCAGAACTTCAACACTTGGCTTGAAACCCATGGTCTTCAGAACTTCAAGTCTTTATAATCTCCATAACCTAGTTCAACATTGTCTTCAAAGTCTTTAGCGCTTGGTTCTTCAGAACCTTAATCTTCAGAACACTTAAGTCTTCAATGTCTTTCTGCACTTGGTCTTCAGAACATCAAGTCATCAGAGTCTTCAGAACTTTGTTCTTCAGAAGATTGACATATTAGAAGCTTCACTCGCTTCCTGATCAGAACCACTCTCAGAACATAATCTAGACGAGCATTACAACAGCAACATCAGACATCCATGGATCTTTCTGATTGTGATCAGATACAAAAACACATTTGCTTCTTCAGCACGCTTGCGACTAGTGTTACACATAGTAACTTCACATATTATCATTTGTGTATATCTTCATAATGTTTGTTTGATCTAATATGTTCAATATTCATGATCTGCATATTAACAAACATTAGAACATAAAATAGTTCTTTCACAAATACTTCCTTGTTATCATCAAAATATAGAGATGAAATGCAGAGACAACTCTTGTTCTTACATCATCCTCCCTCCATTTTATAATATCAACAAACCACTGTTTCCACCATGTACTTCCTTCATGAATAAAATCTTCAAGAGCTCTCGATTCTAATTCTTCCAGAAGGCAAAAATTTGTTCCCAGGGGGTTAACCATGATTGAGAAAAAACCTTCTGATTCGAAACATCTTTGAACGTTGTAAGGCATACCCGGACTAACGGTAGTACCAACGTACGCGTTCTTCAATCTATTTCTATTCTCCGATTTGGAAGAATACTTCAAGCTAACAGTAAAAGACGTCACTCTATCAATATTTCTGACTATCTCCACATAAGATTTTGAACCGTCGAATACCTTTGAAGTTGAAGTTTTCTTCGACCCAACAAAGTTGTTCCCCGAAGACGACCGCGAAAACCTCTCACCAAGATCTCCAATATGTTTCTTTATCGCCCTCTCAAATCTCGGAGGAATCTTCCTACCATACATCATCATATTATCAAGTTTGACCCTCAAAAGCTTGATATCCTCCACCTCCATGAATTTTGCGAAACCAAACCTCTTACCATGCTTTTTCTTTCTTAGAGAAATCACCACCTCCATTACAAAGATGTCCCTAACATTTATACGTGAAAAATTTCAGAAAAGATGAAAGAGCACAAACCTTTCATTTCACTGCCACTGAACCCCTTCCTGAACGGAAAGATGTCCCACCTTTGAGTTGCATGATTGATCTTGATCTTCCGATTCCTAACTGTAGTCTAAACCATCTCCTTTGAGGTTAGATTTTTAGCTACTTGACATTTTATCAGTAAAAAAGTGTATGATAAATTGTTTTTGGTCTATTGTTTTGTCATGTTGTTCGATGGTGTTTTTTTCGTTTTTTTATTTATTTTTATGTATTCTCCTTTTATTAATATATTATTATACCATTAAAAAACATATAACTGAACTTAGCTGTCCCATGTATGAAACTTGGGACCAACAATTTTCATATTTTAAAGTGAAGATAAAATCCTCTAATTAAAAGTGGAGTGAGTATGCAAATAATTAAAAAAAAAAACTTTAAAATAAAAAAAATAAATATACACAAGGGAGTACACATGATAAATATCAGGTTGGATTAATTACCATATATTTTCAAATGCAACCTAAAATATACCTAAAGAAACATAACATAATAAAACTTAAAAATCCCACGTATAAAATATCACTTTGATGAGTAGTGTTTGATATTTATAAAAAGAAGAACAAAGTTAAAAATCTTCAAACAATTTTTCTAGTTTATTCTGTGTCATCGTTCAAACACCGTCAAACCTTTTATAAAAATCGTTAAACTTGCTTTTTCTTTCATCAAGTAAAAACTTCAAACTTATTTAACTTTCATATCTATGTAGGTCATAGTTTTCAAAAATAAATCCTTTAAAAATTTGATATACAAAAATTTCCAATGATTTCATCCACACCTTAGAGAGAAAAATTAAAAAATCTGATGTGATATATATGAAATGGTTGAGATATGTCAGAAGAAGTGGTGAAGAAAAAATAATGAAGTGTTGATAAGTTAAGAGATATATACATAATATAATTACTCTGATATAAATATATTCATCAAATATAAAAAATAAAAAATAAAAAATAAAAAATAAACTTATAAACCTAAGAATAAACATACTTCTCCAACAAAGAAAGATTTGATCAATCTCACTTAAATTAAAAGTAGTATATGAAACTATATGATAAAATTATTATAGTCACACTCAAAGATGTAAGAGAGAAGAAGAAAGACATTCTACAATATATATATATATATATATATATATATATATATATATATATATATATATATATATATATATATATATATAGTCATGATGAAATTCCCAGACCATGTCATAGATCTAACAGAAAACTTGAATTTCTTTTTGTTTAGGATATAGAGACCTTAAACTTGATGAGATCTGTGTGTAAATATATAAACCGCATAAAAACAAATATACAAAGATTTAAGAAAACAAATGATTAATAAAGAGAGTTCAATACAAACCAAGGATGGAATATTAAACTAGTACTAACAGCATAGCTCAAATTAAGAACATACAAAAGAACAAAATAATTAAGTTTACATCACTTTTCATGGATACACACATAAACCCTAGATATATCTAGATTCAAAAACTTTACCATGAAAAATAAAAGCTCATAACTAAGATCAAGGAAAAGTTTAGAAAAAGAAAAGAAAGAACACACTTAAAAGCTAAAAAGTAGAGTCAAACTAACTTGCTTGAAGTAGCAAATTAATTATGAATCGGACCAAGATGCTTGATTCCCCATAAGAGTTTGAGAATGAATGAAAGTACTGATGTACCCTTGTTTCTTCAGTCAGAAACTATATAAGAAAGTGATGGTGATGGGGTGCATGTAAATAGGGTTAGCTTTTTTGGTTGATGAAGTAATACAAGTTTCTGAAAAAGATAGTGGAGTGAGATCTTGACCTTGTTTGTGAGTTGAAGTAATGATGATAGGTTTAGGTTTGTGGGGTGGTTGAGACCTAAAGAGAAGAGGATGATGTGGGAATAATGATGATGATAGAGAAGATAAGTAAAAGAGAGACATGATGATGATGATTTCTGGCGTTGAAATAGAGGAAAAGCAGAAGAGGTTCAAGGATTTTGTGCACTCTTTTTTTTATCTCTCTGACATTGTGGAAAGAGAGAGAGAGAAAGAATGAGATGTGTATTTATTTATGAAACCTATACAAGCTAGTCTACACTCTATGAATAATCAATTACTCCACTTTTTAAAGTAAAAGAAAAATGGTTTAATTGTACTTTTAAACCTTATTAACATATTTATATTTTTAATGTTTTAGTTTTCTTTTTAATCCTTCAAATTGTTATATTTTTTATAGAATTTTTTAAATCTCCTTTATATTTTAATTAGGTGACGCTCAAAAGGTTGAGTTGGCATTACAATATATCTCATTTAATGGATTTTCATGTCATTTATATTTTATAATACACTAATACAAAAAGAATAATATAAATTTAAAATTTATAGCTAATATATTAAATACGGATGTAAATAAAAAACACGGTGACCATTTTATAAATAAAGTGTCATTTAAGTATTATCACATGATAATACACACCTTATATTTTAAAAATGGGTGTAAGCTAAAAATATTTTTATAATCAAATCTCAATTACACCCGTTAAACTTAAGACGAGTGTAAATTTAGATAGATTAAAAAAATTATAAAAAAGATCTCGTAAAGTAGTTATCAGCGAAGTAGATCTTTCCATAATCATTGGACCTCACACCTTCCAAATTACATTTCAAGTCATGGACATCCGCGCGGCATATAATTGTTTACTTGGTCGACCATGGATTCATGAAGCAGGGTCAGTGACCTCCATACTTCATCAAAAATTGAAGTTTGTAAAGAATAACAAATTGGTAATAGTTTTTGAGGAAAAAGTCCTAATAGTTAGCAACTTATCTTCATTCTCGTATTTGGAACCAGAAGACGTCGTTGGAACTCAGTTCCAAGCTCTTTGTGTAAGCAACGAGGATCAGTCAGAAAGGAACGTTGATAACTTCCTACCAAGATACTTTCCAAACCCTAGAAAGCAACAATATCAAAGGTTGTAGTCAAGTCGTAATTCCCGTCAACAATGAATCTAGAAAATGTCTTGGTTGTTCTTCAGCAACAACTAAACCTACAACAAATGACTGAAACTTTGGTCCTATTAAAAACTTATTCCACAATGGAGCCTTCCTTCACCCAATCTCTCAAGAGGTTCATACAATTGAGGAAAAAAATTCGGAAGGCTCCAAAGATCCCGATGACGAATGGAAAACGTACTTCATTGAGGAAGGATACATTTCTCAAGACGAAGCACGCAAGCCATTCGACTTGCAGATCTCCATTTCAAAGTATATTCCAGAAACAGAGGACAGAGAAATCTATGAAGTACCTGTTGCTCCTCACAACTCATTGGAAGACACTTCAATGATAGACAACTTTGATTGTACATTTGAAGACTTAATGGACGATTTACCCACACGGGAATCTTATCAGGGAAATCCGAGTGACATGCAACGTTATCTCGAAGAATTTGCAAGGATTTCAGGACAAGATTTCCTCAACTTTGCACCACCAGAAGTGAATGTCATTATTGAAGATGACTCCACAACTCCCACAGAAATGTGGGACACCTTGGAACAACCAAGTGGAAAATACGATTATCTCGTAAAGTACAATGCTCCTGCAAGTTCTAGGATCGATATCAAAAACATCCAATCCACTGGATGGAAAGACTCTCCTGAGAGCATCGATGAAGAGAAAACTGACAATTTCTCGCACGATTAAGCTGCATGCAAGGAAGACTCTGCGGATCCTCCTTCACCCGGAATTAATGTCATTACAAAAGCTACTCCGGGAAGACAAGTTCCAGACTTCTGCATCTCCAACGGAGTTCGTTACGATTGGGTCTCTGTTGACATCTCAAACATCATTCACATTCCAAAGTAATTGCTTAGTTTTATTTTGACCTTTCATCTCACCCGGATGACAAAGAATGTTTTATAGGGCTTATTTTCTATAAATTATCCTCTTCACTTAGCCCAAAGTGAAAAATCTTTGTTTTATAGGACTGTGTATTTCAAGAATCGACAAATTATAAATAAAATAACATTCTGTATTTCTGCACTTGTTATTGTTTTCTCTTTTCGCTTTTTCAGAAAATGGTAATCCCTAAAAACAACCAAATATATAATAACAAACGTTTTTCAAAACTAATCTGCATAAGCTTTCTTTTACATTCTCTAAATGTGTTTTCTCGATATCATCATCGCGTAGATTAACTTTTTTAAACCCCATTAAAACACGTGATCCAATGTCTTCTCCCAACTTTGAGTTCCCGGTATTCGAAGCTGAAGAGGAAGATGAAGAAGAAATTCCAGAAGAGATCTCCAGACTGCTCGTACACGAGGAGAATTCCATTCAACCTTACAAAGAACCGTTAGAAACTGACAACTTGGGTTCAAAACAGGAAAGAAAGGAAGTCAAGATCAACGCACTACTCAGTTCGGCTGAAAGGAAAAGCATGATCTCACTACTCAAAGAATTTACCGATGTATTTTCTTGGTCCTACCAGGATATACCAGGGTTGGATATCAACATCGTTGAAGATCATTTACCCTTGAAGCTAGAATTCTCTCCATTCAAGTAGAGATTGAGAAGAACTCATCCTGATATGGCTATCAAAATCAAGGAAGAGGTACAAAAGCAAATCGATGTAGGATTTCTCGCCACTTCAGATTATCCTCAATGGTTAGCAAACATTATTCTCGTACTAAATAAGGACGGAAAAGTCAGAATGTGTGTAGACTACAGGGATCTCAACAAAACAAGTCCAAAGGATGACTTTTCCTTACCACATATCGACATGCTGGTAGACAACACTGCAAAGTACAAAGTATTTTCTTTCATTGATGGATTTTCGGGCTACAACCAGATAAAAATGGCACCCGAAGACATGGAGAAAACATCTTTCATTACACCATGGGGCACCTTCTTTCACAAAGTAATGTCGTTCGGATTAAAGAACGCTAGTACTACCTATCAAAGGGCAATAACAACTCTCTTTCATAACATGATGCATAAAGATATCGAAGTATACGTCGACGACATGACCGCCAAGTCGAAGACCGAAGAGGAACACGTTGAACGTCTGCATAAATTATTCCAACGTCTGAGAAAATATTAACTAAAATTGAATCCTAACAAGTGCACCTTCAGTGTCCAATCAGGAAATCTCCTGGGATTCATCGTCAGTCAGAAAGGAATCGAAGTTAATCCTGACAAAGGCAAGGCTATTCAAGAAATGCCTGCTCCGAAAACAGAGAAACAAGTACGAGGATTTCTGGGACGTCTCAATTACATCTCAAGATTTATATTCCTCATGACTGCGACATGCGCGCCAATATTCTAACTTCTCCGGGAGAATCAAAGTCATGACTGGACAAAAGATTGTCAGGAAGCCTTTGAAAAGATCAAAGAATACTTGTTGAAGCCACCATTTTTGCCTCCTCTAGTTGAAGGCAAACCATTAATTATGTACCGATCACCATTTTGGAAGACTCCATGGGATGTGTAATTGGCCAGCAAGACGAAATGAAAAGAATATGATATTTACTATCTGAGCAAGAAATTCACCGATTGTGAAACTCGATACACAATGCTCGAGAAAACTTGTTGCGCTCTACCTTGGGCAGTTAAACGTCTTCGCCAGTATATGATCTGTCATACTACTTGGCTCATCTCGGAAATAGATCTGATCAAATATATGTTCGAAAAGCCTGTATTAATGGGACAAATTTCTCATTGGCAAATGTTGTTATCAGAATACGACATTTAGTATCACGCATAGAAATTCGTCAAAGGAAGTATCCTTTGATCATTTGGCTCATCTGCCCATCAGTAATCAGGATCCAATCACATTTGACTTCCCAGACGAAGACGTCGTGTATCTTAAGATGAAAGATTCTGACAAACCACTTCCAAGCGAAGGACCTGAACCCGGATCCCTTCGAGGACTAATCTTCGTCGAAGCAGTTAATTCTTATGAAAACAGAATTGGGGCAATCATTATCACTCCAAATGTAACCCATATTCCATTCACTACCAGATTAACATTCAAATGTACAAACAACAAGGACGGATATGAAGCTTGCATTATGGGTCTCAAGGAAGCCATTGATCTCAGGATCAAGAATTTACACGTGTACGGACATTCTGCGTTAATGATCAATTAGATCAAAGGAGAATGAGAAACATGACAACGGGGACTGATCCCTTATCGAGATTACGCAAGGAGATTGTTACCATTTTTCAACAGAGTTGAATTCAGTCACATCCCTCGTAAGGAAAATCACATGGCTGACGCATTTGTTACTCTATCTTCCATGATCACAATGAATTGATGGAATGACATCCCAAGAATTGACATTATACGCCTAGATAGGCCAACATACATTTTTGTAATCGAAATTGCTACTGATGGTAAATCTTGGTATCGCGATATTCAACAATTCCTACAGAGAAGGGAATACCCATTTGGATCGTCAAGAAAATACAGGAAGACCCTCCGAAGATTGGCAGGAAACTTCTTCCTCAACCAAGATGTACTTTACAAGAGAAACTTCGACATGGTTTTACTTAGATATGTAGACGAGCGCGAAGCAGAAATACTCATGAAAGAAATTCATGAAGGATCTTTTGGTACTCATACCAACAGATATATGATTGCAAGAAAAATACTCTGAGTAGGATATTACTGGATCACAACGGATGCAGATTGCCGCAAACATGTGAGGAGATGTCATAAATGCCAAATTTATGCTGATAATATTCATACGCTTTTGACACTTCTCAAGGCTCTCTCTTCGCCATGGTCAATTTCAATATAGGGAATCGACATGATTAGAATGATCGAACCCAAAGCTTTAAACGGACATCGGTTCATTCTGGTAGCTATTGATTACTTTACCAAATGGGTCGAAGCAGCATCATACACTAATATAACCTGACAAGTGGTCGTCTGATTTATAAAAAACAATATCATATTTCGCTACGGTATTCCAAGTCAACTCATTACTAACAGTGGGTCCAATTTTAACAACAAAGTTCGACCTCGTGTCTTCAAAGAAGGAGATATTATGCTCAAGAAAATCCAATCATTTCTCACCAACTCTCGAGGAAAATGGACTCCGAATTATGACGGCTCCTATGTGGTCATGAAATCCTTCTCAGGCGGTGCCCAAATACTCGCAGCAATGGACGGTGAAGAATTCACTTATCCTACAAATGTTGATGCAGTCAAGAAATGCTTCGCTTAAAAGTAAAGAGAAAAAAACAGTCTCGGTGGATTGAAACCCCAAAAGGGTGATCCAGGAAAAAATTAGAGACATATATATATATATATATATATATATATATATATATATATATATATATATATATATATATATATATATATATATATATATATATATATATATATATATATATATATATATATATATATATATCCCGCTAGAGAAATATAGGCAAAATGTTAGGGATTCATGGAACGTAACTACATCCAACCAGATTAGATTATAAGAAGAAAGTCACTCGTCGAAGTCATCATCAGCAGAAGCTCCAAAGGCTCCGAACTCAGAAATGGTAGAAGGATAAGGATCATTATGTTTCAATGTAGCCCTTTTCCCAATAAATTACCATTTTCTACTTTGTAAATACTTTGTAAAATCACACCTTCGGTTGATTACCACCCTATATATGAAAATTTGAGCCTTTGCCCATTTGTTTGCAACTCTTATTTGTTTATATGCTTTACAAAATGATGTTTTCAAAAAATTGATTTGTCGTTTCCTTGAAATTAAAATTAATTTTACTTCACTTTTATTTTCGAAGTAAAAATTTACAATTTTTCTAGGTCTGTGAACGTAAAAGGAAATCATTCAGTTACTTCAAAGGTAACCAACTTCTGGAATATCCCACGAGGATGAGCTTGTGTCTCCCTGCAGAGCCATGTCTCCAGAAATCAACAATAGTAGGAGCTTCCCTCTACAATGAGAAATTCAGCAAAGCCACTATGATATTCCATCTCCAGATCGGCCCAGTATTATCTGTTTTGTCTTGTCAACTTTAGGTGTCGTGTCTATTTTGTCAGCATACACATTCATTCATACATTCATAATTATGTTTGCATTTATATTTGCATAATCATATAACATTTATCCCACATGATAAAGAGTCTTTTCTATAGTTCTTTCCTGGACAGAACATCGATTATCAAGTTTGGATAACTTGAACCTCTACAACAACGCTATAATAAAACCTTTTCACCCTCAGGATTGCTGACAGGATGAACAACCTGGCATCATATGATCAAAATTTCGGGTATTTTAAGGTATTTAATCCTCTTGTACCTCGAATCTCCCAATGCTTTCACCATTTGTATCTTCAGGTCCAAGAAGATTAAATAGGAGCATTTTTCATATCCTAAATTTTGACCCTAAGATATGTACATCATCAGAAGAAATCTACTGGCCAAAGGACTGTGCGAGACTAGTTTGAACAATATCCCCACAATGAATCAGGATTTCTGAGTTCCTCAGAGGATTCAGGAAAAGGACCAATCATCAATACATAATATTTTCAACCTTTCAATCACCAATCAAAGGATTAAGGAATCTCCAATGTTAGAAAATCTTTCAAAAATTGTACAAAGGTTTCAGTGATTTGGGCCCTAAGCCATCAAAACCACCAATTATGGTTTCAGTCATCTGAGCCCTCCAGATGAAATTTTTCATGGGAAAAGGAGCCAATGGATCCACATATCATCAAGAATGTTGACATGACCATGACAAGCCATTTACAAGTACAAAAGGTGCAGAGATCACAGACTGTAAGATTAGGGTTTCACAATGCCCATATTATAGTTTCTGACTAATCGGGGGACCAAAAGTCAAGATTTTCATCTGGACAAGAGCCTATTCCATAGGGAATGGTTTAAATAGCTCATGTACATCATAGAAATCCATTCATAAGGACAAAATACCCCAGAGGATGTCCAGTTGAAAAATCAGAAAATCAGGGGTATCCAGTGTAATTTCCATCTGGACCAAAAAGTCAAAGTTTGACTTTTTCACCCAAAATGATCCTCATGACCTATATTTCAAGGAGATATGGTCTATGGAAAAAAGTGTTCAAGTGTCCTACTTCCAAGCATCATAACTTGTGATCCAAGCATCAGATTTTGGTGAACCAAAGCTCAAATGAAAGATCTTGCAACAATCTACAAATGGTTCAACTAGGAGAAACTCCAATTCCTTATGGATTTCAAGTTGAGGATGGATCAAAATCAAGAAAAAATCTGATTTTTCAACACTTAGAAAAAATCTGCCTAAGTGTAAAATCAGCAAAACATCAAAACTTGGAGGGATTTTACACCAAGTTCCAAGCTGATTCAGATCATTTTCTAAACACTAATGTTATTGCAAATGTTACCAAAAATTCAAAGAACCAATTGTCATAAAAATATCTTACTTGTACATGAAGAAATCATGGATCAAAGTGACCATCCAAAGTTGTTTTGCAAAAACAGATTTTTCACAACTTTGTGAAATCTGATTTTTTGAGACAAAGTACATTGTCAAGTGGATTTAAGCATCTGAACAATTATTACAAGTCTGATCAAACCAGAAAACTCATGATTGTACCATGGAATTCACCAAAATGACATTCCAAAATTACAACATTATGCATTTTGATCCAAGGGCCACAAAGCTTCCAAAAGGCATATTCTTGGATCTCTTGTTCAACAAGCAATAGGTGGACACAATCCAAGTATCAAAATTCTGAGGAATGTGAATTTTTTTGCTGCATAGCTGAGTTATTTCACAATCATCATTTCACATGTAAGAGATATTTTCCATAAACCATGACTCACCATTGTGATATTTTCACTTCAAATCTTGGAGGCCAAGTTTGCTCAACATGTTTGCCTATAAATAGAGACTCAATTCCATCATAAAAATTACACCAAAGCCTATGATCTCCAAGCTTTCCCTTCTAAGACTCAAAACTTAATATTTTGAGCAATCACTTCTGGTTTTTGAGTTTGAGCTAGCACAAGCTCAAACCAATTGTTCCAACACATCACATATGATGTATATGAGGTGTTGAAACACTTAGATCACCTCTGAAACACCTCCAACCTATAATCACACTTCAAAACCACACAAAAAAGCCTTGTTTCAGCAACTTGAAGGCCACAACTTGATCCAGTCATTTGCAATCAAGTCCAAGTGTTCAAACGCACTTCATATGGTGTAGGGAAGCTGTCCAAATTATCACAACATCTCTATAACACCTCCATCTCGAAATCACACTTCATATGTGTGCGAATCATATTTTAAGTGATTCCCCTAAATCAATTTCACAAAATCATCATCATTTAGAATTTCACGTGGCTCAGGCAGAATTAGGATTCTTTAGTGTTCATCACTGATTTCTCACTCCGCACACAAAATAAATGAAATTAATTGGTACCATTGTGTTCGTGAGATCAAAACGAGTGATTTTGATGTTTAAATCATCTCAAATGGATGCATATTTCATGAGATACGATAGATTTTGCAAAATTCTCATTTCTGGGCGTGTTCTTGGCGCCGTTTTTCAAATATTCAAATATTTGAATTTTGTGATTTTTGTTAATTGATTCAAAAATTAATTTCTCTCTGATTATTTTGAGTTTTCAAATGATTCTTTTTTCATTAATTCTCAAAAATATTTAAATATTATATTCCATGAAAAAATCCCAAAAAAATGTATTTTTTTAATATATTTATTATTTTCTTAAAGAATTAATTTTATTTGTTTCGAAACATTTTTAAATTCAATTCTTTCACTTGATTTTTCAAACATAAATGATATTCAAGTTATCTCATGGATAACACATAAGTTTTAAAACATTAATCCAAGGTTTTAACTTGTTTTTCATTATTGTTTGAAATTTATCAAGTATTTTATAATTTTAAATCAAATAAATATTCTAAATACTTTGAAAATTAGGGTTTTGACTTTCACACCCTAAATTTGACTTTTGCCACATTATTGGGCCTCTATTAGAGTGTAAGACCCATCCTTTTTTGAAAAATGAACCATTAGCGTTCATCTGATCCATTTTCAAAAACTCAGCACAATCGTCTTTTTCACGGCATTAAATTTTCATCTGTGAATATTTCTCTGTGAATATCTTTACAAATAACTCTTTATTTTCTAAAATTAATTGTCAAAATGTGTCATGAGGAATCCATTATGTGTAGGACTCATTCTTTTTGTTTTAAACTTTCTCCTGTCTATTTTAAAACTCCGCCAGGCTTCCGTATAAGTCCTGAAACCCCCAACTGTTTCTTAAATAGTTTTCAATCTCTTATACAAAGATTATGGGCACACTTATTTACAAGTACCATCTCCTTTTCTTTTTTCATCTTAATGACTAAAGATCTAATACACCAATAACTAGACTGAGCTTCACTCCGGTGAACTGCTTTCTAGGCTGTAGGTAGCTTTTCAACATCCAAGTCATACTTTGTGTATGAAATCATCAGATAATTAATCCACAAAACAAATTCCATAGGCATCCTTATGTTTAAGCCCTATTATCGGCTTCTGAGCCATCTTTTCTCTTTCTAACTTCTCGCTGTTTTCTTAAACTGTTGTGCTTGCTTAGAATATAATTGTTTGCTAAAATTATCTTTCTTCACCTCATACTAAAGCAAAGATAATAAAATACTTCTTAACGACAAAGAGAATACAATGTATAAAACACATCTATAATCTTTCTCCCTCGGGATTTTGGGCCTCTGCTCCCAGTGTAACACCCAACTTCATTCTTAATAAAACAACTTAAGAATATTCAAACCATAGCAAAAACATACTAAAAGCTGTTAAACACATTCACTAACATTTTTATTTATGTGCATGCATCTTTACTGCTTATATATGCATCTCTGTTAGAATTTTAGCAATCGGGTTACTATCACCAGACCTAATCTCTGAGTAACTAGAACAAAAACTAAGGCAAAACATAGCCTCATCTTGGGCTTCATTCAAGGAACCTAGGTCTTCTAAAGGTACCTTCTCTTAGGCTTAGATGTTACTCATCCTTCCCCAACCTCCTCTTGGGCTTTATCTAAGGACCCATGGGCCTCATACAGGTAACCTAGCCTCCTATTGGGCTTAAACACAAAGACCCTCCCAGACTTCCTAAAATCATAGGAACAAACTTTATAATCAAACATATTATAGTACTTTCCCTCTCCCCGATGGATGAACAAGATAGTCTCCTCTTGGGCTTTGTACAATTGAATCCCCCCATACAAAGGAATGTTCGGTGACCTTAAATCATTTTATCAAAGCAACAAACCAAACACTCTTATTACAGATTCAATCTTCAATAATTTTCAGCCTCCCATCTTAGGCTTCATATAAGATACAAACAATCAAGAGTTAGTCATTCACAAATAAGCTTCGCACATGGGCTTCCAAATCAGGACACAGATAAAACTTTCCCAACAGAGTCAGTTTTCATCCTTTAGCTTCAACCTTGGGCTTCAATCAAGGCACATATAAAACAAATCTTCCCTCTTTAGAGATGAAAAATTCTCTCTACTGAGCACCTTTTAGCTTCAACATTGGGCTTCAATAAAGACATATACAGTCAAATACTTTATAGTAACTTAACATACAATCATAGCCTTGGACTTTAACTAAGCTAATTCTTTCATTACAGTCATATCCTTGGACTTTAACTAAGCTAACACCAGTCATAGCCTTGGACTTTAACTAAGCTAACACCAGTCATAGCCTTGGACTTTAACTAAGCTAATTCTTTCATTACAATCATAGCCTTGGACTTTAACTAAGCTAACACAAGTCATATCCTTGGACTTTAACTAAGCTAATTCTTTCATTACCGTTATAGCCTTGGACTTTAACTAAGCTAACACCAGTCATAGCCTTGGACTTTAACTAAGCTAATTCTTTCAATAAAGTCATAGTCTATGACTTTAACTAAGCTAATTCATTCCAAACAGTCATAGCCTTGGACTTTAACTAAGCTAATTTCCCAACAATATAGTCGTAGTCCTGGACTCTAACTAAGCTAAACATCTTGTCTTTCTTGAGTTATGCAAATCAAGATAACCCATAAAGTTGTCCTGAGCTATGTAATTTAGGTCAAACCATTCAGTCCTCCTTGAGCTATGCAATTCAGGTTAACCATTCAGACTTTCTTGAGTTATGCAAATCAATATACCATTCAGCTTATGCCTTGAGCTATGCAATTCAAGCAATCAACCAACCAGTTACAAATAACTATTTTTTCAGCTTCAATCTTGGGCTTTGATCAGGACACAAACAAACTTTTTAGATTCAATCTTGGGCTTTAATCAAGACACAAATACAAACTTTTGAGCATCAACATCATGTGCTTTAACCAAAATACAAATCAATCCTTTCCTCCTAGATCTAGCCTTTTAGGAGGAAGTATGATGCTCTGATCCCTCAATTCTCTTTTTGGGGTACGTAGGCAAAATGTCGTAAGATCTTTGCGAGCACACCAAACAAAAAACAACAATTAGGTTTCTAAACCTAAGAAAAACATCAGAAAATTATGATGATACAGAAACACAAAAACATCAACATCACCATATTAATCAGTACTCATCTCATACCCATACCCATATTATAGAAACCCCCGTAAATATAAAAAATAACAAATTTTGCACTAAACCAAAGGTGAAATAAGCTAAAGAAGAACCCAAAACCATGTGGGCATCTGTTTAATAACAGTATGCAAAGCAGAGTGAGTTTAAGATATATTTTCCCTTCCATAACCAGCTTCACCAGGAAAAATAAGAAATCAGAAATTAGCAAAAATGCGATAGTGATTAAAGACCACAAAAATAGAGCTACAATGTGCTTTAACTGGGATACAAATCAACCTCTTCCTCCTAGATCTAGCCTTTTAGGAGGAACTACGATGCTCTGATCCCTCAATTGTCTTTTAGGAGGTACGTAGGCAAAAGGTCGTAATATCTTTGCGAGCACACCAAACAAAAAATAACAATTAGGTTTCTAAACCTAAGAAAAACATCAGAAAATTACGATGATATAGAAACATAAAAACATCAACATCACCCTATCAATCAACACTCATCTCATACCCAGTCCCATATAAAGAAACCCCCATCAATATCAAAAAGAACAAACTTTGCATTAAACCAAGGGTGAAATAAGCTAAAGAAGAACCCAAAACCATATGGGCATCTATTAAATAACAGTATGCAAAGCGGGTGAGTTTAAGATATCTTTTCCCTTCCATAACCAACTTCACCGGGAAAAATAATAAATCAGAAAGTAGCAAAAATGAGATAGTGACTAAAGACCACAAAAATCGAGCTATACGTAGGTGTAAAGAAGACGTTTTTGAATGCCACATATCTAAAAAATTCTCATGCATGTCGTGGTTTATAGTCACGTACGTAGAAGAACATAAACTAGAAAAACTGTAATAACAGATAACATCAATGAACCAAGCAATAGTGGGTTGTGGCAACTCCTATCGGGCTTAATAATTTTCAAACAATCATACTCATATAAAAAAGAAAACATAAGCATCAATATGGATTTAATTAGTTGACAACATATGTATTGAAAAATAAAAAATATACATCTCCATGTCAGACATGCCTAGCAGCATGCTCTGCATAATTATAAAGTTAGGAGGTGTCAAGTGGCCCTCCTAGATAACTCTCTAATGGGGCATCCGGGTCAGCTTCCTCTTTGGCTTCAAAGGCTTCAGGGTTAATAGAGGCCTTAAGAACTTCAGGTTCTGTTGCATCATATGTTTAAGATGCCCGAGAGAGCCGACCATGAGAACTAATCGATCGGGGTTGTGAAGTAGATCCAACATCAAATGAGGTATCAGTAACCCTTGACCTCGTGGTCCATGTTATGACCCTCTCACGTCACACCTACACGATTTAGGAAAAATTCCCGAGCCTAATCTGACAATGTTGCCTTTAGCCATTGCATCTGTGTTACAAAAAGAGACAAATATAAATAACATGTCTAGAGAAATTCACAAAATCCACAAAATCACCCAATTTTTTTATTTAGTACAATCTGAAGATGCATCTCCGAATATAATTCATAGCAAATCCAGATATGCATCTCCAGAAAAATATTTGATGGTCTCCCATGGCAACAACCAATTTGCTACCCTAACCGTTCCAAAATACCGCATTGCATATTGTTCTAACCTACCAAATTTGTTTACAATACTACCTAAAGTTCCTAAGACAACTATTGTATCCTAAAAAATACTAACTACGAATAGAAACATAAAAAATAATAGAAAAATTGAAAATTTTACCAAATAAAATTTATTAATGAAAATGAGAAGCTTGAATATTATGAGATGCAATAGAGGATGAGACAAAGCTTCATTGATGGTTTAATGAAATGAAGAGATGCTTCAATGGTTGGATAAATGGTGTCCTAATATGAATCTATGGACCACCAACATGAAGAAGGAGAAGGGGGGAAGAGTCTGACGCAAAATATGAAAGAATAATGTCCTAATATGCATCAACGAACCACCAACATGACTTTTGAATAAATGATGTTTACAGAGATGCATGCGCATAATATGAAAGAATAGTATCCTGATATGCATCTACGAACCACCAACATGGATTTTGAATAAATGGTGTTTACAGAGATTTATCTTCGGATGCACGTTTTACACATACAGAGATGCATCTCCAGATTAAATTTTAATGTAAAAGGGATGTCTCTTGGATTTGGTCTGGGAAATTGCGAAAATAAAAGTGTTTGAAGATACACCTTCGGATTCTAGTGATATTATAGACTATTGATATTATATATATATATATATATATATATATATATATATATATATATATATATATATATATATATATATATATATATATATATATAGAAAGAGAGTATTCTCTAGAGAATATTCCTGTGTATTCTAAGATTAGAATAGGATAGCTATGTAAGTAATAGTATGTGTTGTACTTTTTTCCTATATAATACATCTTTCGTGTTGCTATTCAAATACACGGCTTTATCCTAAATGTCTCTTAGTATCTCCTAATTGAATATGGTATCAAGAGCCTACTAAGAGGAAATTATTTTCATCGTGCTTTGCCCGGTTGACCCACTATCTTCCAGTGAGAATTTTTATTTTGCAAACTGTGTCATCACTCTAGTTTGCCTATCACTTATCAAAATTCTCTGGTAACCACCATACTGCTACTTCTATCATAACTATTTTGGCAACCTTCCGGCGATGTTACAGAAAATTGACCCCACCATCCAACTCACCACCCTCCAATATGGTTGCCTTCATTTTATATCTACAAATAAACGTCATTTTCAGATTAAATCAGCATGATTCGGGTTTCAACGATATTCACACAGGACGAGCTCTCGCGGCGTTGACAATTACCACACGAAAAGCTAGCTTTATTTTTATTTATTTTTTATTTCTTTATACGGGAGTTTTCTCAAACTTTAAATGCTCCGGTCAAATAAAAAAATTGTTCTCTTCTTCTTTTTCCTTTTTATTATTCAAATGCAATGCTTCCATACCGCTGAATGAAAAATCGGTTTTAATTTACTGTTTTAAATTTAAAATAATTTTCATTTTTAGAATATTTAAAAATAATCAAATATTTTTTTGGCCGCCCACTCGATTTTCTTAACCGGTCATAGATTCCGTCTCTATTTTTCATTTCGACTCTTGAAAATTTGTACTCTAGTTCAAACAACCAGGAGTTTGTGTCGTTATGCCATGAGAGACGTTGATTTTGTCTCATTTACTAAAGTTCTACTTATCCCATGTGGAAAACTAACTATATCAACAAACTATAACATATGGGCTCATGCTGTCAATTTGTCATTTTATGGTTCTCCATAGAGCATATCCTTCAAGTGTCGTATCAAGCCTTATCCACTTGCTATGAGGTTTGGTAAAAGGCCAAGAAAGTCTTCTCCAATGATGTTCATTGTCTATACAGCGTCATCCTCAAAGTCGATACACTAAAGTTGGAGAATATGGATATGCAAGCCTATCTGGGTAAGCTTGATGCCTTAAAAGCAAGGTATGCTACCCTTATGCCTTACGCAAAATATGCAACAACTCATACCGAACAACATAGTAAATTTTTATGGTCATGGCACTTAAAGGACTACCATCAAAACTTGAGTCCATTTGTAACCAGATTTTATCTGGTATTGTTGTTCCTAACTATGATGTAGTTAGTGAATAACTATTGCACTTGGCTACACATCATGTGTTTGGTTCAGTTTCCCCTCCATCCATTGTTGCTTCGACACCAAGTGACACTGCTGACCTTGAATCTATTGGAAATAATCAAAATTGACTTCGAGGAGGTTCATCCAAATCTAAACCTCGTCCCAAGTGTGACCATTATAACCGGCTTGGATATACTATTGATCATTGTTGGAAGTTACATGGCAGACCTCCACGCTAGGTAAATTCAACTCAAATTGATAACCCAAACACTATGCAGACTTAACCTTCTGTTCAGAACCTTACACATGGCTACAAGGATTTTCTTAGGTGGTGTCAGACTAATCAGACCTCTGGTTCCACAACTTTGGTTGCACTCACTAGTAATTTATTTGTTTGCCTCTCTCAATCATCTACTTTCGGTCCTTGATTCTGGTGCGTTTGATCATGCTATTGATAATAAAGGTTTTTTTATTCCCTATCTACCTCTGGTTTCTTACCAACTATAACTGCCATAAATGGTTCTCAAAACCTGATCCCAAGGGATTGGAACCATTCAAATTCTACCATCCCTCTTTGTTACTTATATCCTATATGTACCTAATTTCCCATTTAATTTACAATTAGTCAGTCATTTAACTCATTTCCTTAATTTTTCTATCACATTTCCTAATATTAATGTTACTATGTAGGATCAGAGTTAAGGACAGACTATTGGCGCCGAATGTGAGTCTCAAGGAATCTACTACTTCTCTTCGTCTTCTACCACATGCTCCTCCATATATTCTCCACGCGGTTAGTAAATGTGTGAGAAAAACACAAGAAAAGGGGGTGAATTGGTGTTTTCACTCTTGTTAAATTTTTTCTACTTTTATCGTTGTTTGTGGCGGAGCAAAAATAAATAAAGTAAAGCCTAAATAAGAGAAAGAGACACACGATATATCCTGGTTCACTTGAAAAACTCAAGCTAATCCAGTCTAGCCTGCAAGGTGATTTACCTTAGCCAAGGACTTAATCCATTATAACCAAACTGATTACATGACACAACATTACATGTGACTAACTGCACAACCAAATAATACGTATTACAACATTACACAACCAGTTGATGCGACTTCCTTACGCGGCTACCTGTCGTGACTAACTGCACAGCCAACTGATGTGTCTTACAACATTGTGCAACCAACTAATGCAACTTCATGCACCAAGAGACATAGTCCTGAGTAGCACCAAAACACTAACTAATGAGCAAGCACCAAGACGCTAAGTTCTGAGCCTCCTAAAGTTCTCACCTTTATTTGGTCCTTTAGGGATTACAAACATTCTGTTTATAAGTGGGTAATGTTTACAATTGTTTGCTTCTTACATAAGCATGAGTAAACACATTTAAGAGCATTGATTAGAATATCATCCTAAACACATATTACATTTGTATTGTAACTCAAATAGTGTGGAGTCTTCTTCTTCATCTTCAAGTAGCTTCTTCATGGAGAACAACCAAAGCTTCTTGAATTGATTGAAGTCTTCTTCTTCATAAGCTTTTGAAAGCTTAGTTGATATTTTATGTAGCACATAAAAGGACTTCTTCATCTTGATTCACATAAGAAGAACATTCTAGACAATAACCCTTGTTCTCTCAATCCAATGAACACTTCAGAACACAACATTCAGTTGTGGATTTGTAATTAATTCCATGATCATCTTCTTGCATATCTTATGCAACCTTGCAAGATTCTTGCATCATATGAAGTTAAGCACACTTGTGAATCAACAACTTCTGCATAAGCAGTTTGTTAAATAAACAATTATCAATTAACTAATATCAGCTTTTGAGCTACATTTTCATTTGTGATATGGACTTCTATATTGTTACTCGCATAGTTGATCACTCAGTTGTTTCTAACAACCTTGAGTAGTGGCATTCAGCAGCGCAAAAAACACGTGAACATTTCCTTATATAGCCAAAAATAGAGTCGTTGGAGAGCAGCTGGCTACTGAAGGAATGTCGTTACACAAGGATGGAAATAATACTGCCACATATGTCCTTTTCCACAATTTAAGGTTAGTGGAGAGGTAGTGGGATAAAGCATTTTGTATTGTGTACTATCCTTGCTAACGGTAACATTGTCTTTGGATCTTTAGAGGCTTCAGATTGTAGTATGATTGAAGCATGAGTAGAGACGTGATAAATGGGTCTTCAGAATTTCAAGTCTTCAATGTTTTCAGAACTTGTTCTCTCATAATAATGTATTCAGAACTTCAACACTTGTGTTTTAATCCCTTGGTCTTCAGAACTTCAAGTCTGTAGAGTCTTCAGAATGTCATTCACTCAGAACCTTGTCTTCATAGTCTTCGGCACTTGGTCTTCAGAACCTCAATCTTCAGAAAACTTAAGTCTTTAGAACCTTCAGCACTTCGTCAATCATAACCTCAAGTCTTCAGAGTTCTTCAGCACTTGCTCATCAGAAGATAATAACCTCAGAAGCTTTACTAGCTTCAGGATCAGAATCACGCACACAAAAATATTCACGAAATCATTGCATCAACAACATACGACAACTCTGGATCTTTCTGATTGTGATCAGATACATAAGCATCCTTGCTTCTTTAGCACGCCTGCAACTTTCGTTACATATAGTAACTTACATATGGTCTTTCACGATCATCTGAACTATGTTTGTTAGATCTAATAACTTCATAAACAAGATCTGCACAGTAACTAAAATTCTGGTATCAGATGCGTGACGTCGAAGGCGATTTCACTACATTACTATCTGAGTATTAACAAGATAAAAGCAGTATAAAGAACAATAGTAAACACACAAAGTATTGTTAACCCAGTTCGGTGAAAACACACCTACTTTGGGGGCTACCAAGCCAGAAAGGAAATCCATTATTAGTAGAACAGCTCAAAGCCTAAACAGTCCCTATTTACAACTTCTCACTTGAACCTACCCAATGCAACTTCTACCTAGAAATCAACATCTAGATATGCGAAATTACCATCTCACATCCCTCAATCACACACTGTGATAATCAACTAATTCAAAGAAAACAGAAGATCATTATTCCAAAACACAACACCTTGATCTTGCTTAACAACTTTGATCAAGAACAAACACTCATGCTTAAAAGCTTAGAGTGAACAAAATTACAACTCAAAACTCATTCCAATTCAAACATCTAGGTGATGTATGAATGGCTCACAAATTATAAGACAAAGTAAAAACCCTAATTCTTAATGCGCAGCTCTTTAATCTCTCAAAAACCCACCCTTCCAAATAGGGTTACACCCCTTTAAGAAGGGAACAATCTTCAAGGACTAGGACAAAGAAAACAGACAAATATGATCTTCATAAAAGCATATTGATCTTAAAATCTTCTTAATTTAAAAAGCATAAGAGTGGAACCATCTGAACCTTCCAAAAGAGAATTATTCAGCTCTAATAATAAGCTTAATAAAAGTACAACCAATCACTAAAATTAACGCACAAAAGATATGCTCAACAGACAATTATAACATTCTGAAAAGAAAAAAAGAATGTTTTGATATAAAATGTCAGAACATATGTCTTGACATCAAGACCAGATTCCTGCAATAGCATAAGCAACCTGTATCACTCTTAGAACATAAAGTTAAGACATCCTTTATGACATCTTGAAAGCAACAACAAGTTTTACCAAAATTTCTGCCAATCACAGAACTAACAATCTCCCCCTTGGGCAAATTTTAGCTAAAACCATATTAGAGAATAGACCTGTAAGAAACCAACCAGAGAGCCACCACGGAAAACAAAATAATTGCTAAGAACCAAACCATCAGAGTAAACAAGAAGCACTAAAATATTCTCCCCCTTTTTTAGATATAATTAGCCAACCATAAAAAGAGAAGCCATAAAGAAAGAACCAGGGCAGGTAGAAAGAAAACCAGAATTCTAATGAGTCAGAAGAGAATTCTTAAGAGTCAATAAAAAAGTTATTACACAGCCCATTCACATTAAGTGCCAAAAGTCAGAAACCAAAACAAAAAAACATTCAAACAGCAGCAATACCAGTAGCATCAATCAGACCCAGAACTATCAGTTTCCTCACTAGTTGCAGAATCAATGTTCTTAGTACTTTCACCAGCTTCCTCTTCATTATCTTCAGCATCTTTAATGCTACCACCTTCTGTAACACCCCAATTCTATCCGATAATTATTAATGAAATCAGAGTATAAAAAATTCGACAAAGTAAATTGAGATAATACATTTTAAATTTAAAACATCGCTCAACACTTGATAATTCCTCAAAAACAAATGCTTTAGTACTACGCAACAGATTCTTAAATAATTCAACTTAAAACAACTTTAATTGTATTCAACATTAAAACAACTTAAGAAAACAACAATTCTTTAATTAAACAACTTAAAATTCAGCAACTATGACAATTGTCAACATCAACACAAAACACACGTTATCCCCCCAAGTGCTACATATCAGAGCGACAACACCAACTCGAATCTACTAAGGTACTACGTCCAATTCTGGATTACCTACACGTTACCAACAGAGGATAACATTCAAACAGAAGGGTGACATATCTAATATTATAATAAAGAATATGATAAATAACATATTTAGTTGAATTACAAAATCACCACTTCACAACTTCACAAACAACTCAAAACCAACAAGGGATTCAACATGACGATGTAATATGCGACTTGATATATAACTTAGAAAAATGCGATGCATGTGGTACCAATGGAGAAAAACTCCCAACTTATAATCATGCCAATTAATAGAGGCGTAAATACAAGGCATAAGCTTTCAAATTTATATTGCCAAATCCAGACCAACTTACCGAGTAACCAGCTCCAACTTGAATAATGATATGCTATGCGACTCAACATGTTTATCAACCAACTAAGACTAAAAAAACATAACAACATAACGACATAACAACATTCAACTTTGGCCAAAGGCCTACAACTCAAAATCTTGCCATTTATAAGGCACTGTAACATGAACAGCAAACAGTAACTTTACAACATATAAGTACGCAACACAACAAAACAACCAAATCTACTGCATTCCTATCCACCCAAGTTCCGACTAAAACCAATTAATTAAACTAATTAAGGTGCTCTATTATTACTACTTATTATTAAGTTATTAACATGCTTCTGTTAACTCTGTCACAACAACCAATACACCAACCTGCTACTAATCTCATACCACTGTTAACTAATTTCCTTCTATTAATCCCTTTTTGTATCACTTAATAATTCTCTGTTAATTAATTACTAGAATCTATGATACTTCATCTGATACCCTTCAACTAAATTATGTTACTGAAATTGATTAATGACAGTATAAGTTTAGAAGATAACACAGAAACCAGAACAACAAATCCTCCCAGACCCGTGTGACCATCGTCACAACTGGGTGACCATTGTCACACACTTGAGGGTCGTCCTTGAGATTTGACAGTCGTCAAAAATCCCAAAAGGTCATCTGGCTTAAGGGACATCCAAAATTGCTACGCTTTCTGTTTCTCTTGCTTCGCCTCAGTAATTCCTTCTCAGATCGATTCCAATTAATCCATCACGACGATTCACCACTAATCAACATAAACATAATTTTCGTAATCACCTAAATGACTTATTTATCATAAACCCCTTATTCATCAAACCATTTATTACTAAAAAACAACTCATTTATCAAAACAACTTATTTTTCCATAAAAAGCAACAATTAACAGTAGGAAATTTTGTACCCAATCCCAATACGAATTCATCAAATATTCCCGATTATAAGGTTATAACCCCCCCCCCCCCCCATTTCCTTTGGATTGAAGGCAACTCTAACACTTTTCGATCTGACCTCTAGCTATAGCCTCTCCTATGCACTTCACATAACCACCTCTTTTCCAACTTTTGTTCTTCTTACTGTTAACCTATTTCCACTAATTCCACTTAATTTATGGTTTTATTTTAATTAGACTTAATCACTCTAATGGGCCTAAACCACACCCCCACAATTACTACTTCTAATTACCAACAAGCCCATTATCAAGCCACCACAATTCCACTAATAATCCACAACTTAATTAATTCAACTTAGTCCAAATAACAACAATGCGACTTAAATCAACTTAAATTGACTTATTCAACTTTATTCAAACCAACTTAGCAACTCAACGCAAAACAAAACCAAATATACAACGATATTTAATTAAATAAATAATTAAATAATCAGGGCGTTACGCCTTCAGTCTGTTCCAAGTCCTTTATTAATTTTTCTAATTTCATCTTTCTCTCAACATGAACACGAATAACCTCTCCTAATTCCCTGCAAGCTTCCTTCAAGTCCAATATAACTCATGTCTTGGTGGTAGGTGTCTTTTTAGTAGATGTTAAGACAAGATTTGGGACATGTCTTCCTAAAAAGAGTTTTTAATGCACAGACAAGGTAGATTCTCTTTTGCAAATATTACTAGTACTAGAAAGAATATCAGAGTGCTGATTGAGAATAATCTCCAACAGATAGTTTCCCTTTCATGGGCTAAACCTTCACTTGATTTGCAGTTATCACTTTGCAAATCTGATTGTCAGTAACTTCAAGCTCACTTTCTTCTTGTTTACTTCTTTCCAGATATTTTTTGATGACAGTAGGAGAAAAATCAATACATTTACCTCTAACATAGACCTTTCTAAAATCCTCACTCCTTCTATTGTCAATATCTACAAGAATGTTCACAATGAATACCTTGACCAACATTTCATAACAATTTGAGAAACCAGACACAGTCTTCATTAATCCAGCACTGGATATCAATTCTATAACCTCCTTGATTTCAGCAGTATCAGCTATCTTTCCAAAAATATCCTTCTTTGATACACAAATTTCCATTTGGTTACACTGTCCACAAAATGGAATGAAATTTTATCCAATATATCATCTGGTATGTTGATCGAAGATTTCTTAACCACATATTTTATTGTAGGGTGATGTTATGGACATCATTATCAATATCATTATCAGTTGTTATGTCTAATCTGGTCTTCCTCTTTTTGGAAGTTGATTCAACTTTGCTCTAAGATCAAGTTGGTCCAACCATAGTCTTTTTCTTGAAGCTCCTTGAGGGAGGGTTATCAGCAACAAATTTTCCTTTTCTGGATTTCATTCTACTAACTATACCAGGGTTAACTTTAGCAATCAACTCATTGTCATAGGGAGCATCATCTATATTGACAACATTTTCAAGGTCTTTATTTGTACTAGCACTCTTATCTTTGATTGAAACATTTAATCCAACATTTGTACTCTCTTTCTCAAAAATAGAGTCATCAAGAGCGTGAAGGTTGAAATCGTCACGAATCTTCTCATAATGAGAAGACTCGACCTTTTTATCCCTAGATTGATTGGAATCAACAGGAGGACATGCAACCATTTAAAAGAGTGGTGTGGAAATACCAGCAACACTAAGTCCTTCAAAGAAGATCCTACCAACAAGACGCCTAATAGCCCTATCTACATAGATAATTCCTTCTTTGTAATTATAATCAGAAGGAAAGTCATGAGATGCATCATCATTGTTACCTTTAAAAGATCCTTTAGAAGTGTGAGAGGTCCTAGATTTCTTCGTATCACCACCATCATAGGGAACCATAGAGAGAGGGGCAACGTTCAGGGCTTCATCAGAAAAGAGGTTCATTTGCGACCTATCAATGGACTCATACATAGTTGATTTTGTAGGAGGAAGAGTGATGCGTGTTTTTCGCAAGTGTACGAACACGCCAGAGTAATATAAAAGATTGTCGAATCCATAGAGATCAAGTGTCAATCTATCGTACCTGTTGTTATGGTGTGTATCTAAGGCAACTGAATATAAGGGTTTTAAGAAGTGCGTAATGGTAAATAAAATGGTAATTTTAAACAATTAATAAAAGACAGGCTCAAATGTAATTCACGTAATCAATTGATAATCCGGTACTTGTTAATAGAACTACTTATGGGCAGTGTTTTCTCCTTTGAAAAGAACTAATTTAACAGGAACTGTCGCTTTCGCGTATTCAGAACCGAGTTGTACTCTCTAATCAACCCCTCATATTGTCACGGATAAAAAGGTGCGTACTGCGTTAGAATAGTAAACCTATTTTTAAGAAATATAGTATCTTAACTAAGTTGAAAAGTATTTTAACCTGGATTTCTTAGCAAAAAGAGGTTCTCACGAACCAGACTCTAAACTTCATAACGCGTCCGAAAATCGTTTTAAAATCTCTTTTCTTTTTAATCTAAAAACTCCTAATAAACTAGACAAAGCACTTTTGGCTGTTTTTGAAATAGTTAAAAACAATTACTTAAATTGAAAGATAAAATAGCCCTTAAGTGTTTCCACGAACAATTGTACGGATTACTGGTTTAATTACGATCCTTACATTCTAACCTTTATGGATTTAGTTAGACATAGTAAGGTAAAAGTTATTTTTAGTATTTTTCATAAAAGTAATTTAGTGCGAGTGCGGAAAGTAAAAAAAAGTAGTGCGAGTGCGGAAAGTAAATAAAAGTAAAGCGAGTGCGAGAAATAAAGTAATTTAAAGCGAGTGCGGGAAAATAAACGAAAGTAAAGCGAGTGCGGGAAATAAATAAAAGTAAAGCGAGTGCAGGAAATAAATAAAAGTAAATCAATGCGGAAAAGTAAAATACGAACTGGAATTAAAATGGCGGCAGGATTAACTTCCTCCCAGAGTGCTCCAAAACTCGATCACACAGACAGATTACAGACTCGATCACTCGATTGCAGTAACACCCCGATGTGGAATGATAACTGCTTTAAAACTGATATATGCCTAAGAGATTCTAAGTTTGGATCAAGAAAAACGAAAATCTAAGGTCCTATTTATAGGAAAACTAAATGCAGGAAAAGACCAGGATGCCCCCTCCACTAAAAAGTGGAGGGAACTGTTTTTGCCTTGTGGCGCCCGCCACAAGGCCATGACGCTTGCCATGAGGCCAATGGAGAATGAAAGAGTGGGGATCGTGGGTCTTGGAAGTTGAGGAGTGGTCTTGAGACGTGGCCACGTCATGGCAGACCCCATGGCGCCCGCCACAGTGGATGTCGTAAGTGTAAAATGCTGAATTTCTAGGTTTTCGTCCGTTTCCACTCCTTTTTCGCTCCTTTTCTCGATTTAAGCCCCGATTACATAAAAAACCTGAAAACAAAGAAAAACAAAGTAATAACATAACAAAATAACAATAAAAGCTAAGAATGCATGCGAAATCGGAGTCAGAAATACGGTGAATTTTAGTGTGATCAAATTCTCCCACACTTAGACCTTTGCTTGTCCTCAAGCAAACATTAAAGCTCAAGAAAAAATGGTGTCAACACGTGTCTTTGGGCTAAAGGGCTTCTAAGTTCAAGTCAGGATGCAGTGACAGGTACTAACTAAGTGAACCAAGGGTACCATAATAACACAGACACAAACTTCAATCTTATATTAACCACTCCATGTCATCCCACAATACCTAGGCCTATCTTCTCATCTTTTTGTGTCCTTTTCATTCAGGCGCAATCACATTAAGCCCGTTATCCGTACATGCTTCATAGTAGAGTGACCGGTTAGTGATTCTGATCCATATCATAAGGTTTCTGGCACATAAGCATGTGCAAACCTATTTTATTTGACCTAATTGTAGCTGCGGGGGATCGGATCGTAATCCGCCCTACCAAGTTCAGTGCCAGATACCTCTGAACCAACTAACAATAGGTGACTGCAATTTTTTTCTTTTTTTTGTGGCAAAAATTTTTTCTTCTCTTTTTTTCGGTTTAAATGACTTTGTGAGGGTCACCTATCCCAGAGTTTTGCCTTTCTCTTTTTTTTTTCTTTTTATTAGCACTGGATCATTCACTTATGTTCATCGGCCCCCTACGTAGAGTATGCTTAGGCCGGAGCTGACTGCTAGAATAAACTACTTAGGATATGGTGGTGGGGTTTAGGAGTGATTCTTATATTCAAGAGGTCTATGGTGCTAAAATGGTGCTGATGTTTCAAAAAGTTGACCTAAGTCACCACATCCTAATTTAAACCTGTCTCAAAGCCCAAAAAACATGTGAAACAACATTGTTTTCTTTTTTTAAAATTTTTCTGGTAAGGCTAAGGAAATGGGAAAAATGAGGATGTACTAAAAATACACTATACTGGTGACTCGTCAGACTCATGCATTATCTAAGAAAATTAAACCAAATAACTTACTGAAAAAGGGAAATGACTGAAATGAAATAAATAACTAAAAAGGGAAATGATAGAAAGCAATAAAATCCCCTCCCACACTTAAATCGAACATTGTCCCCAATGTTTCGAAATAAGATAAGGAGGGTAACCTGAAAAAAACTACTGTGGAGGAGCACTGGTGCCCTCGCCGTCCTGCTGTGATGGTCTAGAACGACGGGATCTACTACGATGCTGGTCCCTCCGATCGAGTCATGCCGATAAGGCAGCCTGGGCACCCCAGAACTCTCGAAGGTTACCTAAGATCGAACCCTGAGTGGCCTCCATAAGCTGGTAGTGCCGACGGTTGAATTCTCTCTGCCGGTCCTGCTCTAAGGTGATATCGTTCAAGGTACGGCAAACGTTGCTGTAAGCACGAACCGAAACCAATCGCGATTTTTGCATGAAGTTCATGTTGTCCGTCAGTTGTTGTGAAATAGTAGAGAGAAGGCCGTCTCTCCTTTCCGCTCTAGCTGTCATATCATGCCACATCTCCTCGGTGACATAGAATCCAGGAGCAGCACCTGCAACAGGGTTAGAGGAAGATGGTGCGGTGTGTGACTGTGAAGGACGATGGGGGGACATGTGAGGTATGGGAGACTGCTCTCTCCGATCATACTCTTCATCAGTGTCATACGCCTCCCCATCTGGAATATTAGGAGGAAGTGGACCCAAAACAGGTGGAGCATTCAGATCATAGGTCCAGTTCCTTTCATTACGTACATCAGTACGTCTACTGCAAGGTAAAGCAACAGATGGGACAGCTACCCCATGAACCATCAACTCATAACCACCTTCTCTCCTCGTTCGACACAATTTCATGTCTTTCAGAAATTTTAAATTAATTGTGCGAGGAGGTAGTGGTTCAAGTGTAGCTATCTCATTGTTCAGGCCAAGAGCCCGAGCAATAGACGTAACAAGCCCTCCAAAAACAATCGGTCCTGTTTTATTAGTAAGTAAAGCCATGTGTGCAAGCATAAACGGGACCGGATTGATATGGGTACTAGTGAGGCATCCTTGCAAAAATAGGAGTTCTCTAGCATTTACCTTGTGTGGACTCTCCCGGCCAAAAATAGGACATGCCAAAAGATATCTGAAAAATCTTATGGCTGGGTTATGAATGGTCGACGCAAGTATTCCTTCAAAAGAATTTATTGAAGTACTTGAAAGCCTCTGCCAGAAGGAAAATACCTCGTCCGACCATTCCGCATCCAAAGGTGCCTCACAAATCGCACCTTCCCTATGAGGGATTCCTAACAAGCCTGTTAGTTCGTCGTAACTGAATTCATATTCAATTCCAAACAGTCTAAAATTAACAGTACCGACTGTGCTAGCAGTGTTAGGACTGACAGTGTATATCAATGAACTTATAAACTCAACTGTCAGCCTCTCATAGGTAGGTTCCTGATTAACGAAAATATTATGCAAGCCTAAAAAATCTAATAAATTAAAAACACTATGATAAAGACCCAAAGCATACAGACAGTTATCATCGACGTACCTAGTCGAGAGAATTTCTCGACTCTGAAGCCTCTGAATAATTTTACTTTTCCTATCACCCGATCTTCCATCACGAAGACGAAATCCATTGAACTCCATTGTTGTTGCTCCTTAGGAAGTGAAAAATGGTAGAAAATGGTTTATGAGAAAAATGATAAAGGTTTGATTTTTATGGTTTGTGGTGGATGAAAATGAAGATGGATATTGGATAGGTTTTATGGATGGTGGGTATTTTGGAAATGTGGGAGTTTTAATGGGGTTCAATGGGGTTTTTGAAACTTATAAAAATGGGTTTTTGAAGATGGAAGGTATGAAAATGGTGAAAATGAATGTTCAGCCCCGAAATAGGGGAGAACGTCATGGCACCCGCCATGGGCTGTGGCGCCCGCCACAAGGCTAAATCCTGATGGGCCTTGGATTTTTAATCCTCCTTTGGGCCCTCTTTGTACCTTCGGTCTTCGGGGGGTCTGGATAGTGTTTTCTTCTCTTTTTCAAGGCATGAGGCTTGCATTTTTTTTTATGAAGACAAAAATGAAAATATTTTTGTCTTATATATTTTTTCTTTTCTTGACAAAAATAAAATAATTAAAAAAAATCAAAAAGAAAAGAGAAAAATCGACATTAGTGCATGAAATAATACGTATATATAAGATAAATTCAAAGTATATGAAAAAAGAAAATATAATAGATGCAATAATGTAAGATATGTCTGGAGATGCGAGAAATAAAATAAAGCATGAAAATAAAAGAAATTAAATACTAGGGTAATATCGTCAGTGTAGAACGAATCATGTGGTAGGCTTCTCCTCCTGGTTTGATCCACGAATCTCAGCTATCTCCCTCCGAAGCTCTTCAATCTCCTGATATATAGCATCGGCCTCTGAGGCATGAGTGAGATCAGAAACCTGAATCTGTAATTCCAAGTCCGTTACTTCCTGCTTGAGCAGGGCAGTCTCCTTACGGAGCTCATAAATCTGAGTTTGTAGATCAGGCGGCTGCAGAGACATATTGTTAGACATAACAGTGATTCGGGGAGTAAGAGGTGTAGGAGTGTACTCAGCGGCGGGAGGTGATTTCAGCTCTTCGACAGTCTCTCCATAACCCTCTAGAGCATAACTCTAATTGGCAGGATCATGGACACTGGTCATTAGCGGGTCTAGTAATGTAAAATAATGTATCACTTCTCCGTCGATTAGTAATCTAAAAGTGTTGGGCTCAAAAGAAGCCCTCCTCATCAGTTCTCTGTCAAGACAAAAGTCAACATCCAGGGTGGTGTAGCAGCAGAAGGTCCTGAGGTGCAATAATTTGCGAGACAAACCCAATGCAGTAGCTATCTGTGTAACAATCCCACCGACATGTATGATGCCTACAGATGATCTGGCAACACTAACAAGGCCCTTCAACAGAAAGTTGCCACAAGCAACTGGGCGAGACTGAGTCGCACAAAACAGTAGGAAAATCTCCTCTTCACTCAGCAGAGTCTCTGTATCTGGCAAACCTAGGAAAGAATGCGCCAGAATCATCTGGAAGTACCTTAACGCAGGGTTGTGGATTACCTGAGAAAACTGAGTGGAAGGATCTTGGCTCCCTCCACCTGAGATGTTAGACCAAAACTTTTCCACTTCTCTGCTTATAAAATACCCCATCGGTGTCTCTGGAATAACATCAGGAGTAGTCTGAAAACCTAGTAAAACACTAAAATCTTTGTGAGAGAAGGAGTAGTCAATCCCGAACAACCTGAAAACAACATTTCCATCGGGTCCAGCCCAAGGGTTATAATCAAACGAGCTGAGGAACTCTAGAGTCAAGTTCTTGTAAGTGTTGTTCCTATCGTCAAACTGGTCCCACTGGAGTTGATGGCATAAGAATCTGACACTTGGCTCTATCCCCAAGGCATCCATGCAGTCATGGTCAGGGTACCTGGTAGGAGCCATAGGGCGTCTCATGTGGACATAGTAACGCTCTCTCTGTGCGTCGTCTCTAAAGGCCACGTGCATGTCATCGAGGTTCTGCATTCTGTACAAGGTTAGCAAATAAGTCCTGAAAGCACATAAAACATTCAATCGTTAGTCCTGACATAATAATAAAATAAACAAATTAAAATAAAGTAAAAATAAATAAATAAAAAGTACGTAAATAAGAAAACCATGGGTTGCCTCCCATGCAGCGCTTGTTTAACGTCATTAGCTCGACGACCGATTTTTATACATCATTGGAAGGATATGGTGGATCACTCAGAGTATGGCAGGTGTATGTTGTTGGGATGTCACCTCCTTCATAGGGCTTCAACCTCTGTCCATTGACGATGAACGGTTTACATGATTGGTTCTTGATTTCAATAGCACCAGATCTTAGGATCTTAGATACTTCGAAAGGGCCAGTCCATCTCGAACGAAGCTTTCCTGGAAAAAGTCGTAACCTAGAATCGAACAAGAGAACAAAATCGCCTATTTTGAAGTCTCTTCTTATTATTCTTTTGTCATGCCAAGCTTTTGTTCTTTCTTTGTATATGATGGCATTTTCGTAGGCAGATTGTCTGAGCTCTTCTAATTTGTGGATATCAAGGATACGTTTCTCACCAGCAGTCAAGTAATCCAAATTCAAAGTTTTGATGGCCCAATAGGCCTTATGCTCCAATTCAAAAGGTAAGTGACATGATTTTCCATAGACCAGTTGATAAGGGGTTGTTCCTATAGGGGTTTTGAAAGCGGTTCTATAGGCCCATAATGCCTCTTGAAGTTTCTGCGACCAATCTTTTCTAGATATAGAGACACTCTTCTCAAGAATTTGTTTTATCTCCCTATTAGATACTTCCACTTGTCCGTTGGTCTGTGGGTGGTATGGCGTTGCTACTCTATGCTTAACTCCATACTTGCTTAAAAGTTTATCAAATATTCTCGATATGAAGTGTGATCCTCCATCACTTATGACTAAATAGGGGGTTCCAAACCTGGGAAATATATAGTTTTTGAATAATTTGATGACTACTCTAGTGTCGTTTGTGGGTGCGGCGATAGCTTCAATCCATTTAGACACGTCGTCAACAGCTACTAAGATGTACTAATTTCCAAAAGATGGTGGGAATGGTCCCATAAAGTCTATACCCCATACGTCGAAGAGTTCTACTTCTTGGATATTTCTCAGAGGCATTTCATTATGTCTTGAAATATTTCCTGTGCGTTGGCATCTGTCAAACTTGACAATGAAAGCATGGACATGACGCCACATAGTAGGCCAGAATAGGCCAGCTTGAAGAATCTTGGCGTAGGTCTTGGATGTGCTCGCATGTCCACCATAGGGTGCAAAGTGACAATGCTCAATTATATTATGTACCTCTTCTTCTGGAACACAACGACGGAAAATTCCATATTTACCTCTCTTGAAAAGAAATGGTTTGTCCCAATAGAAGTTTCTCACATCACTATAGAACTTCTTCTTCCGGTGGTAGTTTAGATCAGGGGGTATGATGTCAGTGGCTATATAATTAACAAAGTCTGCATACCAAGGTATATTACTTATAGCTAAGGATTTATGAGAATGCTCATGTGGGTCTGGGTTATGATCTTCGATAGTTTCTAGTTGGGCTATCAGTCTAATATATGCAAAGTCGTCATTTATGGGTATTGAGTCAGGTTTCAGGTATTCTAGCCTAGATAGGTGATCAGCTACCATATTATCAGTGCCTTTCTTATCACGGATATCCAAATCAAACTCTTGCAATAATAGAATCCATCGAAGTAACCTAGGTTTGGCATCCTTTTTACTTAGTAAGTAACGAATGGCAGCATGGTCGGTGTAAACTATAATTTTGGCTCCTACTAGATAAGATCTAAATTTGTCTATGGCAAAAACTACAGCTAGGAGCTCTTTTTCAGTTGTTGCGTAATTGAGTTGTGCAGCGTCTAGGGTTCTACTGGCATAATAAATTACATGTAACTTCTTATCTTTTCTCTGGCCTAGAACGGCTCCAACAGCATAGTCACTAGCGTCACACATTATTTCAAACGGTTCTGACCAATCAGGGGGTTTCATTATAGGTGCTGAAATCAGAGCTTGCTTCAGAAGATTAAATGCTTCAGTACATTTTTCATCGAAGATGAATTCAACATCTTTCATTAAAAGACCAGTTAAGGGCTTAGTTATTTTAGAGAAGTCCTTAATAAAACGTCGGTAAAATTCGACATGTCCAAGAAAACTTCTTATCTCCCTGATAGTCTTCGGCGGTTTTAGATTCTCTATGACTTCTATTTTAGCTTTATCTACCTCTATACCTTTTTCGGAAACTATATGTCCTAAAACAATCCCTTCGGTGACCATGAAATGACATTTTTCCCAATTTAGCATAAGGTTTACCTCCACACATCTTTCCAGGATTTTCTCAAGGTTGATAAGAGAATTTTTGAAATCAGATCCACAAACTGAGAAATCGTCCATAAATACTTCCATGATCCCATCTAAATAGTCTGCAAAGATAGACATCATGCAGCGTTGGAAAGTGGCAGGGGCATTGCAGAGTCCAAAAGGCATTCTTCTATAGGCAAAAGTTCCAACTGGGCATGTAAAGGTAGTTTTTTCTTGATCTTCGGGGTGAATAGGTATTTGGAAGAATCATGAATATCCATCTAGGTAACAAAAGTAAGTGTCTGGCTAGGCGCTCCAACATTTGGTCTATGAATGGTAATGGGAAATGGTCCTTCCTAGTTGCTTTATTTAATTTTCTATAATCTATGCACATACGCCAACCTCCATCGGTTCTTTTTGCTACAGGTTCGCCTTTCTCGTTTTGCACGACTGTGATGCCTCCCTTTTTAGGTACTACATGCACATGACTCACCCATTTACTGTCCGAGATCTGATATATTATACCTGCCTCTAGTAACTTAAGAACTTCAGTCTTAACTACAGTACTCATTATAGGATTTATTCTTCGTTGGTGTTCTCTGGAGGGTTGTCGCTCCCACTAAATGAGGCTAAGTCAAATAGGATACAGACACGAACGGTCGGCGAAAAGGAGAGAACACACAAGGATGAACTGGAAAGAAAAGAGTCGCCAGCTAGGCATTTTTATCCCGAAGGAAAGGTAATGCTGCATAAACCTAGAAAGACATGGATAAGACGGTTGCGAACCAAAGAAACTGAGAAAGGGGGTTGGTTACAACCTGGGAAGGTATTAGCACCCAGATTGTCCGTCATACTCGACGGGATCCACGCCTGAAAGGTTTGTGTTTAAAGGGGTAGTGTCAGTGCTATTTGTGTGCAAGAAGCTGGAAAAGAATGCAAGTTTCAGTGCAAAAGAAATGTGAAGTGAAATAAAGGAGTGTCAGTGTAAGAAAGAATGGGAAGCTCAAGACTATGAGGCTTTAAAAATAATGCTGGAAGAGGGGGAATATACATAGACTTTTGTTCGATAACTGTTAAGTTATGCCTACGTATCCTCTCGTGCAATGAGGAAGTCAGAACTCCGTAGTTCGACTCAAAGAGACTGAAAGATAAATTGACTGATGAACTGCTTACTTGTCTATGCTCAAGTGTATGACCTGTCTGGCTCAGGTGCAAACTGTCTTGCATTAGACGGAAGAAGCAAGTTCTAGTTTATGAGTGAAGATGATGAGAAAAGAATCCCGGAGGAGACGATTATTGTTTGTTTTTGTGTTTTCAGGCTTTTATTGCTTTTTGAAGTTTGTCATAAGAAAATGAGCTTAAGCCTAAACCAAGGGTTAGTAGACTCATCACATCCTCCCTCTGATTAGGGGTAATGAGAATACCTTAAGTATGAAGTAAACACCTCACACTTAATCACCATGGTATAGGATTAAGATTATTAACCTACTTGAATTTATTTATATGTTTTTGGTATTTTTGTTTAGTGTTAAGTAATGAGTTTAAGCCATAATCAAGGATTTAATGGACCCATTACACCATCCTAATAGAAGGATAATAGATGAGAACATTTAAGCTGAGAAAGGCTCCTCAGCTTAATCCATGATTAGGGATTAACCTCATGAAAAAACAAGGCCTTTATTAAAGTGGATTTTAGTTAATGATATGGTTAAGAAGTGAATTGTATGGTTTGTAAGACAACTTGAGGGGGACTTGTCCATTAACACTAGGGTTAGTCCTTCTTAACCAATTAAGGAAGAATTAGAACCCTAATGCAAGGCCCAAGTTACAAGCTTGATGTCTTAGTGATTATTCGATGGATTGATTGAAGGATTTAAACACATTGAGGGTTTAACACTTAGGATTAAAGTTATACACTCCATCCTAATAGAAGGATACATGCATAACCCTAATTACAAAGCCTTAAAACCTTAAGGGTTTAGTCCTTGATTATGAGATGAGAAGAGATGACACAAAGATGACACAAAGGTAAAAACTAAATGGGGAACTAATCAACCCTAATTGTGATCATTCTTGGATGTTCCTAGGGTTTATGAGGCTTGCAAGAGATCTTCAAGAAGAGCCACCAAGGAAGAAGCAGGATGAAAAGAAAGAGAAGCAAAGAGAGGCAAGACAACTTGCTTCACTTAAGAAGACAAGTTGCTTGGAGAAAGAAAGAGGGGAGGGAGCATGAATGAGCAAGCTCACTCTAATACAAAAGTAAAATGCAGCAATGATGCATAAGAGAGATGAGAAGAGGTTATGAGAAGTGAAGGCAAATTCACTTCTCAATGACTTACCATCTGAAAAGTTAGCAACAAGGAATGAAATGAAATGAAAATGAGATGAAATGCAAAGGTGAAAACCAAATTCAGAAGCATATTTATGATGCAAATGATGCTATGAGATAGTATGAAAGCATGTCAAGAGATGAGGATGATCATACAAGGATGAGGATGCAAATGAAGCATGTTTTGAACCATGAAAGTTCATGAAAGTTTATGAAATGGAATGAATGCACAACATGGAAAATGAATGATGCAATGATCAAACATGATTCTAATGTGTCCTAAGATGTCTTAGAATTCATGTGAATGCATAAAATGTCATGACAAGTTCATGCATGCAAGCATATTGAAGATTGATGCAAATAAAAGCAAAAATTAGGGCTTATACATAACATGCAATACAAAATTCAAAACCAGAAGAAAATGACATGATAAAAAAATGAAATTGGGATCAAAGGAACCCTAACCCTACACAAGTTCACTGTCCAAAGGGGGAGCCTAACTCTTAACCTAATGGAAGCTATGATTTTCTCAAGTTAGCTTGGGTTTTAAGGCACTTCAAAAGGGAAAATGCACAACAAATTGAAAATGAGAGATAAATTCAAACCAATTTTATCCTAGAAACTACATGATATGAGGAATGCAATTCAAAAAGAATCATCATCAAACTCCTCATGGTTAGGCAGAAGGGATTTTTCTAAGTTAGGGCAAAAATATTGACTTTTAAGAACCCTAATTCCAAAGAAAAATGTCAAAATAGGTCAAGAACCAAAAAGAAATTTGTTTGAAGAGTTTGATAATGTTTCTAAATGTATCAAGATGCAATGTGATTTTTTTGGTGATTTTTAGAAACTTAAATGCTATTTTAATTAATTAATTCTCATTAACTAATTAAAATAAACATTTAAATATTTTTAAAATACGAAAATTATGCAAAAAATAAAATAAAAATTATTTTTAGAATGAGAAAACTATTTTAAGACATGATGCAAAAATTAAAATTTTTTAGAAGTGTTTTTCTATTTTAAATAAATTGTGGAAAGAAATACAATTAAAATGCAATAAAAATGAATTAAAAGAGAAAGTAATCAGATCCAAAGGCTGTGGTTCAAACCAGGGAGGCGGGAGTTGACTTGGCGCGGGTTTGGAAGGCTAGGATTGGCTCTGGTTAAATTTAAACTAATCCAAATTAATTATCCTAATTAATTGAGATTAGGGTTAAGTGACAGATCCTGGCCATTGAGGACTCGCGCGAAAACAAATCCAACGCACCAAATTCAAACTGAGCTAAACACGTGATTAAGCCCTAATTGTGCCCTAACCATTCTCAGGTGACCGGAACAGTGTTCCGGTCATCTTCTCCGATCAACCAAAATCACAACTTCTTCTCTAAGCAATTTCTAATGCTCTAACTTTCCAAAATCATTCCCCTAACACATCTAAACAAGAATCAATCACCAAAACAAATTTATCATGCCTCAAACACAAGATTCGAATCAAACATCAAAAACTGCAAAAATTTCAGAAACACAATACAAGCTCATTTCTCAACCATTTTTAAAAATGAAAAGTGCAGTGTGATCAGTGAAGCATGAAGAACATTTCTATAACATGAAAAGAGGTTTCTGGAAAAAATGTTCTTGAGGTACCTGAGCTTGAGCTACTTCAGTTTGCAACTTTCTGGGCAGTTCTTTGCTTCAAATCACCCCTGTAAACACCCCAAATTTGCCCTCACCCATTCACACCATGGCTTGTGATCATTCTCATATGCATAAACACAATCATATCATCTCACATCTCATTTTTGATTCACTGCATAGCTTTCAAGGCATCTGCACCTAGGGTTTGTGATCTGAGCAATCCCAAAGCATCTTGAGCCATCCCAAAGGCAACCAATCAACTCAAAGGGGTCCATGTGTGTTCTTATATCATATTCCATCTCCTCAAAGTCAAAAATGCAGAGGAATCACAAGAGCTAGGGTTTGAGTGGATGCAGAGCCAGGTTGAACTGCACAGTTGACTGAAAATTAGGGTTTTGGTTTCAGAGGCCATAACCCCAAATTTTTTGTTCAATCTTGTTTCCATTGGTCTATATATGGTATAGGGAGTATGCATATCAATTTTCATGAAGAAATTCCATGGGGAAGTCATCTGATCAAGGGTTGACTTTCTGGACAAGTCAGTGCAAAATCAGGGCATCTGAGGCCCCCAATGACCCAACCAATGGGTGATCTTCATCATTTTGAGTGTATATGATCTTTATTTGATCATGGAAGAAGGTTGAAGTTCATAGAAATCAAGAATTTAGGGTTTTTGCAAATGTTGACTTTTTGGGCATAGTTGACTTTTCAAGAATGCATCATTTTAGGTCATTTTTCAAGCCATGATTCATGATCCAAAAATGCTTCAAATGAAAAAACTTTGGTCATGAAAGTTGTAGATCTCATCTTTCCCTTTTCAAAAAGTACAAGAACATGATCAAACTCTTCTTGGATCAAAAGTTATAGCAATGCAAAGTTGGCAAAAATCATTAATTTCTAAGGCATGCTTCAAATGGAAATTTTGCAAAGTCTTGAACCAATGCACATTGCAGCCTCTAATTCATCTCAAACCATTGCATAAACATTCTCTAAGTGCTGAAAATCAGATTTGAACTAAGAATGCCATGGTTTTATGTTTGGTTAGGCAAAAGAATCACATGTGAACCAAAATGTCACAACTTGCAAAAACTCATGATCATGCTTTACCAACTTGCTGCCTTGAATGCTGGACCAAGCCTAGCCTTTCCCTTCACTTTGCTGCGCCAGAACCAGCCCATGTCCTTGCCTAGCACTTCACCATACCTCTCTTACACATAAAGTGGATTTTGAGCAAAAGTAAACTTACCAATCACTATAGGCCAGGTCACATCATCTGACCTATAGGATTATAATACAATATCCCTTGGCAAGCCAAAGATATGAGAAGGCAAGGCTGAAACACATTCATTCAAGACATTCACAAAAACCTTCCACATTGCATAAGCCTTCGAATTTCTCTATACAGCCTGCAAACACTCAAACCTTTTCCTCCATTCAACTCACCCTGCCTCATAGATCACAAAACACCAAGAACACAAGCCTGAAACAGCCAAAGCACCCCACTGCCATTCTTCACCCTCATTCTGCAGATTCATTCGAATCTCCCTCCCTAGCCCACAAACAGCCAAACAAACCTTGCAAAGCTTCTCCATACATCATCTGGACCATAAACCATCATTCACAGTGGCCTGAATCAGTCAGAATCACCATAGCCATTGTTGACTAAGCTTGAAGCAGGAGCTTTCGAAACTCATCAGCCAGCCTACATAAATTGTTCTAAGGCATTCAAACATCATCAAGGGGTCCTAAGGAGTGGTTTGCACATAAAGAGAAGGCCAGAAAGTCCTCAAGTGGAAAGCTTCAAATCTCAGGTAGCCTGAAATTTATTTTTCCAGAAATGATTTTGCTTGTTACAAACTTGTTCTATTTGTTTCACTGATCATTCTGGTACCATTGGTTTTGAAAATGGTTGTGATTTGAGCATTTAATTTGTTTCTGAAGCTTGCGTGACCTAGAACTTTTTTCTCTTCGATTCAGTTGATTTAGGAAATATAAATTTGCTTTGAGAGAGGGGTTTGGTTCGTGAGAGGATGAGGATCATTTCCATGTTCTTGGTTTTCATTTTTGGTACGTTTTGAGAGGTTTGGAGATTTTTCAGGTGAGGTGCTGGCCGGAGAAGACGACCGGAGGTCTTCTCCGGCAGCCTGAGTGATTAGCCCTAATCTCAGGTCATTAATGCCAGTTTGAATGAGGAGCGTTGGATGCGTTGAAATGTTTGACTTGCCGCGCGTATAAACAGTCCAGATTTGTCATTATGCCCTAATCTTCATTATCCATTTAATTAATTGAGTTTAAGCCAGTTTAAACGTGGGCCACAGGATCTGGCGCGTAGTCAATGCCCCTAAGCCCAGATTGAATCCCAGCCACCCATCCTGCATACTTTCCTTTTAATTCATTTAAATTCATTTTCTTTTCATTTAATTTGCACATTTATTTTAAAATAGTAAAAAAGGTTTTAAAATTATGAAACTTTTTCCTCTGAGTTTTATTAATTTTGTAAACACAAAAATATTTTCATTTTATTTTTTATCATTAAAAAAGTATTTTTAAATATTTAAAAGATTATTTTTAATTGATTAATGGAAATTAATTAATTAAAAATACTTTTAGGTATTTAAAAATTACAAAAAAATTCATGAAATGTTCTAAGACATTTAGAAACATTGTCCAACCTTCAAACCAAATTTCTTTTTTGATCTTGATGCATTTTAAGAATTTTTCATTGAATTAAATCATATTTTGTGCATTATTTTGATCATAAGTTCAAAAAATCATTTTTGCCTATTGGAGAAGAGTTGGACATTGATTCTTTGTGCTTTGTTTTGTGTTTGACATGTAGTTTTTAGGATTAAATGGCCATGATTTGTTTCCTCATTTTCAATTTTATTGGCATTTCTTTTGTTTAGGGACCCTAAAAACCCTAATAACTTAGAAAATTCATATCTTAGGATTGGTTAAGAGTTGAGACCTCCCCTTTGGACCTTGGTTTAGTATAGGTTTAGGGTTTCTTTAAGTGGCATTTTCCATTTTTTATCTTAGGATTTGCTTCTGTTTTGGGTTTTTGTTTGTTGTTTGATTCATAAGCCCTAATTTGGGCTTTCATTTGCATCCCTCTTGCATTCTCTTGCATAACATGACTTGTCTTAGCATTTCAAGCATTCTTGTGATTCATTTGACATCTTAAGACATATAGAAAGCATGTTTGATCATTGCATTACATATTTGCCATGTCATTTGCCTTGTATGCTTCATAACTTTCCATGTTCATCCATGCTTCTTAACTTGCATCATTTGCATCCATGATCTTGTATGAACATCTCCATGCCTTGCCTCATGTTTGCAGCACCTCATAACATCATAATCATCATCAACATGCTTCTGGTTTTGCTTAGCATCATACCATTTCATCTCATTTTGCATTGCATTGTATTTCTTTCTAACATTTCAGGTGGTAAGTGACTTTGAGAAGTGAATTTGCCTTCACTTCTCATAACTTTTCTTTTCATCTCTCTTGCATCCATTGCTGCATTTCTATATGTGTTTGAGATTGAGCTTGCTCATTCTTGTTTCTCCCACTTTCTTTCTTCAAGTGACTTGACTTCTTGAATGAAGCAAGTCACTTTGCTTCTCTTGATCCTGTTCATCTGCTTCCTGGTGGCTCCTTTGAAGATTGTTCTTGAAAACCTCACAAACCTTAGGAACAACCAAGCATGACAATGAATTAGGGTTTTGATTAGTCTCCCCTCATAGTTTTACCTTTGTGTCTCTTTTGAGTCTTCTCTTCTCACCTCATAACCAGGGACTAAACCCTAAAGGCTTTAAGGCTTTGTGATTAAGCTTATACCTGCATCCTTCTATTAGGATGGAGTGTATAACTTTAATCCTAAGTGTTAAACCCTTAATGTGTTTAAATCTCTTAATCAATTCACACAATAATCATCAAGACATCACACTTGTAACTTGGGCCTTGCATTAGGGTTCTAATTCTTCCTTAATTGGTTAAGAAGGACTAACCCTAGTGTTAATGGACAAGTCCCCCTCAAGTTGTCTTACAAATCATAAAACTCACTTCATCATCATATCATTGAATAAAATCCACTTAATCAAAGGCTTGTTTTGTCATGAGTTTAATCCCTAATCATGGATTAAGTTGAGGAGTTTTCCTCAGCTTAAACACCCTTGTAGATGTTTAAGAATTGGCAGAATTTTTGACCAAACAAGAAATGTTAAATTCAGTTCAGAATGTCCTATCAGATGTTGGGACATTAGCAAACAGAGTATGTGAACTTGGTTCAGGATGTCCTACCAGATGTTGGGACATTGTATAAATGACTAAGTTCAGTTTTGACAGGATGTCCCAACAGATGTTGAGACATCTCAGACCTGCTACCAGAATTAATTATTGATTAACAGATCAGAGATATTTAAGGAGAATTATCTGGAATTAATTAATGATGGATATAAAACAGAACAAGGCGCATCTGTAGGGAGTTTTAAATTGAAGATTCAGATTAAAACAGAAGACCTAATGCACCTAGAATATAGGAGGTAACAAACCCTAAATTCAAGGTAACAGCTGCTGCACATTAGGGCTGGATCATTCTACAGAAAGCCCAAAATTCAGAACCTATTTAAACAACAGAATCTCATAGAATTGAGCACGAATTTCAGAAGACTAAATAGGGTGTCTAGTGTTTTAATAGCAGGTTGCTTTTATGTACCACTTTATGAGCTTTTAAGCAAAAGTGCATTTGTGACTTGATTGAAACTGTGAAGTAAAATCAAGCTGTTATTTTTGAAGGATGTCTTCAACTTTTGTAAACTTGTAAACTTGATCACTGGGTGATTAAGGGGGAGTGAGTAGGGTACTCTTATCTAAGTGAGTCTTAGGTAGAAATTGCATTGGGTAAGTATTAAGTGATAGATTAAACAGGGTGGTTTAAGTCTAGAATTAATATTACTAATAGTGGATTTCCTCCTGGCTTGGTAGCCTCCAGATGTAGGTGTGGTTATACACTGAACTGGGTTAACAAACTTCTGTGTTGTTTATTTTTCCTGCTGTTTAAGTTTTGGTTAAAATTTGTCAAATGTCCTATTAAGTGTTGGAACATCTTTTAGGACATCTCATTACAGAATTTCAATTGGCATCAGAGCGGGCACCTTGCCTGTTTATACTGGGTGAGATCTAGGGAAAACAAATTCTGTAACATGGACAGAGATATAGGGTCAGTAAATAGACCACCTATACTGGATGGTTCTAATTATGACTACTGGAAGCCAAGAATGATTGCATTCTTAAAGTCACTTGACAACAGGGCATGGAGAGCAGTAATTGTTGGATGGAAACATCCTGTTAAAGACACCAAAGATGGATCAATAGTTCTGAAACCTGAAGAAGAATGGAGTAAAGAGGAAGAAGATTCAGAACTAGGCAACTCAAAAGCCCTAAATGCTTTATTCAATGGCATTGATAGAAATATTTTCAGACTGGTGCATCATTGTGAGCTGGCCAAAGATGTGTGGGATACCCTCAAGACAACTCATGAAGGAACATCAAAAGTAAAAATGTCAAGACTTCAACTTCTCACCACCAAGTTTGAAAACTTGAGAATGAAGGAAGATGAATCAATTCATGAGTTCTACATGAACATCTTGGATATAGCCAATACTTCTGGAGCCTTGGGAGAAAAGATGACTGATGAAAAGCTTGTAAGGAAGATTCTCAGATCTTTGCCAAAAAGATTTGACATGAAAGTCACAGCAATAGAAGAAGCTCAAGACATATGCTCCATGAAAGCTGAAGAACTCATTGGTTCCCTTCAAACTTTTGAAATGGGAATGAATGACACACATGCTAAAAAGAACAAAAGCATTGCCTTGGTTTCAAATGCAGATGAAGAAGAAGATGATGAACTAGCAAATGATAAAAGCTTCTCAGAAAATCTTGCATTGATTACAAAACAGTTCAAACAGATTCTCAGAGGTATGGAAGGTAAATCAAATTCCAGTGGAAGATTCACAAACTCTTCTGAAAACAAGAGAACCTATGATGCTAACAGAAGATCAAATCTTGCTGAAAAGACCAGTCAAGAAAAAGGAATCAAGTGCCATGAATGTGAAGGATATGGACACATCAAGAAGGAATGTCCCAACTTCTTAAAAAGACAAAAGAAGGGACTATCTGTAACCTGGTCTGATGAAGACTCAGGAGGAGATTCAGAAGAAGAATCAGCTAAGCATATTACTGCTTTAGCTGGACTGTGTGAATATGATAGTGATTCCAGTTGTGGAGAGCTTACTTATGAACAACTTGAGCAAGCATTCAAAGATCTATACAAAAAAAGCTCTGAAATATGCAGTGAGGTTATAAAGCTAAAGAAGCAGAATGAAGTACTAGAAGAGGAAAAAGCAAGTGATCAAGTAATCATTGATACCTTGAAAAGTGAAGTAACTCTTCTCAATTCTAAGATGGAACATATGTCCAAATCTGTTAGAATGATGAACAACAGCTCAAATACACTGGATGTTATTCTTTGCAATAATAAACATTCAGGGGACAAAAGTGGACTGGGATACAACAGAGAAGAAGCCAGCTCTAGCAAAGCCACTTCAAAAATTACACAGTCAAACATAATGTTCCAACAGATGTCTCAACATTCTGGAAAGAACAAAATGAAGAAGAAGTATCAAAGATGGAGATGCCATCACTGTGGAAGATTTGGGCATATCAAACCTCACTGTTATAAGTTACATGGATATCCAAATCAGATGTGTCAGCAACCTTCCAAGCAGAAAGTAGAAGGTATCAAGAAAATGCAGCTTAGAAATCAGCAACCTCCTAAGCAAAAGACAGAAGTAATCAAGAAAGTTTGGAGACCAAAAGCTGACATTCAGACTGATCAAAGCCACACACCCAAGAACAAGATCAACAATCAAGCTTGGAGATCAGCTGAACAACACTCAGAGCAGAGGCATCAAAAGAAATCTCAACTCATCTGGTCAAAGAAGAGTACTGCATACATAGCACATACATCATTGAAAGTATCAGCTAAGGAAGACTGGTACTTTGACAGTGGATGCTCAAGACACATGACTGGATTGAAGAATTTGCTAGTAAACTTAAAGCCACATTCATCCAGGTATGTTACCTTTGGAGATGGAGCTAAAGGAGAGATCAAGGGAGTTGGAACCTTGGATTGTCAAGATGTTCCAAGATTAGATGATGTGCTGCTTGTTAAAGGTTTAACTGCTAACCTGATCAGTATAAGTCAACTATGTGATCAAGGATACAGTGTAAACTTTACAAAAACTGAATGCATAGTGACTAACCAAAAGCAAGAGGTTGTCATGAAAGGAGCCAGATCTAAAGACAACTGTTACATGTGGGAATCCCAAAATCTCAGTCTCACTTCAACCTGTTCTCTAGCTAAAGAAGAAGAAGTGAAACTGTGGCATCAAAGACTAGGTCATCTTCATTTCAGAGGCATAAAGAAGATCATATCTATGGATGCTGTAAGAGGTATTCCTAAACTGAAGATTGATGATGGCAAAATATGTGGTGAATGTCAAATAGGCAAGCAAACCAAGATGTCCCATCCAAAGCTCCAACATCTGACAACTTCCAAAGTTTTGGAACTTTTACATATGGATCTTATGGGACCTATGCAGGTTGAAAGTCTTGGTGGTAAGAGGTATGCCTATGTTGTGGTTGATGATTTTTCAAGATATACATGGATAAACTTCATCAAAGAAAAGTCAGATGTATTTGATGTATTCAAAGAATTATGTCAAAGATTGCAAAGGGAAAAATCCAGCTGTGTGATCAGAATAAGAAGTGATCATGGAAAGGAAGTTGAGAATCAAAAGTTCTTAGATTTCTGCTCTTCAGAAGGAATCAATCATGAGTATTCTTCTCCTATCACTCCTCAACAGAATGGGATTGTTGAAAGGAAGAATAGAACTATTCAAGAATCAGCAAGAGCTATGATCCATGCTAAAAAGTTACCTCTGTATTTCTGGGCTGAAGCTATGAACACTGCCTGCTACATCCATAACAGAGTTACCTTGAGAAAAGGAACCCTGTCCACAATATATGAAGTCTGGAAGGGCAGAAAACCCACTGTGAAGTACTTTCATGTGTTTGGAAGTAAATGCTATATTCTGGCAGATAGGGAGCAAAGGAGAAAAATGGATCCTAAAAGTGATGAAGGAATTTTCCTTGGATACTCTATAAACAGCAGAGCTTATAGAGTATTTAACTATAGAACAAATGTTATCATGGAGTCCATAAATGTGATAATTGATGATGCTCCTACAGATGTCCCAGAAGATGTTGGAACATCTGCTGATATCAAGGTTGAAGCTGAAGAAAAGAATGATCAATATAACTTCACTCAAAATGATACAAGGTCAGAAGATTCAAGCAAACCTCCCTCCATCAGAATACAGAAGGATCATCCCAAAGATTTAATAATTGGTGATCCCAACAGAGGTGTGAGCACTAGATCAAGAGAAGTGATTTCAGGTTCTTGTTTTGTTTCCAAAATAGAACCTAAAAATGTCAAGGAAGCTCTCACTGATGAATACTGGATTTGTGCTATGCAAGAGGAATTAGGTCAATTCACAAGGAATGAAGTGTGGAATCTTGTACCTAGACCTGATGACATAAATGTGATTGGTACAAAATGGGTGTACAAGAACAAGTCAAATGAACAAGGAATTGTTACAAAGAACAAAGCTAGACTTGTGGCTCAAGGATACACTCAAATTGAAGGGGTAGACTTTGATGAAACCTTTGCACCAGTAGCAAGGCTTGAATCAATAAGACTACTGTTGGGAATTGCTTGTATCTTAAAGTTCAAGCTATTTCAAATGGATGTGAAAAGTGCCTTTCTTAATGGTTATCTTAATGAAGAGGTATATGTAGAACAGCCTAAAGGATTTGTTGATCCAAGCTGTCCAAATCATGTATACAAACTCAAGAAAGCACTTTATGGTCTGAAGCAAGCTCCAAGGGCATGGTATGAGAGACTTACCACATTTCTTATCAAGCAAGGATACAGAAAAGGTGGGATTGATAAAACCCTGTTTGTTAAAGATGAAGAAGGAAATGTCATGATTGCACAAATATATGTTGATGACATTGTGTTTGGTGGGATGTCTGATAAGATGGTCAAACATTTTGTCAAGCAGATGGAAGCTGAATTTGAAATGAGTCTAGTAGGTGAATTAACCTATTTTCTTGGTCTGCAAGTTAAGCAAATGGAAGACTCAATGTTCATCTCACAAAGCAAGTACTCCAAGAACATAGTGAAGAAATTTGGAATGGAAAATGCTTCTCATAAAAGAACTCCTGCTCCTACACATTTAAAGCTGACTAAAGATGAAAAGGGTGAGAAGGTAGATCAAAGTTTATATAGAAGCATGATTGGAAGCTTGTTATACTTGACTGCTAGCAGACCAGACATTGCATTTGCAGTAGGAGTTTGTGCAAGATATCAAGCTGATCCAAAAGTCAGTCATCTCAATCAAGTCAAGAGAATCCTTAAATATGTTAATGGTACATGTGACTATGGCATAATGTACTTTCATGGATGCAAACCAATTCTCACTGGCTTCTGTGATGCTGATTGGGCAGGAAGTGCTGATGACAGAAAAAGCACTTCAGGAGGATGCTTCTTTCTAGGAAACAATCTGATTTCTTGGTTCAGTAAGAAACAGAATTGTGTGTCATTATCTACAGCTGAAGCTGAGTATATAGCAGCAGGTAGCAGTTGTTCTCAGTTGGTTTGGATGAAGCATATGCTCACTGAGTACAATGTCCCACAGGATGTCATGACATTGTACTGTGACAACTTGAGTGCAATCAACATATCTAAGAATCCTATCCAACACAGCAGGACAAAGCATATTGATATCAGACATCATTTCATCAGAGATCTTGTAGAAGAAAAGGTGATTTCATTGGAGCATGTATCTACAGATCTGCAGTTAGCTGATATTTTTACCAAGGCATTGGATGCTACTCAATTTGAGAACTTAAGGGGCAAACTTGGAATATGTTTATGTGATATCTAGCAGTTAATGAGATGTGCCAACATGTCATATGACATTGCATGGCTTAATTTCCAGATGGCAAAACTGGTCTGGACAAGATCTTTGAGAATTCCAATCCTAATCATTTGGACTGTAACGGCTACTTATTTAGGAACTCCTTATAAGCAGCTATCAAGAGTCTCATCACATCATCACAAGCGAATCACATTAACTAGCAATCCTTCAGAAATCATAAACCCTAAAGCTGCACATTCATCTTTTTCAACAATGTCTCAAAACCCTAAAACATCTGAAGAAGTTCTCAATCAGAAAGACGTGGTTCATGCTACTCCTATTTCTATGGTGCCAATGCAATCAACACCGTTAGACGAGCTCAGGGGAAGCGCTTCTCACTCTAAAAAGGCAAGAACACCAAAGAGAGCTAAAGATCAAGTTTGTAGCAAAGCCAAAGGAGGCATTCCTTCTCCTGCTAACATGCCACCAAAATCTTCAAACTATGTGGATGATTCAATCAAGGAGATTGTCACCCAAATTCTGTTTGAACAAAGAAAGGTGAGTGGGATCTCTGTTCCATTGCAAACCATGCCTGCTCCCCAAGAAGAACCATCTCAAACTGCAGAGGGCACTTCTGCAGAACAAGATGTCCCAATAAATGTTGGAACATCTGCAGATGAGAAAGAAAATTCATCTGATGCTGAACAGACTGAGGTCCAAGAAAAGGCCTCAAGTGAAAGTGATAAAGAAAACTCTGAGGATCAGAATAAGGCCTTAAATGAAGATAATGACAAAGTCTCTGAGGATCAGACCAAAGCCTCAGATGAAGATCTAATTCCTGCTGATCAACAAACTGAAGATGAGACTGCTCAATCTCCTCCAGGGGTCAATCTGGAGCAGGACTCTGATGCAGAAATCATAGCATCTGTCAAACCCAGCATAGCCAAAAGACTCAGGTCCAGGCAGGGTAAGATGCAAGCTGAAGCAGCAATTCTTGAAAAGAAGAAAGCCTCTCCAAAGAAAGGGAAAGCTAAAGCCTCTTTTGGGCCATCAAAACAATGGAGTAAAGTTCAAACTCAGAAAAGAAAGGCTGTCACACCATCAGATTTAGATGTTGAATCAGATGTCCCAACATCTCCTCCTAAGAAGAGACCAGCAATATCCAGAGCTTCATCTGCTGAAGCTCCCTTGGATAACATATCATTTCACCATGTCTCTAGTGTGAACAGGTGGAAATATGTGTACCAAAGAAGGGTTGCCCTGGAAAGAGAACTGAGCAGCAATGCACTTGAGTGCACAGAACTGATAGACCTCATATCTGCTGCAGGACTGTTCAAGACAGTCTCAGACCTCTCTCCCTGCTATGAACTTCTTGTCAAAGAGTTCATTGTGAATCTTCAGGAAGATTGTTCACATGGTAAGTCCTCTGAATTCCAAAAAGTTTTTGTTAGAGGTAGATGTGTGGAGTTTTCTCCCCAAATCATAAATCAGTATCTAGGAAGAGAAACAGATGGACCAAATGAGCTGGGCAAGACAGATAATCAAGTCTATAAGGTGATAACTGCTGACCAGGTAAAGGCATGGCCTGTGAAGGGAAAACTATCTGTAAGCATGCTTACCAGAAAGTATGCCATGCTGAACAGGATTGGTACATCTAATTGGGTGCCTACTAACCACACTTCCTCAATCTCAACTGGTCTAGCCAGATTTATATATGCTGTTGGAACTCAAACCAAAATGGACTATGGAGCTTTCATCTTTGATCAAACCATGAAGCATGCCAGCTCCTCTGCAACCAAGCTACCAATAGCCTTTCCATCATTGCTGTGTGGTATTGTTCTAAGGCAATACCCTGGAATTTTAACTGAGAAGGACATTGTCTGCAAGAGAGAAAGCCCCCTGGCTTTTCACTACAAATTATTTCTCAGTCACCATGCTGCAGATGTTGAAACACCTGCTGGGACATCTGCTGGTCCCTCCTCTGCTAAGAATCCAATCTCCAAGAAAGAATTAATTGCTGAGCTAAAAAGCACCTGCAAAGAGCTTGAAGCTAGAAAGCAGAAGCTTGAAGAAATAATTAAGAGGTTGGAAAGTAAAGAAGATCAGACAGCTGCATCTGGTGAAGACAGTGAAGCTGCAAGTGAAGCTGATAAAGATGAAGACACTGAAGTGGAGGAAGCTACTGAGAGTGATGAATCTGAGTGATCTGTGTATGTGAGGCATTTGTAATGACAGCAATGATTTGTAATTCTGGATAATAGTTCTTTGGCCCCTAATTTTGTGCCTACCAAGGGGGAGAACAACATCAAATGTAATTTGCTGTTTAAATGAATGAAATCTGTTGGTTTGCTTCTGAACTGAATAAGTTTTTCTGTTGGAACAAGACTGGATAAAGACAGGACACATATATGTTTGAGGGGGAGTAATCTCAAATAAAATTCAACAGAAAAGTAATGATATACTCTGATAAAAAGAACTTCTGCTGCACTCTGAAAACCAGAAAAGATGTTAGCCAAAAATTAGCCAAAGGGGGAGTTTGTAGATGTTTAAGAATTGGCAGAATTTTTGACCAAACAAGAAATGTTAAATTCAGTTCAGAATGTCCTATCAGATGTTGGGACATTAGCAAACAGAGTATGTGAACTTGGTTCAGGATGTCCTACCAGATGTTGGGACATTGTATAAATGACTAAGTTCAGTTTTGACAGGATGTCCCAACAGATGTTGAGACATCTCAGACCTGCTACCAGAATTAATTATTGATTAACAGATCAGAGATATTTAAGGAGAATTATCTGGAATTAATTAATGATGGATATAAAACAGAACAAGGCGCATCTGTAGGGAGTTTTAAATTGAAGATTCAGATTAAAACAGAAGACCTAATGCACCTAGAATATAGGAGGTAACAAACCCTAAATTCAAGGTAACAGCTGCTGCACATTAGGGCTGGATCATTCTACAGAAAGCCCAAAATTCAGAACCTATTTAAACAACAGAATCTCATAGAATTGAGCACGAATTTCAGAAGACTAAATAGGGTGTCTAGTGTTTTAATAGCAGGTTGCTTTTATGTACCACTTTATGAGCTTTTAAGCAAAAGTGCATTTGTGACTTGATTGAAACTGTGAAGTAAAATCAAGCTGTTATTTTTGAAGGATGTCTTCAACTTTTGTAAACTTGTAAACTTGATCACTGGGTGATTAAGGGGGAGTGAGTAGGGTACTCTTATCTAAGTGAGTCTTAGGTAGAAATTGCATTGGGTAAGTATTAAGTGATAGATTAAACAGGGTGGTTTAAGTCTAGAATTAATATTACTAATAGTGGATTTCCTCCTGGCTTGGTAGCCTCCAGATGTAGGTGTGGTTATACACTGAACTGGGTTAACAAACTTCTGTGTTGTTTATTTTTCCTGCTGTTTAAGTTTTGGTTAAAATTTGTCAAATGTCCTATTAAGTGTTGGAACATCTTTTAGGACATCTCATTACAGAATTTCAACCCTCATCTATTATCCTTCTATTAGGATGGTGTAATGAGTCTGTTTAATCCCTGATTATGGATTAACCTCATTGCTCAATACTAAACAAAAACACCAAAAACATCTAAATAATCACAAGTAGGTTAATGATCTTAATCCTACACCAAAGGTGATTAAGTGTGAGAATCTGACTTCACACTTAAGGTATTCTCATTACCCCTAATCAGAGGGAAGATGTGATGAGTGTACTACCCCATTGGTTTAGGCTTAAGTCCATTATCTTATGACAAACTTCCAAAAGCAATAAAAGACTGAAAACACAAAAACAAACAATAATCGTCTCCTCCGGGATTCTTTTCTCACCTCATTCACTCACAAACGAGAACTTGCTTCTTCCGTCTAATGCAAGACAGTTAGCACCTGAGCCAGACGGGTCATACACTTGAGCATAGGCAAGTAAGCAGTTCACAAGTCAATTCATCTTTCAGTCTCTTTGGGTCGAACTACGGCGTTCTGACTTCCTCATTGCACGAGAGGATACGTAGGCATAACTTAACAGTTATCGAACAAAAGTCTCTGTATATTCCCCCTCTTTCCAGCTTCATTCTTTTAGCCTCATGATCTTGAGCATTGCACTCTTGCCCTCACACTGACACTGTACATTTATTACACTTCACACTCTTTTACACTGACACCTGTACATTCTTTCCAGCTATTTTATACACAGATTGCACTGACACTACCCCTTTAAAACACAAATCTTTTAAGCGTGGATCCCGTCGAGTACGACGGACAATCTGGGTGCTAATACCTTCCCAGGTTGTAACCAACCCCCTTTCTCAGTCTCTCTGGTTCGCAACCGTCTTATCCATCTCTTTCTAGGTCTATGCAGCATTGCCTTTCCTCCGGGATAAAAATGCCTAGTTGGCGACTCTATTCATCTCCAGTGAGTTCACGGCTGTGTGTTCTCATTGTCCCTCTCGCCGACCGTTCGCGTCTGTACCTTCATATGATCCATTTTCATTTGTCGGGAGCGACAGCTTGGCGACTCTGCTGGGGAACCTTATATTGCAACCAGGGCTTCTGGTTCTTTTTGTGGGTTCCTCCTAGCGCTTGATTGATTTGTGTTTACTGGGGTGTTATGTGCTATCTGTGCTTGTATATCTGTTTTGTTTATTGCTTTATGTACAGTTGATTTATTGCTTTCTTTATAGCTTTGTATTTTTCATACTGTCATACTGTGCTGGCTGGATCTGGTTTTTCTTTGGTGGGTGGGTATTTCATTGAGAGTTAAGGTCCTATACCTGGGACCTGAGTGACACCTAGGCTAGAGTGAATCATATTCTTTCCCATTCCATTTCGGTCTGGTGCGGGAATATGAAACACGGTTCAGATATGGGTTTCTTCTTGAGAACTCTGTGTTGCGGATTTCCTGCAATGCTAGGGCTATCTGGGAAGCCTGCTAAGTCTGGATGACCTTTTAGTATTGACCTTCAGAAACTGAGGTGAATTAGAGGAGGAACTTTTATGGTTATTGTAAACACTGTACCTCCGGGTTAGAAGTGTTTACACTTCTCATAACTGATCCAAGTCTGAGGATCCTTGTTTTAGAACACCACCTGTGAGGGGGTTGGGCTGTTTACAGGTTTGCAGGTACCTTGACCTCAGAATACCCTGTTACTTTGACTTTGTTAAGTGTACTCCATGTTGGATAGTTCTTGTGATTCTGAACCCTGGACATGTGGCTCTTTATTTGAGTCCCCCACCCTGGTTACTGGATTTATAGACCTCCACCCGGATTTCTTGAACACACATGGATCTATACCAAGGCAGTTAATCAGATCCAGCTCAGTCACAAACCCTTGCATTTCATTTTGCATACATACTCATTGCATCATATTAACATTTGCTTATTTGTGTTTCAGGGTATCCACCTTCATCTGGTTTTGGTTTTGACCCCATCTGCAGTTTTGACCTATCTCCACCAGCACTTGCATCAGTTTGTCAGCCATATACTTCAGTTACTTGCACTAGCCAGCCAGTGGCCCACTCCTCAGCATCTTCATCAGCACTTATCCTACTCAGTCCTCAGCATCATGGCCCCAAAGAAAAGCAACATCACTTATCATTTCTTCCAACCAGACTTATCAGACATCAGGAGGATCCAAACCCTGATCACTCCAGATCACATACCCTTGTTCAGGGAGAGTTATGGAGATATACTGGACATGGTTATGGATCTGGACCCTTCACAGAGGAGCCTCATCCACACCTGTATTCAGTTTTATGACCCCCCATTGAGATGTTTCACCTTTCAAGACTTTCAATTGGGTCCTCTTTTGGAAGAATACTCATCATTGACTGGTCTGCCCATCAAGAGGGAAATTCCTTTCAACCCTGAAATGGTCTTTCCCAGCAATGGAGAGATAGCAAAAGCTTTGCACCTGGAGCCTGTTTTGATTGAACAGCATATGACCTCCAAAGCTGGGACCCCTGGATTTCATCTGGACTTCCTGATTTCTCAAGCTAGTTTGAAGGCCTCCTTGGGGGAGTGGAAAGCTGTTTGTGCTCTGTTGGCCTTAAGTGTATATGGAATTGTGTTGTTTGCAGATGAGCCCCGTTTCATTAGCAAGAATGCAATCCACTTGTTCATCCTGAAGAACCCTGTGCCAACTTTGCTGGGTGATCTCTATTACTCAGTACATCAGAAAAATGAGAAGCAGAGGGGAAGATTAGTGAGGATTTGTGCTCCATTATTCCATGCTTGGCTTCTCAGGCATCTACCCAGGACAGATGCATTTCTAAATCCTCATCAGCAAAGCAACTGGGCTAAGAGGCTCACTACTCTCACTTCAGCAGATATCAGATGGTGTACTCAAAGCACCAAGGGCAGAGATATAATCACCAGCTGTGGGCACTTTCCCAATGTGCCCTTAGTAGGAGTTAAGGGAAGTATCAATTACAACCCTCTGCTGTTCAGGAGGCAATTGGGCTATGCACTGGTCCATACTCCCAGGGTGCAAGATTTGGTTGAGACCCTCTACTGTGAGAACAAGATTAGTCTGGCAACTGTTAGGCAGGCTGCCTGGGCCTGGGATCATGTTCAAACCAAGGGAATCACCATTCTGGGGAAGTGCAATAATGTGGCATCAGTCCAATATCATGAGTGGTCCTATGCCAGGGCCCAATTCTCTGGATTGCCCTTCACCATAGAAGACATGCCTGAGTCATCTTCAGCACCACCCCCTGCCACTATCAGTTTGGAAGAGTTTGAAAGCTTGAAGGAAAGAAATGAGAAGTTAACTCAAGCCTTGCAGAAGACCCTCCGGGAGAGGAGTGAAGGTGTGAGGGAGATTGAGAGATTGGAGAAGTTAAGAGTGGAACACTTGACCAAGATTGAGAAGTCTGGAGATTATATCAACAAGTCTAAGGCTGGTGAACAGATTCTGAAGAATGCTTGTAAAGAAGCCCAGTTCCAGAGAGCAATAACAGACTTGTACCTGAAGGAGAGTCAGGCCAGGTGGGTCCGGATCACTGAGGCCCGTACTCTAGAAGACAAGAGAGTTCAGGACAAGATGGAGCAGATGGAAAAAGCCCTGGCAGCAGCCCAGAAGGAAATATCAGAGCTAGAAATCAGAGCTGGAGTGAAGAGGTCTAAGGACCAAAGTCAGAACAGGAAGTTGACTGCAGCTGTTGCAACAAGGAACCTTCTCATCAGAAGTCTCACGGAGCATCCGGCTGATCCTGTGACCGAAGCACTTCTTAAGGAAGTTCGTGAGGATGAGTTTGGCCTTGGAGTTTGATCATTTGCTTGTTGTTGTTCCTTTTCCATGTACTTTTGCTTTTTGTGATGTATTTTGACCCCTTTAAGGGCTTGTGTTGTAATTTAGAACAATTTGTATTATTTCACCTTTGTAATATATTCGTGTTGGTTTCCGCCTGAGTCCACTTCGAAAGCAACTTCAACAGCAGCATCTTCAAGGGTCTGGAAGGGTCAAAACTGAAGGCCAAACCGGATACCTTGAGAACAAATAAGCATAACTGCATTGCATGCTAACCCTTTTGTTTGTTTTGTAGGTTTTTGTTTTGTTGTTGCTAACCTCTGTTGTGATGTTCAGGAATTATTGCTCGCCGCCGGGTATTTCCTCTCAACAGGCCACACAGGTACCCAACTAGAAACAACCTTCCGGGAATCCAGATGGATCAGATGCAGCAAGACCTTACGGAGGTCAGAAACCAGATGGCCAACGAAAGGTTGGAGATGAGAACTCAGATAACACAATTCATGGAAGTGATGAACAATTTAGCTCAAAGCCAGGAGAGGCTCAGAGTTTTGGTAGAAGGAAGGAATCAAGAGGAGCCCCATGTGGGAACTGCTGGCACAAGTAACAACGAGAGGGTCCAACCTCATGTCAATCCCCCAGTTTTTGGACCCCATCTCCATCCAGAGGCCAACATCCCAGTCAACATTCAAGGGACAGCCACAACAGCCAGAGTACTTCAAGAAGATCCTCAGGAGGACCAGTATACAGTAATGGGTGCCGGAGAGGAAACTTATGATAGACGGTTGGAAGAGATAGCTGAGAAGTTGAGGTCCTTAGAATCTCAAAATTCTTTGGGTTTCGACGTCATGGACATGGGGCTGGTAGACGGGGTCAGGATTCCCCATAAGTTCAAGCCTCCTTGCTTCGAAAAGTATAATGGGACTTCATGCCCCCGGACTCATTTGCAATCATTTCTGGGAAGGCTGAAAGCCTATACAATGGATGAGAAACTCTGGATGTTCTACTTCGAAGATAGCTTGACTGGAGCATCAAGGGAATGGTATTCCCATCTGACAAGAGCAACTATAAGATGCTGGAAGGACCTGGCAGAAGCCTTCATCATACAGTATCAGTATAACCTAGATATGGCACCCAACAGGACTCTCCTCATGGGAATGTCACAGTCTTCGAGGGAGAGTTTCCGAGAGTATGCCCAAAGGTGGAGGCAACTGGCTGCTGCTGTTCAACCACCAATGTCTGAGAGAGAAATGGCAGACATGTTTATGAACACTCTTCAGGGAACGTATATTGACAGGTTGGCTGCTTTCTCTTCCACTAGCTTCGCAGATGTTGTCATAGCTGGGGAGAGAATTGAAAGCCTGTTGAAAATGGGAAAGATCTCAGACAACGGTGCAAGCTCGTCCAGTAGTACAAGAAAGCCTTTTGCAGGCCCGAGAAGAACTGGCGAGACCAATGCCATCCACACCAACAGGGGTAGGCCCCAATATGCTCAGAGGTCAATAGCAGCAGTCACTATCCCTGCTCCAATTCATCCACAACCAGTCTATCAACCTCCTCAACAAAACTTCCAACAACAACCTCAGTATCAGCAGAATCAGTATCCTCCAAGGAACTTCAACAACAACTCCAACAACAACAATCAACAAAGGCCATTCCAACAAAGACCATCCCAAGCTAACCGAGTGATCGACCCGATCCCAATGCCGTATGCTGCCTTGCTGCCACAACCTCTGAAACTCAACCTGGTTGAGCTAAGAACGTTGGCACCTCCGGATCCCAACAGTCTACCAAGGAACTATGACTCCAATGCTAGGTGTGCTTTTCACTCGAACGCACCTGGTCACAGTACAGAAAAATGCAGGGCTCTGCATATGAAGGTACAAGACTTGGTAGACTCCAAGGCTCTGAATTTTGCACCTCCGCCCAATGTCAATAAAAACCCAATGCCAAACCATGGTGGTCCCCGAATTAATGCTATTGAAGGAGACCAACCGTCTTATTTGATAACTAGTGTGGATCAGATCAGGACACCATTGGTGGAAATCAAAGCTCAACTCCGTGAAAACCAAATATTTCCGGGGTGTGAACTAGGGTGCCCATACTGCAATATTTCATGGAATGGGTGTGAAGATTTAAGGAATGGCATTAACAGCCTTATTCAGAGTGGCCTACTCCAGATCACTACATCATTTCCGGCAAATCCGACAACGTCATCAGCAACAGTTTCAGACCCTCCTACAACTGCAACAACTAATGTTCCCAACAACTCATCAGCACCATCAACAAGTACTTCACCTGTCCTTCCGAATGATCAGTTTTCAACAGTTCCTCCTGCTACAACTTCAGCTTCATTCCATTTCGACTCTCCATCAGCAACAACAACAGTCCTTCCAACAGAACCTCCTACAACACCAGCAATCAATCATGAAGATGTCTCTACTGTTACCATATTCTATGATCCTGAAAATAATTCCGCCTACCATTCAGAAGGTGCTGCTCCCACCAGAGCACCAGTTACAATCTTTTATGATCCACAAACAATTACAGTCCCTTCAGCAGCAGCGATCAGTCCAGTCACTGTCACGGTGCCTGGACCAGTACCATATGAAAGCAATAGGGCCATCCCTTGGCACTATGGCTCTGACTTGTATTGCGAAGGAAAAAGAATCACTCTTGAAACATCAACACCTGCACCACAAGTAGATAATGTGGGAGGAGGCGGAGGCTTCACTCGAAGCGGACGTCTCTTCGCCTCACAAGTTCAAAGACCTACTGCCGAAGCAGAAGCTGCTGCCAAGGCAAAAGGAAAGAGCCCTGTGCAGGAAGATCAAACTGTTAAAGAAGCCTTGAAGACACCGTTCGATCAAGAAGTTGATGAGTTTATGAGAATCATCAAAAAGAGTGATTACAAAATTGTGGATCAACTTCACCAGACGCCATCCAAAATCTCTATCCTCTCACTGCTTATGTGCTCCGAAGCCCATCGGAATGCACTACTTAAAGTCTTGCACGCAGCTTACGTGCCTGAAGAGATTACTGTCAACCAATTGGAAACCGTGGTTGGAAATGTTACTGCTAGCAATGGGCTAGGGTTTACCAATTCTGACTTGACAGTGGATGGCCGCAATCACAACAAAGCCTTGCACATAACCATGGAATGCAAAGGAGCTGTCCTTTCTCATGTGCTGGTGGATACAGGTTCTTCCCTGAATGTCTTACCAAAGAAGGCTCTGGTGAAACTTGAATATGATGGATTGGCATTGAGACCCAGCAACCTGGTAGTAAGAGCCTTTGATGGTTCTAAGAGATCGGTTCTGGGAGAGATTGAGCTGCCTGTGACAATTGGCCCGCAGACCTTTAAAACTATCTTTTATGTGATGGACATTCAGCCCGCCTACAGCTGTTTGTTGGGTAGACCCTGGATTCACGCCGCTGGCGCAATAACGTCTACCCTTCACCAAAAGTTAAAATTTGAGTGGGAAGGTCAAGTTGTCACAATCTGTGGGGAAGAGGATATTTTTGTTAGCCATCTGGCTACCTACAAGTACATTGAGATGGATGGAGAGATCCATGAAACAATGAGCCAAGGTTTTGAAGCCTTGAATGTGAATGAAGCATCTGCTGTATCTGGTACTCCAATGTCATCTTACCAACAAGCCCGGAAGGTTGTTGAGGAAGGAACTGCCCTAGGCTGGGGCAAGGTTTTAGCTGTGGAGGAGAAGAAGGACAAATTTGGGTTGGGTTACAAACCAACTCAACATCAAGCAAAGGCTGCTGCAGAGCCCGGTTTTGTCAGTGGGGGGATGCTCACCCCCGATGCTATCAACTGTCTGGAAGACGAGCTGGAAGAGGAGCGCAATCTGGAGAATTGGATTCGTCCGAAGATCCCGGGGAGCAGTGTCTCGAACTGGTCTTCCCAGGAAATTATAAGAGTTACTCGATCAGAGTAATTATTATTTCCTGTATTTTTTTATAGCATGCATCAAAGTCTTGCATCTTGCCCAAGATGACAAGACTCATTTTGTAATCAGGGCCATCTGTACTTTTGTGCAAACAAGATTAAATTAATGAAATATCAGACATCTTTTTGCAAACAAGTCTTTTCCTTTTCTGCTCACTGTTTTTCCATTTTTCTTTTTGTACAAAAATAAATGGCGGTGTTTTCAAAATGATAACTTCATTTCACTTTTTTCTAAAGCAAGATTAAAATCAATCACTAAAATGAACAAACTTAACCCTTGCAGAGAGTGCCCTCCAGACTGCACCGACAACAGCACGGCTATGACATCGTATGACTTTGACAATCCGATCAATCAAGCTGATGAAGGGGTTGATGAAGAATATGAGCTTCCTGAAGAGCTAGCCAGGTTGTTGAGACAAGAGGAAAAGGTCATTACTCCTCATCAGGAGGAGATTGAAGTGATTAATCTTGGTACAGACGAAGACGTGAAAGAGGTTAAAATCGGGGCCTGCCTGCAAGACTCAGTGAAGAGACAACTGATAGATCTGCTTCAAGAGTATGTTGATGTGTTTGCTTGGTCGTATCAAGATATGCCAGGGTTGGATACCGACATTGTTGTGCACAAGCTGCCTTTGAGGGAAGAATGCCCACCAGTTAAACAGAAACTGCACCGGACTCGCCCAGACATGGCTATGAAAATCAAAGAAGAGGTACAAAAGCAATGGGACGCCGGGTTCCTTGCTGTGACCAGCTATCCGCCGTGGGTTGCTAACATAGTACCTGTGCCTAAGAAGGACGGCAAAGTAAGAATGTGTGTTGACTACCGGGATCTGAACAGAGCCAGCCCGAAGGATGACTTCCCATTACCTCACATTGATGTATTGGTGGATAACACGGCTCAGTTCTCGGTATTCTCCTTCATGGATGGATTTTCAGGATATAATCAGATCAAGATGTCACCTGAAGACATGGAGAAGACAACATTCATCACACCTTGGGGCACGTTCTGTTACAAAGTGATGCCATTCGGACTGAAGAATGCTGGCGCCACATATCAACGGGCTATGGTGACATTATTCCATGATATGATCCACAAGGAAATAGAATGTTATGTGGATGACATGATCGCCAAGTCCCTTACAGAGGAAGATCACCTGGTGAATCTGCTGAAGTTGTTCAAGCGTCTGAGGAAATACCAACTGAAGTTGAACCCCAACAAATGCACATTCGGGGTGCGATCCGGTAAGCTGCTGGGCTTTATTGTAAGCGAGAAAGGGATTGAAGTTGACCCTGATAAAGTCAAAGCTATTCAAGAAATTCCTGCACCGAAAACTGAGAAAGAAGTTCGAGGGTTCTTAGGTCGATTGAACTACATCTCACGGTTCATATCCCACCTTACAGCAACCTGCGAACCCTTATTCAAGCTGTTAAGAAAGGAGCAAACGGTCAGGTGGAACGAAGATTGCCAGAAGGCTTTTGACAAGATCAAGGAATATCTGCAAGAACCTCCAATCCTCATGCCTCCAGTCGAAGGAAGACCTCTGATCATGTACTTGACAGTATTAGAAGAGTCAATGGGGTGTGTGCTGGGCCAGCATGACGAGTCTGGTCGAAAAGAGTATGCAATATACTACCTAAGCAAAAAGTTTACCGACTGTGAACAGCGTTATTCACTGCTCGAGAAAACTTGTTGTGCTTTAGCGTGGGCTGCTCGCCGACTGAGACAGTATATGTTGACCCACACTACCTTATTAATCTCAAAAATGGATCCAGTTAAGTACATTTTCGAGAAGCCAGCTCTTACTGGACGGGTTGCAAGATGGCAGATGATTCTCACAGAATACGACATACAGTACACTTCTCAGAAAGCCATCAAGGGCAGTGTACTATCTGAATATCTTGCTGAGCAACCCATTGATGACTACCAGCCTATGAGATTTGACTTCCCTGATGAAGACATCATGTTCATTAAAGCAAAAGATCATGAAGAGCCTGTTCACACTGAAGGGCCCGACCCGGAAGAAGAATGGACTATGATGTTTGACGGGGCTGTTAATATGAATGGTCGTGGTGTTGGTGCAGTACTCATAACACCAAAAGGAGTTCACATGCCTTTCTCGGCAAAACTCACTTTCAACTGCACTAACAACGAAGCTGAATACGAAGCTTGCATTATGGGTCTTGAGGAAGCCATTGACCTCAGGATCAAGACATTGACCGTGTTCGGAGATTCAGCTTTGGTAGTCAATCAAACCAACGGGAAATGGTACACCCACCAAGATCATCTGATACCTTACAGGGATTATACAAGGAGGTTATTGACTTTCTTTACAACAGTCAAGCTTGAGTATATCCCTCGGGACGAGAATCAGTTTGCAGATGCTCTTGCTACCATTTCATCCATGATCAAAGTTCAAGCCGCTAACTTTATACCTCAGATTTCAGTGTCTAGACTTGATAGACCAGCATATGTATTTGCAGCGGATGTTGTAAAAGATGATAAGCCTTGGTTTCATGACATTAAGTGCTTCTTGGAGGATCAGACATACCCACCTGGGGCATCTTCCAATGATAAGAAGACTTTGAGAAGGCTTGCTGGTAGTTTCTTTCTGAACGCTGATGGGTCTTTGTACAAGAGGAACTTTGACATGGTACTACTCAGATGTGTTGACAGGACGGAAGCAGATTTGTTGATGCATGAAGTGCACGAAGGATCCTTTGGTACCCATGCAGGAGGGCATGCCATGGCTAAGAAGTTGTTAAGATCAGGCTATTACTGGATCACAATGGATGCAGACTGTTGTGCCTACGCCAGAAAATGTCATAAATGCCAGATCTACGCAGACAAGGTGCATGTGCCTCCCAATCCTTTGAACGTCATGTCTTCACCATGGCCCTTTGCTATGTGGGGTATTGATATGATTGGCAAGATTGAGCCGACTGCTTCGAATGGTCACAGATTCATCCTGGTCGCCATTGACTATTTTACCAAGTGGGTTGAAGCAGCCTCATATGCAAACGTTACAAGACAAGTGGTAGCCAGATTTCTGAAGAGAGATATCATCTGTCGGTATGGAGTGCCCGAGCGAATCATTACTGATAATGGTTCCAACTTGAACAACAAAATGATGGCAGAGTTGTGCCGGGACTTCAAGATCCAACATCACAATTCTTCTCCTTACAGGCCAAAGATGAACGGCGCTGTTGAGGCAGCAAATAAGAATATTAAGAAGATTGTACAGAAGATGGTAGTCACTTACAAAGACTGGCACGAAATGCTACCATTTGCCTTGCATGGGTACCGCACATCAATCAGAACATCCACTGGGGCAACACCGTATCAACTTGTATATGGTATGGAAGCAGTCCTACCTGTTGAAGTTGAATTACCCTCTCTACGAGTTTTGATGGATGTTAAACTGAGTGAAGCAGAATGGGTTCGGTCCCGATACGAACAACTGAGTCTGATCGAAGAGAAGAGATTGGCTGCAATCTGCCATGGACAGTTATATCAGAGGAGAATGAAGAAGGCCTTCGATCAGAAAGTCAGGCACCGAGAGTACCAAGTAGGAGATCTTGTGCTGAAAAGAATCCTCCCTCCTCATACAGACCACAGGGGCAAATGGACTCCAAATTATGAAGGACCATTTGTTGTAAAGAAAGTTTTCTCTGGTGGAGCACTGATGCTCAGCACCATGGATGGTGAAGATTTCCCGTCCCCTGTGAATTCAGATGCAGTTAAAAAATACTTCGCATAAAATGACCCGCTGGACATAAAAACAGAATGTAAGTCCAGGCAAAAATAGGGCATCCCGGCGAGTCAAAAACAGAATAAAAGACTCGGGCAAAAATAAGGGAAAATAAACAAAAAAAAATGTACACCCGCTGAGTTGAAAAGCCGCATTGGACAGCTCAGGCAAAAATGGGTATCCCGATAGATTGAAAACCCGAAAGGGCGATCCATGCAAAATAAGGGAATGAGCGAACAACCTCATTCTGAGTTCGTCTGTATCACCTACAACTTGGTAAGCTCCAAAGGATCAAGCTTCAATCAGAATCAACTTTCTTCAGAAAGCAAGACGAGAAGAACGTCATTGTCATACGAGTCATAGCAGAAGAGGAAGCTCCTTGAAAGCGTCGTCAACACCGCCAGCACTTTATTTCTCAATTTGTAACAATCTCCTCATTTCAGGGGATTTGTTTCTTTGACTGTATCTCGCCAATTCAGGGCACATGAATTAATAAAATCAGATTTTCGGTCATGTTTCGTTTTACATTTATGTTTTGCAAAGAGTTGTCTGATATCTCTAAAAGTACAACTGCATAAGTACAGATGCCTTTCTCTGAAAATAAAACACATGCGTACAGGGAATATACTTACTCTCGAAAGTACTTAACTCCTATGACGGAACCCAGTAAGGGATACCTCGGGACCTTTTGTACGTTTCCTTACCTTTGCAGGATTGCAGGTATCCAGAACGCAACCTGGGGCAAGCAGGTTACGTCTCAGCAAGTGGGCAAATCACTATCAACTCGGTCTATCTTCCACGTGGTACGGGAGAGTGCCCACTTTCCCAGCAAAGTTGCCAAATCAACATACACTCAATCTCAGCATCTGAAATGCTCTATCCCCAGCTGAGTTGCCTCTTGTTGCTCTCCCCAGCTGAGTTGCCTCTCACAATTCCCCAGCCAAGTTGCCATTTCATCCTCAGCTGAATACAGAAGTCAGGGAACCATCTTCCCACAGAGTTCCAGCCTCTATCCAGAAGAGTAATGCATGAAGATCACAACAGAGTGAGGAAAGCTTCTACAAACCCCAGCTGGGTCACATATTACAAGGTTATGTCAATCAGCGACCTATATCCCCAAACAGACACATCATTAGATCTACCAGTGATCTCATACCCAGCTGGGATGTCCATTTCAAGCAGATCGACCAGAGATCTTCGCAGCAATGGGATCCGAATCCCGGATCTGTGCCTCTTTGCATAATCATAGCATTCGCATCATACTATCCCCTCAGAGCGTAGCATTCCGTCTAATACGGAGCATTACGACAAAAATCAAATGCATAGCATAATCATAAGCCATGTTATGAAGTAACACTTGTGAATAATGAACTGTTCATCATCATTATACAAAAATCCCCACCAAGGTCCCAGCGAAAGCAGTTGCCTCACAAACCACAAACACCAGTATATACACCTTTTGGTACCCGTCCGTACCATCTTTCCCCAGTAAAGTCGCCTGAACACCCTTTACAAACAAATCACCCTCATTACAGATACGTCCTGACACCCGTCCGTGTCACATCACCAGCAGAAAGCCAAAGACACCCTCTTTGCACTCTCACATATACTTATATATACACTTTCTTGACACCCGTCCGTGTCGTATCCCCAGCGCAGTCGCCTAGATACTTGTTAATATTATACTTTTCTCTCTTGACACTCGTCCGTGTCACTCTCCCCAGCAGTTAAAACACTCATCTATACAATACAATACTCATTACTCATGGTACGCTTATACAGATACTCGTCCGTATCTTGTATACATCATCACTCATATCCCCACAGATTCGACAGTAGTCCTTGTTCTTTGTTAACCAGTTGGTACTCGTCCGTACCATCATCTCAGAACATTGCGTCTAGTGTTTGTTTCTACATGATACTCGTCCGTATCATAGTCATAAGGATGCTCGTCCGCATCTTTAATCCATACACCGTGTCAAACACTTATGTTTTCTTGAATATAGATACTCGTCTGTGTCTACTATTCCCCAGAAGAGTCCTTTCAGATGCAACACTCGTCCGTGTTCTTTGTTAACCAGTTGATACTCGTCCGTATCATCATCTCTGAGCATGTGTCAGTTTGTTTCTACATGATACTCGTCCGTATCATAGTCTTAAGGATGCTCGTCCGCATCTTTAATCTATACACAATACCCAAGCACTTATACCTTTTGTTTCTTGGATGTAAACGCTCGTCCGTGTTTACATTATCCCCAGTAGATCACCAACAAATTTTCTTCTTATCTAACACTCGTCCTGTGTTATGATACCTTTGAGAGCAGCCGTACCCTGCTGAGTGGTCGTCCTCCACTTCTTGATGGTCGTCCTCCATCATGCTCATCCGATGGCCGTCCCCATCGTTGATTTTAGCAGCCGTCCCCTGCTAGGTGGTCGTCCTCCACCTTTTGATGATCGTCCTTCATCACTTTATCCAATGGCCGTCCCCATTGTTGATTTTGGTTATCTGACATTCGTCCTATGTCATGACAAACCTCGAGAGCAGCCGTCCCCTGCTGAGTGGTCGTCCTCCACTTCTTGATGGTCGTCCTCCATCATGCTCGCCCGATGGCCGTCCCCATCGTTGACCTTTTCTATCCGATGGCCGTCCCCATCGTTGATATTTTCGGCAGCCGTACCCTGCCAGGTGGTCGTCCTCCACCTTTGATGGCCGTCCCCATCATATTTCTTTTATTCCCAACAGAGCAGCCGTCCCCTGCTAGGTGATCGTCATTCACCTTTGATGGCCGTACCCCATCATCTGTTTATTTCATTTATTCTTTAACCCGATGGCCGTCCCCGTCGTGGTCCCTTTTCCTTTTTAGCCCGATGGCCGTCCCCATCGTTGGTTACTTTACCTTTATGAACTTGATGGCCGTCCCCGTCATGTTTCATTAATCCTCAGAAATTTTACAGTTTTATCGTGATGGCCGTCCCCATCATGATTTTATTTTCCCCAGCTAGTCGGCCGTCCCCGTCTTAGCTTTACCTTTTATCCCCAGCATGTCGGCCGTCCCCGTCATTGCTTTATTTTCATACACTCTCCCCAGCATGTCGGCCGTCCCCGTCATTGCTCCTTACCCAGCAGTCGTCCTCTGCTCGACGGTCGTCCTCCGTCGCCCATACTTTACAATATACTTTATTTTCCTTTGCAATCTATATCCCTTTTCTTCTTCATTCTGTGAGTGCAAATTTTGGACTGTCTTTGGTATTCAACCACAAGTTATCTTGTTTGCCTGTTAAGCCGTCGCTTACACCCTGCACAGCTAACTCATGTTTGAATAGGGGTAGCTGTAAACACCCCAAATTTGCCCTCACCCATTCACACCATGGCTTGTGATCATTCTCATATGCATAAACACAATCATATCATCTCACATCTCATTTTTGATTCACTGCATAGCTTTCAAGGCATCTGCACCTAGGGTTTGTGATCTGAGCAATCCCAAAGCATCTTGAGCCATCCCAAAGGCAACCAATCAACTCAAAGGGGTCCATGTGTGTTCTTATATCATATTCCATCTCCTCAAAGTCAAAAATGCAGAGGAATCACAAGAGCTAGGGTTTGAGTGGATGCAGAGCCAGGTTGAACTGCACAGTTGACTGAAAATTAGGGTTTTGGTTTCAGAGGCCATAACCCCAAATTTTTTGTTCAATCTTGTTTCCATTGGTCTATATATGGTATAGGGAGTATGCATATCAATTTTCATGAAGAAATTCCATGGGGAAGTCATCTGATCAAGGGTTGACTTTCTGGACAAGTCAGTGCAAAATCAGGGCATCTGAGGCCCCCAATGACCCAACCAATGGGTGATCTTCATCATTTTGAGTGTATATGATCTTTATTTGATCATGGAAGAAGGTTGAAGTTCATAGAAATCAAGAATTTAGGGTTTTTGCAAATGTTGACTTTTTGGGCATAGTTGACTTTTCAAGAATGCATCATTTTAGGTCATTTTTCAAGCCATGATTCATGATCCAAAAATGCTTCAAATGAAAAAACTTTGGTCATGAAAGTTGTAGATCTCATCTTTCCCTTTTCAAAAAGTACAAGAACATGATCAAACTCTTCTTGGATCAAAAGTTATAGCAATGCAAAGTTGGCAAAAATCATTAATTTCTAAGGCATGCTTCAAATGGAAATTTTGCAAAGTCTTGAACCAATGCACATTGCAGCCTCTAATTCATCTCAAACCATTGCATAAACATTCTCTAAGTGCTGAAAATCAGATTTGAACTAAGAATGCCATGGTTTTATGTTTGGTTAGGCAAAAGAATCACATGTGAACCAAAATGTCACAACTTGCAAAAACTCATGATCATGCTTTACCAACTTGCTGCCTTGAATGCTGGACCAAGCCTAGCCTTTCCCTTCACTTTGCTGCGCCAGAACCAGCCCATGTCCTTGCCTAGCACTTCACCATACCTCTCTTACACATAAAGTGGATTTTGAGCAAAAGTAAACTTACCAATCACTATAGGCCAGGTCACATCATCTGACCTATAGGATTATAATACAATATCCCTTGGCAAGCCAAAGATATGAGAAGGCAAGGCTGAAACACATTCATTCAAGACATTCACAAAAACCTTCCACATTGCATAAGCCTTCGAATTTCTCTATACAGCCTGCAAACACTCAAACCTTTTCCTCCATTCAACTCACCCTGCCTCATAGATCACAAAACACCAAGAACACAAGCCTGAAACAGCCAAAGCACCCCACTGCCATTCTTCACCCTCATTCTGCAGATTCATTCGAATCTCCCTCCCTAGCCCACAAACAGCCAAACAAACCTTGCAAAGCTTCTCCATACATCATCTGGACCATAAACCATCATTCACAGTGGCCTGAATCAGTCAGAATCACCATAGCCATTGTTGACTAAGCTTGAAGCAGGAGCTTTCGAAACTCATCAGCCAGCCTACATAAATTGTTCTAAGGCATTCAAACATCATCAAGGGGTCCTAAGGAGTGGTTTGCACATAAAGAGAAGGCCAGAAAGTCCTCAAGTGGAAAGCTTCAAATCTCAGGTAGCCTGAAATTTATTTTTCCAGAAATGATTTTGCTTGTTACAAACTTGTTCTATTTGTTTCACTGATCATTCTGGTACCATTGGTTTTGAAAATGGTTGTGATTTGAGCATTTAATTTGTTTCTGAAGCTTGCGTGACCTAGAACTTTTTTCTCTTCGATTCAGTTGATTTAGGAAATATAAATTTGTTTTGAGAGAGGGGTTTGGTTCGTGAGAGGATGAGGATCATTTCCATGTTCTTGGTTTTCATTTTTGGTACGTTTTGAGAGGTTTGGAGATTTTTCAGGTGAGGTGCTGGCCGGAGAAGACGACCGGAGGTCTTCTCCGGCAGCCTGAGTGATTAGCCCTAATCTCAGGTCATTAATGCCAGTTTGAATGAGGAGCGTTGGATGCGTTGAAATGTTTGACTTGCCGCGCGTATAAACGGTCCAGATTTGTCATTATGCCCTAATCTTCATTATCCATTTAATTAATTGAGTTTAAGCCAGTTTAAACGTGGGCCACAGGATCTGGCGCGTAGTCAATGCCCCTAAGCCCAGATTGAATCCCAGCCACCCATCCTGCATACTTTCCTTTTAATTCATTTAAATTCATTTTCTTTTCATTTAATTTGCACATTTATTTTAAAATAGTAAAAAAGGTTTTAAAATTATGAAACTTTTTCCTCTGAGTTTTATTAATTTTGTAAACACAAAAATATTTTCATTTTATTTTTTATCATTAAAAAAGTATTTTTAAATATTTAAAAGATTATTTTTAATTGATTAATGGAAATTAATTAATTAAAAATACTTTTAGGTATTTAAAAATTACAAAAAAATTCATGAAATGTTCTAAGACATTTAGAAACATTGTCCAACCTTCAAACCAAATTTCTTTTTTGATCTTGATGCATTTTAAGAATTTTTCATTGAATTAAATCATATTTTGTGCATTATTTTGATCATAAGTTCAAAAAATCATTTTTGCCTATTGGAGAAGAGTTGGACATTGATTCTTTGTGCTTTGTTTTGTGTTTGACATGTAGTTTTTAGGATTAAATGGCCATGATTTGTTTCCTCATTTTCAATTTTATTGGCATTTCTTTTGTTTAGGGACCCTAAAAACCCTAATAACTTAGAAAATTCATATCTTAGGATTGGTTAAGAGTTGAGACCTCCCCTTTGGACCTTGGTTTAGTATAGGTTTAGGGTTTCTTTAAGTGGCATTTTCCATTTTTTATCTTAGGATTTGCTTCTGTTTTGGGTTTTTGTTTGTTGTTTGATTCATAAGCCCTAATTTGGGCTTTCATTTGCATCCCTCTTGCATTCTCTTGCATAACATGACTTGTCTTAGCATTTCAAGCATTCTTGTGATTCATTTGACATATTAAGACATATAGAAAGCATGTTTGATCATTGCATTACATATTTGCCATGTCATTTGCCTTGTATGCTTCATAACTTTCCATGTTCATCCATGCTTCTTAACTTGCATCATTTGCATCCATGATCTTGTATGAACATCTCCATGCCTTGCCTCATGTTTGCAGCACCTCATAACATCATAATCATCATCAACATGCTTCTGGTTTTGCTTAGCATCATACCATTTCATCTCATTTTGCATTGCATTGTATTTCTTTCTAACATTTCAGGTGGTAAGTGACTTTGAGAAGTGAATTTGCCTTCACTTCTCATAACTTTTCTTTTCATCTCTCTTGCATCCATTGCTGCATTTCTATATGTGTTTGAGATTGAGCTTGCTCATTCTTGTTTCTCCCACTTTCTTTCTTCAAGTGACTTGACTTCTTGAATGAAGCAAGTCACTTTGCTTCTCTTGATCCTGTTCATCTGCTTCCTGGTGGCTCCTTTGAAGATTGTTCTTGAAAACCTCACAAACCTTAGGAACAACCAAGCATGACAATGAATTAGGGTTTTGATTAGTCTCCCCTCATAGTTTTACCTTTGTGTCTCTTTTGAGTCTTCTCTTCTCACCTCATAACCAGGGACTAAACCCTAAAGGCTTTAAGGCTTTGTGATTAAGCTTATACCTGCATCCTTCTATTAGGATGGAGTGTATAACTTTAATCCTAAGTGTTAAACCCTTAATGTGTTTAAATCTCTTAATCAATTCACACAATAATCATCAAGACATCACACTTGTAACTTGGGCCTTGCATTAGGGTTCTAATTCTTCCTTAATTGGTTAAGAAGGACTAACCCTAGTGTTAATGGACAAGTCCCCCTCAAGTTGTCTTACAAATCATAAAACTCACTTCATCATCATATCATTGAATAAAATCCACTTAATCAAAGGCTTGTTTTGTCATGAGTTTAATCCCTAATCATGGATTAAGTTGAGGAGTTTTCCTCAGCTTAAACACCCTCATCTATTATCCTTCTATTAGGATGGTGTAATGAGTCTGTTTAATCCCTGATTATGGATTAACCTCATTGCTCAATACTAAACAAAAACACCAAAAACATCTAAATAATCACAAGTAGGTTAATGATCTTAATCCTACACCAAAGGTGATTAAGTGTGAGAATCTGACTTCACACTTAAGGTATTCTCATTACCCCTAATCAGAGGGAAGATGTGATGAGTGTACTACCCCATTGGTTTAGGCTTAAGTCCATTATCTTATGACAAACTTCCAAAAGCAATAAAAGACTGAAAACACAAAAACAAACAATAATCGTCTCCTCCGGGATTCTTTTCTCACCTCATTCACTCACAAACGAGAACTTGCTTCTTCCGTCTAATGCAAGACAGTTAGCACCTGAGCCAGACGGGTCATACACTTGAGCATAGGCAAGTAAGCAGTTCACAAGTCAATTCATCTTTCAGTCTCTTTGGGTCGAACTACGGCGTTCTGACTTCCTCATTGCACGAGAGGATACGTAGGCATAACTTAACAGTTATCGAACAAAAGTCTCTGTATATTCCCCCTCTTTCCAGCTTCATTCTTTTAGCCTCATGATCTTGAGCATTGCACTCTTGCCCTCACACTGACACTGTACATTTATTACACTTCACACTCTTTTACACTGACACCTGTACATTCTTTCCAGCTATTTTATACACAGATTGCACTGACACTACCCCTTTAAAACACAAATCTTTTAAGCGTGGATCCCGTCGAGTACGACGGACAATCTGGGTGCTAATACCTTCCCAGGTTGTAACCAACCCCCTTTCTCAGTCTCTCTGGTTCGCAACCGTCTTATCCATCTCTTTCTAGGTCTATGCAGCATTGCCTTTCCTCCGGGATAAAAATGCCTAGCTGGCGACTCTATTCATCTCCAGTGAGTTCACGGCTGTGTGTTCTCATTGTCCCTCTCGCCGACCGTTCGCGTCTGTACCTTCATATGATCCATTTTCATTTGTCGGGAGCGACAACCCCCAATGGTCCTCCTGAAGTGTTTGTGATGCTTGGTTGGAGTTTATATGGCCCCAAAATGAAAATGGCAGAAACTCAGTTCATGAAGTGTGGAAATCGTGTTTTTGATTCTGGACTTTTTAGGGCAAAATGAAGGGTGGGAAATGATCAGTGATGTTTGTGGAGTTGAATGGTGGAAAAAATTTGAAGGTTTGATGGTTAAGTTAAGAGATTCGAAGGCTTTTGCAAATTTGGGGATTTTTGAGTGTGCTGTGTATTCTCAAGTGTTAGGCTGCTATGTTATGTGCTTTTGCTTGGTTTTGATCCACATAATGAAGTGTGATAGGTCAGAGAATGGGTGTTGGCATGTCTTGGTTGGTATGGGCAAGTTGCCAAAATGTCAAAAGTTGGTGTACTTGAGGTATGGGCTCATGGCAGGCTGGTTTAGGGGCATGGCTCGAGTCAGCCAACTTCAAGGATGTCCATGGAAAATGATTTAGTGAGCTGACTCAAGTGGATGAGGAGATTTGGATCATTTTGCAATTTTGTACAACTTTGGCCCCTTTTGAATTTCTTGAAGTTTAAGGCATGGAACTTGAGAAATCTTTGGGTAATTCTGAAGTTTGAGTCATGTATGATGCTTGTGTAATGCTTAGACATCAATTAGAAGTCACAAATTGCCTTGGTACAAGAATTTGCAAGTTTCCCTCTTTGGCACATAAGTGAATTTTTGTGATTTTTCCCAACTTTGCAAGGCCATAACTTTAGTTCTAGAATGAATTAGATCAAGTTCTTTTACTTTTTGAAAATGGAGGATCCAATCTACAACTTTCATGACCAAGAATTTTTCATTTGAAGCATTTTTGAATCAAAAAGAGGAGGTTGAAAAACTTTCCCAAAATGGCAAGTTTTCATTACAAAAGTCACTTTCCCAAAATGGAAACTTTGCAAATGGCTTGAAATTCTTCAATTTTGTGAACTTATAACTTCTTCTAAGATCAAATAAAGATCATATACATCCAAAATGATGGAGAAGACCCTTTGGTTGGATGACTGGGGGCCTCAGATGCCCTGATTTTGCACTGACTTGCTCAAGAAGTCATCTATTGATCAGATGCCTTCCCCATTAAATTTCTTCATGAAAATTGGTATGCATGATCCTCATAACATATAGAGACCCATAGAAGAAATAATGACCAAAAAATTTGGAGTTATGGCCTCTAAAACCAAAACCCTAATTTTAGGTCATCTGTGCAGTTAAACCTGGCTCTGCTTCCATGCCTTGCCAGTTCTTGTGATTCTCTGACTTTCTTGATCTTTGGAGGATATGATATGATGATTGAACATACATGAAACCTCTTGAGATGATTGATAACCTTTGGAATGGTTCAGCTAGCTCATGGACTGCTCAGATCACAAACCCTAGATGCAGATGACTTTGAACCAATGTAGTGAAGCAAAAATGCAGTATGATGATATGATTGAACTTATGCAAAGATGAAAGATCACAAGCCATGGTGTGAACTTAGTGAGGGAAAATTTGGGGTGTTTACAGCTGCCCCCATTCAAGCATGAGTTAGCTGTGTAGGATGTAAGCAACGACTTAACAGGCAAACAAGATAACTTGTGGTTGAATACCAAAGATAGTCCTAAATTTGCACTCGCTGAATGAAGAAGAAAAGGGATATAGATTGTAAAAAGGAAGTATAATATGATTATAAAGTGCGGGTGATGGAGGACGACCATCGAGCAGAGGACGACAGCCGGGGATAAAGCAATGACGGGGACGACCGACATGCTGGGGAAATGGAGGGATCATGACGGGGACGACTATCAGGTAAGACTCTCTGGGGATTAAAGGTAAATGATGGGGACGACCATCGGTTCGAAGAAATAAATGATGAGGGACGGTCATCAAGAGGTGAAGGACGATCACCTAGCAGGGGACGACTGCTCTATTGGGGATAAGATGAGGAACAATCATCTAAGGTGAAGGACGATCACCTGGCAAGGTACGGTTGCCGAAGGTATCACGACATAGGACGAATGCCGGATAGAAAGGTCGACGATGGGGACGGCCATCGGATAAGTATGATGAAGGACGATCATCAAGAGGTGAAGGACGATCACCTAGTAGGGTACGGCTGCCGGAATACCACGACATAGGACGAATTCCAGATAGGAAAGGGTTCCAATAATGGAAACTCCGCTGGGGATGATGAAGGACGATCATCAAAAGGTGAAGGACGATCACCTGGCAAGGTACGGCTGCCGGAAGTATCATGACATAAGACGAATGTCAGATAGAAAGGAAATAATTTATTGGGGTTTGCTGGGGACTCTTCTAGGGAAGGGCAGACACAGACGAGTGTCTAAATTCAAGAAAAGGGTATAAGTGTTTGACGTTGTGTATAGATTAAAGATGCGGACGAGCATCCTTAAGACTATGATACGGACGAGTATCAATAAAAACAAACGCTGACGCATGTTCAGAGATGATGGTACGGACGAGTACCAACTAGTTAACAAAGAACACGGACGAGTGCCGACTCTGAGGGGAATTAAGTGGTGTATACAAGATACGGACGAGTATCTGTACGAGTAAGAACGAGTGTACTGTGCTGGGGATACGGACAAGTGTCCAGAGATATCCGTTATGTGGAAGTATCTGCTTTTAAAAAGTCCTGGAGACTTTACTGGGGAAAATGACACGGACGAGTGTCGAGTGAGTATATACTTGTGTCAGAGAGTGCAAAGGGGACGCTTTGGCTTCCTACTGGGGGATTTGAGAGGTATCTTGTGTATTGTTGATGGAATGTTGGTGCATACAGGTATTTGGTTCAAGTCATGGCTTATGACTATGTAATATGTTTGATTTTTACCGTAATGCTCCGTATTAGACGGAATGCTACGTTATGGGGGGAAAATATGATGCGAATGCTATGATTATGCAAAGATACCGATCCGGGATTCGGATCCCGCTGCGGTGAAGATCTCTGGCTGATCTGCTGGAATTGATATCCCAGCTGGGGATGAGATCATTGGTAGATCTGATATATATGACTCTGTTTGGGGGAACAAATCACTGACAGACCTATTCTTGATGATGAGGAGCCCAGTTGGGGTCTGTGGAAGCTTTCGTCACTTTGTTGTGAGATCTTCAGATATTGCTCTTCTGAATAAAGGTTGAGACTCTGCGGGGAGATGATTCCCTGTCTAACACTTGGCTGAGGGGGAATGATCACTGAACGACCTTCCTAGAGATTTTTGCGGAGATCCTGTTGAGGATGATGATGTCTGGCAACTCAGCTGGGGAGAGGGCACCCCTGGTGCTATTTGGGGAGATGGGCTGAGTAAATAGTGATTTGGTAGGTCGCTGGGGAGAAGCTTCCATGCCCCGTGTTGCGCTTTGACTACCTGCAATCAAAGAAACGTACAAGTATCCCGAGGTATCCCTTACTGGATTCCATCATAGGAATTTAGACACTCCCGGGGGCAAATATATTTCCTGTAAGCATGTAATTTAGAAAAGACGCATCTGTACTTATGCAATCAACATCTTAAGGACATCGGACATTTTGCAAATGAAAATAAAATGTATGAGACGAAATATGACTGAAAATCTGATTTTATTAATTTGTGTGCCCCGAATTGGCAAGATACAGTCAAAGAAATAGATCCCCTGAAATGAGGAGATTGTTACAAATTGAGAAACAAAAAGATGCTGGCAATGTTGATGACGCTTCAGTGCTTCCCTTTTGCTATGACTCGTATGACATTGACGTTCTTCTCATCTTGCTTTTTGAAGACAGCTGATTCTGACCGATGCTTGAACCTGCGAAGCTTACCTTGTTGTAAGTGATACAGACGAATTCAGAATGCAATTGTTCGCTTATTCCCTTATTTTGCGTGGTTCGCCCTTTCGGGTTTTCAATCCACCGGGATACCCATTTTTGCCTGAGTTGTCCAATGTGGCTTTTCAACTCAGCGGGTGTACATTTTTTCATTTATTTTCCCTTATTTTTTCCTGAGTCTTTTATTCTGTTTTTGACTCGCCGGGATGCCCTATTTTTGCCTGGACTTACATTCTGTTTTTGTGTCCAGCGGGTCTTTTTATGCGAAGTATTTTTTAACTGCATCTGAATTCACAGGGGACAGGAAGTCTTCACCATCCATAGTACTGAGCATCAGTGCTCTACCAGAGAAAACTTTCTTTACTATGAACGGACCATCATAATTCGGAGTCCATTTGCCCATGTGGTCTGTATGAGGAGGAAGGAGTCTTTTCAGCACAAGATCTCCTACTTGGTACTCTCGAAGCCTAACTTTCTGATCGAAAGCCTTCTTCATTCTTTTCTGATACAACTGCCCATGACAAATTGCAGCCAATCTCTTCTCTTCGATCATACTTAGTTGTTCGTATCGGGATCGGATCCATTCTGCTTCGTTCAACTTAACATCCATCAATACCCGTAAAGAGGGTAATTCAACTTCAACAGGTAGGACTGCCTCCATACCATACACAAGCTGATACGGTGTTGCCCCAGTGGATGTTCTGATTGACGTACGGTACCCATGCAAGGCGAATGGTAGCATTTCATGTCAGTCTTTGTAGGTGACCACCATCTTCTGCACAATCTTCTTGATATTCTCGTTAGCTGCCTCCACAACGCCATTCATCTTTGGCCTGTAAGGAGAAGAATTGTGGTGTTGGATCTTGAAGTACCGACACAGTTCTGCTATCATTTTGTTGTTCAAGTTGGAACCATTATCAGTAATGATTTGCTCAGGTACTCCATACCGACATATGATGTCTCTTTTTCAGGAATCGGGCTACCACTTGCTGGGTAACATTTGCATACGAAGCTGCTTCGACCCATTTGGTAAAATAGTCAATGGCTACAAGGATGAATCTGTGACCGTTTGAAGCAGTCGGCTCGATCTTTCCAATCATATTAATGCCCCACATGGCAAAGGGCCAGGGTGAAGACATCACATTCAGAGGATTTGGAGGCACATGCACTTTATCTGCATAAATCTGGAATTTATGGCATTTTCTGGCATACGCACAACAATCGACATACATTGTGATCCAGTAATAGCCTGACCTGTGAAACTTCTTAGCCATTGCATGCCCCCCGCATGGGTACCAAAAGATCCTTCGTGCACCTCGTGCATCAGCAAGTCTACTTCTGTCTTATCAACACATCTGAGAAGTATCATATCAAAGTTTCTCTTATACAGGGAACCATCAGCATTCAGGAAGAAACTACCAGCCAGCCTTCTTAATGTCTTCTTATCATTGGATGATGCCCCAGGTGGGTATGTTTGATCCTCCAAGAAGCATTTGATGTCATGGAACCAAGGCTTATCATCCTTAGCAATGTCAACTGAGAATACATATGCCGGTCTGTCAAGTCTGGATACTGAAATCCGAGGTACAAAGTTGGCAGCTTGAACTTTGATCATGGATGAAATGGTAGCCAGAGCATCTGCAAACTGATTTTCATCTCGAGGGATATACTCCAGCTTGACTGTTGTGAAGAATGTAAGTAACCTCCTTGTATAATCCCGGTAAGGTATCAGATGATCTTGGTGAGTGTACCATTTGCCGTTGGCTTGATTAATTACGAGAGCTGAATCTCCGAACACAGTCAAAGTCTTGATCCTGAGGTCAATGGCTTCCTCAAGACCCATAATACAAGCTTCGTATTCAGCTTCATTGTTAGTGCAGTTGAAGGTGAGTTTTGCCGAGAAAGGCATGTGAACTCCCTTAGGTGTAATGAGTACTGCGCCAACACCACGACCATTCATATTAACTGCCCTATCAAACATCATAGTCCATTCTTCTTCTGGGTCAGGCCCTTCAGTGTGAATAGGCTCTTCATGATCTTTTGCTTTTATGAACATGATATCTTCATCAGGGAAGTCAAATCTCATAGGCTGGTAATCATCAATGGGTTGCTCAGCAAGATAGTCAGACAACACACTGCCCATGATGGCTTTCTGAGACGTGTATTGAATGTCATATTCTGTGATAATCATTTGCCATCTTGCAACCCGTTCGATAAGTGTTGGCTTCTCAAATATATACTTGACTGGGTCCATCTTTGAGATTAATAAGGTAGTGTGGGTCAACATATACTGCCTTAGTCGGCGAGCAGCCCACGCTAAAGCACAGTAAGTTTTCTTGAGCAGTGAATAACGTTGTTCACAGTCGTAAACGTTTTGCTTAGGTAGTAAATTGCATACTCTTTTCGACCATACTCGTCATGCTGGCCCATCACACACCCCATTGACTCTTCTAATACTGTCAAGTACATTATTAGAGGTCTTCCTTCAACTGGGGGCATAAGGATTGGAGGCTTTTGTAAGTATTCTTTGATTTTATCAAAAGCCCTTTGGCAGTCTTCGTTCCACCTGACCGTTTGTTCTTTCCTGAACAACTTGAACAAGGGCTCACAGGTTGCAGTAAGGTGAGATATGAACCTTGAGATGTAGTTCAATCTACCTAGGAACCCCCGAACTTCTTTTTCAGTCTTCGGTGCAGGAATTTCTTGAATGGCTTTGACTTTGTCAGGGTCTACTTCAATCCCCTTCTCACTTACAATAAATCCCAGCAACTTACCGGATCGCACCCCGAATGTGCATTTGTTGGGGTTTAACTTCAATTGGTACTTCCTCAGACGCTTGAATAACTTCAACAGATTCACCTGGTGGTTTTCTTCCGTAAGGGACTTGGCAATCATGTCATCCACATAACATTCAATTTCCTTGTGGATCATGTCATTGAACAATGTTACCATAGCCCGTTGATAGGTGGCACCAGCATTCTTCAGTCCGAATGACATCACCTTATAACAGAATGTGCCCTAGGGTGTGATGAAGATTGTCTTCTCCATGTCTTCAGGTGACATATTGATCTGATTATATCCTGAAAATCCATCCATGAAGGATAACACCGAGAACTGAGCTTTATTATCAACCAATACATCAATGTGAGGTAATGGGAAATCATCTTTCGGGCTAGCTCTGTTCAGGTCCCGGTAATCCACACACATCCTCACCTTGCCATCCTTCTTAGGCACAGGTACAATATTAGCCACCCACAGCGGGTAACTAGTTACAGCAAGGAAACCGGCGTCCCACTGTTTTTGTACCTCTTCTTTTATCTTCATTTCCATGTCTAGGCGAGTACGGCGCAACTTCTGTTTTACCGGCGGGCAGTCTTCTTTCAGAGGCAGCTTATGCATAACAATGTCGGTGTCCAACCCTGGCATATCTTGATAAGACCAAGCAAAAACATCCACATATTCCCGAAGCATGTCAATCAGTTGCTCTTTCACTGAATCTTGCAGGCAAGCCCCGATCTTAACTTCTTTCACGTCTTCTTTCGTACCAAGATTAACCGTTTCAACCTCCTCCTGATGCGGAGTGATAACCTTCTCCTCTTGTCTCAACAACCTGGCTAGCTCTTTAGGTAGCTCATAATCTTCTTCAACCCCTTCATCGGCTTGATTAATCGGATTGTCAAAGTCATACAAAGTCATAGCAGTGTTGTTGTCGGTGCAGTCTGAAGGGTATTTTCTGCAAGGGTTTAGATTTTTTCATTTTAGTGATCAATTTTATCTTGCTTAGAAAAAGTGAAAATGAAGTTGTTATTTTGAAAATCATTGCCATTTTATTTTTGTACAAAAAATGAAAAATGAAAAACAGTGAGCGAGAAAAAAGAGACTCATTTGCAAAAGATGTCCTGATATTCATTAATTGATCTTTGCACAAAATACAAGATGACCCGATTACAAAATGAGTCCTGACATCTTGGGCAAGATGCAGGACTTGATGCATGCTTAAAAACAGGAAATAATAATTACTATGCAGGAGTAACTCTTATAATTTCCTGGGAAGACCAGTTTGAGACATGGTTCCCCGGGATCCTTGGACGTATCCAGCTTTCCAGGTTGCGCTCGTCTTCTGACTCATCTTCCAAACTATTCACAGCATCCGGGGTGAGCATTCCCCCGCTGACAAACTTGGGCTCCTTTGCAGCTTCTGATTGATCTTGTCGAGTTGGTTTGTAACCCAACCCGAATCGGTCCTCTTTCTTCTCCACGGGCAGCAGCTTGCCCCAGCCTTGGGCGGTACCTTCCTCAACAACCTTCCGGGCTTGCTGATACGATGTGATGGAGGTCCCAGACACAACAGATGCTTCATTAATGTTCAAGGCCTCAAACCCTTGACTCATGGTTTCATGGATCTCCCCATCCATTTCAATGTATTTGAAAGTAGCCAGCTGGCTAAAAAAATATCCTCCTCCCCACAAATGGTAATGACTTGGCCCTCCCACTCGAATTTTAACTTCTGGTGAAGGGTTGACGTCACGGCGCCAACGGCGTGTATCCATGGTCTACCCAATAGACAGCTGTAGGCAGGCTGTATATCCATCACGAAGAAGGTCGTTTTGAAAACCTGTGGGCCAATCATTATTGGTAATTCTATCTCTCCCAGAACTGATCTTTTAGAACCGTCAAAGGCCCTCACTACCAAGTTACTTGGGCGTAGTGCCAATCCATCATATTCCATCTTCACAAGGGCTTTCTTGGGTAGGACATTGAGTGACGATCCTGTGTCCACCAATACGTGAGAAAGAACTGCACCCTTACACTCCAAGGTAATGTGCAAAGCCTTGTTATGATTGCGACCTTCCGTTGTTAGATCAGTGTTGGTAAATCCTAGTCCATTACTAGCGTTGACATTTCCAACCACAACCTCTAACTGATTGACGGTAATCTCCTCTGGCACATAAGCTGCATGCAGGACCTTCAATAGTGCGTTCAGATGAGCCTCGGAGCACATTAGCAACGATAGTATGGAGATTTTGGAAGGTGTTTGGTGAAGTTGGTCTACCACCTTGTAATCACTTTTCTTTATGATTCTCATGAATTCATCAACCTCTTGATCAAAAGGAGTCTTCGAAGCCTCTTTAGCGACTTGTTCTTCTTGCACCATGCTCTTCCCTTTCGCCCTGGCAGCAGCTTCTGCTTCAGCAATGGGTCTTGGAATTTGCGAGGCAAAGAGACGTCCGCTTCTAGTGAAGCCTCCGCCTCCCCCCACATTGTCTATCTGAGGTGAAGAAGTTGATGATTCTAAAGTGATTTTCTGCCCTTCGCTGTATAGATCTGAGCCATAATGCCAAGGGATGGAATTATTGCTTTCGTAAGGAACTGGCCCCGGCACTGTGATAGTGACTGGACTGATAGCAGCTGCAGAAGGGACCACAATGGTGTGTGGATCATAGTATATGGTAACTGGTGCTCTGACAGGAGTAACATTTTGTTGTGAATTGTTGGTAGGAACATTTGCGGGATCGTAGTATATTGTAACCGTTGAGACACTTTCATCAATTGCTATTGATGTTGTAGAAGGTATTGTCGACTGGATGGGGATTGAAGTTGTAGCAGGAATGGTGACTGGACTTGTATCCATTGAAGTGATCGATTGAGCGGTTGTTGGAGTTGTAGTAGAATCCGTTGGAACAATGGTTGCTGACGTTGTAGGAGTATCTGTGGTCATTGACGAAGGGATAGTTGGAGTTGTAGGCGCTGTCGTCGTAATCTGAAGGATACCATCCTTAATAAGACCATTTATACCGTTTCTCAGCCTTTCACACCCATTGACGGCAATATTGCAATACCCACAGCCGAGCTCACACCCGGGGAACACTTGGCACTCTAAAAGCTGAGCTTTGATTTCCACCAAAGGTGTTCGAATTTGTGCAACACTGGTGATCAAGGTGGATGGTTTGCCTTCCTCAATAGCGTTAATCCTAGGCCCGTTGTGACTAGGCATTGGATTCCTTGTGACATTTGGAGGAGGTGCGAAGTTGAGAGCTTTTGAGCCCACCAGGTCTTGGACTTTCATCTGTAAGGCCCTGCATTTTTCAGTGTTATGCCCCGGTGCATTTGAGTGGAATGCACACCTGGCATTTGCATCATAATTCTTTGGCATATTGGTGGGATCCGGAGGTGCCAATGTCCTTAACTCAACTAGGTTGAGCTTTAGGAGTTGTGGCAAGAGTGCAGCATACGACATTGGGATTGGGTCAATTACCCTGTTTGCCTGTGATGGTCTTTGCTGGAAAGGACGCTGTTGTTGGTTGTTATTGTTGTTGTAGGTTCTCTGTTGCGGATAATGAACTTGTTGTTGATACTGTGGTTGTTGCTGTTGGGGATATGCTGATTGTTGAGTAATCGGAGCTGGGATGGTAACTGCTGCTACTGAACGATGCACATACTGAGGCCTGCCCCTGCTTGCATGAATGGAATTTGTCTCACCGGCTCTTCGGGGTCCCACAAAAGGCTTTCTGGGATTGCTGGATGAACTTGCACCACTGTCGGAAATTTTTCCCATCTTTAAGAGGCTTTCAATCCTCTCACCAGCTATGACCACATCAGCAAAACTGGTAGAGGAAAAAACAGCCAGTCTATCAATATAGGTCCCTTGCAATGTATACATGAACATGTCAGCCATTTCCCTCTCTGACATGGGTGGTTGGACAACAATAGCAAGCTGTCTCCACCTCTGGGCATATTCCCTAAAGCTCTCTCTAGAAGACTGAGACATTCCCATTAGGAGGGTCCTATTGGGAGCCATGTCCAAGTTGTATTGATATTGACGGATGAAAGCCTTAACCAAATCCTTCCAGCATCTTATGGTGGCTCTGGACAAGTGTGAATACCACTCTCTTGAAGCCCCAGTCAGACTGTCTTCAAAGTAGAACATCCACAACTTTTCATCCATAGTATAAGCTTTGAGTCTTCCCAGGAAAGACTGCAGATGAGTGCGAGGACAGGAGGTACCATTGTACTTTTCAAAGCATGGGGGTTTGAATTTATGGGGAATTCTCACCCCATCCACTAGCCCCATGTCCATCACATCGAAGCCTAAAGAATTCTGTGACTCCAAAGATCTTAATTTCTCAGCAATTTCGTCCAATCTCCGGTCATATACTTCATCTCCAGCCCCCATGACAGTAAATTGTTCCTCTTGGGGATCCTCTTGCAAGATTCTTCCCCCAACAGTATTACCCTACACATTTCTCGGGATGTTAACTTCCGGATCCAGATGAGGTCCAAATACTGGTGGGTCAATACGAGGCTGGCCCCGTTCATTGTTACTAGTCCCTCCTGTTCCAAGATGAGGCTCCTCAGGAGTTTGTCTTTCCACCAGCTCTCTTAACCTTTCCTGACTCTGGGCTAAGCCAGTCATCACAGCCATGAATTGAGACATCTGATTTCTTATCTCTACTCTCTCATTAGCCATCTGATTTCTGACCTCAGTCAGATCCTGTTGTACTTGTTCCCTTTGTATACCGGGAAGGTTGTTGCGAGTCGGGTACCGCTGCGCGCGGTTGACAGGGAACACTCGGCGACGAGCAATGTTTCCTGAAGTCACAACAAAGTTAGAAACAATAATAATAATAAAACCTACAAAACAAAACAAAAGTTAGTATGCAATGCAGTATGCTTATTTGTTTTCCAAGGTATCCGGTTTGGTTCTTGGTTTTGACCTTTCCAGACCTCGAGGAAGATGCTTGATGTTGTTGAGAAAAAAAAAACCCAAATGGAAACAAACTAAAATATATTACAAATGGTGAACAATACATAGTCTGTTTTTCAACACATGCCCATGGAGGGTCAAAATATAATAAAAGGAAAAATACATCAAATGGAAACAACAACAAACAAAGAATCAGACATCCAGTCCAAACTCATCCTCTCTGACCTCCTTCAGGAGTGCCTCAGTCACTGGACTAGCTGGGTGCTCTGTAATGGTCCTAATGAGGAGGTTCATGGTAGCAATGGCAGTAGTCAGCTTCTTATGCTTGTCCTGGTCCTTTGATCTCTTCAATCCTGCTCTGAGCTTCAACTCTGAAATCTCCTTCTGGGCTGCCAACAAAGCTTCCTGCTGCTTCTTCTCATTGGCCTCTAACTGTTCAATCTTGGCTTGAGTTTTCTGGTCTTCTTGTGTACCGGTCTCAGTGATTCTGACCCACCTAGCCTGACTCTCTTGCAGATAGATCTCAGTCCTAGCCTTCTGAATTTTGGCTTCTTTACAGGCATTCTTCAATATTTGTTCCCCAGCTCTTGCTTTCCTGATATAGTCCTCTGTCTTCTCAATTTTGGCAAGATGCTCCACTCTAAGCTTCTCCAATCTCTCAATATCCAAACGACCATCACTTTTTTCCCAAAGAGTCTTCTTCAAGGCTTGAGATAGGTTCTCATTCCTTTCCTTCAGCTTCTTAAATTCTTCTAGGCTGACAGTTGCTGCCGGCTGTACTGTAGATGGCCCAGGAATGTCTTCCAAGATGAAAGGCATTCTGGTAATTTTAGCTCTAGTACGGGACCAGTCATAGTACTGAGCTGAAGCAACATTATTACACCTTCCAAGGATAGCTACCCCCTTTGTCTGGATGTTGTCCCAAGCCCAGGATGCTTGTCTGACAGCAGCTAAATTAGGTTTTACTTCACAATACAGGGTCTCAGCTAAATCTTGTCCTCTGGGAGGGTGAACCAAAGCATAGCCCAGTTGTCTCTTAAACAGCAAAGGATTGTAGTTGATGCAACCCTTTACTCCTATCAGAGGTACATTTGGGTATTGTCCACAGCTGGTGATAATGTCCTTGCCTTTGGTGCTCTGGGTGCACCATCTAATATCATCTGAAGTCAAGGCAATTAACCTCTTAGCCCAATTCTTCTGTTGGTGGGGATTCAAGAAAGCATCTGACTTAGGCAGGTGTCTGAGCAGCCAGGTATAAAACAAAGGAGCACAACATCTTACTAACTTCCCCCTTTGTTTCTCATTCCTCTGATGAATGGAGTAATAAAAATCTCCTAGCAATGTGGGTACTGGGTTCCTCAGAAGAAACAGATGGATGGCATTTTTGCTGAAAAATTTAGGCTCATCTGCAAATAGTATAGCCCCATATATGCTGAGGGCTAACAGTGCACAGACTGCCCTCCATTCTCCCAATGAGGCCTTCAGGATGGCCTGAGAAGTCAAGAAGTCCAAGTGCAAACCAGGGATCCCAGCTTTTGTTGTCATACTTTGCTCAATCAAGGTAGGCTCCAGGTACAATGCCTTTGCTACCTCTTCATTTCTGGGAGCTGGTATTTCTGGGTTGAAAGGGATTCCACCCTTGATAGATACTCCAATCAATGAAGAAAACTCTTCCAGCAGGGGCCCTAGCTAAAAGTCTGGGAATGTGAAACATCTCAAAGGAGGGTTATAAAACTGTAAGCATGTGTGGATCATGCTCCTCTAAGAAGGGTCAAGGTCCATAACCATATCTAGGATTCCTCCATAATGCTCTCTAAACAAAGGGATGTAATCAGGTGTGATGAGCGACTGGACCTGCCTGATACCAGTCAACACAGGCTCAAAGAAATGGTAGGATATGTTGCTCTTCCTGGGAGTAGTCATGAATGCTGCTGAAGAAGCTGAAGATTGGTACTGATGGAGATCACAGACTAAGGCTGGAAATGAGCTACTGGCAGGCTGATACTGGTGATGATGAAGATAGCTGAAGCAGATAACTGATGAAGCAGAGGTCTATGCAGGAGAAGGGGTCAAAAACAAACCAGATATGACGTGGATACCCTGAAAAACAAATAAACAAATGTTAAATGATGCAATGATGATATATGCAAATGATATGCAAGGGTTTGTGATCAAGCTGGATCTGATTATCTGTCTTGATATAAGTCCATGTATGCTCAAAGGTCCAGATGAAGGCTTAGAAATCCAGTAACCAGGGTGGGGGACTCAAATAAAGAGTCACATGTCCAAGGTTTAATCACAAGAACTGTCCAAAATGAGGTACTCTTAAACAATACAGTAACTGGGTATGATGTGGCTAAGGGTTCCTGCAAACCTGTAAACAGCCCAACCCCCTCACAGGTAGTGTTCTAGAACAAGGATCCTCAGACTTGGATCAGTTATGAGAAGTGTAAACACTTCTAACCCAGAGGTACAGTGTTTACAATAACCATAAAAGATCCTCCTCTAATTCACCCCAGATTCTGAAGCTCATAATAAAGGTCATCCAGACTTAGCAGGCTTCCCAGATAACCCTAGCACTACAGGAAATCTGTAGCACAGAGTTCTCAAGAAGAAACCCACATCTGAACCGTGTTTCATATTCCCGCACCAGACCGAAATGGAATGGGAAAGAACATGAACCACTCTAGCCTAGGTGTCACTCAGGTCCCAGGTATAGGACCTTGAACTCTCAATGGAAACCCCACCCACCAAAACAGAAACCAGATCCAGCAATGATAATGACAGTATGAAATAAGTATAAGACTGTAAAAGAAAGCAATAAATAAAGCTGTACATAAAGCAATAAATGAAGCAAAAATAAATAAACACACATAGCACATAACACCCCAGTAAACACAAATCAAACAAACGCTAGGAGGAACCCACAAAAAGAACCAGAAGCCCTGGTTACAGTATAAGGGTCCCCAGCAGAGTCGCCAAGCTGTCGCTCCCACTAAATGAGGCTAAGTCAAATAGGGTACAAACGCGAATGGTCGGCGAAAAGGAGAGAACACACAAGGGTGAACTGGAAAGAAAAGAGTCACCAGCTAGGCCTTTTTATCCCGAAGGAAAGGTAATGCTGCATAAACCTAGAAAGACATGGATAAGACGGTTGCGAACCAAAGAAACTGAGAAAGGGGGTTGGTTACAACCTGGGAAGGTATTAGCACCCAGATTGTCCGTCGTACTCGACGGGATCAACGCCTGAAAGGTTTGTGTTTAAAGGGGTAGTGTCAGTGCTATTTGTGTGCAAGAAGCTGGAAAAGAATGCAAGTGTCAGTGCAAAAGAAATGTGAATTGAAATAAAGGAGTGTCAGTGTAAGAAAGAATGGGAAGCTCAAGACTATGAGGCTTTAAAAATAATGCTGGAAGAGGGGGAATATACAGAGACTTTTGTTCGATAACTGTTAAGTTATGCCTACGTATCCTCTCGTGCAATGAGGAAGTCAGAACTCCGTAGTTCGACTCAAAGAGACTGAAAGATAAATTGACTGATGAACTGCTTACTTGTCTATGCTCAAGTGTATGACCTGTCTGGCTCAGGTGCAAACTGTCTTGCATTAGACGGAAGAAGCAAGTTCTCGTTTATGAGTGAAGATGATGAGAAAAGAATCCCGGAGGAGACGATTATTGTTTGTTTTTGTGTTTTCAGGCTTTTATTGCTTTTTGAAGTTTGTCATAAGAAAATGAGCTTAAGCCTAAACCAAGGGTTAGTAGACTCATCACATCCTCCCTCTGATTAGGGGTAATGAGAATACCTTAAGTATGAAGTAAACACCTCACACTTAATCACCATGGTATAGGATTAAGATCATTAACCTACTTGCATTTATTTATATGTTTTTGGTATTTTTGTTTAGTGTTAAGTAATGAGTTTAAGCCATAATCAAGGATTTAATGGACCCATTACACCATCCTAATAGAAGGATAATAGATGAGAACATTTAAGCTGAGAAAGGCTCCTCAGCTTAATCCATGATTAGGGATTAACCTCATGACAAAACAAGGCCTTTATTAAAGTGGATTTTAGTTAATGATATGGTTAAGAAGTGAATTGTATGGTTTGTAAGACAACTTGAGGGGGACTTGTCCATTAACACTAGGGTTAGTCCTTCTTAACCAATTAAGGAAGAATTAGAACCCTAATGCAAGGCCCAAGTTACAAACTTGATGTCTTAGTGATTATTAGATGGATTGATTGAAGGATTTAAACACATTGAGGGTTTAACACTTAGGATTAAAGTTATACACTCCATCCTAATAGAAGGATACAGGCATAACCCTAATCACAAAGCGTTAAAACCTTAAGTGTTTAGTCCTTAATTATGAGATGAGAAGAGATGACACAAAGATGACACAAAGGTAAAAACTAAATGGGGAACTAATCAACCCTAATTGTGATCATGCTTGGATTTTCCTAGGGTTTATGAGGCTTGCAAGAGATCTTCAAGAAGAGCCACCAAGGAAGAAGCAGGATGAAAAGAAAGAGAAGCAAAGAGAGGCAAGACAACTTGCTTCACTTAAGAAGACAAGTTGCTTGGAGAAAGAAAGAGGGGAGGGAGAATGAATGAGCAAGCTCACTCTAATACAAAAGTAAAATGCAGCAATGATGCATAATAGAGATGAGAAGAGGTTATGAGAAGTGAAGGCAAATTCACTTCTCAATGACTTACCACCTGAAAAGTTAGCAACAAGGAATGAAATGAAATGAAAATGAGATGAAATGCAAAGGTGAAAACCAAATTCAGAAGCATATTTATGATGCAAATGATGCTATGAGATAGTATGAAAGCATGTCAAGAGATGAGGATGATCATACAAGGATGAGGATGCAAATGAAGCATGTTTTGAACCATGAAAGTTCATGAAAGTTTATGAAATGGAATGAATGCACAACATGGAAAATGAATGATGCAATGATCAAACATGATTCTAATGTGTCCTAAGATGTCTTATAATTCATGTGAATGCATAAAATGTCATGACAAGTTCATGCATGCAAGCATATGGAAGATGGATGCAAATAAATGCAAAAATTAGGGTTTATACATAACATGCAATACAAAATTCAAAACCAGAAGCAAATGACATGATAAAAAAATGAAATTGGGATCAAAGGAACCCTAACCCTACACAAGTTCACTGTCCAAAGGGGGAGGCCTAACTCTTAACCTAATGGAAGCTATGATTTTCTCAAGTTAGCTTGGGTTTTAAGGCACTTCAAAAGGGAAAATGCACAACAAATTGAAAATGAGAGATAAATTCAAACCAATTTTATCCTAGAAACTACATGATATGAGGAATGCAATGCAAAAAGAATCATCATCAAACTTCTCATGGTTAGGCAGAAGGGATTTTTCTAAGTTAGGGCAAAAATATTGACTTTTAAGAACCCTAATTCCAAAGAAAAATGTCAAAATAGGTCAAGAACCAAAAAGAAATTTGTTTGAAGAGTTTGATAATGTTTCTAAATGTATCAAGATGCAATGTGATTTTTTTGGTGATTTTTAGAAACTTAAATGCTATTTTAATTAATTAATTCTCATTAACTAATTAAAATAAACATTTAAATATTTTTAAAATACGAAAATTATGCAAAAAATAAAATAAAAATTATTTTTAGAATGAGAAAACTATTTTAAGACATGACGCAAAAAATAAAATTTTTTAGAAGTGTTTTTCTATTTTAAATAAATTGTGGAAAGAAATACAATTAAAATGCAATAAAAATGAATTAAAAGAGAAAGTAATCAGATCCAAAGGCTGTGGTTCAAACCAGGGAGGCGGGAGTTGACTTGGCGCGGGTTTGGAAGGCTAGGATTGGCTCTGGTTAAATTCAAACTAATCCTAATTAATTATCCTAATTAATTGAGATTAGGGTTAAGTGACAGATCCTGGCCATTGAGGACGCGCGCGAAAACAAATCCAACGCACCAAATTCAAACTGAGCTAAACACGTGATTAATCCCTAATTGTGCCCTAACCATTCTCAAGTGACCGGAACAGTGTTCCGGTCATCTTCTCCGATCAACCAAAATCACAACTTCTTCTCTAAGCAATTTCTAATGCTCTAACTTTCCAGAATCATTCCCCTAACACATCTAAACAAGAATCAATCACCAAAAAAAATTTATCATGCCTCAAACACAAGATTCGAATCAAACATCAAAAACTGCAAAAATTTCAGAAACACAATACAAGCTCATTTCTCAACCATTTTTAAAAATGAAAAGTGCAGTGTGATCAGTGAAGCATGAAGAACATTTCTATAACATGAAAAGAGGTTTATGGAAAAAAATGTTCTTGAGGTACCTGAGCTTGAGCTACTTCAGTTTGCAACTTTCTGGGCAGTTCTTTGCTTCAAATCACCCCCAATGGTCCTCCTGAAGTGTTTGTAATGCTTGGTTGGAGTTTATATGGCCCCAAAATGAAAATGGCAGAAACTCAGTTCATGAAGTGTGGAAATCGTGTTTTTGATTCTGGACTTTTTAGGGCAAAATGAAGGGTGGGAAATGATAAGTGATGTTTGTGGAGTTGAATGGTGGAAAAAATTTGAAGGTTTGATGGTTGAGTTAAGAGATTCTAAGGCTTTTGCAAATTTGGGGATTTTTGAGTGTGCTGTGTATTCTCAAGTGTTAGGCTGCTATGTTATGTGCTTTTGCTTGGTTTTGATCCACATAATGAAGTGTGATAGGTCAGAGAGTGGGTGCTGGCCTGTCTTGATTGGTATGGGCAAGTTGCCAAAATGTCAAAAGTTGGTGTACTTGAGGTATGGGCTCATGGAAGGCTGGTTTAGGGGCATGGCTCGAGTCAGCCAACTTCAAGGATGTCCATGGAAAATGATTTAGTGAGCTGACTCAAGTGGATGAGGAGATTTGGATCATTTTGCAATTTTGTACAACTTTGGCCCCTTTTGAATTTCTTGAAGTTTAAGGCATGGAACTTGAGAAATCTTTGGGTAATTCTGAAGTTTGAGTCATGTATGATGCTTGTGTAATGCTTAGACATCAATTAGAAGTCACAAATTGCCTTGGTACAAGAATTTGCAAGTTTCCCTCTTTGGCACATAAGTGAATTTTTGTGATTTTTCCCAACTTTGCAAGGCCATAACTCTAGTTCTAGAATGAATTAGATCAAGTTCTTGTACTTTTTGAAAATGGAGGATCCAATCTACAACTTTCATGACCAAGAATTTTTCATTTGAAGCATTTTTGAATCAAAAAGAGGAGGTTGAAAAACTTTCCCAAAATGGCAAGTTTTCATTACAAGTCACTTTCCCAAAATGGAAACTTTGCAAATGGCTTGAAATTCTTCAATTTTGTGAACTTCTAACTTCTTCTAAGATCAAATAAAGATCATATACATCCAAAATGATGGAGAAGACCCTTTGGTTGGATGACTGGGGGCCTCAGATGCCCTGATTTTGCACTGACTTGCTCAAGAAGTCATCTATTGATCAGATGCCTTCCCCATTAAATTTCTTCATGAAAATTGGTATGCATGATCCTCATAACATATAGAGACCCATAGAAGCAATAATGACCAAAAAATTCGGAGTTATGGCCTCTAAAACCAAAACCCTAATTTTAGGTCATCTGTGCAGTTAAACCTGGCTCTGCTTCCATGCCTTGCCAGTTCTTGTGATTCTCTGACTTTCTTGATCTTTGGAGGATATGATATGATGATTGAACATACATGGAACCTCTTGAGATGATTGATAACCTTTGGAATGGTTCAGCTAGCTCATGGACTGCTCAGATCACAAACCCTAGATGCAGATGACTTTGAACCAATGTAGTGAAGCAAAAATGCAGTATGATGATATGATTGAACTTATGCAAAGATGAAAGATCACAAGCCATGGTGTGAACTTAGTGAGGGAAAATTTGGGGTGTTTACAGCTGCCCCTATTCAAGCATGAGTTAGCTGTGTAGGATGTAAGCAACGGCTTAACAGGCAAACAAGATAACTTGTGGTTGAATACCAAAGACAGTTCTAAATTTGCACTCGCTGAATGAAGAAGAAAAGGGATATAGATTGTAAAAAGTAAGTATAATATGATTATAAAGTGCGGGTGATGGAGGACGACCATCGAGCAGAGGACAACTGCCGGGGATAAAGCAATGACGGGGACGACCGACATGCTGGGGAAATGGAGGGATCATGACGGGGACGGCTATCAGGTAAGACTCTCTGGGGATTAAAGGTAAATGATGGGGATGACCATCGGTTCGAAGAAATAAATGATGAGGGACGGTCATCAAGAGGTGAAGGACGATCACCTAGCAGGGGACGACTGCTCTGTTAGGGATAAGATGGGGAACAATCATCTAAGGTGAAGGACGATTACCTGGCAAGGTACGGTTGCCGAAGGTATCACGACATAGGACGAATGCCAGATAGAAAAGGTCGACGATGGGGACGGCCATCGGATAAGTATGATGAAGGACGATCATCAAGAGGTGAAGGATGATCACCTAGCAGGGTACGGCTGCCGGAATACCACGACATAGGACGAATGCCGGATAGGAAAGGGTTCCAATAATGGAAACTCCGCTGGGGATGATGAAGGACGATCATCAAAAGGTGAAGGACGATCACCTGGCAGGGTACGGCTGCCGGAAGTATCATGACATAGGACGAATGTCAGATAGAAAGGAAATAATTTATTGGGGTTTGCTGGGGACTCTTCTAGGGAAGGGCAGACACAGACGAGTGTCTAAATTCAAGAAAAGGGTATAAGTGTTTGACGTTGTGTATAGATTAAAGATACAGACGAGCATCCTTAAGACTATGATACAGACGAGTATCAGTAGAAACAAACGCTGACGCATGTTCAGAGATGATGGTACGGATGAGTACCAACTAGTTAACAAAGAACACGGACGAGTGCCGACTCTGAGGGGAATTAAGTGGTGTATACAAGATATGGACGAGTATCTGTACGAGTAAGAACGAGTGTACTGTGCTGGGGATACGGACGAGTGTCCAGAGATATCCGTTATGTGGAAGTATCTGCTTGTAAAAAGTCCTGGCGACTTTACTGGGGAAAATGACACGGACGAGTGTCAAGTGAGTATATACTTATGTCAGAGAGTGCAAAGGGGACGCTTTGGCTTCCTACTGGGGGATTTGAGAGGTATCTTGTGTATTGTTGATGGAATGTTGGTGCATACAGGTATTTGGTTCAAGTCATGGCTTATGACTATGCAATATGTTTGATTTTTGCCGTAATGCTCCGTATTAGACGGAATGCTACGCTGTGGGGGGAAAATATGATGCGAATGCTATGATTATGCAAAGATACCGATCCGGGAAAATATGATGCGAATGCTATGAATTTTTGTGATTTTTCTCAACTTTGCAAGGCCATAACTTTAGTTCTAGAATGAATTAGATCAAGTTCTTGTACTTTTTGAAAATGGGAGGATCCAATCTACAACTTTCATGACCAATAATTTTTCATTTGAAGCATTTTTGAATCAAAAAGAGGAGGTTGAAAAACTTTCCCAAAATGGCAAGTTTTCATTACAAGTCACTTTCCCAAAATGGCAACTTTGCAAATGGCTTGAAATTATTCAATTTTGTGAACTTCTAACTTCTTATAAGATCAAATAAAGATCATATACATCCAAAATGATGGAGAAGACCCTTTGGCTGGATGACTAGGGGCCTCAGATGCCCTGATTTTTGACTGACTTGCTCAAGAAGTCATCTATTGATCAGATGCCTTCCCCATTAAATTTCTTCATGAAAATTGGTATGCATGATCCTCATAACATATAAAGACCCATAGAAACAAGAATGACCAAAAAATTTGGAGTTATGGCCTCTAAAACCAAAACCCTAATTTTAGGTCATTTGTGCAATTAAACATGGCTCTGCTTCCATGCCTTGCCAGTTCTTGTGATTCTCTGACTTTCTTGATCTTTGGAGGATATGATATGATGATTGAACATACATGGACCCTCTTGAGATGATTGATAACCTTTGGAATGGTTCAGCTAGCTCATGGACTGCTCAGATCACAAACCCTAGATGCAGATGACTTTGAACCAATGTAGTGAAGCAAAAATGCAGTATGATGATATGAATGAACTTATGCAAAGATGAAAGATCACAAGCCATGGTGTGAACTTAGTGAGGGCAAATTTGGGGTGTTTACAAGGGTTTTGAATCTTCTTCAAGCAAAATCCGATGCATGCATACGGATGGGCTTATTCCTTTTAGATCAGAGATCTTATATCCTAAGGCTGAGGGGTACCTTCGTAAAACATCTAACAATTGGTTGGTTTCCTCTTGGTTTAAGGTATCACTGACTATAACTGGACGGTTCATTTCTTCATCAAGAAATTCATATCTCAGGTTTTTAGGCAGTTCCTTAAGTTTTACGGTTGGTTTCATAGGGCAAGGCATAGGATCTGGTGTAAGAGATAAACATTCGTGAAGGTGATCATCAATGTAGGGTTTTTTATAATTGTCATCTTCCAAAATGAGGGTTGATGGCAATTTTATAGATTCAGTTTCTTCTTCTTGTTCTAATTCCCTAATGCATTCTTCGATGATATTTAAGGCATAACAAGCGTCTCATATCACAGGTGCCATAAGAAATTTTGAAAGTATAAATTCTATCTTCTCGTCACCTACCTCAAAAGTTAGTTTCCCTTTTTTAACATCTATTACGGCTCCAGCAGTCGATAAGAACGGTCTACCTAGGAGGATTGGTATGTCGTCATCTTCTTTAATGTCCATGACAACAAAATCAGTAGGTATAAACAGCTGGCCTATCCTAACAGGGACGTCTTCAAGTATGCCTATAGGGTATTTAACGGATCTATCGGCTAATTGAAGTAACATCTTAGTAGGTTGTAATTCTCCTAAGTTTAATCTCTCACAAACTGCTAAAGGCATTAAGCTCACACTAGCTCCTAAGTCTAGAAAAGCTTTTTCGATGACCTGATTCCCCAAAACACAAGGAATGGAAAAATTTCCGAGATCTTTATCTTTCTTTGCTAACCTATTTTCGGAATTAGAATTACATTCCACAGGTTTTGGATCTTCAAGTCTACGTTTATTCGTAAGTATGTCTTTGAGAAACTTAGCGTAAGAAGGTATTTGGGTGATGGCTTCCGTAAAGGGGATTTCTACGTGAAGTTTTTCTATAACCTTAACGAATTTTTGATATTGATTATCGATTTGGGTTTTCTTTAATCTTTGAGGGTAAGGTATTGGTGGTTTGTATGGCGGTGGTGGTACATAGGTTTTATTTTTAGGTTCTTCTCCTTTTTCTTGACTTTCCGGGGTTTCAGACTCCTCTGGTTCCTTCTCCTCATTTCTCTCAGAAGTTTCGGGCTCACTTAATCTAGGGTTTAAAGGTTCCTTATAAGCGGTTCCACTTCGTAGAGTAATGGCATTTGCTTGCCCTTTCGGGTTTTGTTGAGGTTGTCCAGGGAACTGTCCTCCAGGTGTAGTCTGAGGGGCTTGGTTTAAAGCTACCTGAGAGATCTGGGTTTCAAGCATCTTATTATGAGTAATAATTTGATCAACCTTGGTTCCTAACTGGGTAATTAGTTCGTTAACATGGACATTTTGGTTCATGAACTCTTTGTTTTGTTGTGTTTGAGCGGTGATAAAATTTTCCATAATTTTCTCAAGGCTCGGTTTTGGTGGTACAGGTTGCATAGGTTGATTTGTTCTTGGGGCTTGGTAACTTTGTTGTCTCGGAGGTGCGGTATTTTGAATAGGGTTATTATTTTTGTAGGAGAAGTTTGGGTGATTCCTCCATCCAGGGTTATACGTGTTTGAAAATGGGTTCCCTTGGGTATAGTTCACTTGCTCAGTGTTGGTCTCATTCAACAGATTGCATTCGGCGGATTGGTGTCCTTGCGTCCCACATATCTCACAATTCGGCGAAACTGCAACTACAGTATTCGGGGTTGTGCACATATGTTCGACTCTAAGGGCCAACGCGTCCATTTTAGCCTGCATCATGTCCATAGAGCTTAGCTCATGTATTCCTCCTTGGGCTTCCTTCTTCTCCACTGTCGCTCGTTCTAATCCCCATGATTGATGGTTTTGGGCCATATCCTTAATAAGGGCACTAGCTTCAGGGTAAGGTTTGTTCATCAGTGCGCCACCAGCGGCAGCGTCGATGGTCATTTTAGTGTTATAATGAAGTCCATTATAGAAGGTTTGAATGATTAGCCAATTCTCTAAGCCATGATGTGGGCATGCTCTTAATAGCTCTTTATATCTCTCCCAGGCTTCGAACAACGACTCCCCTTGGTGTTGGTTAAATCTAGTTATTAGGTTTCGAAGAAGAGCGGTCTTACTTGGGGGAAAATATCTAGCAAGAAAAACTTTTCTAAGGTCATCCCAAGTTGTTATAGAATTGGGTGGAAGGGAATCTAACCAAGATAGAGCTTTATCTATGAGGGAAAAGGGAAATAATCTTAAGCGTATTGCCTCAGGAGAAGCTCCATTGGTTTTAAAGGTGTCTGCTAACTGAAGAAAGTTTTTTAAATGTTGGTTCGGGTTATCAGTAGCGAGACCTGCGAATTGTCTCTGTTGCACTAATTGTAGAAGGGATGGTTTAAGTTCAAAATTATTGGCTGGGATAGCGGGGTTTACTATACTAGAACTAGGTTCCTCGTTTGATGGTATGGCGAAGTCCTTAAGAGGTCTTCGGTTTTGATCTTCGGCCATAGCTTTCCTATTCCTATGGAAAAACAAACGTGTGCGAGCGTAACGTTCAGGTTCAGCTAGAGGGTCTACTAAACTTCCGGCACTGCGAGTCTTTCGCATTGACCGGTGGGTAACAACCTTAGTCTAAATGGTATAACTACAGGGTATGAAATTTGACGAAATTGGTCCCCGGCAACGGCGCCAAAAACTTGATGCGTGTTTTTCGCAAGTGTACGAACACGTCAGAGTAATATAAAAGATTGTCGAATCCACAGAGACCAAGTGTCAATCTATCGTACCTGTTGTTATGGTGTGTATCTAAGGCAACTGAATATAAGGGTTTTAAGAAGTGCGCAATGGTAAATAAAATGGTAATTTAAAACAATTAATAAAAGACAGGCTCGAATGTAATTCACGTAATCAATTGATAATCCGGTACTTGTTAATAGAACTACTTATGGGCAGTGTTTTCTCCTTTGAAAAGAACTAATTTAACAGGAACTGTCGCTTTCGCGTATTCAGAACCGAGTTGTACTCTCTAATCAACCCCTCCTATTGTCACGGATAAAAAGGTGCGTACTGCGTTAGAGTAGTAAACCTATTTTTAAGAAATATAGTATCTTAACTAAGTTGAAAAGTATTTTAACCTGGATTTCTTAGCAAAAAAAGGTTCTCACGAACCAGACTCTAAACTTCATAACGCGTCCGAAAATCGTTTTAAAATCTCTTTTATTTTTAATCTAAAAACTCCTAATAAACTAGACAAAGCGCTTTTGGCTGTTTTTGAAATAGTTAAAAACAATTACTTAAATTGAAAGATAAAATAGCCCTTAAGTGTTTCCACGAACAATTGTACGGATTACTGGTTTAATTACGATCCTTACATTCTAACCTTTATGGATTTAGTTAGACATAGTAAGGTAAAATTTATTTTTAGTATTTTTCATAAAAGTAATTTAGTGCGAGTGCGGAAAGTAAATAAAAGTAGTGCGAGTGCGGAAAGTAAATAAAAGTAAAGCGAGTGCGAGAAATAAAGTAATTTAAAGCGAGTGCGGGAAAATAAATGAAAGTAAAGCGAGTGCGGGAAATAAATAAAATTAAAGCGAGTGCAGGAAATAAATAAAAGTAAAGCAATGCGGAAAAGTAAAATACGGACTGGAATTAAAATGGCGGCAGGATTAACTTCCTCCCAGAGTGCTCCAAAACTCGATCACACAGACAGATTACAGACTCGATCACTCGATTGCAGTAACACCCCGATGTGGAATGATAACTGTTTTAAAACTGATATATGCCTAAGAGATTCTATGTTTGGATCAATAAAAACGAAAATCTAAGGTCCTATTTATAGGAAAACTAAATGCAGGAAAAGACCAGGATGCCCCCTCCACTAAAAAGTGGATGGAACTGTTTTTGCCTTGTGGCGCCCGCCATGAGGCCAATGGAGAATGAAAGAGTGTGGATCATGGGTCTTGGCAGTTGAGGAGTGGTCTTGAGACGTGGCCACGTCATGGCAGACCCCATGGCGCCCGCCACGGTGGATGCCGTAAGTGTAAAATGCTGAATTTCTAGGTTTTCGTCCGTTTCCACTCCTTTTTCGCTCCTTTTCTCGATTTAAGCCCCGATTACATAAAAAACCTAAAAACAAAGAAAAACAAAGTAATAACATAACAAAATAACAATAAAAGCTAAGAATGCATGCGAAATCGGAGTCAGAAATACGGTGAATTTTAGTGTGATCAAAGAGTTCTGATGTTGAGACATTACGAAGTGGTTTGGAGGAGGTTTCGTAAAATTTACCAAGAGATTTTTGGAGGTATGGAGAGTTGGGGAGCAGTTTGTGTGAGAACAAATGAGAGTGGGGTAGCGTGTGAAAGAGAAGAAAAAAGTATTTTGAATGATTTATCTTGATAGTGGAGAGATTTTTGTTGGAAACATAAATAGAAATTAAAGATGTTTCCATATATCATTAAATGACTCTTTAATATATTTAAATGGAAAATGGCCTTGATACTCTTCTCACAAACCTTTAATTTCTATAATCTTTCACAATCACAAGTTCCCAATTTACCCTTCATATTTCCAAGCTGAATATTATTTATGGTTTTAGTAACATAGTCATACAGTTTCCTTTCAATAGTCTCATATTCTAAGTTAATCAATTTGTCTTCAGCAAACTTCCTCATAACCTGGTAACAGACATCACTAAATTTGGACTTGTTGTGTTGGTTGAAGATGATTTTGGCAATCAGATTGTCACCAAAAGATGTTATGACATCCTGTTTGACATAACAAATTAGCCTAAATTTGTTTTATCAGTTGTGAACAGCGATCTCTAGGCACTATGTGCTCAACTTTAGTTGTAGACAGAGAGACACAATTCTGTTTTTTATTAAACCAAGCTATATCATTCCTCTTTACACATAATAGAACTTCTGTCTTGCTCTTCCTATCCTTAGTACTGGTACTAATACCAACAAAACTTATCATCTGTATAGGTTTCATCAAGTCTCTATGAACAAGTTTCACCACTTTTGAAGTAGTGTGATGTTCAATCTTTTGATGTGACATCTTGATTTTCTCTCCAATCTTGTATTTACTCCATGCTCTTACTTCTTCTTTTGCTAAAATACATGTAGTGGTCTGGCTGAAATTTTTAGGAATCCACACACAACATTTGTCCTTATATCTGACTCCTTTCATAATGACTTAATTCTTCTCATTAGTAACTAAACATTCAGATATAGTAAAGTTGACATTTATCCCTTGATCACACAGTTGACTGATAATAATCAGGTTTACAGTCAAATCTTTGACTAGCAACACATTATTAAAACTTGGGATTCCTGAACACTTCATCTTTCCATCCCCTTTGATCTCTTTCTTGGCTCCATCACCAAATATCATGTGATTTGGTGGAAGATACTTCAAGTCTACCAATAAATTTTCAATCCCAGTCATGTGTCTAGAACAACCACTATCAAAATACCATGCCTCCTTACGTGTAGTTTTGAGAGAAGTATGAGCTATTAAACTAGTAACATCAACCCTGGGAATCCATTGCTTTTAGTTCATAGGGATGTTTTGATTTGACCTAGTTTGGGGAACATTCTTAGGGAATCCATATAATATGTAACAGAAGGGATTAATATGACAAAAGCGCCAATAGTAATGACATCTCCGTCTCTGAAACTTTTTTCTTCTATAGTTTCCTTGTCTTTTGTCCTGATGTTGAGGCATTTGATTCAACATCTTGGGTTTGATCTCAGAGTGAACAGGATTTGAGATAGGTTATTCTTCTCTAATAACCATATAACAGTCACATCTCCAACAAACTTTTCAACTTGTAGAATCTCATCTAAAGTGTATGAACTGTTGTTAGCATTTTTACAGACTTGGTCATTTGATCAAGCTTAGAGTTTAGCAATGTTACATCATCATTCAGTTTGTAGATGATTTTAATATGTTCTTCCTTTTCAGTCTCCAGTTGGATTATGAGTTTCTTTTGTTTCTCTCCTTGTTGATAAACTTCTTCACTTCTGAGTCATAGATTTTTATAATAGGCTTCTAGTTCTTCAAAGGTCAATTCATCATCACTAAAGTCTGAGTAATATCTCCCAGTTAGAGAAGTAGAACCCTTGGTTGATTCTTCTTCAGTTTCACTCTCAACGTCCTCATCAAACCAAGCTACTGTAAGACTCTTCTTCTGTTTCCTGTGATATGTGGGACATTCAGGTTTAATGTGCCCAAAACCATCACATCCATAATGTAACACGGTAGGAGAACTGACTTTTAGTTTTTGTCGCAAAATATGTTGCAGTAAGCAAGAGTCGCCACCGACTTTTATTTCATCAAAATTAGGAAAGGTATAAAAGAACAGGAAAGACCTTTAAAATATTTTGAGTTCGGGGGGTAGGTTATACAAAGGGAAGGTGTTAGAATCCTTTGTATCCATGGTTATCCATGGGTTCTTAATTGCTTAGCTCACTTTATTTGTTTTGTTTGAAAAGTGTAGTGTATGTTTAAAATATTTTCGTAAAGATTTAAATTTGTAATGATTCTCGTATGAATTGTATACAAAGTGTTTACTTGTTTGAAATTATTTTGAATAAAAAAAGAGTGGGTGTAAAAAGTACTTGTTTTGAAAGTTGTGAGCAAGCGTTTAAGAGTTACTTACCCTAAGTTGTAAGGTCTTTCTTGTTATTTCATTTCCTTAGGGATAGAATTTTCCTGACTATCAGTTAGTAAGTAGTCTTATCCTTGGATTTGAAGGGACAAACGTAGGGTCATCGTTACAGTCATAGAGGAAACTGTAGGGATACCTTAACAATTCGAAGGGACTATCATCATTCTTATAGGGACAAGATCATTTATTCGAAGGGTCATCGAGGGACTATGATCTTTTTCATAGGGACAAGATCATTTATTCGAAGGCAACTTTGAAGGGTCATCGAGGGACTATGATCTTTTATTCGAAAGGTAACTATGATGATTTATTTCTTTAGGCAACAAGTTAAGGTATCTCTACGTTCGAGGGACACGACCATTTATTATAAGGCAACAAAGAGAGGTTACCCTAGAGGTGTAAGTGTGCAAGTGTATTCAATTCAATTATTTTAGTCTTGAATATTAGGGTTAACTAATGGTTGATTTTAGTATTCCCATACAATCCTATTAAGCATACATCTAACAGTTTATAGTGCGGAAAATAAATGCTAATTTAAACTATTACATGGCTTTGGGAGAGATACATAAATATAAAAACCTAGCAGAAAATGTAAAGTGCGGAAAATAAACCCTAAAACTATTACAAGGCTTTAGCAATTACATTATTCAACAAAAAGGAAAATCGTGCGAGAAAAATAAATTAGTACAAGTTTCGCGCATCCTATACAATTATCCTAAAAAATAAAATTGATAAGAAAAATATGAAGGAAATAAAAGTCTTAGATTTTGATTAATTGATTTACAAAGATTGATTTTTATAAAATAAATTATTGTTTTATTTAAGGAATTAATCTAATTTAATTTAATTTACTTAATATATAAAGAAAATATTTTTGATGTGTTATAATTTTTATGAGAAAATATTATTAGGTCATTTATTTCCTATTGGTTAAAAATAATTAATTGAGTTAATTAATTAATTTAAAATAAAATAAAAGGAAAAGAAATTAAGAAATAAACAAAATAGGAAAATAGGAAAAAGGCCAAAAAAATTGGAAGGGCGGACGCTGGGATCGAACCCAGGTCCTCTTGGTTACCAGCCAACGTTCCAACTACCAAGCCATGATGCTTAAGCAGTCAAAGGATAACAACAAATTATTATATAATAAAACTGAAATTTAAAAATCAAAACACGCGTGCAGGCCTTCTTCTTCCTCCAGTCGTCCAGGTTTTTACCTATGGTTTGTGGCGCTCCCGGGATTTTCATCCTAGTACAAACGCGAAAGTGGCGCGGAAAAGGTTAGAGTCGCCAGCCAGACATTTTTATCCCGAATGAATGGGAAAGGTAATGTTGCACAAACCTGAGGAAGAAGGAAAGGACAAGGCCTTGCGAACCAAAGATCTGAGTTCGGGAGTCGGTTACGAACTGGGAAGGTATTAGCACCCCAGATCGTCCGTCGTACCCGACGGGATCCACGCTTGCTTGTTTGTTTCAAAGGGTGAGAAAATAAGATGCTGCTGAATAAAACCGCTACTGGAATAAAGGGAATGGAAAATGAGAAAGGAATAAGAAGAGAGAATGGAAAGAAAAGGGGAAATGTAGGGAAAATAAAGAATGTGCTCGAACGGGCCCTACCCCGCTGCCTACGTACCTCATCGGGATAATGAGGATCAGAGTCGACGTAGTTCGCCTAACCTAGGCGGGAACTATTTGTTTGTGTTTTTTACAGCTGGAACTGCGTATGTCTATGCTCAGGTGTTGCAGGCTCGTCTGGTACGAGTGCGTTTACCGTCTTGCATGAAAGACAAGTCGCCGCGAGTTCGCGATGTGAGTGAATGAGATGAGAAGAGAAGTTCCCGCAGGATAGTCGGTTATTGTTTGTTTTTGTCTTTTTAAAAGAAGTGTTTTGAATTTGTTTGTGAACTGTCTTGTACTAAGACCTATCCATCGCGGTGAGTATTTACACCTCGCCCCGAAACAGGACGCGTATAAACACTCCGCAACAAAGTCTCGTGTCGTACAAGATTGTTCGGTTTTTATTAAGTGTTTTATTGCTTTTCTTTTGAGATGAGAAAGAGAATGACTCAAGTTGATAAAAGGAAAAATCTAAGGGACTAAGACTCAATCCTAATGTATTATGTATTTACAAAGTGATCCTAGTGGTTAGTGAGGTTTTCTATTCCTAATGGAAAAAGGAAAAGAAAAAAAAGGAAAAAGGATGCAACTTACTTCCTAAGGAAGATAAGTTGGTCCTAACAATGGGGAATCCTACCAATCACAAACATGGAAGGAAAAATGAATTAAAAAGCCTAAAAGAAATGCATAAAAAATAAAGGATAAAGTGGAGTAAACTTACCTCAATCTTCCCCACTACAAAACAAGTGTTAATGCACATTTTTATTAAAAAGAATAAGGCAAACACACATTAATTAAATCCTAATTAAATTCTAAGGCACCTTAGACCTAAACTAGACTCTATTTTAATCCTAAAGGAACTAGAAAAATGCTAAAACCAAAATACAACACCTATTACAGCCCCTTAATACACAAACAGCTATGAAACTAAGCCTAACACCCACCAGCTTTTTACAGCCAGCATGCAACATGAAAAAGTAGGTGTAGAAAGTCACACACATCATACTAATATAACAAACACCATGTATCTTACAGCAGCTATATACAAAAACAGCTATGAAATGCAAAATCCAAATTTGATTATTTTTATTTATGTGCACAAAGTGAATGATAAACAACACATTAATGTCACTTGACATGAATCTACATGCATCACAAAATGAACTCAAACATGTGAATTTATTTACATCATTTATTTGATTAAAAATGACAATGATCAATCAAGAACAAACATACTTTTTTCATGTTGCACACATGAGCATTTTATCATGAGATTGAACAAGTATCACTACAAGCATCAATTGTTACACATGCATGGCATAAAATCAGAATTGAACTCATGTTAAGATATGGTCAATTAAGCACAAGAAACTTGCATGAACATGTGAAGCATTTAATCACTTTTGGCAAAAAATCAACATGGTATTTAATCACTTTATCAATCAAGCAAGCAATGACAATAATCATGAAGCATATGTTGGATTTAAGCAAGCAATTAACATGTGAAACAAATGATTAAAGTGTAGCAAACAACATCAAGAATCACTTATATCACATTTGCACCTTTAACACAAAACATAGAAAAGTAAATGGAATCATGTCGAAACGACTCGAAAAAAATAAATTGGCTACTGGAAATGGACCCAAAAATTCCCTAAAATCACTACCTAAACATACATGAACATTAGAGGCACTAGGAAGCAAGATTGAGCAAGAAAATAGGCTAAAAATCCAAAAATGAACAGCGTTAACCGGTTAACCATATAGGTTAACCCGTTAACGGGCAGAAAAATACAGCATTCTGGCCAAAAACGCATGCGTTAACCGGTTAACCAAATGCGTTAACCGGTTAACACTGAACAAAAAGTGAAAAATGCTTTTGAAAAAAGTGCTTTTGGCCACAATCTTCCTTCTAAACAATCCTAACCCCCACTTAATCATGCTAACACAAATTTCTACTCAATTGGAGCTTATTTACACATGGTAGAACCTATATCTATTAACACCTTAAATCCAAATTCAACCAAAATCACAAATCACAAGCAAACATAATCGAAACGGAATTGATTTTAAACAAAGCGAAAAGCACTTAAAGAATGCCAAAAATGGCGAGATGGAGAGAATAACTTAAAGAAGAAATGATTAAGATCACCAACCTACGAAGCGGAGGAGTGCTTCGGTGATTGTTGCAAGAATCGGAGCTTGAATCGAAGAGAAAACCGAAAACCAAGAAATCGCAAAATAAATGCGTTCTTGAGCTTGAATCTTCGTGTGCTTCTGATAAGTCGATAATCCTCACAAAATTCAGTAGCTTATCCTTCTTCAATCCACAAAATATGAAGGTTGGAGGCTTAAGCTTCAAGATCTTCAAGTTTCAATGTGAAACTTGAAGAGCTTATTTGAAAAAGCTTTGGTGAGAGGGAGAGGAAAAGTGAGAGAAAAAAGTGCTTATCAAAGAGTGAGATTGGAAAATGGTGTTCAACCCTTTTTGTTTGGATGAAAATGGCTTAAATAGAGACTAGGCTAGGAGCTAGGTTTGGGTTTGGGGCCCAAATATTAGGTTTGGGATCCAAATATTAGGTTTGGAAGTTAGTTAGGGTTAGGGTTGGAAAAGGGAATATTCCTTGGAACACTCTAGAAAATGGTGGAAGGTGGTGGAAGTTTCCAAGGGAAATGGAGTGGAATTGAAGTGGAAAAATGAGACGGAAAGAATGAAAGGAAGTGTGGAAAGAAAGTGGAAGGAAAGGTGGAGGGAAATGGTGAAACTAACTACCTTTCAAATGATTTTTCTTTGGTTTTTCTATGATTCCTCCATCATTTCTTGATCAAGTTTGAACCATAGGATCATTGTAACCCTAATTTCACGATCTCGATCTTAAAAGTCCGGAGTCGACCCTTTTTACCTAGCCCGATTGCCTTTTCTCCAATTCCTCGATTTTCCGTCGTCCGGCCAGTCGAACCCCTTCCAAAATGAATTTGTGGACGAGATTTGAACCCTAGGCACTTGACATCATATATAAGTCAAAGAAATCCACTTCGACTCAAAAATTTATGTAGAAGCCCTGTAGAAATGAAACCCTAATTCGGCTCTTTTCCCTCAAGAAGTATTGCACTGCTTGCCTCCTTCAATCAAACCAAAACTTTCCATGACTTGTGGCTTCAAGTGAAGACTTGTGGGATATTGTGAACCCTTTGCACAAGGTTGAGAAGCTTTGTGGCCCTTCGGTAGCCTCTTCATAACTTTCGGTTGCTCCGATCATTGATCACATACCCACGCCTCGGCTATGCTATATATGATGCAATGTTTTTGGTTATTTTATGAATCCATATATGCAAAATGCTATGCAAAATGTTGAGGAAATGAGAGGGCAAATTTTGAGGTATTACAGCTGCCCCTATTCAATCAACTGCAGACCTGAACGGATGATTGCAACAACTTTTAGGCGTTCAAGGTATGGAGTGATTGAATACTCGAATAAAACCTGAAAATTTGCACACCGAGGGTAATGGAAATGCCATCTGCCCATTTATTTATTTATGTATTTTCTGATTTTGACCTCCGAATAGGTAGCGGAAAAATAGAAACAGGTGGAAATTTACTGGGAAGCATGCCATCCTCGAATGACAACTCAAAAGAAGATAAGACGGGATGAAACGGGATCATTGTACTTAAATGATAACCCGAATGAAATGGGATCGTTGTACTTAAACGAGAGCCCGAACAAACAGGATCATTGTACTTAAATGATAACCTGAGACGCGACCGTTGTACTGAAACGGAGACGCGAAGAGAAATGAGACTGTTGTACTGAAACAAGACTCAAATACGAGACCATTGTACTTAAATGGAGACTCGAAAGGAACGGGATCGTTGTACTTAAACGAGAGCCCAAGACGCGACCGTTGTACTGAAACGGAGACGCGAAAAAATGAGCCTGTTGTACTGAAACAAGACTCAAAGACGAGACCATTGTACTTAAATGGAGACTCGAAAGGAACGGGATCGTTGTACTTAAACGAGAGCCCAAGACGCGACCGTTGTACTGAAACGGAGACGCGAAAGGAAATGAGACTGTTGTACTGAAACAAGACTCAAATACGAGACCATTGTACTTAAATGGAGACTCGAATGAAATGGGGTCGTTGTACTTAAACGAGAGCCCGAGCAAACAGGATCATTGTACTTAAATGATAACCTGAGACGCGACCGTTGTACTGAAACGGAGACGCGAAAGGAAATGAGACTGTTGTACTGAAACAAGACTCAAATACGAGACCATTGTACTTAAATGGAGACTCGAATGAAATGGGGTCGTTGTACTTAAACGAGAGCCCAAGACGCGACCGTTGTACTGAAACGGAGACGCGAAAAAATGTGAGACTGTTGTACTGAAACAAGACTCAATTGGGGATAACAACAAAACTTGGTAGAAGCATCCATCCTGGGAAATGAAGTTGCATTCTATGGGGAATATATCAATCTGATAGGAGATATAACAGGTCTCATGTAATATACCTCAAAACTGGCCCATGCTGGTATGCATATATTTGAATTTATGGCGTAATGCTCCATGATGATGGAAATGCTACGCTTTGGAAGATGCAGACGCAATGATGATTATGCGAATGACAATGCAAACAGATCTCCTGATAAGGAGACTGCAGGTAATTCCAGATAACTTGGCTGGGAAGAAACGATGATCGCTGCATTGATCTGATTCATCCTGGTGAGGAGGAAACAACTCTGCGGGGAATGTTGTCAATGATACACCAGCTTTGAACTGCCGCCATTGCCAAAAATAAATTGGACTTTGAGATTGGAGAGCCAAGACCCTGCTGGAGAAGCGCTCTTCTTGAACTCTGATGGGGAAATGAAGACCTCCTGACTTGGCTGCGAACCGAAGGCATGACACTGCTGAGGAAGCAACTGCTGGGGAGGCAAAATACTCTTTACGCTGCTGAGAATTGCCCCTGTCTGAAAGGAAACTTCTGCTTGGGGATGATACCCACTCTCTGCTACCTTATTGAGAGATTTCAACTTCCACCTCTACTGGGGATGATGGAGTATGTCAATGATAAAGCTTCCCGCTGAAGATAAGAGCTCAAGTTGCCACTTGCTGGGGATAAGAGATAAATCCTCTCATGTTGGGAATGAGAGATGTTAGGCGTCTCATGCTGGTGATGAGAGACGATGATACCCTTCTTCTCAAGAAATAACCTCCCATGAGACTTGCTAAGGAATCTTGATCGATGAAGTCCGCAGATGAAACAACTCTTGCAGTACTGTGCCGACACTGGCCTTGCCCCTAGCCCCGGGTTGATAGGTTGTCAACTAATCATGAGTGAACAATGGTTCTTTGAAATTTTCAACTCGCCTCAGATTAAGGTCTGTCAGAAGTAAATGTCTCAAGAGGATTTTACAGAAAACATGGCATATGAAATGCCTTAGTGTCTTCAAACTCTTGGAGAGATTCGTTGGATCTCGAAATAACTGCCCCAGACTGCATGGTCTGTGCAAGAATTTTCCTCGCGAGGATTCATGAAAACCTCATATCACTGTGAGATAGTGTGTCCTAGTATTTTGAACCTTGGGTAGGTGCTTCTGATTAACCGTCTTCAGGAGAAAGTAACTTCCAGTGCTCTTGGGGTGGTCTGCCCCAGTACAAGTCTTGAAGTGATCATCTCTGAATGACTGCTTTGAAGAAAACACCCAGATCAACTATTCTTCGAGAGATTGGATCTCGAAGTGATTGCCCCAGTTTGGCTGAAATTTGAATAATGCTTCCGCCTGATGGCTCTTTGAGAGATTTGAATCTCGAAGTGATTGCCCCAGTTTGGCTAACTTTGAAGAGATTGCTCGACATGATTGCCCCGGATTAGTTGGCTCTTACCAGGAATGTTGGGAAAGTCCCTACTCGATGGAGTTTTCTTAAAAAGTGCACCTCGACAGATTGTCCTTCGGAAGTTTCAGACTTCTCAACTTGGCAAGATTAAGCTTCTGGACTGAGATTCCGTATGTGAATTTTTGTGATGCCCAACAAATATATGCAAGCAGAAAATGTTTATTCTAAGAATGAAAATTCTAATGCAACACACATGTCACTCTTGAAGTTTTACTGAAAAAGATGTCGCAAACCTTTGTGAGCGAATCACTAGTTAAGATACGACATTAATTTTTGAATAATAAAAAACATGTACATGCAACACCAACAAAGATATTTTAACACCACTCATAGGAGTCAGGAACGCGGTCTCGTGGTAGTACGCTCTCAAAAATAACCCTGTTTCAGTTAGGACTTTTGAGGGTTGTATCGTGGCCTGGTTCACGGTTATAGAAACAAAGGATATAGGCTCGAAGTTTATTTGTGCCCACCCATCTTCGTGATGTTCTCCATTCCTATTTTCAGCTAGCTTTCACAAGCGTTCACCTCTCAAAAAGGGTTTTGTGATGGTTGAGGAACCAATTACACTAATGGTGTAAGCACCAAACAGGTTGTTGTTGGGAGTCAGTCACCCCTTTGTCTTTTGTGTTTGTGCCACACGACTTTGTTCTTGTTCAAGGATCTTTCTTATGTAATCCTTTTCGTCTTTTGCTTTTGCATTATTTTTCTTATCCCTAACTTTTGCCTGGACTGATTCTTGTGAATGTTTGATTGTGAAGTCCAGCGGGATGCCCTAATTTTTGCCTAAGTCGCTTGTTTTCAAGTTTCGACTTAGCAGGCTTTCTCATCATTTTTTTTAATTCTTTTTTTTTAACAAATCGTGTGACACTGGTTGTCCTGATTGCTTTGAAAAGGTCATGACTGTCTCACTTCTTGGTTGATGAGTAATAACCAATGTGGTTTCCGGTCTTTGGACCACTTACTTGGGATAACCATTGTGGTTCCTGGTCATTGGATCTCTTGATTTGGTACAACGAAAGGTAATGGATCCTCAGATTTGCACTCCTTTTTGAAATTTGAATGCTCGGTCAAACTAACTGATGCCTACCCTGCCCCTGGGTTAAGTGCGAGGGTTTTTTCATGCAAAAAGAAACTCCTACTTCAAGGCTCAAATGGGTTGGCGAGGGTCTATCTCCCTTATATCTCCGGTGTTTAGGACTTGAAACAATGCCTGTACATCGTCAACAGGGTCTTTCTCAAAAGCACACAATTAGAGATTTTTGCGTTTTCATTTCGTCATCCTCCTTAATAGAGTTTAAGCACAATAGTTGGTATTGCAATGCACATACACAAAATCATGAGTGAATACGAATGGATTACTTCAAGAAAAACATGTGCATTTTATTATGGTTAACATTCAAAAACAAATAAGTTTCATGCATGCATACAAATGTTTAAACAAACAATATAAACTACAAATGAAAATGCAGTAAAGAAGCTGAACATTGCCGTCATTGAGGAGACTTGACTCCGTATGGACTTATTGATTCTGAAGATGCCTTTGCAAATTGGGAGACCCATTTGATGAGGAGACTTCAATATGTGAGCAGACTTTCTGGCATGATGACCTTTGAGTCGATCAAATTCTGGACCTTGTCTTCACCTTTGCCTCTGAAAGACTTGCAATCTTCAATTAAAAGGCCAGGTGCCCCAGAATGGTAATCATGCTTGGCATCGAAACTCCAAAGGAAGTTTTGTTGGAGATGATCCTGATGCAATTAGCTAAACCACTCCGAATTTGCGTAAATGATGAAACTTGTTGCACGTACGACATCAGAATATGATCAAACTTCTTCTCAAGTTGTTTTGGACCTTACCCGTATTCTCTGCCCCTAGGATTCTCTTGGGAAGCTCCGGTCAGATGCTGACAAATGACATCTGGAGGGAAAAGGTTGATAAAGTTAATAAATAAGGTTGCTCGGAAAGATCTCATGATCTCCTGCCTACGTATCTCCATTGACCAATGGAGAATCAGAGCAGCGTAGTTCCCCTCAATAGGGATGAAAATAGCTTCGTTCAGAATTTCCATAACCAAGCTAATCTGAGTCTTCATCTGGTTGACTTCCCGTTTCAGCAGTTTCTGGTTCTGAAATAAAACTTATACCTCTGCCCTGATTTGCCCCAGTTGGGTCTTCCTTTCGGTTACCTCCGCCCGGAGTTGCTTCAAATATATACCTTGATGATTGTGATTCAAGTTGTCCATTCTGATGAGAAGTCAAGTCGGGAAAAGAATTTGTCTCTGAACACCTGTCAAGAATGCAAGGATGCAAATGCCATGTTCAATTATTTCTGAGGAATCTATCTGCTTTAATTCAAGTTTTGATATAGAAAAATCCAACATGATTCAGATATGTGATCCTCGGAAATAACTGAACATGTGTGAAAAAATGCTATGATGTCATGTATGCAACAGGCATGTGATCAATGGTGTGATGCTGGTGTTGAGCAGTGAACCAACTGTTTGTATAGAACCCTAATAATGGTACCATCTCTGTATAGAACCCCATAACTGAGAACCCAATAACTGTAGAACTGGATCACATAATAGAATAGTCACTGATGGTGTTGAAGTTGAACAATGAGCCAAGTATCTGTGGAGAGTCATAATAACAGTCACAATATCAGGGTCACCATGGTAATCACAGTAACAATTTCTCTGAATAGAAATCCCGAATCTCAGTATCAGAGAACCATAGAACACTGAACAATACTGACAAAGTGGGTATGTTGAAGTTTAGGGTTCCTGCAAACCTGTAAACCCCTCCCAATCTCACGGGTGTGCTACTCGGGTCAACATCACGGACTCTCAAAGCCGAATAGCAATAATACGTTCACCATTTCCGAGAAATGGCTCATGACCAAATCAGGGAATCGGTTTGGCATTATGTACTACTCAGGGAGGTCTCAATTGAGTCCGGAAAAACAAGCATCCCTCACAAGTTTCCAGCTTCAAGCACTGAATCGAGAAACAATAGTACATTCATCCCGAAGGGTACAATACTATCGTCATACGAACAGTTTGCTTTAACTGAATTCCTATGAGAGAACCAGGCCATCCTATGCGAGTTCCCAATGGACCCTCGGATGCGAGTGGGTTTGCCAACAAATGTGGTCTGCCACTGTCATCACTGGAGAGGGTTGTTTCCATTAAGGTTCTCAATGATCGGTCCCCAGCTGCACATAACTATCAAGGTTGTACCCTGAAGTGGGGAAGAACCCCCACACAGAATAGTCCCAAGACAGTCGCAACCTGGGTGTGGAACACATCACCACTCATCATGTAACCATGCGAGCACAACATGTCCACGCTAATCCTATGGTGCACTCAAGCCGGGTATTTGGCTTATCTCACAGTAACTCCCATCCCACAGAAAAAATGAAAACCAGCACAGCCAGACAGTCCAGTATAATATGATGCATGGAAAATAAAATACTGAAAGCGGTAAATAAATGCAATAAAGTAAAGCTGTAAATAAAAGCTGTAAATGAAAACAGTAAAGCTAAACTAAAGCACACAGCAACAAACATATAAACACCCAAAGGAACAAAACCAAACAAGCGCTAGGATTGACTCTACAAGGGAAACCGGAAGAATCAGGTTAGTCCCCAGCAGAGTCGCCAGCTGGCGCTCCCGGGATTTTCATCCTAGTACAAACGCGAAAGTGGCGCGGAAAAGGTTAGAGTCGCCAGCCAGACATTTTTATCCTGAATGAATGGGAAAGGTAATGTTGCACAAACCTGAGGAAGAAGGAAAGGACAAGGCCTTGCGAACCAAAGATCTGAGTTCGGGAGTCGGTTACGAACTGGGAAGGTATTAGCACCCCAGATCGTCCGTCGTACCCGACGGGATCCACGCTTGCTTGTTTGTTTCAAAGGGTGAGAAAATAAGATGCTGCTGAATAAAACCGATACTGGAATAAAGGGAATGGAAAATGAGAAAGGAATAAGAAGAGAGAATGGAAAGAAAAGGGGAAATGTAGGGAAAATAAAGAATGTGCTCGAACGGGCCCTACCCCGCTGCCTACGTACCTCATCGGGATAATGAGGATCAGAGTCGACGTAGTTCGCCTAACCTAGGCGGGAACTATTTGTTTGTGTTTTTTACAGCTGGAACTGCGTATGTCTATGCTCAGGTGTTGCAGGCTCGTCTAGTACGAGTGCGTTTACCGTCTTGCATGAAAGACAAGTCGCCGCGAGTTCGCGATGTGAGTGAATGAGATGAGAAGAGAAGTTCCCGCAGGATAGTCGGTTATTGTTTGTTTTTGTCTTTTTAAAAGAAGTGTTTTGAATTTGTTTGTGAACTGTCTTGTACTAAGACCTATCCATCGCGGTGAGTATTTACACCTCGCCCCGAAACAGGACGCGTATAAACACTCCGCAACAAAGTCTCGTGTCGTACAAGATTGTTCGGTTTTTATTAAGTGTTTTATTGCTTTTCTTTTGAGATGAGAAAGAGAATGACTCAAGTTGATAAAAGGAAAAATCTAAGGGACTAAGACTCAATCCTAATGTATTATGTATTTACAAAGTGATCCTAGTGGTTAGTGAGGTTTTCTATTCCTAATGGAAAAAGGAAAAGAAAAAAAAGGAAAAAGGATGCAACTTACTTCCTAAGGAAGATAAGTTGGTCCTAACAATGGGGAATCCTACCAATCACAAACATGGAAGGAAAAATGAATTAAAAAGCCTAAAAGAAATGCATAAAAAATAAAGGATAAAGTGGAGTAAACTTACCTCAATCTTCCCCACTACAAAACAAGTGTTAATGCACATTTTTATTAAAAAGAATAAGGCAAACACACATTAATTAAATCCTAATTAAATTCTAAGGCACCTTAGACCTAAACTAGACTCTATTTTAATCCTAAAGGAACTAGAAAAATGCTAAAACCAAAATACAACACCTATTACAGCCCCTTAATACACAAACAGCTATGAAACTAAGCCTAACACCCACCAGCTTTTTACAGCCAGCATGCAACATGAAAAAGTAGGTGTAGAAAGTCACACACATCATACTAATATAACAAACACCATGTATCTTACAGCAGCTATATACAAAAACAGCTATGAAATGCAAAATCCAAATTTGATTATTTTTATTTATGTGCACAAAGTGAATGATAAACAACACATTAATGTCACTTGACATGAATCTACATGCATCACAAAATGAACTCAAACATGTGAATTTATTTACATCATTTATTTGATTAAAAATGACAATGATCAATCAAGAACAAACATACTTTTTTCATGTTGCACACATGAGCATTTTATCATGAGATTGAACAAGTATCACTACAAGCATCAATTGTTACACATGCATGGCATAAAATCAGAATTGAACTCATGTTAAGATATGGTCAATTAAGCACAAGAAACTTGCATGAACATGTGAAGCATTTAATCACTTTTGGCAAAAAATCAACATGGTATTTAATCACTTTATCAATCAAGCAAGCAATGACAATAATCATGAAGCATATGTTGGATTTAAGCAAGCAATTAACATGTGAAACAAATGATTAAAGTGTAGCAAACAACATCAAGAATCACTTATATCACATTTGCACCTTTAACACAAAACATAGAAAAGTAAATGGAATCATGTCGAAACGACTCGAAAAAAATAAATTGGCTACTGGAAATGGACCCAAAAATTCCCTAAAATCACTACCTAAACATACATGAACATTAGAGGCACTAGGAAGCAAGATTGAGCAAGAAAATAGGCTAAAAATCCAAAAATGAACAGCGTTAACCGGTTAACCATATAGGTTAACCCGTTAACGGGCAGAAAAATACAGCATTCTGGCCAAAAACGCATGCGTTAACCGGTTAACCAAATGCGTTAACCGGTTAACACTGAACAAAAAGTGAAAAATGCTTTTGAAAAAAGTGCTTTTGGCCACAATCTTCCTTCTAAACAATCCTAACCCCCACTTAATCATGCTAACACAAATTTCTACTCAATTGGAGCTTATTTACACATGGTAGAACCTATATCTATTAACACCTTAAATCCAAATTCAACCAAAATCACAAATCACAAGCAAACATAATCGAAACGGAATTGATTTTAAACAAAGCGAAAAGCACTTAAAGAATGCCAAAAATGGCGAGATGGAGAGAATAACTTAAAGAAGAAATGATTAAGATCACCAACCTACGAAGCGGAGGAGTGCTTCGGTGATTGTTGCAAGAATCGGAGCTTGAATCGAAGAGAAAACCGAAAACCAAGAAATCGCAAAATAAATGCGTTCTTGAGCTTGAATCTTCGTGTGCTTCTGATAAGTCGATAATCCTCACAAAATTCAGTAGCTTATCCTTCTTCAATCCACAAAATATGAAGGTTGGAGGCTTAAGCTTCAAGATCTTCAAGTTTCAATGTGAAACTTGAAGAGCTTATTTGAAAAAGCTTTGGTGAGAGGGAGAGGAAAAGTGAGAGAAAAAAGTGCTTATCAAAGAGTGAGATTGGAAAATGGTGTTCAACCCTTTTTGTTTGGATGAAAATGGCTTAAATAGAGACTAGGCTAGGAGCTAGGTTTGGGTTTGGGGCCCAAATATTAGGTTTGGGATCCAAATATTAGGTTTGGAAGTTAGTTAGGGTTAGGGTTGGAAAAGGGAATATTCCTTGGAACACTCTAGAAAATGGTGGAAGGTGGTGGAAGTTTCCAAGGGAAATGGAGTGGAATTGAAGTGGAAAAATGAGACGGAAAGAATGAAAGGAAGTGTGGAAAGAAAGTGGAAGGAAAGGTGGAGGGAAATGGTGAAACTAACTACCTTTCAAATGATTTTTCTTTGGTTTTTCTATGATTCCTCCATCATTTCTTGATCAAGTTTGAACCATAGGATCATTGTAACCCTAATTTCACGATCTCGATCTTAAAAGTCCGGAGTCGACCCTTTTTACCTAGCCCGATTGCCTTTTCTCCAATTCCTCGATTTTCCGTCGTCCGGCCAGTCGAACCCCTTCCAAAATGAATTTGTGGACGAGATTTGAACCCTAGGCACTTGACATCATATATAAGTCAAAGAAATCCACTTCGACTCAAAAATTTATGTAGAAGCCCTGTAGAAATGAAACCCTAATTCGGCTCTTTTCCCTCAAGAAGTATTGCACTGCTTGCCTCCTTCAATCAAACCAAAACTTTCCATGACTTGTGGCTTCAAGTGAAGACTTGTGGGATATTGTGAACCCTTTGCACAAGGTTGAGAAGCTTTGTGGCCCTTCGGTAGCCTCTTCATAACTTTCGGTTGCTCCGATCATTGATCACATACCCACGCCTCGGCTATGCTATATATGATGCAATGTTTTTGGTTATTTTATGAATCCATATATGCAAAATGCTATGCAAAATGTTGAGGAAATGAGAGGGCAAATTTTGAGGTATTACAGTTTGAATTCGTCACTAGAATCTATAGTGACGTTTTATCCGTCACTATAACACCTGCACACTTTAAAAATTTAAACCACACAATATCAATTCAATATAAAGGCATGGTTCGATTGGAAATTGTCCTATGAGTTCATTGGTCCATTCAATTTGGTCTAAAATTGCCTCTAGCTAGGGTTCCCCAAACTCACGACCTTGAACCCTAACAATGGCAATACACGATTCTTGTACCTAAACTCCAATTGGATGGCCCAGATCGCTTGCAAACATCATAAGAAACATTAATATGCAAACAAATTAGATGTATCATGTATTAAATTATGAAATCAAAAATTGAAAAATTAAACCAAAAAATAAATTCGGTTATGGCATTTTAAGAGGCTTTGGAGCAAGGTGATGATTGAGACACCTTCAGAAGGAACTCAGGAATGTTTTTAGACCTTCAAATCTCTTTGAGAATGACTACAACCCTAAAACCGAATCCTACTTACTCTTCAATTTTTATGAAGTTTGTTATGCTCTTTTTGATAAAAAAAATTTGTCCTCTTGACATTTACACTTGTTATGTATATATAGAAGACTGAATTAAGGTCAATTTGTGGGCTTGGATTCAAGTTATTTTGGGATGATGAGATTTGATTGGAATTTGATTTGATAAGTTTCTATTTTGGACATTATTATGTTATCATGACTTTCCTCTTGTTGTGCACGATTTTGAATCATATATTATGTCAATAAACTTCATAATCTGATCCCAAAATAAACCAAAGATCCAATATTTGATTTTTCAATATTTATTTTAATTAAAATTGAATTTAAATGAATTAAATCCAATAAAATATATAATAAACAAATAAAATTAAAATATATGATTTATAGGTCGTGGGTTATCTTAAGATTAAGTCTGGCTTGTGAAAAGATAGGCACATTTGGCAAAAACTCAAGTTTGGTCATTGTTTGCCTTATACACCTCCTCAAATTTGCTCAAATTTAACAATGCACAACTTCCTCAATTTTTATCATATGAATGTACTCTTGGACGTTTTAGAAAGCTTAAAGTGTCCTTTAATCACTCCTTTTGGTACCATGTCCATTTGATCTTCCATGTTCAAGTTATGAGCTTTTGAAAAAGTTGACTTTTTGTTGACTTTTTAGAGGACAAGTAATGTCTTGGCCCATATCTCTCAAATGAAGAATTTCTGGCCTTGGATTGTGAGACACAAAGTTGTAGGGAATTTAATTTCCTTCATAATGAGCTTTGGATGGGAAATTTCTGATTACTTATTAGAAAGTTAGAGCTGGTCAAAGTATAATTGACTTTCTACTAAAGAAACCCTAATTTAGCAACTTTTGCCTTGTGATGAATTTGAGTTTTTCTTGATGAATCATGATCAACCCTTTATCAAATAATGAATCTTATTTCATAATCTTGATGTTTACCAAAAATCTTGAAGTTTGACTGTATGTTGACTACAATTGACTTTTTACCCAAGTTAACTGATTATTGATCATCTGAGCATCAAACTGACCAAACTTGTTGGGCAAGTCTTGAAACATGACATGAGGATCCTCTGGAGTATATGGGATATCATGAAGTCCACTTGAGGCTTTGGAAGTCCAATTAACCTTGGGAAACACAAAACCCTAATTTGAAATCTATTTCTTAAGAGGAGGTTTTGTCTGATGAAACCTTGAATTCCTTTGAGCAATTTAGAATCTTATGAACATTAGAAGACCTCTTGAGACATATGGTCTTGAAGATATGAGGGAAAATTTTGGGGTAAAATAGCTGCCCCTGTTCAATTTTCTAAAACCCGAGGGGTTAGACTGGCATGCACGCTGTCACTCCCTGGATTTTCATCCTAGTACAAAGGCGAAAGTGGCGCAGAAAAGGTAGAGTCGCCAACCAGGCATTTTCATCTAGAATGAATGGGGAAGGTAATGCTGCACAAACCGAGGAGAAAAGGAAAGGACGAGGTCCTGCAAACCAAAGATCCGGGTTCGAAAGTCGGTTACAACCTGGGAAGGTATTAGCACCCCAGGTCGTCTGCCGTACCCGACGGGATCCACGCTTGTTTGTCTGTTTCAAAGGGTAAGGAATAAACTGCTGCTGAATAAAAACTGCTAACTGGAAGGGAAATGAGAAAGGGAACTGGAAAAGAGATTGAAAAGGAAGGGGGGAAAATGTGGGGGAAATAAAGAATGTGCTCGATTGGACCCTACCCCGTTGCCTACGTACTCATCGGGAAAATGAGGATCAGAGTTAACGTAGTTCGCCTAACTAAGGCGGGAACTATTTATGTTTTTTATGGCTGAACTGCTTATGTATATGCCCAGGTGTTGCAGGCTCATATGGTACGACTGCATTACCGTCTTGGAAATGAGACAGGTCGTAGCAAGTTCACGTCGAGAGTGAATGAGGTGAGAAGAGAGTTCCCGAAGGAAAAGATGAGTGTTGTTTGTTTACAGTCTTTTAAAGAAGTGTTTTCTGAGATTGTTGTTTGTGAAACATTCTCGTACTAAGACTTGTTCATTGTGGTAGATGCCTTACACCTCGCTCCGAAACAGGGCGTGTATAAGTAACCCACGGCAAAGTATCTTGTCGTACGAGAAAGCTTGACCTTTATTAGGTGTTTTTTACTTTTCTTTATGAGATGAGAAAGAAAGCCAAGTGAATCAAAGGCAAAAGTCTAAAGGGAGAATAATAATCATAAGTGTTGCCATGCATGGATGAACCTAGGTTAGTGCGGTTTTCTAATCCTAATGAGAAAAAGGAAGAGAAAAGGGAACTAGAAATCAACTTAATTCCTAAGGAAGCTAAGTCATCTCTAAAGAGGATTAGCATGAAGTTGTGCAAATAACATAAAAATGCTAAACAAATACACTTTGAAAGCATAAAGAATTTAAAAGGAAAAGGTTGTGTGAACTTACCTCCACCTCCCTACAAAACAAAGGTTAGTAGGATAAACATGATAAAAGGAATGAGATAAACAAGTATCAAACAAATCCTAATTCATCTAGGACATAAACTAGACTCAATCTTAAGTCTAAGGGACCATAAAACTATACAAAGCAAAAATCTAGCAGCTACTAAAGCTCTTATAACACAAAAAGCTACTAAATGAAATGCAAAATGTAAACCAGTCTATTACAGCTAACAAACAACATGCAAAAATAGGTGTAAAAAGTCAAAACAACATGAATGCAACATGTTTTTACAGCTCCTGTTTCAAAATGCAGCTATGAAAACAAGGCAGATTTCAATTATTTTTCAAATGCACAAAAACATGAATTTTAATGCAATCAAGTAATGCAAAAATTCATGCAAGTTAATACAATGACATGCAATGGATCATTTACAATGGAATGCAACATCAACATGCAATTAAATGGTGCAACTAAATGATTTTTTGTGATTTGTTGAGCTTTTTTACATTATGCAATTTTCTCAATATGCACATAATTGAATCAAGATGTGAATGACTTCATGATGTAATGCAAAAACCAGAGGTGTACAAATTCATTATTATGCTATGAAGGATGCTAAATCATGCACACAATGATCACAAAATGTTATGAACACATTATGCAACATTTATGCACAAAAATGGAAACTAACGAAACTTATGTTGAAAGCTACCTAAACTACATGATTATGCAATTAAAGTGATCCTAAAAATTCACTAAAATCATGGTCTATTAAGCTATGATGATTAAAGGATTAGATATGCACAAATATGCAATGAAACAAGCAATTTTTCCAAATTCAAACAGTGTTAACCGGTTAACGCGTTAACGGCTTCAAAAACTCAAATCCACAGGCAAAACTCAATTTGTTAACCAGTTAACCCAAGGCGTTAACCGGTTAACGCTGAATAGAATGCAAAATTCAGCAATGAAATAAGCACTTTTAGCCACCAACCTACTTCTCCTAATACATTAATGTACAGGCTAGCACGAAACTTTTACTCAAACCTAGTCCTCTAACACCTATTAGCACCAAGAACTAGCTATGATTCTAGCTACCAACAATCAAAACGAGCAAAACGCAAGCAAATCGAAAAATGATCAAAACGCAAGCAACGATAAAACGATCAAAGAATGCCATACAGCGAGATGAAGTGAATAACTTAAGAGCGAAAAAGCGGTTTCGAATTTACCAACCTACAAAGTGGAGGCTTGCTATGGTGATTGTTGTGAGTCGATCGATGCACAAATGAAGAGAATACCAGAGGCTTCAAACTTCGATCCGCAAGAATGCAAAATAAATGCAATCGATCCGAAATGCTTCCGATTGGTGAAATAAATACCGTAACCGTGTTGAATATTTGATTAATCACTGAATTGGTGATTATGATGGAGGCTAAACTTCCGATCAATCGTGTTTCGATGTGAAACTTGGAAGATCATGATGAAGATGAAGCTTTGATGAATTGAAGATGAGAGAAAATTGGGAGAAAAATGAGAAAGATGTAGTGAAATTGTGAGAAAATGGTTGAAGTTGAGAAAATGAAGTTGAAGTTGTGAGGTTTGGAGTGAATTCAACTTATATAGAAGTTAGGATTGGAGTTAGGCTTGTGTATGGAGTGAGCTTAGGGTTTAGGTTTGGAAAAGGAGGTTAGGACTTAGGCTTGGAGTTAGTTAAAGTTGGTTAGGGTTTCTAGAATATTCCTTGGAGTATTCCTTGGAAGAGTGTGGAAGAGTCTAGAATGTAGTGGAAAATCCAAGGCAAAATGGAATAGGAAATGGAGTTTAGTGCATGATGGGCTAAAGACGTATCTAATTATGTGTCTAGCGGTATCTTAACTGCAAGTGCACAGCCTATCGAAGTAATATTTAAGATTATCGATCCACATGGACTCTATGATTACTTAGTGCTAGAGAAATTTCTAGTTTAGCTAAGGTGAAGGGTTGTCACGATTTTTGGTTGTTTTTAAAGATTAAAGGCGGGAATTAAATTTAAGTTTAATAAAATAATACTAAGGCGGTCGGTATGTAATTATGCTAACTTAGGCGGGTCAATCTAACCTAGGCTTATAAAGATGGTTCACTTAATCTATCCTGTAGAGGTTACCAGTTTAAATATCTTTAACTCACACTCTCGTGGTCTTATCTCAGATCTTACCCCTAAAGCCATATGCCTGCTCTCGCTAGCCCATAAGTGTTTAGAGATAATTTTTAGAAACTTAGTAATTCTAATTCATTTTAAAGCGCTCTCGCTGTGTTTAAATTAAATGCCTAACTTTAGCTATCTGGTTAAAATCTCACACTCTTGTGGTCTTGACCTAACCTAATACACTTTCCTTACTCTCATAACAAAAAAGGTTGATTTTATAATAAAAAGTCTCAGCCAGAATTTTAAGCTCTTAATTATTTTAAGCCTAGAGTTGATTTTACCGATTTAGTTTGTTTTAATTACATACCTCCCTAAGGTGCTTAGCTACTCATTATTGTTGAACTAGACAGAGGCAGAGAAATATAAAATAAAGTATGCATGGCAGAAAAATAAATACTTAACATTAAATAAATGTAATTTAAATAAAAACCTGGATAACAATAAAAAATAGTTGACTCCTTCTTCCACAGGATGGAAAGCTCGGAGTACTGACCGGAATCGGAAATAAAGTTTTCTAAAAGAATCTGAAGGCTTTGAAACAAATTAAATTATAACAATTTCCTAATGTTGGAAATTGTTATATGGTTGGTTGGGATACAGAAAATCAAAGCAAGAAAATTAATGCTGGAAAAATAAAAGGGTGCAAATAAAAACGGCAGAGCTTCCGCGAGAAAATTGAAAACTAAAACTCTGTAAATTGTTCATTGAAACAAATCTATTTATAGAAAGCTAAATGGGCTTGGCAGTTGGAATTTGTGCTTGGGCCTCGTAGGAAATGAGAGAATCCAGGGAACGTTGGAATACTTGGTCTGCTGGAAAATAGGCATGTTGGATTTCACGTAGCGTAACGTTTATGACCAAGTCTCAGTCAAATACCCTAATTTCCCCTTGTCACAGTCGTGATAAGGGTGTCACGTTCGTGATCCATGTTTGATGCGCGTCACGGTCGTGAGGGACTTGTGACGACCGTGACTGCTCCTTTCAGCGTATCACGGTCGTGACTCCTAGGTGACGACCGTGAGTGTTACAAAAAATGCAGGTTTATGCAGAATTCCTCCTTTCTTCATCTTTTAATGGTTTTTTTTGCTCATTTCACTTGTGGCTCATGATTTAGCTCTGTATATGATGTACCTGCAAAATGGCAAAGAAAACTCGAGGAATCGGGTGTTAAAACGACAATTATGCGATAAAACGGTATTGAAACATAACAATATAATCGATACTTTTTATCGTTATCAAACTTCCCCAAACTTAAACCTTTGCTTGTCCTCAAGCAAATAGTCGGTTGAAAATTGTCGGACAAGTTTTTATCGACGCACACACATAACAAACCGTACGAAGGATCTTTTTGTCAGATAAACCGGTACTTTGATAAAACACTAACGATACACTAATGACACAAGCAACAAGCTAAGTCGTCGACTTCCCGTTAAACGAAACATTCGGTAATTGCGTTACGATTCCACCTATAGTCTTTCGATCTTATTTCGCCCGGTTTCATTCTAGCGCAATCACATTAAGCCCTTTGCCTTAGCACGCACGTAGTGGAGTAGCCGGTTAGCGACTTTGATCCTTTATAAGCACGGGGTCTGGTACACGAATGTGGTAACCCTTCATACATTATCCAATTTGGAGGTTGTGGGGGATCGAGCCGTAGCACGCCCTACCGAGTTCAGAACCAGTACCTCTGAACCAACCCGCAATGGACTCCTTCTCATATTTCTCGTTTCTTATATGCAACCGTGTACTTTGGTGCAATTTCTTTTCATTTTCATCGAGATATGAAGGATCATTATAGATTTAGGCATCAAACACTTATGTTCATCGACTCCCCACGTGGTTTGTGTTCAGATGGTGCTGACTGCTAGTATAAACTACTAGGGGTTACTTTTGAACTGAAACTTAAGGTGTATTCATAACAATTATCGGAACGGAATTGCTTAAGTGGGAAGTCTAAGGTGTCAAGACTGTATTGATCTTGTTGAATCGTTCTCAGCTTCCTGATTATGATTTCGTAGGTGAGTCGGGTAATGCGAAGAATTAATTAAAGATTTTTTCGGTATGGCTAAATAAACGGGGAAAGTTCGAAACTAAAGAAAATATCACAAATATTGCTCTGTTTCATTAACTTACGAAAAGGAAATACAACGGAATGGAAAAGTGCGGAAAGGGAAAATGCGGAAAATGAAAGGTACCTCTCCCACACTATATCAGACATTGTCCTCAATGTTGTGATATAATAGCGGTTAAAGTACAATACAAACAATGGAAATGGAAAAACATAAACAAAAACTAAAACTAAGGCTGCTGATGACCACGGCCTCGGCTTCTGGTGCGGGAGCGTCTGGTCGGAGTCGCTTCAAGTCAGAACCGGTACCGGTGATAGCAGTGATATCAATGCGCAAAGCCTCTAGCTCGCTAAAGATCTCTCTGAGCTTCTCATCAGTAGTCTTCTGGTTGGTGGCAACAGCTAGGAGTAATGCATCATGCTGCTCCTTTTGCCTTCGCTCCAGTGCGGCATTCATCTGATTTTGCTGATGAATCGCACGGAGGACGTCCTCAAGTGTGATGTCGGGTAAAGGAGGCTGTCGGGCGGAGGACTCAGGAATGTCCTGGACAGGCTCAGCTGCATCCATGGTGTCTTGCATCTCGTCCGCTGGTGGATCGGCCTGCTCATCAGGAATGGGGGCGTGACCGGCAGCATCCGGTAAAGCAAATAGCCAGTTGGCTCGGCTAGACGGATCGATGCGGTCGCGGCACGGCAAGATGATGTGGTGATAAACAGTGCCTTGGATAACAGGGCTGAACCTACCATCCTATCTCTAAGCAATCAAGTGGGCGGACCTGCAATAATTCTTCGTTAGGAACTCTGCGGCTCTGCTAGGCAAATTGACGACCAAGTCACCAAGATCCAGCTGAATGGCGAGGGTAGTGACAATGTCGCCTATGTAAAAGGGGGTTGCGCCTCTTTGCGCTATGGACTGGATATGGGACAGCATGAATGGGGCAGCATTAATGGGCTCGTCATTCAAGGCGCAGTGTAAGAACAAGAGCTCCTTGGAGTTGAGCTTGTGGTTACTCTCTCGTGCAAAGATGGTGTTGCAGATGATGCGATGAAAGTATCTGATCGCCGGGTTGTGGATATGCGTAGCATTCAGGCTCTGAAAGGCTGAGGCACGGGTGTTGGTGATGTCGTTCCATAAGGTGAAAGCGGTTTCACTGAAATTCTCTGGCACGCGGAGGTGAGCTTCATTCCCGTGATCGAAGCCTAGCAGCTCGGCAATCCTTGTTTGCGGAACTTCGAACTCCCGGCCGAGCAATCTGAACTTAGCAACGCCGGTGAGTTGACTCTGTGAACCGGTAGGAGTGATGTAATGAAACAAACTCAAAAATTCCAATGTCAGAAGCTCGAATGTGGGCTGGGGCTGACTGCATAGATCCCACAAACCAACCTTCTGAAGCAGGTTCTTGACACTGTTGAGCATTCCCAACTCTCTCAAACAGACAGTGTCGACATATCGCGTGGGTTGAACACCACGGTTCTGGAATCGGATGAACCTCTGTCTCTGGTTTTCTCCAAGCTCACCATCTCTAAACTGAATTGCTTCCATTGCATGCAAGAACAAGAGTGGGAGATAAGAGGTTTTTGAGGTTTGTGAAAAAAATGTAAAAAGAGAGGAAATTGCTTCGGATTATAATGCAAGGTGAGAATGTGATAGGTGTGGAGTAAATGGAGAGGTTAATGGAGTTTAATTTGGGTAATGGGAGGTTACGGGAGTTGGAAGAGATAATGGGGGATTTTGAAAGTTATGGAAGTTGAAAGAAGAAGAGGTTTCGAAGAAGAACAGTTATGTTTCTCACGATTCCTATAACTGGGGTCGTCACGATCGTGATGGGGGGATGACGGTCGTGACGCGCTAATTAGCTTGTCACGATCGTTAGAGGGTGATCACGACCGTGAGGGCTTAAAACTTAGAATATTTTCCAGAATGCATTATCTCTGTCGTTCAATATAATTTATATAATATTTTATGATCACTTCTCACTTTATGTTAAACACAAACAATATATAATATATAATACCAACATAATACTTGTAAATTTCATCACACGAGAGATTATATAAAACATTAATCAATTTAAACATAACAGTAGATAAATTGAAAGCATAGAAATTGATTAAATTGGAAATATTTGTAAACTAGAAGTGCTTTGCTTTTGATAATTGAAGTGAAATTACATTAATAAAAATACGGTACGAAAATGTTTGCGAAATGTTAAACTAACTAGAAACGAAAACAATAAGTAAAATAAGCTAGATCACTACAGCATTTTCAAAAGTGCTTCTTCAAATCTTCGATTGCAGAGTTCAGGTGGTAGAATTGCTCACATGTAATGTCAGTTAAACCTATAATGTCCAATCGCATGCTCTTAATCTCATCCTTAACAGTATTTATATCGGCTTGGTAAGCTTCAAGAGTGTTCATGATTTTCTTTAAGTTGTCAGCATATTCTACTTGATTCACTTCAGGGGTTTCAATCACTTCGTCAGTGTGGTCAATGTCATGGTAACCAGGAGGTGTCTCAGGGTCACTTTCTACATCGGTCATTATATCATCCTTTATCTTGTAAGATTGAGGTGTTTCAGGAGTAGATGGATAGTCAGGAGGGGTTAACTCATAAAGCCAATTATCCTTATTGTGAACACTTACTCTAGCATGGTTTGGTAGTGTGAACAGGGTTACTACTTCATTCCTGATTAGGTACTCGAAAGGTGGTTGTCCTAAATTCCTTATGATATGGCAGTTAAAGCAAAAGTTAAGATTCATAGGACGGATGGTGCCCAAACGGTTACACCTGTGTAATTGGTATCTAAGTCCTAAGGCATCAGCAATCATGGTGACAAGACCTCCTACTAATATGGGTAGATCAGGTTCTTCTTGGATTCGGGTGAAGGTTTGCATCATGAAAGGCACACCATTGACTGGCTGTCCATTAGTAAAACATGACATAATGAATATCTCATCTTTAGATACTCCAGTAAGGTTTTCTTCTTTTCCAAAGAAGGTGTGGGCAAGGATCTTATGGAAGTAACGGATAGCAGGGTTATGTATCTCATCATTGTTCATGTTATTTGGTTCAGGATGGTAATTTCTGGTTAAGGTTCCCCAAAAGAAATCCAGCTCAATGTCCATCAATTCTACCTGTGTGGTAGTAAAAGCAACGGGTCCACTAGGGAATCCTAATAGGCCAGCTAGTTCTCTATGGTTAAAGTCATATTCTATTCCAAATAGGCGGAAACTGATAAATCCTTTCCTGAATCCAAAACCGCGCTCGGGTAGGTAAACTAAGGAGCTGAGGAACTCAAGGGTGAGCTCGTGGTAAGTCACAAACTTTTGTTGAATCAGTGCATTCTCCCATCCAAGTCGGTTAAACAAGTATAAGATGCTATCATGTATACCTAAGGTTTCCATAGTCAGATCATCCGGGTACAGAGTTAAATCCATTGGTCTCTGTGATAACTCTTCAAATTTCATTCTTTGGTTCCTACCTCTAAATTTGGTTTCCATAAGGTTTATCGGTTGGTTAGCCATAGTTAGTGCAAATACGGAGGAAACAAATCAGGGGGAGAAGGAAAGTGGAAAAGACTTTAGAAAATCTGTAAAAGTGATTTAAAATTAAAATAAGGAAAAATAAGAAAATAGAATGCATAAATAAAAGCAATAATAGAAATAATGAAATAAAACTATAAAATGGCAAAACAAATAAACGAATAATAAAATGATAAATGACAAAATAATAAAATGATTAAAATGATTTAATTGATTAAATGGGTTGCCTCCCACTAAGCGCTGTTTTTATCGTCTAAAGCCTGACGTAATGCTTAGGTGTAGATTAATCAGGGAAATTAGTGGACAACTCTAAAAGCCTTAGACTATTTGCATAATCTCTATTTTCAACTTTATGATAATGTTTTAAACATTGTCTATTTACTGTGAATGGTTCACTATTCCTACCCTTAATTTCTATCGCTCCGCTCGGGAACACTCTAGTTATTTCAAAGGGTCCTGACCATCTAGATTTTAGTTTTCCAGGAAAGAGCCTAAGTCTTGAATTAAAGAGGAGTACAACATCTCCCACACTAAATTCTTTCCTAGATAGGCGTTTATCATGCCATCGCTTAGTTCTTTCTTTATATATCTTAGCATTCTCATAAGCATCTAGCCTTAACTCTTCTAATTCGTTAATATCTAGGATTCGCTTTTCTCCTGCAGCATTATAGTTTATATTGAGAGTTTTGATCGCCCAATAAGCTTTATGTTCTAGTTCTACCGGGAGGTGACAAGATTTTCCATAAACTAATTTGAAAGGTGCAGTTCCTATGGGTGTCTTGTAAGTTGTCCTATAAGCCCATAAAGCTTCATTAAGTTTATATGACCAATCTTTCCGAGATATGGCGACAGTCTTTTCTAAGATTTGTTTGATTTCTCTGTTCGAGACTTCGACTTGTCCACTTGTTTGTGGATGATATGGTGTTGCCACACGGTGTCTTACTCCATACTTAGATAGTAATTTGTCAAATATTTTTGAAATGAAGTGCGAGCCACCGTCACTTATGACGAGTCTAGGCACACCAAATCTGGGAAAGATTATATTTTTGAAAAGCTTTATTACTACTCGTGTGTCATTTGTAGGAGAAGCTATAGCTTCAATCCACTTTGAAACATAATCAACTGCTACGAGTATGTAATTATTACCGAAAGATGATGGGAATGGTCCCATGAAATCTATTCCCCAGACGTCAAAGATTTCTACTTCCAATATTCCTTTTTGAGGCATTTCATCTCTTCTTGAAATATTACCGGTGCGTTGACACCGATCGCAATTTATAACAGGGATGTGGACATCCTTCCATAGATCAGGCAAGAATAGGTCGGCTTGAAAGATTTTTGCACAAGTCTTGGAAGTGCTTGCATGTCCACCATAAGGAGATGAATGGCAATGAGAAATGACATCTTCTATTTCTTCTTCGGGAATACATCGACGAAAGATTCCATCGGGTCCTCTTTTGAACAATAATGGTTCATCCCAATAGTAATGTTTGAGATTGTAAAAAAATTTCTTTTTCTGCTGATAGGTTAAATCAGGTGGAAGAGCTCCTGCCGCTAGGTAGTTAACAATGTCAACGTACCATGGCAGTCCTACAGTCGTTTGGATTGTTTCCACGGGTTCTGGTTCATCTATGTCTAACTGAACTGGGTCGCTTCCTATTTGTGCTATCAGCTGTTCATACGGAAAATCATCGTTAATCGGCACATGTTCGGGTTTAATACCTTCTATTCTAGATAAATGGTCCGCTACGACGTTTTCAGTGCCTTTCTTATCTTTTATTTCGAGATCAAACTCTTGTAAGAGTAAAATCCATCTCAAGAGTCTTGGTTTAGCGTCTTTCTTAGTCAATAGATATCTGATAGCAGTGTGGTCTGTGTAAACGATTATTTTCGCTCATACTAGGTAAGAACGGAATTTGTCAAGCGCAAAGACAACTGCTAACAATTCTTTTTCAGTAGTGGCGTAGTTCATCTGAGCAGAATCTAAGGTTCTACTGGCATAGTAAATCGCATGAAGTTTCTTGTCCTTCCTCTGGCCTAGAACTGCGCCTACAGCATAGTCACTCGCATCGCACATGATTTCGAAAGGTAATCTCCAGTCAGGGGGTTGCATGATTGGTGCGGTGATGAGGGCTGTTTTTAGAGTTTCGAACGCTTTAAGACAATCTTCATTAAATATGAACTCAGCGTCTTTCATCAATAAACCGGTAAGAGGTTTAGTGATTTTCGAGAAATCTTTGATGAATCGTCGGTAGAAACCGGCGTGTCCTAAAAAGCTTCGTATTTCTCGAACGGTTTTAGGGGGTTGAAGATCTTTTATGACTTCTATATTATCTTTATCAACTTCAATTCCCTTGTCGGATATAACGTGTCCTAATACGATTCCTTCTCTGACCATAAAATGACATTTCTCCCAGTTAAGCACGAGGTTTACTTTTACACATCTTTCTAACACCATTTCTAAATTTGATAGGCATCCTTCAAAACTTTGCCCGCATACAGAGAAGTCGTCCATGAACACTTCCATGATGTTGTCTATAAAATCTGCGAAGATTGACATCACACATCTTTGAAAGGTTGCAGGAGCGTTGCATAATCCAAAGGGCATTCGTCTATAAGCGAATGTTCCATAAGGGCATGTGAATGTAGTCTTCTCTTGATCATCTGGGTGGATAGGGATTTGGAAAAATCCTGAGTAACCATCAAGATAACAGAAATATGAATGCTTGGCTAATCGTTCTAACATTTGATCTATAAAAGGTAGTGGGAAATGATCTTTTCGAGTGGCTTTGTTTAGTTTATGATAATCGATGCACACTCTATGTCCTGTCACTACTCTTTGCGATATCGATTCTCCTTTAGCGTTTTTCACAACAGTGATACCTCCTTTCTTTGGTACAACATGTACTGGACTAACCCATTTACTATCAAAGATTGAATATATTATTCCGGCATCTAGTAGTTTCTTAACTTCTTCCTTTACTACAGTGCTAAGGATTGGGTTAATTCTTCTTTGAGATTCTCTGGAGGTTTTGCAATCTTCTTCTAGCAGAATACGATGCATACAGATTGAAGGGCATATTCCTTTGAGATCAGATATGCTATATCCTAATGCAGTTGGATATTTCTTTAAAACATCTAAAAGTTTCTTTGTTTCAGTTGTTCCTAAACTGGAATTTATTATAACTGGTCTTGTACATTCAATGTCTAAGAATTCGTATCTTAGGTTCTTAGGTAAAGTTTTTAATCCTAATGTAGGTTTATCCTTACTTGGCATGGGATCTGGTGTAAGTGCTAAACTTTCGCTTAGACTATCATCCTGATATGGTTTACGCCAATTATCATCTTCAAAAATCAGAGGGATTTGAATTTTCATAATTTCAGAATAGGTAGTTTCTTTCATTTCCATTTCTCTTACACATTCGTCAATTACGTCCAATAGATAGCATGTATCCTCTATAGCTGGTGATTGTAAGAATTGTGTTAAAATAAATTCAACTTTCTCTTCACCTACTTCAAAGGTTAGCTTTCCTCTCTTTACGTCTATTATAGCTCCGGCTGTAGCTAAGAATGGTCTTCCTAGTATGATAGGTGTAGTGGAGTCTTCAGAGATGTCCATGATTATGAAATCAGTAGGAATGTAGAATTGTCCTATACGTACTAGGACGTTTTCTAGTATGCCTACAGGATATTTAACAGAGCGATCGGCTAGTTGAACAGACATTTTAGTTGGTCTTAGGTCTCCCATGTCTAGCCTTTTGCAAATCGTTAAGGGCATAACACTGATACTGGCTCCTAAATCGCATAGAGCTTTGTCAATGACGAATTTTCCTATTACACAGGGTATAGAGAAACTTCCTGGATCTTTTAGCTTAGGAGGCATATTATTCTGAATTATGGCGCTACACTCAGCAGTAAGTGTAACGGTTCCGTTATCCTCTATCTTTTTCTTATTAGATAAGATTTCTTTTAAAAACTTAGCATACGAGGGCATTTGAGTGATAGCTTCTGTAAATGGAATAGTAATATTCAACTGTTTCAGAAGTTCGACAAATTTCTTAAACTGGCCCATCGTCTTGGAATTGGTTAATCTCTGAGGGTACGGAATTGGTGGTTTATAGGGTGGTGGAGGTACATAAGGCTTTTCTTTCTCCACTGCCTCTTGATTATCATCTTCCTTTTCTTCTGGATCATTCACCATTTCAGTCGGTTTATCCGGTTTTTGGTACATGGCTGGATTGTCAAGTCTTGGATCGGTAGGTCCGTCAAGTTCTTTGCCACTTCTTAATATCACAGCATTGGCCTGTCCTTTCGGATTAGGTTGAGGTTGTCCAGGAAATACTCCAGCTGGTGCAGCGGTAGGTGCTTGTTGTTGAGCTACTTGTGAAATCTGAGTTTCAAGCATTTTGTTATGTGTAGCTAATGCATCTACTTTGCTCACTAATTGCTTAATCTGCTCACTAGTGTGTATGTTTTGGTTTAAGAAGTCCTTGTTTGTTTGAGATTGGTTAGCTATAAAGTTCTCCATCATCAATTCAAGGTTCGATTTTCTAGGGACATTAGGAGCAATCTTTTGATACCCTGGTGGTGTAGCTGGTGTTTGACCTGGTGCGTATAAAGCATTGTTATTCTTATAGGAGAAGTTCAGATGATTCTTCCAACCTGGGTTGTATGTGTTTGAGTATGGGTTTCCTTGAGCATAATTCACTTGATCTGTGGGAATTCCTGTTAATAGTTGACAATCAGGAACTTCATGTCCTGGAACTCCACATAACTCACAGTTAGGTGTTACTGCAGCCACGGTGGTTGTTGGTGTTATGGCCAAGTTGTCGATCTTTTGGTTTAGTTGGTCAAACTTTGCATTGACTTGGTCCATACTACTCACTTCGTACATACCTCCTTTTGTTGGTTTCTCAGTTGCGACTCTCTCGCTTCCCCATTGGTAATGGTTTTGAGCCATACTTTCGATAAGTGCATAAGCATCATTATATTCTTTGTCCATTAATGCACCGCCTGCGGCAGCGTCAATTGTCATTCTTTTATTGTACAAGAGTCCATTATAGAAGGTATGGATGACCATCCATTCTACTAATCCGTGATGTGGACAAAGTCTCAGCATATCTTTATAGCGTTCCCAAGCTTCGAAAAGTGATTCGTTTTCCCTTTGCTTAAATTCGTTGATTTGAGCTCTCAGTATAGTTGTCTTGCTAGGTGGGAAATATCTGGTCAAGAAAACTCTTTTTAGTTCCTCCCACGTAGTTACTGAATTCGAAGGCAGAGATTGAAGCCAGGCTCTTGCTCTGTCTCGAAGTGAAAAAGGAAACAGACGTAGTCTGATAGCTTCTTGGGTAACTCCATTGGCTTTTACGGTATCTGCGTATTGCACAAAGATCGAAAGATGAAGGTTCGGATCCTCGGTAGGATTTCCGGCGAATTGATTTTGTTGCACGGCTGATATCAACGAAGGTTTTAGTTCGAAATCGTTTCGGTTGATAGCCGGTGCGGCAATGCTGGAATGCGGTTCAGCTTGCGAAGGACTAGCGTAATATTTGAGTGGGTGATTCTGTTCTTCAGCCATCTCTGCGTCCTTTGATGTTACGACTGGTTTAGGTGGATCTAATTGAAGATCTGGAATATTGTAGTTTTGTTCGTAATCGAATATCCGTCTTCTTACGTGTAAGAAGCGTTCTGATTATGGGATGAGAGGTTGCAAGTCTTCGCCTTGAGAGAGAGTACTTGGCATACACTCGGGAATTTAGATTAAGAAAAGAAAATATTTGTTACCTTAGTCTAGACAATGCTACCCTAAAGTTCACTAGTAACTAAATTAAGGTCCCCGGCAACGGCGCCAAAAACTTGATGGGCTAAAGACGTATCTAATTATGTGTCTAGCGGTATCTTAACTGCAAGTGCACAGCCTATCGAAGTAATATTTAAGATTATCGATCCACAGGGACTCTATGATTACTTAGTGCTAGAGCAATTTCTAGTTTAGCTAAGGTGAAGGGTTGTCACGATTTTTGGTTGTTTTTAAAGATTAAAGGCGGGAATTAAATTTAAGTTTAATAAAATAATACTAAGGCGGTCGGTATGTAATTATGCTAACTTAGGCGGGTCAATCTAACCTAGGCTTATAAAGATGGTTCACTTAATCTATCCTGTAGAGGTTACCAGTTTAAATATCTTTAACTCACACTCTCGTGGTCTTATCTCAGATCTCACCCCTAAAGCCCTATGCCTGCTCTCGCTAGCCCATAAGTGTTTAGAGATAATTTTTGGAAACTTAGTAATTCTAATTCATTTTAAAGCGCTCTCGCTGTGTTTAAATTAAATGCATAACTTTAGCTATCTGGTTAAAATCTCACACTCTCGTGGTCTTGACCTAACCTAATACACTTTCCTTACTCTCGTAACAAAAAGGTTGATTTTATAATAAAAAGTCTCAGCCAAAATTTTAAGCTCTTAATTATTTTAAGCCTAGAGTTGATTTTACCGATTTAGTTTGTTTTAATTACATACCACCCTAAGGTGCTTAGCTACTCATTATTGTTGAACCAGACAGAGGCAGAGAAATATAAAATAAAGTATGCATGGCAGAAAAATAAATACTTAACATTAAATAAATGTAATTTAAATAAAAACCTGGATAACAATAAAAAATAGTTGACTCCTTCTTCCACAGGCTGGAAAGCTCGGAGTACTGACCGGAATCGGAAATAAAGTTTTCTAAAAGAATCTGAAGGCTTTGAAACAAATTAAATTATAACAATTTCCTAATGTTGGAAATTGTTATATGGTTGATTGGGATACAGAAAATCAAAGCAAGAAAATTAATGCTGGAAAAATAAAAGGGTGCAAATAAAAACGGAAGAGCTTCCGCGAGAAAATTGAAAACTAAAACTCTGTAAATTGTTCATTGAAACAAATCTATTTATAGAAAGCTAAATGGGCTTGGTAGTTGGAATTTGTGCTTGGGCCTCGTAGGAAATGAGAGAATCCAGGGAACGTTGGAATACTTGGTCTGCTGGAAAATAGGCATGTTGGATTTCACGTAGCGTAACGTTCATGACCAAGTCTCAGTCAAATACCCTAATTTCCCCTTGTCACGGTCGTGACAAGGGTGTCACGTTCGTGATCCATGTTTGATGCGCGTCACGGTCGTGAGGGACTTGTGACGACCGTGACTGCTCCTTTCAGCGTGTCACGGTCGTGACTCCTAGGTGACGACCGTGAGTGTTACAAAAAATGCAGGTTTATGCAGAATTCCTCCTTTCTTCATCTTTTAATGGTTGTTTTTGCTCATTTCACTTGTGGCTCATGATTTAGCTCTGTATATGATGTACCTGCAAAATGGCAAAGAAAACTCGAGGAATCGGGTGTTAAAACGACACTTATGCGATAAAACGGTATTGAAACATAACAATATAATCGATACTTTTTCTCGTTATCAGTGCAAGGTGGAGAAAAGTGGAGGGAAGTGTGCAAAACCAACCAAATTTTGAAATTTCTTCACAAATTTCTCCTCCGTTAACCGGTTAACCCCATGCGTTAACCGGTTAACGAATGAAAAATGTGAATTTTTCTCTCCTTTAACGGGTCAACTTGGAAATGGTTCGGTTATTCTTTGTGTTATTATTTCCTTCTTGAGATCAAATGATTGACAAATATCACCTAATCACATGCCTCATGCATATGTAGATGATGATGATTTGTTTTATTATTTTTTTCTTTTGATTGCAATGCAATATGGACGGATATGCAGAATGACGAAGCATAAACCACTTAAGGTTGATAATAAATTAAGAGGGCCAATTTTAGGGTATTATAGTTGCCCCTATTCAATCATTTGTAGACCTGAATGGATGATAGCGATGGCTTTCATACTTTCAAGGTATGGAGTAATTGAATACCCGAATAAACCGGAAATTTTGCACTCTGTAGAAAATGAAATGAGTTGAGAATAAGTGCCACTCTCGGATGACATCTTGAAACTTGAAATTGACGTTGGAAAGGATAAAAGGGAGTGAGCTTATTGTACTTAAATGATAACTCGACACGTGACTGTTGTACTGATGGGATCAAGAATGAAACCATTATACTGAAATCGAATCAGAAGGAATGAGATCGTTGTACTTAAACGATAACCCGACACGTGACCGTTGTACTGAAACGGAAATGAGGAAAGTGAGTCCGTTGTACTTAAATAATAACCTGACACGTGACCGTTGTACTGAAACGAAAACGAGGAAAGTGAGGACGTTGTACTTAAAGAAGACTCACGGATACGAGACCATTGTACTTAAATGGAATCGAAGAATCGAAATCATCGTACTTAGATGATATCAAAGAAATGTGATCATTGTACTTAAATGATTACCCGAGATGCGACCGTTGTACTTAAACGGAGATGCAAAAAAATGAGACCATTGTACTTAATTGATACTCAAAGACGAGACCATTATACTTAAATAGAATCAAAGAAAACGGGATCATTGTACTTAAATGATTACCCAAGACGCGACCGTTGTACTTAAACGAAGACGCAGAAAAATGAGTCAGTTGTACTTAAATGAGACTCAAAGACGAGACCATTGTACTTAAATGGAATCAAAGAATTGAAATCATCGTACTTAGATGAGATCAAAGGAATGGGATCATTGTGCTTAAATGATTACCCAAGACGTGACCGTTGTACTTAAACGTAGACGCGGAAAAATGAGACTGTTGTACTTAAACAATAACCGGATACGTGACCGTTGTACGGAAACGGAAACGAGGAAAGTGAGCCTGTTGTACTTAATGGATTTGGAGGTATATGGACCTTATCAGCGTAAATTTGGCACTTGTGGCACTTGCGGGAGTACTTACAGTAGTCGTTGGCTCGATATTGCCAATCATATAAATGCCCCACATGGCGAAGGGCCAAGGTGAAGACACGACACTCAATGGATTTGGAGGTACATGGACCTTATCAGCGTAGATTTGGAACTTATGGGAGTACTTACAGTAGTCGGATTCCATGGTGATCCAATAATACCCCGACCTCAGAATTTTCTTTTCCATAGCATGTCCTCTAGCATGGGTACCAAAGGAGCCTTCGTGGACCTCTTACATCAACATGTATGCTTTGTATCTATCCACGCATCTGAGCAAGACCATGTCGAAGTTCCATTTGTAGAGCACATCATCCTGGTTTAAGAAGAACCCTCCTGCCAACCTCCTGAGGGTCTTCTTGTCTTTGCTTGATTCCCATATCGGGTATTCCTGAGACTTTAGGAATTGCTTGATATCATAATACTAGGGTTTGTTATCCTCAACACCATCATCTGAAAACATATATGCAGGTCTTTCGAGACGAGAGATATCGATTCTAGGCACTTAATTCTCTTGATGAACCTTGATCATGGAAGATAAGGTTACCAAGGCATCAACAAATTGATTCTCGTCCAAAGGTATATAGTGCAACTTGACCTTTGTGAAGAAAGTTAGCAACCTCCTGGTATAGTCCCTGTAAGGATTCAAATGAGGTTGATCAACCAGCCATTTACCATTAAGTTGGTTAATAACCAAAGCTGAATCACCGAAGATCTCGAGGTTCTTAATTCTCTAATTGATTGCTTTCTCGATCCTTATTATGCAGGCTTCATACTCTGCTTCATTGTTAGTGCATTCGAAAGTCAGATGGGCAGTGAAAGGCATATGGATCCCTTTTGGTGAGATAATGACAACACCAACTCCACTACCGTTCTTGTTTACGGTTCCGTCAAACATCAGACTCCATTTGGATTCGGGGTCTGGCCCCTCCTCCGGGAGTGGTTCTTCACGGTCTTTTGACTTGAGGAACATGATGTCCTCGTCTGGAAACTCGAACTTCATTGGCTGGTAATCATCAATTGGTTGTTGGGCCAAATAATCCGACAATACACTTCCTTTGATAGCCTTTTATGAAGTGTATTGGATATCATATTCTGTCAGGATCATTTGCCACCGAGCTACTCTTCCGTTCAGAGCTGGATTTTCGAAGATGTACTTTATAGGCTCCATCTTGGAAATCAACAGAGTGGTATGAGTCAGCATGTACTGTCTTAGTCGGCGAGCAGCCCATGCCAAAGCGTATCAAGTTTTCTCGAGCAGTGAGTATCGGGTCTCACAATCGGTAAACTTTTTTCTAAGGTAATAGATTACGTGCTCTTTTTGACTAGACTCGTCCTGCTGACCCAACAAACCACTTATTGATCCTTCGAGCACTTTGAGGTACATGATTAGAGGTCTCCCTGGCACTGGAGGCATGAGAATCGGAGGTTCTTGCAAATACTCCTTGATTCGATCAAAAGCTTGTTGGTAGTCATCATTCCATTCGATGGCCTGATTTTCCTCAGAAGTTTGAAACTAGGCTCACACGTTGCTGTTAGGTGATAGATGAACCGTGCAATGTAGTTCAACCTCCCTAAGAAGCCACGTACTTCCTTCTCGGTTCTTGGTTCAGGCATCTCTTGAATCGCTTTCACTTTTGCAGGGTCGACCCCAATCCCCCTTTCGCTAACCATAGATCCCAACAGCTTCCCAGAATGCACCCCGAATGTGCATTTGTTCGGGTTTAACCTCAATATGAACATTCGAAGCCTGTCAAAAAGCTTGGCTAAGTTGACCAAATGTTCTTCTTTTGTCTGTGACTTCGTAATCATGTCATCAACATAGACCTCAATCTCGTGATGGATCATGTCATGGAATAGAGTCACCATTGTACGTTGGTATGTAGCTCCAGCATTTTTCAAATCGAACGGAATTACCTTGAAATAGAAAGTTCCCCATGGGGTAATGAATGTGGTATTCTCCATGTCATATGGCGACATTTTGATTTGGTTGTAGCCTGAAAATCCATCCATGAAGGAAAACACAGAGAATTGGGAAGTGTTGTCAACCAGCACATCAATATGCGGCAGCGGGAAGTCATCTTTGGGGCTCGCCCGATTCAAGTCCCAATAGTCCACGCACATTCTGACTTTACCATCCTTTTTAGGGACTGGCACAATGTTCGCAACCCATGGAGGATAACTTGTCACGGCCAGGAATCTAGCATCAAACTGCTTTTGAACCTCTTCCTTGATCTTGATAGCCATGTCAGGTCGAGTTCGTCTCAGTTTCTGCTTCACCGGTGGGCAATCTTCTCTGAGCGGTAGCTTGTGCATTACAATATTGGTATCCAACCCAGGCATGTCCTGGTAAGACCAGGAAAAGACGTCAACATATTCTCGGAGCATGAAGATCAAGCGGCTCTTGACAAGTTCTTCCAACGCAGCCCCAATCTTGAACTTTTTCTTATCTTCCTCAGTACCCAGGTTTACTACCTCAATTTCTTCCTCATGTGGCTGAATCATATTCTCCTCTTGCTTGAGCAATCTAGCTAGTTCTTCGGGTAGTTCACAATCTTCTTCACCTTCCTTATCAGCTAGGTAAATTGGATTGTCGAAGTCATACTGAGCCATAGCAAAGTCATCATTGATGAGACCCGATGAGGAGTATCTGCATGAATGATGATTCATGCTAGATTTTAGAAAAAGTGGGAGATGTGGAAAAAAATTGCCATTTATTTTTTAAAACAAAAAATTAAAGATAGGGAACACATGAATGAATGCAAAAACATCCACTTTATTAATGATTATGATATTGCATCATGAACAATGAACCCTTACAATGAGCTGCTATGCCTCGGGCAAGGCATAGAGCTTGTATACAGGAGAATAGAAACATAAAACTATTACTCTTCTGGCTGAGTGACGGAGATGAGCGCTTCGGCCGACCAATTATTGAGTTACATCCCTGGGACACATGGCCTTATCCATTCATCCAGTTCACAATCACTATCAACTGTTTCTTCCTGCACCACACAGATGTTGTCGTGATCAAACTATCTCGCACCATTGAAGGTAATTAGGCCTTTCCGACCTCTAGAATTTTGCCTTGGTGTTGATTCAACAGGTCGGTAGCAAACTCCAAACATATCCTTCTTCTCAGGGACTTCAATCATTTTTCCCCAACACTCATATGCACCTGATTCCACAACTTTCAGGGCTTGCTTGTAGGAGGCTATGGATGCTCCTTTCTTTGTATCCTCTGATAAGGCAGCTGACGCTAATGTACTCCCAGTTTTGATGGGCTCAAAGGCTTGGCAAGGAGTTTCGATAATCTCCCTGTCCATCTCTACGTACTTGAACGAGTCCAAGTGGCTGATGAAGATATCTTCTTCCCCACACAGCGTCACAATCTGTCCTTCCCAGACAAATTTATGCTTTTGGTGAAGGGTAGAAGACATTGCGCCTGCTGCGTGTATCCAAGGTCGCCCCAAAAAATAGATGTAAGACGGTTTGATTTCCATGACGTAAAAAGTGGAGTTGAAGATATGAGGTCCTATCTTGACTGGCAGTTCCACCTCTCTAAATACTGACCTTTTCGAGCCGTCGAACGCTCAGACGACCAAATCACTTGGTTTAAGTACAACCCCCTCATAATCCAACTTAATCAGTACTTTCTTAGGAAGTACATTCAGAGATGACCCTGTGTCTACAAGCACATGAGAGAGCACAACTTCTTTACATTCCATGGAAATGTGTAGAGCGTGATTGTGGCTGCGTCCCTCTGTTGTCAGGTCCATATCCGTAAATCCCAAACCATGGCTGGCATTTATACTTGACACTACCGTCTCTAGCTGATTTATGGATATGTCTTGCAGCACGTATGAATTGTTTAAGATCTTCAACAGAGCCTTCCGGTGCGAGTATGAACACATCAACAGGGATAAGATTGAGATCTTAAAGGAGTTTGCTGCAAATGATCAACAATCTTATAATCACTTTTCTTGATTATTCTCGGGAACTCCTCCGCTTCCTTATCAAAGGTGATATCAGGCTCTGGAGTAGACGCTGGAGCATCACTTGTAATAGGTTGCTTGCCCCTGGCCCTGGCTTGAGCCTCTGCATTGTCTTTTGGTGGTAACACATTATTTCTCAATGTCTCTGGTGCGAACAGTCTACCACTTCTAGTGAATCCTCCGACCCCAACATTCTCGACTTGGTGCGGAGATGAACTGGATGTGTCCATGTTCTACTTCTGACCATTGTAATAAACTTCTCCCTCATAGTTCCACATGATAGCTTTATCACTTTGATACGGAATTGGTCCAGAAGTATTAATGGTCACCGGTGCCACCTTTGCTGGTGCAGGGACTTATGTTGGATTATAGTAAATCATAACAGTTGATACGTTGTCCTCTTTCATGATCTTTTCAAACTGTATACTCCCTTCATCCATCATTCTCTGCATTCCTGACCTCAATCGATCGCAACCATCGACATAATTAACACAACCTGAACAGTCTTTTCACAACCTGGAAATATGTTCTTCTTAGCCAGGCAAGCTTTTACAGTCAACAATGAAGTTTTCAGGGTGTTAACATCAGATACCAGATTCAAACATCCCCCACTATCAACAGCTCCTACGGTCCTTCCATGATCAGGCATGGGGTTCTGTAGTACATTCTGGGTTGGAGAGAAGTTGATCGCCTTGGAGTCTATCAAATCATGCACCTTATGTTTAAGGGCTTTACAATTTTCAGTACTATGGTCGGGAGCTCCGGAGTGAAACTCGCAGCGGGCGTTAGCATCGTAGCCCTCAGGAATCCTCCCTAGCCTTGGAGGCTGCAAGGTTCTCAATTGGACCATCTGAAGCTGAAGAAGACTTTTTAGTAACTGGGAGTAGGACATCAGAGGCATCTCGAGATGTTTATCCTTTGATCTGGGAGGATAATATGGACGGGGAGCCCTCTGTTGTTGGTAGTTCTGCTGAACATGTTGCTGATTAGCAGGAGCAGAAATAGTGACAGGAGCTTCCTGGTGATAAGCGTTCTGATTCCCCCTCTTCTTTTGAGCATATGCAGCCCTAGATTCTCCTTCCCTTCGCTTCACAAAAGGCTTTTTGACTCCGGAGGTTGACGCCCCACTGCTCTGAATCTTTCCTTGTTTCATCCAACTCTCGATTCTCTCTCCCGTTAAGATGATGTCAGAAAAACAACTATAGGAACAGCCTGCCAGCCTTTCCATGAAATTCCCCGGGAGAGTATCCATGAAGAGATCAAACATTTCCCTTTCCAGCAACGGTGGTTGAACTCTGGATGTAACCTCACACCACCTCTGCGCATAGTCTTTGAAACATTCCGAGTTCTTTTGGGACAGACTTTGAAGTTGAGTCCGGCTAGGAGCCATGTCGATGTTATATTGGTACTTCTTGAGGAAATCCTCCCCAAGCTCATTCCAATTGTCAACAGAATTCTTCTCCAGTTTCATGTACCATTCCAGTGAGCCCCCAAATAGGTTGTCCTGAAAGTAATACATCCAAAGCTTCTTGTTTTTGGTATGTGCAACGATCTTGTGATAAAAGGCTTGGAAGTGATTATTAGGGCAAGAATTGTCATTGTACTTGTAGAAACCTGGAGGTCTGATCTTTGGAGGGATGACCACCCCTGAAACCAAGCCCATATCAGAAACGTCGATACCGAGAGTATCTTTGCATTCTAGGGTCCTCAACTTCTCAGCCAGCATTTAGAAGTCCTAATTATTAGCTCCAGTACCAAATACCATATCTTCATTGACCAGGGTGAACTGATCTTCCTGACGGTCCTATACGAGGACAGGGATATGGCCACCAGTCTCTGGAGTTGGAGGTCCATCCCCTCTGTTGTTGTTGACCGGATTTCCCTAAGCATCTAAGGTAACCACCGGAGGATCTTTTTATGGGGATTAAGCAATTGCATAATATCCCTCATATCTTGCTGCCACAGAACTATACCTTTCATCATTGTCATGAACTCCCCCATTCTGGTGTAAATTTCATTCAACTCGGTTTGTACTATATCCATGACGTGCCTTTGATTACGTCGAGTAGCATACCGGTGTGAAGGGATATCGTTCCTAAGAAGACGAGTCTTTGAGGCTCTCGCAATCTTTCTTGAAAATGCACATAAGTTAAGAACCCTAGATAACCTGCAAAAGAAAAAATGCAAATGACATGAATGCATGCAATGTTGTGTTCTTTTCATTCTTAAGGTTTTTTACATTCCCGTTACAGTGTTCGAGAATTCAGATAGCCTTTTCATATTTTAGGGAAGAAGACCCCACATGATGTTCAAATAAGATGATATCCATGGAGAATTGGTGCTTAGTACCCCGTGTCAGTGAAAGAGATAACAACCAGAGATTCAAACCAAGTCAAATATATCATAAACTGAGATCTGAAGATAACAACGTCCTCGAAGGGTGCCAATTCATACGTCAAGAGAATAGCAAAGTAAATTAAAGAGGAATCCCACAACAAGCATGTGGGTAATCCATGTACAAGATTATGAGACTAAAACCTAGGAAGCTCCATGTCTTGCAGCCTCTAGCTAATACGCTTGACATCTTGGAATAGGTGGGCTATGTATGGATGATTTGGATCATGGATGAGCTTCTGAATAAGAATATCCCTTAGATCGAAGGAAGCATGCAGTTTGTCGATCTATTGTAGGAACACATCTTCCCTTTCTTTGCTAGGACTCGACTCAGTCTTGACTTTCTTGATATCGGCCCGAAGCTTAAGCTCTTCTACTTACTTCTGAACGTCTTCAGCTGTTTATTGACTCTTTGCCATCTTCTGAAGGTATTCTCTCTGTTGCCTGTGGGCTTTCTGAAGCATCTCTCCCTACTCATCCAGTGTCTCCTGAAGGCCTTTGATCTTCAGCTTGTACTAGATCTCTATCTCTTTCTGCTTTCTTAGATGGTCCTCCCACTTCTCTTGCTAGAGGGTCACAGCTTCGTTGGCTTTATCCAAAGCTTTCTTATCCTTCCGGAAATGACTCTCCTTGTAGGTTTCAACCAACATTCTCTTCTTGAAGTAGAGCTCTCGTTCTTCGAAGTCCTCCTGCTTGAGCCTGACTATCTCTTCAACTTGATGAGCTCTCTCCTCTAGCTTTTGGTTCTGAATCATCAGCTTCTGACAAGAATTATTGGCCTCCTGATTTTCTGCTCTGAGCTGTTGGACCAAAGCCTCCAACTTCTGGTAATCCTCCAATGGCACAGTATCAGGAGGTGGAACTGGTGCAGAGAAATGGATTAGGGTTACTTGAGCTTTCTCCCTAGTCTAAGCTTCGAACTCGGGGGACATCTAGTTGTTGCTCTTGCCCAAGAAAGTTATCCCTTTCCTTCTGATCAATTTCCAGAAGCATGCAATTTTCCTAACCAACGGAAGATTATCCCTCACCGGGAAGTAGAAAGTCTAGAATAACTCTGATTCTTTGGGAACCTCTTTTAGTGCATATCCCAATTGTCTTCTTAAGAGAATGGGTTGTAATTGATGCCCCCTAATACTCCTAATAACGGGATGTTGAGATAGTTTCCGCAGCCAGCGATAAAGTTCTTCCCCTTCAGCCTCGAAGTAAACCATCTAATGTCTTTGGCAGACAATGTACTCAGTTTATGTGCCCAAGTTGTATTAGGATCAGTGAAAGCCTCAATGGTAGGTAGGTGTCTCATAAACCATTTGTAGAATAGAGTAGCACAACACCTAACCAGACCACCCTGCTTCTTCTCGTTCTTGTAATGTACTGAATAATATAGATCACCCAGGAGAGTGGGTACCAGATTCTTCATCACGAACAAATGGATGGCATTTTTGTCCACGAACTTATCCATATCAGCAAACAGGACGATCCTATATATGGATAATTCTAGGATAGCACAAACTAAATCCGACTGTTTTTCCACAACAAGTTCTCCAACTCTTCTAACCAGAAACTCTAGAGAAAAACCAAGTACCCCAGCTTTAGTAGCAGTCAGATTATCAGACACCTCTGAAGAGCTCAAATAAAGAGCTTTGGCAATATCAAGATGAGTTGGTTTGGTCATCTCTGAGTTGAAGGGAATTTGGTCTTTGAGTGGCACCCCTAAAATCTCAAAATACTCTTCAAGCAGTGGGCCTAGCTGGAAGTCATGAAAAGTGAAACACCTGAGCCACGGATCGTAGTACTGCAACAGGGTACGAATGGAACTCTTCTGAGAACTATCCACACTAACCACCAGATCCAGTATATCACTGTATTTCTCCTTGAAGTATCCAAGATGACCTGGGGTAATAAGAGACACCATTTGGTTGAGCAGATCCACCTTAGTATCAAAGAACTTGTAATACACATTCTTCTTTCGGACGTCTTCCATTTCTGAAGCAGGAGTATGACCGGGAACCGGGAATAATATGAACCCTGAGAATGAAAAATAATACAAACGATTAATGGTGTCATGATGCTTATGCAAGGCAAGGCATGTGATCAGTGACGTGTATGTGGTGTGTCAATCATATAATCATGTGTCTGTGCAAGGTCACAATAGCAATCACGACATCAATTCTCTGAAAAGAAATTCCGGATCTCATAACCAAGGAACCAAAGAACCAGGTCACAATACTGAACAAATACCGAAATAATGGGTATGTTGGAAGTTTTTGGGTTCCTGCAAACTTGTAAACCCCTCCCATCTCACGGGTGTGCTACTCAGGTCAACATCATGGACTCTCAAAGCCGAATAGAAATAATACATTCACCATTTCTGAGAAATGGCTCATGACCAAATCAGGGAACCGGTTAGGCATTATGTACTACCCAGGGAGGTCTCAGCTGAGTCCAAGGAAACAAACATCCCTCATAAGTCCCCAGCTTCAAGCACTGAATCGAGAAACAATAGTACATTCATCCCTTGGGATACAATACTATTGTCATACAAACAGTTTGCTTTAACTGGATTCCTATGAGAGAACCAGGCCATCCTATGTGAGTTCCCAGTGGGCCCTCGGATGCAAGTGGGTTTGCCAACAAATGTCTTCTGCCACTGTCATCACTGGAGAGGGGTGTTTCCACTAAGGTCCTTGAAGATCGGTCACCAGATGCATATAACTATCAAGTTCGTACCTTGAAGTGGGGAAAACCCCCACATATAATAGTTCTGAGACGGTCGCAATCTGGGTGTGGAACATATCGCCACTCATCATGTAACCATGCGAGTACAATGTATGTCCATATTAATCTTATGGTGCACTCAAGCCGGGTAGTTGGCTTATCTCACAGTAACTCCCACCCACATAAAAAATGCAAACCAGCACAGTCCAGTATATATGATGCATGGAAAATAAATATTGAAAGATCTAAATAAATGTTGTAAAGTAAAGCTATAAATAAACACACAGCAGCACACATATAAACACCCAATGAAACAGAAACAAACAGGCGCTATAAATGACTCTCAAAGGGGAAACCAGAGATTCTGTGTTCGATCCCCAGCAAAGTCTCCAGTTGTAGCTTCTGAGATTTTCATCCTAGTACAAACGCGAAAGTGGCGTGGAAAAGGTAGAGTCGCCAGCCATGCATTTTTATCCCGAATGAATGGGAAAGGTAATGCTGCATAAACCGAGGATAAAAGGAAAGGACGAGGTCTTGCGAACCAAAGATCTGGGTTCGGAAGTCGGTTACGACCTGGGAAGGTATTAGCACCCCAGACCGTCTGTCGTACCCGATAGAATCCACGCTTATTTGTCTATTTCAAAGGGTAAGGAACTAACTGCTGCTGAATAAAAACCGCTAACTGGAAGGGAAATGAGAAAGGGAACTGGAAAAGAGATCGAAAAGGAAGGGGGAAATGTGGGGAAAATAAAGAATGTGCTCGAACGGGCCCTACCGCGCTACCTACGTACCTCATCGGGAAAATGAGGATCAGAATCGACGTAGTTCGCCTAACTAAAGCGGGAACTATTTATGTTTTTTACCGTCTTGCAAATGAGATAAGTCGTAGCGAGTTTGCGTCGAGAGTGAATGAGGTGAGAAGAGAATTCCCGAAGGAAAAGACGAGTGTTGTTTGTTTACTATCTTTTAAGAAGTGTTTTCTAAGATTATTGTTTGTGAAACATTTTCGTACTAAGACTTGTTCATCGTGGTAGATGCCTTACACCTCTCCCCGAAACAGGACGTGTATCAGTAACCCACGGAAAATTCTCCTGTCGTACAAGAAAGCTCGACCTTTATTAGGTGTTTTTTACTTTTTTTATGAGATGAGAAAGAAATCCAAGTGAATCAAAGGCAAAAGTCTAAAGGGAAACTAATAATCCTAAGTGTTGTCATGCATGGATGAACCTATGTTAGTGCGGTTTTTTAATCCTAATGATAAAAAGAAAGAGAAAAGGGAACTAGAAATCAACTTACTTCCTAAGGAAGCTAAGTCATCTCTAAAGGGGATTAGCATGAAGTTGTGCAAATAACATAAAAATGCTAAACAAATACACTTTGAAAGCATAAAGAATTTAAAAGGAAAAGGTTGTGTGAACTTACCTCTACCTCCCTACAAAACAAAGGTTAGTAGGATAAACATGATAAAAGGAATGAGGTAAACAAGTACCAAACAAATCCTAATTCATCTAGGACCTAAACTAGACTCAATCCAAAGTCTAAGGGGCCTAAAAACTATACAAAGCAAAAATCCAGCAGCTACTACATCTCCTATAGCACAAACAGCTACTAAATGCAATGCAAAATGCAAACCAACCTATTACAGCTAACAAACAGCATGCAAAAATAGGTGTAAAAAGTCAAAACAACATGAATGCAACATGTTTTTACAACTCTTGTTTCAAAATGCAACTATGAAAACAAGGCAGATTTCAATTATTTTTCAAATGCATAAAAACATAAATTTTAATGCAATCAAGTAATGCAAAAATTCATGCAAGTTAATGCAATGACATGCAATGGATCATTTACAATGGAATACAACAACAACATGCAATTAAATGGTGCAACTAAATGTTTTTTTGTGATTCTTTGAGCTTTTTTACATTATGCAATTTTCTCAATATGCACATAATTGAATCAAGATGTGAATGACTTCATGATGCAATGCAAAAACCAGAGGTGTACATATTCATTATTATGCTATGAAGGATGTTAAATCATGCACACAATGATCATAAAATGTTATGAACACATGCAACATTTATGCACAAAAACGGAAACTAACGAAACTCATGTCGAAAGCTACCTAAACTACATGATTATGCATTTAAAGTGATCCTAAAATTTCACTAAAATCATGATCTATTAAGCTATGATGATTAAAGGATGAGATATGCACAAACATGCAATGAAACAAGCAATTTTTCCAAATTCAAACAGCGTTAACCAGTTAACGCCCTAGGTTAACCGGTTAACGACTTCAAAATCTCAAATCAAGGGGCAAAACTCAATGTGTTAACCGGTTAACCCAGGGTGTTAACCGGTTAACACTGAACAGAAGGCAAAATTCAGCAATGAAATAAGCACTTTTATCCACCAACCTACTTCTAAAAGCTCCTAATACATTCATGTACAGGCTAGCACGAAAATTCTACTCAAACATATTCCTCTAACACCTATTAGCACCAAGAACTAGCTATGATTCTAGCTACCAACAATCAAAATGAGCAAAACCCAAGCAAATCGCAAAATGATCAAAACGCAAGCAACGATAAAATGATCAAAGAATGACATACGGCGAGATGAAATGAATAACTTAAAAGCGAAAAAGCAGTTTCGAATTTACCAACCTATAAAGTGAAGGCTTGTTATGGTGATTGTTGTGAGTCGATCGATGCACAAATGAAGAGAATACCGGAGGCTTCAAACTTTGATCCTCAAGAATGCAAAATAAATGCAATCGATCCGATATGCTTCTGATTGGTGAAATAAACACCGTAATCGTGTTGAATCTTCGATTAACCACTGAATTGGTGATGATGATGGAGGATAAACTTCCGATCTATCGTGTTTTGATGTGAAACTTGGAAGATCGTGATGAAGATGAAGCTTTAGTTAATGATTGAAGATGAGAGAAAATTGGGAGAAAAATGAGAGAGATGAAGTGAAATTGTGAGAAAATGGTTGAAGTTGAGAAAATGAAGTTGAAGTTGTGAGGTTTGAAGTGAATTCAACTTATATAGAAGTTAGGATTGGAGTTAGGCTTGTGTATGGAGTGAGCTTAGGGTTTAGGTTTTGAAAAGGAGGTTAGGACTTAGGCTTGGAGTTAGTTAAAGTTGGTTAGGGTTTCTATAATATTCCTTGGAGTATTCCTTGGAAGAGTATGGAAGAGTCTAGAATGTAGTGGAAAATCCAAGGCAAAATGGAATGGGAAATGGATTTTAGTGCAAGGTTGAGAAAAGTGGAGGGAAGTGTGCAAAACCAACCAAATTTTGAAATTTCTTCACAAATTTCGCCTCCGTTAACCGGTTAACCCCAAGAGTTAACCGGTAAATGGATAAAAAATGTGAATTTTTCTCTCCTTTAATGGGTCAACTTGGAAATAGTTCGGTTATTCTTTGTGGTATTATTTCCTTCTTGAGATCAAATGATTGACAAATATCACCTGATCACAAGCCTCATGCATATGCAGATGATGATGATTTATTTTATTATTTTTTTCTTTTGAATGCAATACAATATGGACGGATATTCAGAATGATGAAGCATAAAACACTTGAGGTTGATAATAAATTAAGAGGGCAAATTGTAGGGTATTAGACACGCCATTCATGATCTGAAGGTGGAGGAGTATTGAACACTTAAAGCAAAAAAAAATTGCACTCGCCGGTGCGCAAAGTAACATTGTTAGTTGATTGTATTACTTGAATGGGCTTAAATATACCATTCGGAGTATTTGGAGATGGGCTTATAGATGCCATCCAAAGTATCAGAATGTGTCTACGTTTGACTTTATCTGAATGTTGTTCTAGAATAAGTATCAGAACTAGATTTTTGTCTTGATCGTCTCTGAACTGTCTCTAGAAAATATCCTGAACTAAGTATCAGAACTAGATCTTTGTTTTGATCATCTATGAACTGTGTCTATGAGATGACAATGTTCATCTGATCGCGAATTATCCTGAAAAGGAAAAGTTAGTTTGATGCGAGGTCATTTGATATATCTAATGCATTTCATGGAGTTCTTAATGTAAATGAGAATGTTATATGCATTATGGATGCAAATGTCATGATATGTTGTAGATGATGTATGGACAAATTATGTAGTTGAAGCACATTAGTAGCTTCATGTAACAATTGCTAGCTGGGGAAAATAAATCCCGATTTGTTGTTGAGGAATATGAAGACATTGTTCTCGTCTTATTTCAGAATATTGTACTTGGGATCTTTCGAATTCTGTTTGGCAATGAAGGCATTCGAGGAGAATTAACTATTCTTCATGCATTTATTGAAAGATTAAATTCCTAATACCCTGATTGGGGATAAAAGAGACGAACATTCCCCTGAGAGACTTATCCGACCAAGTGTCAATTCTTCTGGAGATATTAGGCTTGAGAGAAATCTGCCTGAGATTTTGTAGGATTGGAAGTACAAGCGCTTTCAGGGAAGAGGCTACTTGGATTACTTTGCTGAAATAAATCCTCAAAGATTACTTTGTGGGGATGAGCTTGCGAAGATGTTGGATATGAGCTTTGTTGGGGATTCCTACATCCAAGAGTCCTTAGTGAATGCTATTATTGTAATTATATGTGTATATATATATATATATATATATATATATATATATATATATATATATATATATATATATATATTTGGTAAACATCAATCATATTCAAAAACATACATTCATTCAAAATAATCAATGGACGTTTATGCGTAAGTAAAAAAAACGAGAAAAGTAAAGTTGAGTTTGTAATAGAATTGTATTGATCTTGAAAGTGGCCTATAGACAGGAAATTTTGAACAAAGAATCAGAAATCCTAGTAAGAGGAATTCGTCGTAGAAAATTAAATTTTTTTTACATAAAAACAAGGAAACACAGCTATGTGTAAATGATCCCATCAAGTTTCAAGTCTACTATTGCCATTATCTTCAAGTATCTCATCTTTTGCCGGAGGAGAAATGACTGAACTGATTTGTGCCATTTGAACTTGATATTGGTAACACAACTAGTTAAAGTTAAATGAGTGATCCAACGAGACATAGTTGTACGCTTTAATCCTTAACTTTTGCCTGGACTGCCTTTTCAGGTTTTTAGCCCACCAGGATCCCTATTTTGCCCAAGCCGCCTTTTCAGGTTTTCGACTTGTCGGGTGTACAATTATATATATATATATATATATATATATATATCCCTAATTTTTTCCCGAACCCTTTTGGTTCACCGGGATTCCCATATTTTTGCCTAGGCCAGTCAACCTAGCGAGTCTCTTTCTATGCGTAGTATTTTTTGACTATGTTTGTGTTCACAGGTTGCGGGAAATCAACACCATCCATGGAGGTAAGTATCATAGCGCCTCAATAAATATCCTTTTGATTACAAATGGCCTTTCATAAGTGGGAGTCCATTTTCCCCTGGGATCACCTTGTGGTAATATGATACACTTTATTACCAAATCGCCAGCCTGGTATACTTGATGTTTAACTTTCTTGTTAAAGGCTTTGATCATACGCTTCTGATACATCTGGCCATGATAGACATCCGCGAGCCTCTTTTCATCAATCAAGTTTATCTGGTCAAGTCGAGTATGAACCCATTCATCTTCATCTAAGTCTGCATCTTTCATAATCATTAAGGAAAGAATTTGAATTTCAATGGGTAAAATTGCCTCCATACCATAGATTAGAGAGAATGGGGTTTCCCCAATTGAGGTACGTACTGTGGTGCGATAACCATGTAGAGAAAATGGTAACATCTCATGCCAGTCTTTGTATGTTACTGTCATTTTTTGCAAGATCTTCTTAATATTCTTGTTGGCAGCTTCCAATGTGTCATTCATGTTTGGCTGATATGGAGAAGAATTGTGATGTTTAATCTTGAACTGTGTGCAGAGTTTAGTGATCATAGTGTTGTTCAAATTAGTATCATTGTCTATGATAATCCTTTCAGGGATGTCATATCGACATATAAGATTATTCTTGATGAACCATGCCACAACATTCTAGGTAACAGAAGCGAACAAGGCTGCCTTTACCCACTTTATAAAGTAATCAATTGCAACAAGAATGAAACTATGTCCATTGGAAGCGGTAGGTTTGATCTCACCAATCATATCAATGCCCCACATTGCAAAAGGGCAAGGAACAGTTAGAACATTCAACGGAACTGGAGGCACATGTACTTTATCAACATAGATCTGGCACTTATGACAAGTCTTGGAGTGCAGATGACAATCAGCTTCCATGGTAGACCAATAATAACCTGCTCTCAAAATTTTATTAGCCATCGTATACCCACTACTTTGAGTACCAAATATCCCATCATGCATGTCTTCCATAATCTCTCTTGCTTCCTTCTTGTCCACACAGCGAAGCAAAGTCAAATCGTGATTACGCTTGTACAAAATTTTGTTACTCGGGAAAAACTTAGCAGAAAATATTCTTAGAAACTTCTTGTCATTGATAGATGCCCCTTCAGGATACTCTTGAGCTTCGAGATATCTTTTCACTTTGTGGAACCAAGGTTTTTCTTCTACTCCCTCGGTATCAATATCATAATAGTATGATGGCTCATCTAATCTATCAATAGTAATTCTAGGAGATTCATTGTCCCAAGTGATTCTGAACATAGATAACGTAGTAGCTAATGCATCTGCAATTGATTTTCTTCCCGTGGAATATGTTTGAAAGTTATCTCTTCAAAGTATGGAGTCAAAGTCAACACATGTTCTCGTTAAGGAATGAGATTTGGATGCTTTGTGTCCCATTCTCCTTTAATCTGACTAACTACTAGGGCTGAGTCCCCATATACATTCAAGAATTGGATCTTCATTTCAATGGCAGCCTTGATACCCATGATACATGCTTCATATTCAGCCATATTGTTGGTACAATCAAAGCAAAGTCTAGCAGTAAACGGCGTATAACAACCCTCGGAGGAGATAATTATAACACCAATACCATTTCCAAGTGAATTAGACGCTACATCAAAAACCATAGTCCATCAGGATCCCTGTTCAGGTCCTGCATACGGTCTAAGTTCTTTATGATTAGTAACAAGCATAATATCCTCATTGGGAAACTCAAAATTCATAGACTGATAGTCATCCACCGCTTGATGAGCCAAATGATCAGCTACTACATTTCCCTTAATTACCTTATGAGTAATGTACTGAATTCCATATTCTGTCAAAATCATTTGCCATCTCGTTATCCGTCCAGAAAGGGTAGGTTTCTCGAATATGTATTTGATATGATCCATCTTCAAAATCGATAAAGTGGTATAAGTCAACATATATTGTCTTAGTCGTCGAGCAGCTCATGCTAAAGCACAACAAGTTTTCTCGAGCAGTGAATATCTTGTTTCACAGTCGGTAAACTTTTTTCTAAGGTAGTATATTGCTTGCTCTTTTCGACCAGACTCGTCATGTTGCCCCAACACACACCCCATTTAATTGTCTAACGTTGTCAGGTACATAATTAAAGGTCTTACCGCAGCTGGTGGCATCAGTATTAGAGGTTCTTAGAGATATTTCTTGATCTCATCAAAAGCTATCTGGAATTCTTTGTTCCATTCCATTACTTGATCTTTCTTTATCAATTTGAAGATTGACTCACAAGTAGCGGTCAACTGGAAAATAAATTTTGCAATGTAATTCAGGTGTCCCAAGAAACCTCTGACTTCCTTCTCAGTACGGGGAGTGGGCATATCTTGTATAGCTTTTACCTTTGCAAGGTCAACTTCAATACCTTTACCATTGACAACAAAACCTAAAAGTTTACCAGATCTAACCCCGAAGTTACATTTGTTTGGATTCAATCTCAGCTTGTATTTCTTCAGCCTCTCAAACAGCTTGCACAGATGGTAAAGATGTTCTTATTCGGTCTGGGATCTGGCTATCATGTCATCAACATATACCTTTATCTCATGATGGATCATATCATGGAACAAAGCTACCATAGCATGCTGACATGTCGCCCCAGCGTTCTTCAGACCAAATGGCATTACTTTGTAACAAAAGGTGCCCCACTGTGTGACAAACGTAGTCTTCTCTATGTCTTCAGGCGCCATCTTAATCTGATTATAACCAGAGAAACCATCCATGAAAGAGAATACCTTATGCTGAGTAGTGTTATCTACCAGAACATCAATATGTGGAAGCGGAAAATCATCTTTGGGGCTGGCCTTGTTCAAATCCCTGTAGTCCACACACATGCATACTTTACCATCTTTTTTAGGCACCAATACCATATTTGCAACCCATTAAGGATAAGAAGTGACAGCTAGGAATCCTGCCTCAAATTGTTTCATTACTTCGACTTTAATCTTTTCTGACATTTCGGGACGCATACGACGAACTTTCTGTTTTATCGGGCGACAACCTTCCTTCATTGGTAGACGGTGAACCACAATATCAGTATCAAGTCCTGGCATATCTTTATAAGACCATGCAAAGATCTCTGCATAATCATGTAGCATCTGAATTAACCTATTTTTTTTACATTTTCTTCTAATTCAACACCTATCTTGACCTCTTTCTTATCTTTCTCAGTTCCCAAATTCACAACTTCGATCGGTTCTTCATGTGGCTATATAACTTTCTCTTCTTGTTGTAGCAACCTAGCAAGTTCTATAGGCACTTCACAATCTTCCTCATTCCCATCCTCGACTTGGTAGATTGGATTTTTGAAGTCATTATTGGGAATAGCAGAATTGTTATCAATGGGTTCCAGAGTGGATGATGATCTGCAGTTTAGTGATGTGGGTGTGTGTAAGAACACATAGCTTTTTTGATACAGAAAAAATAAAAGAAAGATAAAGAGCGCAATATTTACGATAGCAAAACATCCATTAATTTTATTGAATGAAAATATGCAAATGAAATGACATCCCTAACAGGCATACCATTGTGCCTCGTGCAAGGCAAAAGGCTTAAAAGTTTTAATTATTCAAATTACAAAACCAAAATAAGAAAAACAAAAATAACATTTACTCCTGACTAAAAGAGATAGGAATAATTTCTCCGGTCTTCCAATTGTTGAGCCCACTGCCAATGGTAGGAAAGATCTAACTGTCTAAGTTGTAGTCTTCATCAGAGTTTTCCACATCATTTACTTGATCTTTCTAAAATCCTTTATTGGTGATACAAATATCACGAGCACGGAGAACACCCTTCTGAGCCTCTTTTTCAACCACAACTTTAGCATCTTTCAGAGAGGCCATTGCAGGAGATGCTCTAGAAACAATAGGAACTGACTTAGCAGTAGGAACAGTCTGAGGAACCACTTCAAATGTCTGACAATGAGTCTCAACAATTCACCGTCCAAATCAACATATTTGAAAGTACTCACATGACTGACCATGTATTGTTCTTCACCAAAGATAGTGACAATCTTGCTCTTCACAAGATATTTCAACTTCTGGTGTAAGGAAGAGGTTACAGCACCTTCCCCGTGTATCCAAGGGCGTCCAAGCAAGCAGGAATAGGCAGGACGAATATCCATCACATAGAAAATAGAGTCAAATACTTGAGAACCTACTTTGATCGGAAGATTAATTTCTCCATACACCATTCTTTTTGAACCATCAAAGGCTCTCACCACCACATTACTAGGTCTCGGCATAATATCTTCATAGTTGATCTTGTCAAGAACGGCCTTCAGTAACACATTTAATGAGGAACCATTATCCACCAACACATGAGATAGAGTAATGCCCATACACTCAATAGAGACGTGCAGAGCTTTGTTGTGGTTTCTTCCAGCGGGAGTTAGATCAGCATCAGAAAAACCTAAGCCATTGTCAGTTGTCAAGTTAGCAACATAATTTTCAAATTGGTCCACAGAGATCTCGTGTAGTATGTGTGTAGATTTCAAGAATTTCACCAAAGCCTTAGCATGTGTCCTAACTGTTCAACAACATTGTAATCACTCTTGCGGATGATCTTTAGGACTTCTTCCATCTTCTTAGATAGATCTTCAGTCACCGGTATTTCAACCTGAACAGGATCAATCACTAGTCCTTTGTCTCGAGCTTCAGTACTTGGCTCGGAGGTAGAAATACGAACTGGGGCAGCAACAGTCTTTGAAGTGTCTTCTGGAGAGAAAATCCTTCCACTTCAAGTAACTTTAATAGTCCCAACGATATTGTCGACATCGGGATTAATATCTTCAACAGTTCTATCATTTAAAGGCTTTTGCTTGATACCATTGACATAAACATCAGCGCCATAATTCCAAGGGATGGGCTAGTCAGAAGAATATGGGATCGGACCGAGAGTAGTAATAATCAGGGGAGCCACTTTTGGTTTAACAGTAATCTTCACAGGACCCTTAGAGGTGATCGTTACAGGAGTTTTAGTAACCATAGACATGTCCTCAAGCTTCATACCGTGGGACAAACTTTCACATAAACTTCCTATAGAAGGACTCTTCTCAAACAGTATAGTACGGTTGTCCATCAAACATTTAATACCTTCTTTCAGCTTCCAACAACCATTGAATTGAAAGGCATTGTAATAACAATTTTCATTGCAGCCCGGAAATAAACCGGCTTGCAACAACTTCTTTTTAACAATTGACAAAGGAGCAGTCAAGTCATCCACAATAGAAACATAAGAGCCATCATCAACAACATTAGCAGTTTTTTCGTGATTGGGCATATGAGTGGTAATTACATTAGGAGTCTCAGGAGGATCAAACTCAATTTCCCCAACATCAATCATATCCTGAATTTTATTCTTCAATGCCCAACAATTATTAGTATCATGTCCGGGACAGTTGGAGTGATATGCACACCTTGCATTGGGATTATAGCAAGGAGAGAAAGTATAAGGATTCTGAGGAGGGTCCTTCAAGGTAATAAACTCCCCTTTCAGCATATGTTGCAGTGCCTGAGCCAATGGCATATTGTTGTACCCCAAAATTTTCCCTCCCACAATCAAATAAATATGTCCCTAGAGTTCTCTCAAGGTTCATAAGATTCACAAAGTTCACAATTGGTCAGAAAGTTTGAGAATTATCTCAGACAAAGCATCCTCCTAAGCAAAGGATCCACAACTAGGGTTTTGAGTTTATCTGAGCTAAATGGACTTCCAAGGCCTCAAGTGAACTTCCTAACATCCCACATGTATCCAAGAATCCCCGTGTCAAGTTTCAAGGCTTTCCCAATAAGCTTGACCTGTCAGATGATCAGATATGCAAAAATCAGTCAAAGTGGTTAAAAAGTCAAACTGAGGTCAATTGTGGTCAAATTAAAGTAAAACTTCAAGATTTTTTGCCAACATCAAGATTATGAAGTAAATTTCATCATTTGATCAAGGTTTGATCATGATTCATCAAGAAAATCTCAGATCATCTGTCGCTCCCGATAAGTGGGACCGGCCCACATAAAGGTACAGACGCGAACGGTCGGCGAGAGGGACAATGAGAACACACAGCCGTGAACTCATTAGAGATGAAAAGAGTCGCCAGCTAGGCATTTTTATCCCGGAGGAAAGGCAATGCTGCATAGACCTAGAAAGACATGGATAAGACGGTTGCGAACCAGAGAGACTGAGAAAGGGGGTTGGTTACAACCTGGGAAGGTATTAGCACCCAGATTGTCCGCCGTACTCGACGGGATCCACGCTTAAAAGATTTGTGTTTTAAAGGGGTAGTGTCAGTGCAATTTGCGTATAAAAGAGCTGGAAAAGATGTACAGGTGTCAGTGTATAGTGTATAAGTGATATGAAGTATGAAAGTGTCAGTGTGAGAACAAGAATAAGATGCTCATGATAATGAGGCTCAAAGAATAATGCTGGAAGGAGGGGGAATGTACAGAGACTTTTGTTCGATAACTGTTAAGTTATGCCTACGTATCCTCTCGTGCAATGAGGAAGTCAGAACACCGTAGTTCGACCCAAAGAGACTGAAAGGTGAATTGACTTGTGAACTGCTTACTTGTCTATGCTCAAGTGTATGACCTGTCTGGCTCAGGTGCAAACTGTCTTGCATTAGACGGAAGAAGCAAGTTCTCGGTTGTGAGTGAATGAGATGAGAAAAGAATCCCGAAGGAGACGATTATTGTTTGTTTTTGAGTTTTCAGTCTTTTATTGTTTTTGGATTTTGTCATAAGTTAATGAGCTTAAGTCTAAACCAATGGATTTAGTAAGCTCATCACATCTTCCCTCTGATTAGGGGTAATGAGAATACCTTAAGTGTGAAGTCAGATTCTCACACTTAATCACCTTTGGTGTAGGATTAAGATCATTGACCTACTTGTGATTATTTAGATGTTTTTGTTGTTTTTGTTTAGTGTTTAGTAATGAGATTAAGCCATAATCAGGGATTAAACAGACTCATTACACCATCCTAATAGAAGGATAATAGATGAGAATGTTTAAGCTGAGGAAAACTCCTCAACTTAATCCATGATTAGGGGTTAAACTCATGACAAAACAAGCCTTTGATTAAGTGGATTTTATTTAATGGTATGATGATGAAGTGATTTTTATGATTTGTAAGACAACTTGAGGGGGACTTGTCCATTAACACTAGGGTTAGTCCTTCTTAACCAATTAAGGAAGAATTAGAACCCTAATGCAAGGCCCAAGTTACAAGTGTGATGCCTTGATGATTATTGAGTGAATTAATTAAAGGAGTTAAACACATTAAGGGTTTAACACTTAGGATTAAAGTTATACACTCCATCCTAAGAGAAGGATGCAGGCATAAGCTTAATCACAAAGCCTTAAAGCCTTTAGGGTTTAGTCCCTGATTATGAGATGAGAAGAGAAGACTCAAAAGAGACACAAAGGTAAAACTAAGAGGGGAGACTAATCAAAACCCTAATCATTGTCATGCTTGGTTGTTCCTAAGGTTTATGAGGTTTATCAAGAAAAATCTTCAATGGAACCACCAGGAAGCAGATGAAAGGATCAAGAGAAGCAAAGTGACTTGCTTCATTCAAGAAGTCAAGTCACTTGAAGAAAGAAAGTAAGAAGAAGAATGGGCAAGCTCAAACTCAAACACAAACACAAATGCAGCAATGGATGCAAGAGAGATGGAAAGAAAGGTTATGAGAAGTGAAGGCAAATTCACTTCTCAAAGTCACTTACCACCTGAAAGGTTAGAAAAGAAATGCAATGCAATGCAAAATGGGATGAGATGTCATGATGAGAAACAAAACCAGAGGCATATACATGATGCTAATGATGTTATGAGATGCTACAAACATGAGGCAGCACATGGAAATGATCATACAAGTTCATGAATGCAAATGAAGCAAGCTAGGAACCATGAAAACACATGAAAAGTTATGAAGTGCACATGGCATACAACATGGCAAATACATGATGCAATGATCAAACATGCTTTCTATATGTCTTATGATGTCAAATGGATCAAATGGATGCATACAAAGTCATGGCAAGTCATGTTATGCAAGAGAATGCAAGGTGGATGCATATGAAAGCCCAAATTAGGGTTTATGAATCAAACATCAAACACAAACCAAAACCAGAAGCAAACCCTAAGATAAAAAATGGAAAATGCCACACAAAGGATCCCTAATCTCATACTAAACCAATGCCCAAAGGAGAGGTCTCAACTCTTAACCAATCTTAAGTTATGATTTTTACAAGATTCTAGGGTTTTTAGGGTTCCTAAACAAAAGAAATGTCAAACAATTGGAAAATGCAAGATCAAATCATTCCAATTTAATCTTACAAACTTCATGCTAAACACAATGCAATGCAAGAAGAATCAATGTCCAACTCTTCATGAACAGGCAGAAATGATTTTTTGAACTTAGGATCAAAATAATGCACAAAAATGATTTTAATTCAAAGAAAAATCCTCAAAATGCATCAAGATCAAAAACGAAATTTGGTTTGAAGGTTGGACAATGTTTCTAAATGTCTTGGAACATTTCATGAATTTTTTGGTGATTTTTAAATACCTAAAAGTATTTTTAATAAATTAATTCTCATTAATCAATTAAAAATAATCTTTTAAATATTTAAAAATACTTTTTTAATGCTAAAAATAAAAACAAAAATATTTTTGTGTCATTAAAATTAATGAAATTCAGGATAAAAAATTTCATAATTTTTAGACAAGTTTTACTATTTTTAATAAATTATGCAAATAAAATGAAAAGAAATGAAATTAAATCAAAATAAATGGAAAGTCAAACGAATGAAAGGCAGGGATTGAATCTGGGTTTGAATACGTTGACTGGCGCCAGATCTAGTGGCTAGGATTGCATCTGAGTTAATTAACCTAATTATGAATTAATTAATCTAAATAAGTGGATTAGGGCAAAGCAAGAGGATCTGGGCCCTTCATGCGCGCGGGAAGTCCACTGAGTCAACCAATCCAACGCCCAATATTCAAACACACTTAATGACCTGAGATTAGGGCTAACCACATTCAGGTGACCGGAGAGAAGCTCCGGTCATCTTCTCCGGCACCCCAAAAACCCTAAAACATGATTCAGGCATCTATTCCACAAATTAAACACACCTAAGTGATCTTCTAACATCCTAGGACACGAATCTATGCTCAAACATCATTTAAACACCATGAACCAAACGAATCGAAAGAAACAAAATCCACGGGCAAAATTTCAGAAGGATCATACAAACCCATTTCTCACTTATTTTTGATTCTGAAAGCATCCCCATGACCAGCAAAGCATAAGCAAACAGATTATAACTTAAAATGCAAGCTTTGAAAGAAAATGTTCATGTTCATACCTGAGATGGAAGCTTCAATTTCTGGGCTTTCTGGACTGCTTCTTGGTGCCAACTCACTCCATTGATCCTCCTGATGCTAATGGCAGGCTTGGAATGAGCTTAAGCAAGCTATTTTGAGAGGTTCCAATCTGATATAGCAGAAAATGAGCTCTGTGTATAGGCAGCTTCAGATCAATGTGAAGGGTGGTTTTGACTCCTTTTGATGTGCTTGACTTGTTGGTGAATAAAAATGGTGTGTTTGATGGTTGGATAAAGGGATTCGAAGAGTTCTGGTTTTGAGGATGAGGAATGGTGAAGCTCAGTTCATGCTGGTTTCAGGCTTGAATCTTGTTGGTTTCTACTCAATGAAGCAAGGTGAGTTGGTTTGTGGAATTGGTTTTAGTGTTTTAGGCCTGTGGAGACAGATTCGAAGAGTTTTGCAAAATGAGGTGTCTTTTTGTATGGTGTGTTGTGATCTGTTTTTAGCTTGGCCTCTTGATCTGTTTTGCTTGCTAAAGGATAGTATAAAATAATCCTATAGGTCAGATGATTTGACCTGGCCTTTATTGATTGGTAAGTTCACTTTTGCCAAAAGTCCACTCTTTGTGTAAGGAAAGCATGGCTTGGTTCTAGGCTAGTACAAAGCATGGGGCTGCGCAGCAAGGGTGAGGGGAAAGGCTAGCCAAGTTCAGCATCCAATGTAGCAAGTGGTAGGAAGTGCAATCATGAGTTTTGCAAGTTGGTGCTTTTTGGTTCACATGAAAAAGTCTTGTTATACAAACCATGATCATGAGAAACTTTGGTCCAATTCTGATTTTTAGAACTCATGTGATGTTTGTACATTGGTTTGAAGTGAACTAGAAGTTACAAATGGCCTTGGTTCATGGTTTTGCAAATTTGTCATTTGAGGCATGTCTTGAAAATTAGTGATTTTGGCCAACTTTGTCACACCATAACTTTTGATCCAAGAAGAATTAGGTCATGTTCTTGTACTTTTTGAAAAGGTAAAAATGTATTCTACAACTTCCATGACCAAAGTTTTTCCATTTGAAGCCTTTTTGAATCAAGAATCAAGGCTTGAAAAATGACCTAAAATGACACATTCTTGAAAAAGTCAACTATGCCCAAAAAAGTCAACTTTGCAAAAACTTCAAATTCTTGAATTTTGTGAACTTCTAACTTCTTCCATGATCAAATAAATACCAAATACACTCAAAATGATGAAGAATGCCCATTGGTTGGGTCATTGGGGGCCTCAGATGCCCTGATTTTGCACTGACTTGTCTGAAAAGTCAACCCTTGATCAGATGACTTCCCCATGGAATTTCTTCATGAAAATTGATATGTACACTCCCTATACCATGTAGAGACCAATGGAAACAAGAATGGCCAAAAAATTTGGAGTTATGGCCTCTGAAACCAAAACCCTAATTTTAGGTCAACTGTGCAGTCAAACTTGGCTCTGCATCTATACCATTTCCAGTTCTTGTGATTCTTTTGCATTTTTGATCTTGAGGGGATGTAATATGATACTTGAACACACATGGACCCCTTTGAAGTGATTGATGGCCTTTGGAGTGGCCCAAGAAGCTCTTGGATTGCTCAGATCACAAACCCTAGGTGCAGATGACTTAGAAACTATGCAGTGAATCAAAAATGAGATATGAGATGATATGATTGTGTCTATGCATATGAGATGATCACAAGCCATGGTGTGAATGGGTGAGGGCAAATTTGGGGTGTTTACAGCTGCCCCTATTCAAACATGAGTTAGCTGTGCAGGATGTAAGCAGCGGCTTATCAGGCAAACAAGATAACTTGTTGTTGAATACCAAAGACAGTCCAAAATTTGCACTCACAGAATGAAGAAGAAAAGGGATATAGATTGTGAAAGGAAAATAAGGTATATTATAAAGTGTGGGCGACGGAGGACGACCGTCGAGCAGAGGACGACTACTGGGTAAAGGGCAATGACGGGGACGACCGACATGCTGGGAAAAGTGCGGGAAATAAAGCAATGACGGGGACGGCCGACATGCTGGGGATAAAAGGTAACGCCAAGACGGGGACGGACGACTAGCTGGAAAAAAGATAAGAAATTATGATGGGGACGGCCATCAAGGTAAAGTCGTAAAAATCTCTGGGGATTAATGAAACATGACGGGGACGGCCATCAAGTTCAAAGTAACCGACGATGGGGACGGCCATCGAGTTAAAAGCAAAGGAAAAGGGACCACGACGGGGACGGCCATCGGGTTAAAGAATAAATGAAATAAACAGATGATGGGGTACGGCCATCAAAGGTGAAGGACGATCACCTAGCAGGGGACGGCTGCTCTGTTGGGGAATAAAGGAATTATGATGGGGACGACCATCAAAGGTGGAGGACGACCACCTGGCAGGGTACGGCTGCCGAAAATATCAACGATGGGGACGGCCATCGGACGAGCATGATGGAGGACGACCATCAAGAGGTGGAGGACGACCACCTAGCAGGGGACGGCTGCTCTCAGGGTTTATCATGACATAGGGCGAATGTCAGATAACCAGAATCAACAATGGGGACGGCCATTGGATAAAATGATGAAGGACGATCATCAAGAGGTGGAGGACGACCACCTAGCAGGGGACGGCTGCTAAAATCAACGATGGGGACGGCCATCGGATGAGCATGATGGAGGACGACCATCAAGAGGTGGAGGACGACCACCCAGCAGGGTACGGCTGCTCTCAAAGTTTATCATAACACAGGACGAGTGTCAGATAAAAAGGAAATTTGCTTTGTTGGAAATCTACTGGGGAATAGTAAACACGGACGGGTGTTTATATTCAAGAAGACAGAAGTTTTTTGACACAGTGTATGGATTAAAGATGCGGACGAGCATCCTTAATACTATGATACGGACGAGTATCATGTAGAAACAAATGCTTGACGCATGTTCTGAGATGATGATACGGACGAGTACCAACTGGTTAACAGAGAACACGGACGAGTGTCGAATCTGTGGGGATATGAATGGTATATACAAGATACGGACGAGTATCTGTATGAATGTGATATGAGTAACGAGTATGAGTATTGTATAGATGAGTGTTTATCTGCTGGGGAGGGTGACACGGACGAGTGTCAAGAGAGAAAAGTATAATATGAACAAGTATCTGGGTTGTAAAAGTGTAGATGACTGCGATGGGGATATGACATGGATGGGTGTCGAGTAAGTGTATATAGGTATATGTGAGTGCAAAGAGGATGTCTTTGGCTTTCTGCTGGGGTATGACACGGACGGGTGTCAGGAAACATCTGTAATACGGGTGATCTTGTTCGTAAAGAGTGTTCAGGCGACTTTACTGGGGGGTGATGATACGGACGGGTGTCAAAATGAGTATATACTGGTGTTTGTGGATTGTGAGGCAACTGCTTTTGCTGGGGACTCTGGTGGGATTTTTTCTGTACGTTGGTGAACTGTCATTATTCATAAGTGTTCGATTCACACCATGACTTATGATTATGCTATGTATTTGATTTTTGCCGTAATGCTCCGTGTTAAAACGGAATTCTACGCTTTGTGGGTGAATATGATGCGAATGCTATGACTGTGCAAAAATACCAAACCGGGATTTCGGATCCCGTTGCTGCGAAAATCTTCGATCGATCCGTTGAAGTAGACATCCCAGCTGGGAATGAGATCATTGGCAGATCTGAGGAGATGTATCTGCTTGGGGATTCGGGTCACTGAGAGACCTATTCCAATAAATGAGGGACCCAGCTGGGGTTTGTAGAAGCCTTCTTTACTCTGTTGAGATCTTCTATGCGCTGCTCTTCTGGATAGAGGCTGGAACTCTGTGGGGAGATAGCTCTCTGACTTTTGTGCTCCGGCTGAGGATAAAAAAGCAACTCGGCTGGGGAGAAAGAGAGATCACCGAGAGACCTCCCTAAGGATTCTGTTGAAGAGGATCCTTGACTCAGTCGGGGATATGGGCATCTCCCACGATACCTGCCCATTCTGATGGGGATAAACAACAAGTGGCAACTCAGCTGGGGGAAGTCATGGGAGGCAACTCAGCTGGGGGAGAGAGCACCTCGGGTGCTAAAATTGGGTGTTGACTTGTCAGCTTGCTGGGATAAAACTTTCATGCCCCAAGCTGCGTTCTGGATACCTGCAATCCTGAAAAAGGTAGAAAAACGCACAAGATAATCCCGAGGTATCCCTTACTGGATTCCGTCATAGGAGTTAGGATACTTCTGAGAATAAGCATATTTCCTGCAAGCATGTTTTTATTTGAAGATAAGCATCTGTATTCTTATGCAATCAGTTTTTCTTTAAGACATCAGACATTTTTTGCAAATAAAATGTACAAAACGAGACATGACTGAAAATCTGATTTTATTAATTCATGTGCCCTGAATTGGCGAGATACAGTCAAAGGAACATATCCCCTGAAATGAGGAGATTGTTACAAATTGAGAAACAAAATGTTGGCAGTGTTGATGACGCTTTAAGGAGCTTCCCCTTCACTATGACCCGTATGACTTTTGACGCTCTTCCCATCTTGCTTTTTGAAGAAGGCTGATTCTGATTGAAGCTTGACCCTTTTGAAGCTTACCAAGTTCTAGGTGATACAGACGAATTCAGAATGCAGTTGTTCGCTTATTCCCTTATTTTGCATGGATCGCCCTTTCGGGTTTTCAATCCATCGGGATACCCATTTTTGCCTGAGCTGTCCAATGCGGCTTTTCAACTCAGCGGGTGTACATATTTTTTGTCTATTTTCCCTTACTTTTGCCCGAGTCTTTTGTTCTGTTTTTGACTCGCCGGGATGCCCTATTTTTGCCTGGACTTACATTCTGTTTTTATGTCCAGTGGGTCATTTTATGCGAAGTATTTTTTAACTGCATCTGAATTCACAGGGGACGGGAAATCTTCACCATCCATGGTGCTGAGCATCAGTGCTCCACCAGAGAAAACTTTCTTTACCACGAATGGTCCTTCATAGTTTGGAGTCCACTTGCCCCTGTGGTCTGTATGTGGAGGGAGGATTCTTTTCAACACAAGATCTCCTACTTGGTACTCTCGATGCCTGACTTTCTGATCGAAGGCTTTCTTCATTCTTTTCTGATATAACTGCCCATGACAGATTGCAGCCAACCTCTTTTCTTCAATCAGACTCAGTTGCTCATATCGGGCCCGAACCCACTCTGCTTCGTTCAGTTTAACATCCATTAGTACCCGCAGAGAGGGTAATTCAACTTCAACCGGTAGGACTGCTTCCATACCATAAACAAGCTGATACGGCGTTGCCCCAGTGGATGTTCTGATTGACGTGCGGAACCCATGCAAGGCAAACGGTAGCATTTCATGTCAGTCTTTGTAGGTGACTACCATCTTCTGCACAATCTTCTTGATATTCTTATTTGCTGCCTCAACAGCGCCGTTCATCTTTGGCCTGTAAGGAGAAGAATTGTGATGTTGGATCTTGAAGTCCCGGCATAACTCAGCCATCATTTTGTTGTTTAGATTGGAACCATTATCAGTAATGATTCGCCCGGGCACTCCATATCGACAGATGATATCTCTCTTCAGAAATCTGGCTACCACTTGTCTTGTAACATTGGCATAAGATGCTGCTTCGACCCACTTGGTGAAATAGTCGATGGCAACCAGGATGAATCTGTGGCCGTTCGAAGCAGTCGGTTCAATCTTGCCGATCATATCAATGCCCCACATGGCGAAGGGCCAGGGTGAAGACATTATGTTCAAAGGATTGGGAGGCACATGCACCTTATCTGCATAAATCTGGCATTTATGGCATTTTCTGGCATAAGCACAACAGTCTGCATCCATTGTGATCCAGTAATATCCTGATCTTAACAATTTCTTAGCCATGGCATGGCCTCCAACATGGGTACCAAAGGATCCTTCGTGCACTTCATGCATTAACAAGTCCGCTTCTGTCTTGTCAACACATCTGAGGAGTACCATATCAAAGTTCCTTTTGTATAAAGACCCATCAGCGTTCAGAAAGAAACTACCAGCAAGCCTTCTCAAAGTCTTCTTATTATTGGAAGATGCCCCAGGTGGGTATGTTTGATCCTTCAAGAAGCATTTAATGTCATGGAACCAAGGCTTATCATCTTTGACAATTTCTGCTGCGAACACATATGCTGGTCTATCAAGTCTGGACACTGAAATCTGAGGTACAAAGTTAGCGGCTTGAACTTTGATCATGGATGAAATGGTAGCAAGAGCATCTGCAAACTGATTCTCGTCCCGAGGGATATACTCGAGCTTGACTGTTGTGAAGAAAGTCAATAACCTCCTTGTATAATCCCTGTAAGGTATCAGATGATCCTGGTGTGTGTACCATTTGCTGTTGGTTTGATTGATCACCAGAGCTGAATCTCCGAATACGGTCAATGTCTTGATCCTGAGGTCAATGGCTTCCTCAAGACCCATAATGCAAGCTTCGTATTCAGCTTCGTTGTTAGTGCAGTTGAAAGTGAGCTTTGCCGAGAAAGGCATGTGAACTCCTTTGGGTGTAATGAGTACTGCACCAACGCCACGACCATTCATGTTAACAGCCCCATCAAACATCATAGTCCATTCTTCCTCCGGGTCAGGCCCTTCAGTGTGAATAGGCTCTTCATGATCTTTTGCTTTTATGAACATGATGTCTTCATCGGGGAAGTCAAATCTCATAGGCTGGTAATCATCAATAGGTTGCTCAGCAAGATAATCAGACAATACACTGCCCTTGATGGCTTTCTGAGATGTGTATTGGATGTCATACTCTGTAAGGATCATTTGCCATCTTGCAACCCGTCCGGTAAGAGCTGGCTTCTCAAATATGTACTTAACTGGGTCCATTTTTGATATCAACAAAGTAGTGTGGGTCAACATATACTGTCTCAGTCGGCGAGCAGCCCACGCTAAAGCACAGTAAGTTTTCTCGAGCAGTGAATAACGTTGTTCACAGTCGGTAAACTTTTTGCTTAGGTAGTATATTGCATACTCTTTTCGACCAAACTCGTCATGTTGGCCCAGCACACACCCCATTGACTCTTCTAATACTGTCAAGTACATGATTAGAGGTCTTCCTTCAACTGGAGGCATAAGGATTGGAGGTTCTTGTAAGTATTCTTTGATCTTGTCAAAAGCCCTTTGGCAGTCTTCGTTCCACCTGACCGTCTGTTCTTTTCTTAACAGCTTGAACAAGGGTTCACAGGTTGCTGTAAGGTGAGATATGAACCGTGAAATGTAGTTCAATCGACCTAAGAACCCTCGAACTTCTTTCTCAGTTTTCGGTGCAGGCATCTCTTGGATGGCTTTGACTTTATCAGGGTCAACCTCAATCCCTTCCTCACTTACAATAAATCCCAGCAGCTTACCAGATCGCACCCCGAATGTGCACTTGTTGGGATTCAGCTTCAATTGGTACTTCCTCAGACGCTTGAATAACTTCAGTAGATTCACCAGGTGATCTTCCTCAGTAAGGGACTTGGCAATCATGTCATCCACATAACATTCGATTTCCTTATGGATCATATCGTGGAATAATGTTACCATAGCCCATTGATATGTTGCACCGGCATTCTTGAGTCCGAATGGCATTACCTTGTAGCAGAACGTGCCCCAAGGTGTAATGAATGTTGTCTTCTCCATGTCTTCAGGTGACATCTTGATCTGATTGTATCCTGAAAATCCGTCCATGAAGGAGAATACCGAGAACTGAGTCGTATTATCCACCAATATATCAATGTGAGGTAGAGGGAAATCATCTTTCGGGCTGGCTCTGTTCAGATCCCGGTAGTCAACACACATTCTTACTTTGCCGTCTTTCTTAGGCACAGGTACTATGTTAGCAACCCACGGTGGATAACTAGTTACAGCAAGGAACCCGGCGTCCCATTGCTTTTGTACCTCCTCCTTGATTTTCATTGCCATGTCTGGGCGGGTACGGCGCAGTTTCTGCTTAACTGGCGGGCATTCTTCTCTTAAAGGCAGCTTGTGCACGACAATGTCGGTATCCAACCCTGGCATATCTTGGTAAGACCAAGCAAACACGTCCACATACTCTTGAAGCAGGTCAATCAGTTGTCTCTTCACTGAGTCTTGTAGGCAGGCCCCGATTTTAACCTCTTTCACGTCTTCATCTGTACCAAGATTAATCACTTCAACCTCCTCCTGGTGAGGAGTAATAACCTTTTCCTCTTGTCTTAACAACCTAGCTAGCTCTTCAGGAAGCTCATACTCTTCTTCAACCCCTTCATCAGCTTGATTGATCGGATTGTCAAAGTCATACGAAGTCATAGCCGTGCTGTTGTCGGTGCTGTCTGGAAGGCACACTCTGCAAGGGTTCAGTTTGTTCATTTTAGTGATTTGATTTTAATCTCGCTTTAGAAAAGTGAAATAAAGTTGTCATTTTGAAAACACTGCCATTTATTTTTTTGTACAAAAAGAAAAATGGAAAAACAGTGAACGGAAAAGAAAAAGACTCATTTGCAAAAAGATGTCTGATATTTCATTGATTAATCTTGTTTGCACAAAAAGTACAGATGGCCCGATTACAAAATGAGTCTTGTCATCTTGGGCAAGATGAAAGACTTTGATGCATGCTATAAAAATACAGGAAATAATAATTACTCTGCATGAGTAACTCTTATAATTTCCTGGGAAGACCAGTTGGAGATACTGCTCCCCGGGATCTTCGGACGAATCCAGCTTTCCAGGTTGCGTTCTTCTTCCAGCTCGTCTTCCAAACAGTTGACAGCATCAGGGGTGAGCATCCCCCCACTCACAAAGTTGGGCTCTTTCGCAGCCGCTGCTTGATCTTGTTGAGTTGGTTTGTAACCCAACCCAAATCTGTCCTCTTTCTTCTCCACCGATAGCAGTTTGCCCCAGCCTTGGGCGTTTCCTCCCTCAACAACCTTCCGGGCTTGTTGGTATGATGATATTGAAGTACCAGGCACAGCAGATGTCTCATTGATGTTCAAGGTCTCGAACCCCTGGCTCATTGTTTCATGGATCTCCCCATCCATCTCAATATACTTATAGGTAGCCAGGTGGCTGACAAAAATATCCTCTTCTCCACAGATTGTAACGATTTGACCCTCCCACTCATATTTTAACTTCTGGTGAAGGGTAGAGGTCACGGCGCCAGCGGCGTGAATCCATGGCCTACCCAATAGACAGCTGTAGGCAGGCTGTATATCCATCACGTAGAAGGTCGCTTTGAAGGTCTGCGGGGCAATCGTTATGGGCAACTCAATTTCTCCCAGAACCGATCTCTTTGAACCATCAAAGGCTCTCACCACCAGGTTGCTGGGTCTCAACGCCAATCCGTCGTATTCTAGCTTCACCAGGGCCTTTTTAGGTAAGACATTGAGGGATGACCCCGTGTCCACCAGCACATGAGAAAGGACAACACCTTTACATTCCATGGTTATGTGCAAGACTTTGTTATGGTTGCGGCCTTCCGTCGTCAAATCAGTATTGGTGAACCCTAGTCCGTGACTAGCATTGACATTTCCAACTACAGCTTCTAGCTGATTGACAGTGATCTCCTCAGGCACGTAAGCTGCGTGCAAGACTTTGAGTAGTGCATTCCGATGGGCTTCGGAGCACATAAGCAATGATAGGATTGAGATTTTGGAAGGCGTCTGATGAAGCTGATCCACTATTTTATAATCACTCTTCTTGATGATTCGCATGAACTCATCAACCTCTTGATCGAAGGGTGTTTTCAAGGTTTCTTTAACAACTTGCTCATCCTGCACCAAGCTTTTTCCTTTTGCCTTGGCAGCAGCTTCTGCTTCGGCAGTGGGTCTCTGAATTTGTGGAGCGAAAAGACGTCCGCTTCGAGTGAAGCCTCCGCCTCCTCCCACATTGTCAATTTGTGGTGCAGGGGTTGATGATTCAAAAGTGATTCTTTGTCCTTCACAGTACAGGTCAGAGCCGTAATGCCAGGGGATAGCATTACTGCTTTCATAAGGTACTGGTCCAGGCACCGTGATAGTGACTGGACTGATTGCAGCTGCAGAAGGAACTGTAACGGTCTGTGGATCGTAATAAATTGTGACTGGTGCTCTGATGGGAGCAGCACTTTCTGAGTTGTAGGCAGAGTTGTTCTCAGGATCATAAAATATTGTGACAGTTGAGACATCTTCATGATTTGTTGCTGGTGTTGTAGGAGACATTGGTGGAAGGATGGATGTTGTTGTTGTAGGAGTTTCAAAATGGAGTGGTGCTGGAGTTGTAGAAGAAGGATTTGTTGATAACTGATCAGTTGAGATAATAGATGAAGTACTTGTTGACGAAACCGAAGAATTGTCAGGAACGATGGTTGTTGCAGTTGTAGGAGGTTCTGGAATTGTTGCTGATGAGATTGCTGGGCTTGTAGGAAATGATGTGGTGATCTGAAGTTGGCCACTCTGAATGAGACCGTCTATGCCATTTCTCAGGTTATCGCACCCATTGACTGAAATATTGCAGTAAGCACAACCCAACTCACACCCCGGGAACATTTGACATTCGAGGAGTTGAGCCTTGATTTCTACCAACGGTGTCCTGATCTGACCCACACTGGTTATTAAATAAGACGGCTTGTCTTCTTCAATAGCGTTAATTCTGGGACCACCGTGATTTGGCATGGGGTTCTTATTGACATTGGGTGGTGGTGCAAAATTCAGAGCTTTCGAGTCTACCAGGTCTTGTACCTTCATGTGCAGGGCTCTGCACTTTTCTGTACTGTGGCCAGGTGCGTTGGAATGAAAAGCACACCTAGCGTTGGATTCATAATTCCTGGGTAGATTGTTGGGATCTGGAGGTGCCAACGTCCTTAGCTCTACTAGGTTGAGTTTCAGGAGTTGTGGCAGCAATGTAGCATATGGCATAGGGATCGGATCGATTACCCTGTTGGCTTGAGATAGCCTCTGTTGGAATGGCCTTTGCTGGTTATTGTTATTGGTGTTACTGTTGTTGTAATTTCTCGGAGGATACTGATTCTGTTGATGGTACTGAGGTTGTGGCTGATAGTTTTGTTGTGGAGGTTGATAAACTGGTTGAGGATGGACTGGAGTAGGAATGGTGACTGCTGCCACTGATCTGTGAACATATTGGGGCCTGCCCCTGTTGGTGTGGATGGCATTGGTCTCGCCAGTTCTTCTCGGGCCCGCAAAAGGCTTTCTTGTACTACTGGACGAGCTTGCTCCGTTGTCTGAGATCTTACCCATCTTCAATAGGCTTTCAATTCTCTCCCCAGCTATGACAACATCTGCAAAGCTAGTGGAAGAGAAAGCAGCCAGCCTGTCAATGTAAGTTCCCTGAAGGGTGTTCATAAACATATCTGCCATTTCCCTCTCAGACATAGGTGGCTGGACAGCAGCGGCCAATTGCCTCCATCTCTGGGCATATTCTCGGAAACTTTCCCTTGACGACTGTGACATTCCCATTAGAAGGGTCCTGTTGGGTGCCATATCTAAGTTGTACTGATACTGTCTGATGAAGGCCTCTGCCAGGTCCTTCCAGCATCTAATAGTTGCCCTTGTCAAGTGAGAGTACCATTCTCTTGACGCTCCAGTCAAGCTGTCTTCGAAATAAAACATCCAGAGCTTCTCATCCATAGTATAGGCCTTCAGCCTTCCCAGAAATGACTGTAAATGAGTCCGGGGGCATGAAGTCCCGTTGTATTTCTCAAAACAAGGAGGCTTAAACTTATGGGGGATCCTGACCCCGTCTACCAAGCCCATGTCCATGACGTCGAAACCTAGAGAGTTTTGAGACTCTAAGGATCTCAATTTCTCAGCTATCTCATCCAACCTTCTATCATAAGCTTCTTCCCCAGCACCCATTACTGTAAACTGGTCCTCTTGGGGGTCTTCTTGAAGTACCCTGGCTGCAGTGGCAGTCCCTTGAACATTTGCAGGGATGTTGACCTCAGGATGGAGGTGTGGTCCAAATACAGGGGGGTTAACATGAGGTTGGACCCTTTCATTGTTGCTAGTGCCGGCAGTTCCTATATGTGGATCTTCTTGATTCTGCCTTTCCACCATGGCCCTCAATCTTTCCTGGCTCTGAGCCATGTTGTTCATCACTTCCATAAACTGAGTCATTTGATTCCTCATTTCTAGCCTTTCGTTTTCCATTTGATTTCTGACCTCAGTAAGGTCCTGCTGCATCTGATCCATTTGAATGCCCGGAAGGTTGCTACGGGTCGGATAACGGTGCGGACGGTTGAGGGGAAATACCCGGCGCCGAGCAATAGTTCTTGAGCATCACAACAGAGTTAGTGGCAATAAAACAAAAACCTACAAAACAAACAAAAGGGTTAGCATGCAATGCAGTATGCTTATTTGTTTTCAAGGTATCCGGCTTGGCATTCAGTTTTGACCCTTCCAGACCCTTGAAGATGCTGTTGATGTTGCTCTTGAAGTGAAACTCGGATGGGACAAACCAATACATATATTACAAAAAGCAAATGGTACATAGTTTGTTTACAAATACAAGCCCTCTGAGGGGTCAAAATACATTACAGGAAAATAAAAGTACATGGAAAGAAAGCAACAACAAACAAATGGTCAAACACCAAGACCAAACTCATCCTCACGAACTTCCGTGAGAAGTGCTTCGGTCACAGGATCAGCCGGACGCTCCGTGAGATTCCTGATGAGGAGATTCCTGGTCGTAACAGCTGTTGTTAGCTTCTTGTGCTGGCTTTGGTCCTTTGACCTCTTCACTCCAGCTTTGATCCTCAGCTCTGATATCTCCCTCTGGGCTGCTGCCAGGGCTTCTTGCTGTTCTTTTGCACTAGCTTCCAGTTGCTCTATCTTGTCTTGAACTCTCTTGTCCTTCAGAGTACGAGCCTCAGTGATCCTGACCCACCGGGCCTGACTTTCCTTCAGATACAAGTCTGTCCTTGCTCTCTGGAACTGGGCTTCTTTGCAAGCATTCTTCAGAATTTGTTCTCCAGCTTTGGACTTCTTGATATAATCCCCAGACTTCTCAATCTTAACCAGATGCTCCACTCTTAACTTCTCTAGCCTCTCAATCTCCATCCTACCCTCACTCCTCTCTCGGAGGGTCTTCTGCAAAGCCTGGGTTAACTTCTCATTTCTTTCCTTCAAGCTCTCAAACTCCTCCAAACTGATAGTGGCAGGGGGTGGTGCTGAAGATGACTCAGGCACATCTTCTATAGTAAAGGGCATCCCAGAGAATTGAGCCCTGGCACGGGACCATTCATAATATTGTGCTGATGCCACATTGCTGCACTTCCCCAAAATGGTTATTCCCTTGGTTTGAACATGATCCCAAGCCCAGGCAGCCTGCCTAACAATAGCCAGATTAATCTTGTTCTCGCAATAAAGAGTTTCAACCAAGTCCTGTGCCTTAGGAGTGTGGACCAGTGCATAGCCCAGTTGCCTTCTGAACAGCAGAGGGTTGTAATTAATACTTCCCTTAACTCCTATTAAGGGCACATTGGGAAAATGCCCACAGCTAGTGATGATATCCCTGCCCTTGGTGCTTTGGGTGCACCACCTGATATCTGCTGAAGTTAGAGCAGTGAGTCTCTTAGCCCAGTTGCTCTGCTGATGAGGGTTCAAAAATGCATCTGTCCTGGGTAGATGCCTGAGAAGCCAAGTGTGGAATAATGGAGCACAACACCTCACTAATCTTCCCCTCTGCTTTTCATTTCTCTGATGCACTGAATAGTAGAGATCCCCCAATAAAGTGGGCACTGGGTTCTTCAAGGTGAAAAGATGGATTGCATTCTTGCTAATGAATCGAGGCTCATCTGCAAACAACACAATTCCATATATACTCAAAGCCAACAAAGCACATACAGCTTTCCACTCTCCTAAAGAAGCTTTCAGGGTAGCTTGAGAGATCAAGAAATCCAGATGAAAACCAGGGATTCCAGCTTTGGAAGTCATATGCTGCTCAATCAGGACAGGTTCCAGATGCAAAGCCTTTGCTACTTCTCCATTACCAGGAAAGGCCATCTCAGGGTTGAAAGGGATTCCACCCCTGATAGGCAGACCAACCAATGATGAGTATTCTTCCAATAAGGGGCCCAGCTGAAAGTCCTGAAAAGTGAAGCATCTCAGTGGGGGATCATAAAACTGGATGCAAGTGTGGATCAGGCTTCTCTGTGAAGGGTCCAGATCCATAACCATATCAAGTATATCTCCGTAGTGTTCCCTGAACAATGGTATGTGATCTGGAGTGATCAGGGTCTGAATCCTCCTGATGTCAGATAGCTCTGGCTGGAAGAAGTGGTAGGTGACGTTGCTCTTTTTAGGAGCCATGATGCTGAAGATGAGTAGAGACAGGTACTGATGATAATACTGAAGAAAATGGCCACTGATTGGCTGGTGCAGGTGATAGCTGAAGCAGATGCTGATGAAGATGGGTCAATGCTGAAGATGGGGTCAAAACCAGAACCAAATGAAGATGGATACTCTGAAACACAAATAAGAAAATGTCAATATGATGCAATGTTTATGTATGCAAATGAAATGCAAGGGTCTGTGACTGAGCTGGATCTGATCAAGAGCTCTGGTATAGGTCCAAGTATGTAAGAAATCCAGATGGAGGTCTATAAATCCAGTAACCAAGGTGGGGGACTCAAATAAAGAGCCACATGTCCAGGGTTTTAGAATCACAAGAACTGTTCCAACATGGAGTATTCCTAATCAAATCAAAGTAACAGGGTATTCTGAGGTCAAGGTACCTGCAAACCTGTAAACAGCCCAACCCCCTCACAGGTGGTGTTCTAAAACAAGGATCCTCAGACTTGGATCAGTTATGAGAAGTGTAAACACTTCTAACCCGGAGGTACAGTGTTTACAATAACCATAACAGTTCCTCCTCTAATTCACCTCAGTTTCCGAAGGTCAATACTAAAAGGTCATCCAGACTTAGCAGGCTTCCCAGATAGCCCTAGTATTGCAGGAAATCTGCAACACAGAGTTCTCAAGAAGAAACCCATATCTGAACCGTGTTTCATATTCCCGCACCAGACCGAGATGGAATGGGAAAGAATATGATTCACTCTGGCCTAGGTGTCACTCAGGTCCCAGGTATAGGACCTTAACTCTCAACGGAACACCCACCCACCAAAGCAAAACCAGATCCAGCCAGACAGCATGATAGTATGATATATGCAAAGCAATAAAGAAAGCAGTAAATCAACTGTACATAAAGCAATAAACAAAACAAATATACAACCACAGATTGCACATAACACCCCAGTAAACAACAAATCAAACAAGCGCTAGGAGGAACCCACAAAAAGAACCAGAAGCCCTGGTTGCAGTATCAGGGTCCCCAGCAGAGTCGCCAAGCTGTCGCTCCCGATAAGTGGGACCGGCCCACATAAAGGTACAGACGCGAATGGTCGGCGAGAGGGACAATGAGAACACACAGCCGTGAACTCATTAGAGATGAAAAGAGTCGCCAGCTAGGCATTTTTATCCCGGAGGAAAGGCAATGCTGCATAGACCTAGAAAGACATGGATAAGACGGTTGCGAACCAGAGAGACTGAGAAAGGGGGTTGGTTACAACCTGGGAAGGTATTAGCACCCAGATTGTCCGCCGTACTCGACGGGATCCACGCTTAAAAGATTTGTGTTTTAAAGGGGTAGTGTCAGTGCAATTTGCGTATAAAAGAGCTGGAAAAGATGTACAGGTGTCAGTGTATAGTGTATAAGTGATATGAAGTATGAAAGTGTCAGTGTGAGAACAAGAATAAGATGCTCATGATAATGAGGCTCAAAGAATAATGCTGGAAGGAGGGGGAATGTACAGAGACTTTTGTTCGATAACTGTTAAGTTATGCCTACGTATCCTCTCGTGCAATGAGGAAGTCAGAACACCGTAGTTCGACCCAAAGAGACTGAAAGGTGAATTGACTTGTGAACTGCTTACTTGTCTATGCTCAAGTGTATGACCTGTCTGGCTCAGGTGCAAACTGTCTTGCATTAGACGGAAGAAGCAAGTTCTCGGTTGTGAGTGAATGAGATGAGAAAAGAATCCCGAAGGAGACGATTATTGTTTGTTTTTGAGTTTTCATTCTTTTATTGTTTTTGGATTTTGTCATAAGTTAATGAGCTTAAGTCTAAACCAATGGATTTAGTAAGCTCATCACATCTTCCCTCTGATTAGGGGTAATGAGAATACCTTAAGTGTGAAGTCAGATTCTCACACTTAATCACCTTTGGTGTAGGATTAAGATCATTGACCTACTTGTGATTATTTAGATGTTTTTGTTGTTTTTGTTTAGTGTTTAGTAATGAGATTAAGCCATAATCAGGGATTAAACAGACTCATTACACCATCCTAATAGAAGGATAATAGATGAGAATGTTTAAGCTGAGGAAAACTCCTCAACTTAATCCATGATTAGGGGTTAAACTCATGACAAAACAAGCCTTTGATTAAGTGGATTTTATTTAATGGTATGATGATGAAGTGATTTTTATGATTTGTAAGACAACTTGAGGGGGACTTGTCCATTAACACTAGGGTTAGTCCTTCTTAACCAATTAAGGAAGAATTAGAACCCTAATGCAAGGCCCAAGTTACAAGTGTGATGCCTTGATGATTATTGAGTGAATTAATTAAAGGAGTTAAACACATTAAGGGTTTAACACTTAGGATTAAAGTTATACACTCCATCCTAAGAGAAGGATGCAGGCATAAGCTTAATCACAAAGCCTTAAAGCCTTTAGGGTTTAGTCCCTGATTATGAGATGAGAAGAGAAGACTCAAAAGAGACACAAAGGTAAAACTAAGAGGGGAGACTAATCAAAACCCTAATCATTGTCATGCTTGGTTGTTCCTAAGGTTTATGAGGTTTATCAAGAAAAATCTTCAATGGAACCACCAGGAAGCAGATGAAAGGATCAAGAGAAGCAAAGTGACTTGCTTCATTCAAGAAGTCAAGTCACTTGAAGAAAGAAAGTAAGAAGAAGAATGGGCAAGCTCAAACTCAAACACAAACACAAATGCAGCAATGGATGCAAGAGAGATGGAAAGAAAGGTTATGAGAAGTGAAGGCAAATTCACTTCTCAAAGTCACTTACCACCTGAAAGGTTAGAAAAGAAATGCAATGCAATGCAAAATGGGATGAGATGTCATGATGAGAAACAAAACCAGAGGCATATACATGATGCTAATGATGTTATGAGATGCTACAAACATGAGGCAGCACATGGAAATGATCATACAAGTTCATGAATGCAAATGAAGCAAGCTAGGAACCATGAAAACACATGAAAAGTTATGAAGTGCACATGGCATACAACATGGCAAATACATGATGCAATGATCAAACATGCTTTCTATATGTCTTATGATGTCAAATGGATCAAATGGATGCATACAAAGTCATGGCAAGTCATGTTATGCAAGAGAATGCAAGGTGGATGCATATGAAAGCCCAAATTAGGGTTTATGAATCAAACATCAAACACAAACCAAAACCAGAAGCAAACCCTAAGATAAAAAATGGAAAATGCCACACAAAGGATCCCTAATCTCATACTAAACCAATGCCCAAAGGAGAGGTCTCAACTCTTAACCAATCTTAAGTTATGATTTTTACAAGATTCTAGGGTTTTTAGGGTTCCTAAACAAAAGAAATGTCAAACAATTGGAAAATGCAAGATCAAATCATGCCAATTTAATCTTACAAACTTCATGCTAAACACAATGCAATGCAAGAAGAATCAATGTCCAACTCTTCATGAACAGGCAGAAATGATTTTTTGAACTTAGGATCAAAATAATGCACAAAAATGATTTTAATTCAAAGAAAAATCCTCAAAATGCATCAAGATCAAAAAAGAAATTTGGTTTGAAGGTTGGACAATGTTTCTAAATGTCTTGGAACATTTCATGAATTTTTTGGTGATTTTTAAATACCTAAAAGTATTTTTAATAAATTAATTCTCATTAATCAATTAAAAATAATCTTTTAAATATTTAAAAATACTTTTTTAATGCTAAAAATAAAAACAAAAATATTTTTGTGTCATTAAAATTAATGAAATTCAGGATAAAAAATTTCATAATTTTTAGACAAGTTTTACTATTTTTAATAAATTATGCAAATAAAATGAAAAGAAATGAAATTAAATCAAAATAAATGGAAAGTCAAACGAATGAAAGGCAGGGATTGAATCTGGGTTTGAATACGTTGACTGGCGCCAGATCTAGTGGCTAGGATTGCATCTGAGTTAATTAACCTAATTATGAATTAATTAATCTAAATAAGTGGATTAGGGCAAAGCAAGAGGATCTGGGCCCTTCATGCGCGCGGGAAGTCCACTGAGTCAACCAATCCAACGCCCAATATTCAAACACACTTAATGACCTGAGATTAGGGCTAACCACATTCAGGTGACCGGAGAGAAGCTCCGGTCATCTTCTCCGGCACCCCAAAAACCCTAAAACATGATTCAGGCATCTATTCCACAAATTAAACACACCTAAGTGATCTTCTAACATCCTAGGACACGAATCTATGCTCAAACATCATTTAAACACCATGAACCAAACGAATCGAAAGAAACAAAATCCACGGGCAAAATTTCAGAAGGATCATACAAACCCATTTCTCACTTATTTTTGATTCTGAAAGCATCCCCATGACCAGCAAAGCATAAGCAAACAGATTATAACTTAAAATGCAAGCTTTGAAAGAAAATGTTCATGTTCATACCTGAGATGGAAGCTTCAATTTCTGGGCTTTCTGGACTGCTTCTTGGTGCCAACTTACTCCATTGATCCTCCTGATGCTAATGGCAGGCTTGGAATGAGCTTAAGCAAGCTATTTTGAGAGGTTCCAATCTGATATAGCAGAAAATGAGCTCTGTGTATAGGCAGCTTCAGATCAATGTGAAGGGTGGTTTTGACTCCTTTTGATGTGCTTGACTTGTTGGTGAATAAAAATGGTGTGTTTGATGGTTGGATAAAGGGATTCGAAGAGTTCTGGTTTTGAGGATGAGGAATGGTGAAGCTCAGTTCATGCTGGTTTCAGGCTTGAATCTTGTTGGTTTCTACTCAATGAAGCAAGGTGAGTTGGTTTGTGGAATTGGTTTTAGTGTTTTAGGCCTGTGGAGACAGATTCGAAGAGTTTTGCAAAATGAGGTGTCTTTTTGTATGGTGTGTTGTGATCTGTTTTTAGCTTGGCCTCTTGATCTGTTTTGCTTGCTAAAGGATAGTATAAAATAATCCTATAGGTCAGATGATTTGACCTGGCCTTTATTGATTGGTAAGTTCACTTTTGCCAAAAGTCCACTCTTTGTGTAAGGAAAGCATGGCTTGGTTCTAGGCTAGTACAAAGCATGGGGCTGCGCAGCAAGGGTGAGGGGAAAGGCTAGCCAAGTTCAGCATCCAATGTAGCAAGTGGTAGGAAGTGCAATCATGAGTTTTGCAAGTTGGTGCTTTTTGGTTCACATGAAAAAGTCTTGTTATACAAACCATGATCATGAGAAACTTTGGTCCAATTCTGATTTTTAGAACTCATGTGATGTTTTTACATTGGTTTGAAGTGAACTAGAAGTTACAAATGGCCTTGGTTCATGGTTTTGCAAATTTGTCATTTGAGGCATGTCTTGAAAATTAGTGATTTTGGCCAACTTTGTCACACCATAACTTTTGATCCAAGAAGAATTAGGTCATGTTCTTGTACTTTTTGAAAAGGGAAAAATGTATTCTACAACTTCCATGACCAAAGTTTTTCCATTTGAAGCCTTTTTGAATCAAGAATCAAGGCTTGAAAAATGACCTAAAATGACACATTCTTGAAAAAGTCAACTATGCCCAAAAAAGTCAACTTTGCAAAAACTTCAAATTCTTGAATTTTGTGAACTTCTAACTTCTTCCATGATCAAATAAAGACCAAATACACTCAAAATGATGAAGAATGCCCATTGGTTGGGTCATTGGGGGCCTCAGATGCCCTGATTTTGCACTGACTTGTCTGAAAAGTCAACCCTTGATCAGATGACTTCCCCATGGAATTTCTTCATGAAAATTGATATGCACACTACCTATACCATGTAGAGACCAATGGAAACAATAATGGGCAAAAAATTTGGAGTTATGGCCTCTGAAACCAAAACCCTAATTTTAGGTCAACTGTGCAGTCAAACTTGGCTCTGCATCCATACCATTTCCAGTTCTTGTGATTCTTTTGCATTTTTGATCTTGAGGGGATGTAATATGATACTTGAACACACATGGACCCCTTTGAAGTGATTGATGGCCTTTGGAGTGGCCCAAGAAGCTCTTGGATTGCTCAGATCACAAACCCTAGGTGCAGATGACTTAGAAACTATGCAGTGAATCAAAAATGAGATATGAGATGATATGATTGTGTCTATGCATATGAGATGATCACAAGCCATGGTGTGAATGGGTGAGGGCAAATTTGGGGTGTTTACATCATCAAGAATCAGGAAGTTTCTAAATTAAGGTTTCCTAGGAAAATTCAACTGAACTTTGACCAGCCATAACTTTCACATGCTTCATCAAAAAATTTCCATCCAAAGACCATTTTGAAGGAAATTGAATTCTATACAACTTTGTGTCTCACAAGTCAAACCTAAAAATCCTTCATTTGGAAGGTATGAGCTAAAACATTACAAGTCATTTCAAAAGTCAACAAAAAGTCAACTTTTTCCAAAGAGCATAATTTGAAAATGGTAAAAGATATGGACATGAGACCAAATATGTTTGTTAGAGGACTCTTTAATATTTCCAAAATGTCAAAGAATACCTTCATAGCCTTAAAATTGAGGGATTTATGCCTTGTCAAAGTTGGGAGATTTCCAAGGGGTGTATGAAGCAAATAAGGTCTTAAATCCAATTTTTTCCAAATGCGCCAATCATTTTGCAATCCAATCTTCACAATAACATTAAGAACGAACCAATTCCAAATATTTCTGATTTTTATAATTTATTTATAATTTATTTGGATTTTATTCATTAAAATTCAATTTAAATCAAAATAAAATATAAAAATTTCAATATTTGATTTGATTCTTCATCTAGAAGCTCTTAAAGACCATTCAAGTTGATTTGATCTCATCCAATTTCGTGCAAACCCAATTTAGAAGCATATCATTTGATTTTTTTCACATTTAAGATGGAAGATTTCTTCATGATCAAACAATCAAATCTCATGATTCAAAGTCCATTATTTCTGACCTAATTACTTCACTATAAAGCCATAAGAAGAACACAATGCTTGGGGGCGAATTTGACAGGTCCAGAGTGTGAGAGTGAAGTTCAAAATTTCATCAAAAAAGTGGTAAATTGTTTTGGACCTAGAGGCGTTTCCAAAGCTTTCTGAAAGTGGCATTAGCTTACTTGAGGTTCATTGAACATAATCCAATCATCATAAGCATCCAAAACATCATAGAATTCGTTAGCTGAATTCGTTTTCATGTTCTTCTTGAATTTTGTCGATTCACATATTTAACGCATTAAAAATTGTTTTGCTTTGTTTAATCTTGTTCATGGTAATGCATAGATGGATTTCTGGGTGATTTGTTTGAAGAATAGATGCTTGGAGGATGAGACGCCATGGCTAGGGTTTGAGCTTCCGATTTGGGGTTTTGTGATTTGGACAATATAAATAAATTCTAACAACGTGGTTGGATTGTGTATGACATGAGGATTATTATAGCATAATCAATTTGTCAAAATTTTGCAGGTTTTATGGTGATTGAAGAAACATATGTTCTGCTACGAAACCAAATCTGCAAGAAAAATCGCAACTAATTTCGCAGTTAATTTGCAGGGCACGAGGTTGAAGATGAAGGCCTGCGCGCGCGAACCAGAAATTCAAATTTGAGTATTTCATTTTATCTTTTTGTTTCCATTATATTTCGTGAATTGCTGGGTGGCCTGGTGGCTCAAACACACGCGTATGATGCTTTTGACCTGGGTTGGATTCCTAGGTCTTGCAATATTTTTTTTTTAATTTCTTCTTATTTATGAAGGCTTCATATATCATGCATGTTGGCTATTATCTCCTCAACTAGCGCGCGCAGCCCAATGGAAACTTCCATGTCTGGTAATGGGGAGGTCAAGGTCTCAAAACCAGCCTCCCCCTTTATTTTTGAAACGTTTTTCTTTTTCTTTTGTTTTTCTCTTCATTTGTTTTTTTAATTAATTACAAAACTAATTAATAATTAACCATTCAAATAATTTCTTATAAATATTTTCTTAAAATAAAAAAGAATAATCTCATCAATATTTTTATGTAAAAGTATTTAATGTTTTTTTAACTTAAAATGTTGATAGTTTTTCTTTATAATTTAATTAAGTTGTAAATTAATTAAGTAAATAAGTTCATATTCTTATTTTTACCCTAAAAAATTTCTAATGTTTTTTAAAAATCTAAAATTTTCTTAATATATATTTGTTATGAAAATCAATCTTATTAATTTGTGAATTAATTAGTAATTAGGTTTTTTTTTTAAATAAATTTTAATTTTCTTAAAAAACTTTTTTATTAAAACCCTAATTCTAACCTAATTTTTTTTGTTTAAACCTAATATCTCTTTTCTAATATTAGTTTCAAAATTTTAATTTATTTATTTGCTTTATTTAATTATTTAGAATAATGTTCTTTATTTATTTTTATTTATTTTGCCTTATTTAATTATTAGAAAAGTGTATAGGTCATTCTATTGTAATTTATTTTTCTCGTATGATTGTTATTTATCTACCCCGAAGCCGTGTAATAGCTTAGGATATTATTTCTCGCTTTTCTTTATTTTATGTTATTATTTCTGCTTGGTTAGTAAATAGGGAGTGAGAACTAATTGAATATTAATACGGACTTAGATAATTAGTTAAATAAGATAAATTTCTGAAATTAATCATTCTCACACGTAAGCCAATCTAAGATCGCCGTCTGCACTTCCTAAGGGTATCCCTCTTGGTTGCCTTCTTTAAATGGTCAAGTCCCTCGAATATAGGGGTGTCTTAAGAAAAGTCCCTTCACGTATAAATCATCAAGTCCCTACAAATTTAAAAGATCAAGTCCCTTCGAGGTTGCCTATGGAATAAATCATCTTGTCCCTACAGATTTAAAAGATCAAGTCCCTTCGAGGTTGCCTACGGAATAAATCATCTTTTCCCTCCCAGATTCTAAAAGATCAAATCCCTACGAGGTTGCCTACGAAATAAATCATCTTGTCCCTACAGATTTAAAAGATCAAGTCCCTTCGAGGTTGCCTACAGAATAAATCATCGTGTCCCTCCTAGATTTTAAAAGATCAAGTCCCTACGAGGTTGCCTACGATAAATGATCTTGTCCCTTCGGTTTAAAAGATGATAGTCCATCCCAATTGCTAAAGACACCCTATTGTTGCCTTCATAGACCATACGATGACCCTACGCACGTCCCTTAATAAAATCCAAGGTAATGACTACCTATTCCTTAATAATAGGGATAGTCTTACCCTTGAAAGAACATATAAGAACATGAATGACTTAGTATAGGGTACGTACCTCATAGTTACTTGCTCACACCTTTAAAAAATACCTTTCACACCTCACAATATTTTCAAACATTTTCAAACAAGGCTTTGTATACATCCATACGAGGATCATTACAAAGTACTTAGAAAATTTCTAAACACACACTACACTTTCCTTTTCAAAAAACATATAAGTGAGCTAAGTAACTAAGAGCCCATGGATATAAAGGGTGCTAACACCTTCCCTTTATATAACCTACCCCCCGAATCCAAGTCTTTTCAAAACGGTCTTTCCTGTTCTTTTATGTCCTTTCCTTATGGATAAAATAAAAGTCGGTGGCGACTCTTGCTATCCGCAACATTTATAGAAAGTCAGTTCTCCCACCGTGTTATAGAACTGGCGACTCTCCTAGGGAGTTACTAAGTAAAAGAGGGGTACCCTTAGGAATTAGATCACTTAAATTGTTTGCTTTGTTTGCTTTATATTTATCTGTCGGGCTTATGTGTGAAAGATCCTAACCCAGATCTAGTGTACCCTAGGTAAATGGCAAAAGACCAAAGAAAATGTACGGCGTATACCAATATGGTTGATCTGGTGGCCATAGTTAGTGTGACTTTTTGGTTGGTGCTTATGTTCCTTAAGTAAGTTGAGGATAATATGGGGCTGCCATACGTTGTCAATACACTAACTAACTTTTAGAACCTTAATTGACCCATCTTGGACTTTAGAAAGTAGTGAGATCGTCGGCTTTGGTGAAGAATGAAGTTGGTTGATACTCGATACTACGCTCATTGAGATCCTAAACTTGGAGGGTTTTGGTTGGCAAGTAAGTTGCCTACTGAACAACCACCCTTAGGAAGGACAGTGATATTGAGATCTCTTAGAACCTGGTTACTTTTGTAGGACAGGGTGAACCATCTAAACTTCAGGGGAGGGTACTTACCTTTAAACCTCATGCAAGCCTTCAAACTTAGGGCTATTGTGTGACTTGTTTGTGTGTGCCACATGTTTGTGATTGAGCATAACATCATGACATCATAAGCATAACATTTTCACTAACCATTTCAAGGACCAAAGGATTTATCTTTGTTCTTTGTTGCAGGTCATGGCTTCTTCTCGTAGGAATACAATTCGGATCAACTTTGTAGGGATACCTTCTAAGCTTAAGGAATTGGTCTCTCAAGTTTCTGAAAACTCCCAATTCATCAAGAGACATGGTCATTTATTGGATCTAGTTACTTCAGGGTTCAATGAAGACATGATGAGTGTCCTATTCTAGTTCTTTGATCCTAAACATCATTGCTTCACATTCCCCGACTATCAGTTGGTTCCTACAATGGAGGAGTTCTCCAAAATACTGGGTATACCTATCCTTGATCAGAGACCCTTCACAGGCTTAGAGAAGGAGCCTAAACCTGAAGTCATTGTTGCAGCCCTACATCTGAAGAAATCAGACATTATTCTAGAAATGAGAAGCGGAGTTAAGGGTATTCTTGCTAAGGTATTGATGGAGAAAGCTCAAGTGTTCTTGAAGGCTATGAGCTATGATGCTTTTGGGGAGATCCTAGCCCTATTGATATATGGCTTAGTGTTTTTCCCTAATCTAGACCAGTTCATAGACGTACACGCCATCAACATATTTCTGACTCGCAATCCCGTGCCTACATTACTTGGAGATATCTTACACTCTCTTCACACTCGTACTACGAAAGCGAGGGGAACTCTGATGTGTTGCATACCTTTATTGGCTAGGTGGTTTATTTCTCACCTTCCTCGATCATTGATGAAGAATGAACAAGGGTTAAGGTGGTCTAAGAGGATTATGTCATTTTCTCATTCAGATATTCATTGGTGCTCTCGATCTATGGAGAATGTTACTATCATTGATCATTGTAGGGAGTTCCTTAATGTGCCACTCCTTGGCATAAGAGGGGGCATTACCTACAACCCTTCTTTAGCTCTACGTCAGTTTGGTTATGCTCGGAGTAATGGTCTGCATGACGTGCTTATTCAGAGTATTATGTTCGACTACAACAACGATCTTCAGGATTACCGTCAAAGGTTTATACGAGCTTGGAACAAGGTGAATAGGATTGATAGCAAGACTTTGGAGCCAAAGTATTCTATTCCTATGGAGCCGTATCTCAGATGGGTGCGATCTTGTGCCTAAACTCTTATGATGCCATATCCTGTTGTTCTACCAGTCAATATGGAGCCTGTTGCTGAAGGAGATATTCCTTATACCATCCTTCATCCAGACATGCCCACTGACCTGGAAGAATTGCAGAAGTCCTGGATCCAATTGAGGGAGCAAAGGGATACTTTTGAGACTCATTTCAGAGCTAGTCAAGAAAGCATTTTGGAGCTGACAAGGCAACTTCACGAAGAGAGGAACCTCAACAAATACCTCCACACAAAGAGGAAGCGTCCATGGGAGACTTAAAACCCCATATATTTATTTTTGTACTTTATTGTTATTTTCTTTCATTGTAAGCCCACGGGAAAAATTTATATTAAACACTTACTAATAAAAAAAATTGTTTTCTTACAACAAATTTAAATCATGCAGTCCTTAAAAACATTACATATGCATCTACATACCATATCATTGCATGACAGGTTTCCATAGCAGGTTTCTCAATCTTCTCGCTGTTTATTTCAGCAGAAATGACTCTCGAACAAACTGTCAAGGATCTCCAAGCTCAGAATGCTCAGTTTCAAGAAGTGATCCTGAATTTGTCCAAGGGGCAAGAAGAGTTGAAAGCACTCCTCTCTGAAAATCATGAAGATAGCAAGAATGGTCAGTCGGAAAAAATGCAAGCTGAGATGGGAAAAATGAGGATCCAGATGAATGGCCAGGTGGCTCTTATCCAAAGTTTAGCTCAGGGACAAGAAGAGCTGAGAACCTTTGTTCACAAACTTCAAAGTAATGGAGTCGGGAATCTAATCACCAGTCAACCTTTGATAAAACAAGCTGACTTGGTTGAAAGGAAGATAAGGATAAGATAAGGAAAGAAACAAGCTACTACTGATTGTTCTTCAGCTGAAGAGAGAAGACCTTGTAAGATTAATCCACTACGACACAAGGAATATAAAAGACACTTTATCAAATTAAGCACTCCAATGTCGCAAACTTTGCAATGCTTGTTGGAGATAAAGCTAGTTTCCTTGGAAAATCCTCCTCAAAATCCTAATACTTCCTCTTCTCGCTATAATCCCAAGGCAAGGTGTATGTATCACTCCAACTGTCCCGCACACGATACTAATAGGTGTTAGGCATTGAAGAATAGGATTCAAGACCTGATTGTCGAAGGAATCCTCGAGGTTACGCCAGAAGGCCAGATTGAGTTCTTATATCGCCCATCAAACATCAAAGCGCCCAGAAATTTGGAGTAACCAGTTTAGAGGGAGAGGCTTTAAGAACATTTCAATTTTCATTTGTAATTTCTTTTGTTTGTTTAAACACTTATTATTATGTCAAACTTTTGTTTCATTAATGCATTGCATATGTTTGTCTTGAATTAATCCATTCGTTTCACTATATTTTGAACTATGCTTCATATTTATATTTTGTGATATTTAACTCTTGATAAAGCTATAAGCCTGTAGAGGGAGGATGACGAAAACAATACCATAATTTTATGCAGTATGCTTTTGAATAGACTATGTTGACGATGTACAAGCATTATTTCAATCCCTAAACAGTGGAGATATAAGGAAGTTAATCCCTAGTCAACCCTTTTGAGCCTATGAAGTAGGAGTTTTCATTCTCACGCAAATTAAAACCCTTATTCATAACCTGGGGCAGGGTAGTTATTCGGTTAACTCATTTATGCCAATTATTTGTGTTATACACAACCAATAATGGTTCTCAGTAATCATTAAACCTGACAATCAATATCTAGCTAAAGAAAAGCTCGCTAAGTCAAAACCTATGAGGGAGACTTAGTAAAATTGAGACATCCCGCTGACTGTAATATTGAAACAAACAGTTCAAAAAAAAGGGATAACAAAGTCAAAAGGAAAAGAGGTCACTACAAATCCTCAAACAAAGAAAAGATAACTGAACTTTCAAATAAATTTCTGGTTTCTGAACCATCACAAATATCAGTGTTACAATTCCAAACTACTTTGGAGCCTCAAGGCATATGTTAACCAAACATAGGACTGAAGAACATCACGAAGAATGGGTTGGGTACAAATAAAATTTGAGCCTTTATCTTTTGTTTCTTATACCGTGAACCAGACCACGTTACAACCCTTTAAAAGTCCTAACTGAAGCATGGTTAGTTTGAAAGCGTATTGCTACAAAAAGGTATCCTAACTCCTTTAGGGCTTATTATAAATCTTGAGTTAATATCACAAGTTTTTACAAACATTGTTTTACTAAAATAATTATTTTCCAAAACTTCAAGACAGACATAAGCATTGCATTTTGAATATCATTGTTTGCATATAACTAAGTGTTTGACAACAGAGAAGCTTACATGATGAATATTCAATAAACCAAAGTCATTTCGATATACAAAGTTGCTTCCTATATCAAAGCCCATGTATACAAATGGGCATAGTCATTATCTCCCAATCAAAGGGGCATGCCATGATACTTCCTAATTCATTTGGGGCAATCAGGTCAAGATTCAACTATGCTTAAGTAGCCAGGGGCAGGTCTCCTCATCTATCTGAATTACCAAAGGTAACATTACAAAGTTCACGATGCCAGGGGCATATTATTATGGGGTATTCTGCTTATTTCTCTTGAGGTAACTCCTTTCAGATACTTCCATTATGAGACAATTCATCCTCAACCAAGGGGCAACGCTCTCTTTCCAAATCTAATACCCGAAGTGTATATGGTTCATCACAGTTGTATTACCTTGATATTGGATTCTCAGCAGAAGCCATTATGGAAATTAATTGTCGATGCCAGTAGTATCAGATGGTGTCAGTATCATGTCTTCGGATCTAGCCATGAGAGTTTCTGGGAAATTATTCAGGAAAGTTAAGAAACTTAGAAGCTCTAAATCCAATTGGTTATACACTCTCAAAGTTGAAACTGTTTTCGAGTTCAGGTTTACTTTTCCCCTTTTAATCATGCAAAAATGTCCATTGATTATGTTGGAATGTGTATATGCTTTTGAATATGATTGGTGTTTACCAGAAATGCATAAAATGCAGTAATAGTATTTACTAAGGACGATCGGAGGTAGGAATCCCCAATAAAGTTCATATCCAACGAATTTTCGCCGGTTCAGCCCCACAGAGTAATCTCTACGGATATTCTTACGGAATACTTCAAGTAATATCTTGTACTTCCAACTCTACGAAGTCTCCAAACAGTTTCATATCCTCCGAAGAATTGATGCTTGACCGAATAAGTCTCCTGGATCTTTGTCCATCTCTTTTATCCTCAGTCAGGATATCCAGGAACTAAATCCTTCGATAAGAAGTACGAAGAACGAAAAACGGGAGGTTCTAAGTACGATGTTCTTAAACAAGATGGGAACAAAGTCTCCATATTCCTCAGCAACGAATCGGGATTTATTTTCCCCAGTCAGCAGTTGTTCTACGAAGCTACTTATACGCTTCAACTACATAATTCATCATATCATATCATATCATATCATATCATATCATATCATATCATATCATATCATATCATATCATATCATATCATATCATATCATATCATATCATATCATATCATATCATATCATATCATATCATATCATACGCATTCTCATAAAATATTATCTTGCCAAGTGTTATATCCATCATGATATTTGCACCGAACTAACCTTGTTTTTCAGGTTAATTCTCCAGCAGACAAACTTCATCAATAACTTATATCTTGGGCCATTGTTTATCTTCCTGAGTACCTTATTTTGACCTTGGGCAGTCGTTTATCTACCCAAAGGTTATCTCATTATCTTGGGATGTCGTTTATCTTCCCGAAGGCTATTTTGGAACGTTGTTTATCTTCTCAAAAGCCATATTGTTACCTTGGACCATCGTTTATCTACCCCAAAGGTTATCTCATTATCTTGGAACGTCGTTTATCTTCCCGAAGTCTATCTTGAGACATCGTTTATCTTCTCAAAAGTTGTATCATTACCTTGGGCCATCGTTTATCTACCCAAAGGTTATCTCATTATCTTGGGAAGTTGTTTATCTTCCCGAAGGTTATCTTGAGATGTCGTTTATCTTCTCAAAAGCCATATCATTACCTTGGGCCATCGTTTATCTACCCAAAGGTTATCTCATTATCTTGGGACTTCGTTTATCTTCCCGAAGGCTATTTTGGGACGTTGTTTATCTTCTCAAAAGTCATACCATTACCTTGGGCCTTCGTTTATCTACCCAAAGGTTATCTCATTATCTTGGGACGTCGTTTATCTTCCCGAAGGTTTTTTTGGGACGTTGTTTATCTTCTCAAAAGCCATATTGTTACCTTGGGTCATCGTTTATCTACCCAAAGGTTATCTCATTATCTTGGGACGTCGTTTATCTTCCCGAAGGCTATTTTGGGACGTTGTTTATCTTCTCAAAATCCATACCATTACCTTGGGCCGTCGTTAATCTACCCAAAGGTTATCTCATTATCTTGGGACGTCGTTTATCTTCCCGAAGGCTATTTTAGGGCGTTGTTTATCTTCTTAAAAGCCATATTGTTACCTTGGTCCGTCGTTTATCTACCCAAAGGTTATTTCATTATCTTGGGACGTTGTTTATCTTCCCGAAGGCTATCTTGAGAAGTCATTTATTTTCTCAAAATTCGTTTCATTGCCTTGGGCCGTCGTTTATCTACCCAAAGGTTATCTCATTATCTTGGGATGTCGTTTATCTTCCTGAAGGCTATTTTGGGACGTTGTTTATCTTCTCAAAAGACATACCATTACCTTGGGCCGTCGTTTATCTACCCAAAGCTTATCTCATTATTTTGGGACATTGTTTATCTTCCCGAAGGCTATCTTAAGATGTCGTTTATCTTCTCAAAAGCCATACCATTACCTTGGGTCGTCGTTTATCTACCCGAAGGTAATCTCATTATCTTGGGACATCATTTATCTTCCTGAAGGCTATCTTGAGACGTCGTTTTTCTTCTAGAAAGCCATATCATTACCTTGGGCCGTTGTTTATCCACCCAAAGGCTAGATCTTCATATTTGGGATTGCTTTCCTCTCAAAGAAGTATATCTGAAGAATTTTCTCCAAATGGCATCTTTAAGCCCATTCAAGCATTATAGCCAACCAACAGTATCATTCTACGCACCGGCGAGTGCAAATTTTTGGGCTTTTGTATTCAATCCACTTCAACCTTCAAGTCACGAATGGCGTACATGCCAATCTAGCTCCTCAAATTTCAGAAAATTGAACAGGGGCAGCTGTTGTACCCCAAAATTTTCCCTCAAACAATAAAATCAATATGTCCCTAGATTTCTCTCAAGGTTCACAAGATTCACATTGTTCACAATTGGTCAGAAAGTTTGAGAATTATCTCAGACAAAGCATCATCCTAACCAAAGGATCCACAACTAGGGTTTTGAGTTTATTTGAGCTAAATGGACTTACAAGGCTTCAAGTGAAATTCATAACATCCCACATGTATCCAAGAATCCCCGTGTCAAGTTGCAAGGCTTTCCCAATAAGCTTGACCAGTCAGATGATCAGATATGCAAAAATCAGTCAAAGTGGTTAAAAAGTCAAACTGAGGTCAACTGTGGTCAAATTAAAGTCAAACTTCAAGATTTTTTTGCCAACATCAATATTATTAAGTAAATTTTATCATTTGATCAAGGGTTTATCATGATTCATCAAGGAAATATCATATCATCAAGAATCATGAAGTTTCTAAATTAGGGTTTCCTTGGAAAAGTCAACTGAACTTTGACCAGCCATAACTTTCACATGCTTCATCAAAAATTTTCCATCCAAATCTCATTTTGAAGGAAATTTAATTATCTACAACTTTTAGTCTCACAAGCCAAGCTTAAAAATGCTTCATTGGGAAGGTATGAGCTAAAACATTACAGGTCATTTCAAAAGTCAACAAAAAGTCAACTTTTTCCAAAGACCATAATATGAAAATGGTAAAAGATATGGACATGAGACCAAAGAGGTTTGTTAGAGGACTCTTTAAGATTTCCAAAATGTCCAAGAAAACCTTCATATCCTTAAAATTTAGGGATTTATGCCTTGTCAAAGTTGGGAGATTTTCAAGGGGCGTATGAAGCAAATAAGGTCTTAAATCCAAATTTTTCCAAATGGGCCTATCATTTTGCAATCCAAATATTTCTGATTTTTATAATTTATTTATAATTTATTTGGATTTTATTCATTAAAATTCAATTTAAAACAAAATAAAATATAAAAATTCAAATATTTGATTTGATTCTTCTAGAAGCTCTTAAAGACCATTCAAGTTGATTTGATCTCATCCAATTTCGTGCACACACCCAATTTAGAAGCATATCATTTGATTTTTTTTCACATTTAAAATGGAAGATTTCTTCATGATCAAGCAATCAAATCTCATGATTCAAAGTCCATTATTTTTGACATAATTACTTCACTATAAAGCCATAAGAAGAACATAATGCTTGGGGACGAATTTGACAGGTCCAAAGTGTGAGAGTGAAGTTCAAAATTTCATCAAAAAAGTGGTAAACCTTTTGGACCTAGAGGCGTTTCCAAAGCTTTCTGAAAGTGGCATTAGCTTACTTGAGGATCATTGAACATAATTCAATCATCATAAGCATCCAAAACATCATAAAATTCGTTAACTGAATATGTTTTCATGTTCTTCTTGAATTTTGTCGATTCACATATTTAATGATTATAAATTGTTTTGCTTTGTTTAATCTTGTTCATGGTAATGCATAGATGGATTCTGGGCTATTTGTTTGAAGAATAGATGCTTGGAGCATGAGACGCCATGGCTAGGGTTTGAGCTTCCGATTTGGGGTTTTGTGATTTGGATGATATAAATAAATTATAACAACGTGGTTGGATTGTGTATGACATGAGGATTGTTATAGCATAATCAATTTGTCAAAATTTTGCAGGTTTTATGGTGATTGAAGAAACATAGGTTCTTCTACGAAACCAAATCCGCAAGAAAAATTGCAACTAATTTCGCAGGTAAATTCGCAAGGCACGAGGTTGGAGATGAAAGTCTGCGCGCGCGAACCAGAAATTCAAATTTGAGTATTTCACTTTATCTTTTTGTTTCCATTATATTTCGTGAATTGTTGGGTGGCCTGGTGGCTCAAACACACGCGTATGATGCTTTCGACCTGGGTTCGATTCCCAGGTCTTGCAATTTTTTTTTTTAATTTCTTCTTATTTATGCAGGCTTCATATATCATGCATGTTGGCTATTATCACCTCAACTAGCGCGCGCAACCCAATGGAAACTTCCATGTCTGGTAATGGGGAGGTCAAGGTCTCAAAACCAGCCTCCCCCTTTATTTTTGAAATCTTTTTCTTTTTCTTTTGTTTTTCTCTTCATTTGTTCTTTTAATTAATTACAAAACTAATTAATAATTAACCATTCAAATAATTTCTTAAAATAAAAAAGAATAATCTCATCAATTTTTTTATGTAAAATATTTAATGTCTTTTTTAACTTAAAATGTTGATAGTTTTTCTTTATAATTTAATTAAGTTGTAAATTAATTAAGTAAATAAGTTCATATTCTTATTTTTACTCTAAAAAATTTCTAATGTTTTTTAAAAATCTAAAATTTTCTTAATATGTATTTGTTATGAAAATCAATCTTATTAATTTGTGAATTAATTAGTAGTTAGGTTTTTTTTAAATAAATTTTAATTTTCTTAAAAAAACTTTTTTATTAAATCCCTAATTCTAACCTAATTTTTTTTGTTTAACCCTAATATCTCTTTTCTAATATTAGTTTCAAAATTTTAATTTATTTATTTGTTTTATTTAACTATTTAAAATAATGTTCTTTATTTATTTTTATTTATTTTGCCTTATTTAATTATTAGAAAAGTGTATAGGTCATTCTATTGTAATTTATTTTTCTCGTCTGATTATTATGTATCTGCCCCGAAGCCGTGTAATATCTTAGGATATTATTTCTCGCTTTTCTTTATTTTATTTTATTATTTCTGCTTGGTTAGTAAATAGGGAGGGAGAACTAATTGAATATTAATACGGACTTAGATAATTAATTAAATAAGATAAATATCTGAAATAAATCATTCACACACGTAAGTCGATCTAAGATCGCCGTCTGCACTTCCTAAGGGTATCCCTCTTGGTTGCCTTCTTTAAATGGTCAAGTCCCTCGAATATAGGGGTGTCTTAAGCAAAGTCCCTTCATGTATAAATCATCAAATCCCTATAGATTTAAAAGATCAAGTCCCTTCGAGGTTGCCTACGGAATAAATCATCTTGTCCCTACAAATTTAAAGGATCAAGTCCCTTCGAGGTTGCCTACGGAATTAAATCATCTTGTCCATCCCAGATTCTAAAAGATCAAGACCCTACGAGGTTGCCTACGGAATAAATCATCTTGTTCCTACAGATTTAAAAGATCAAGTCCCTTCGAGGTTGCCTACGGAATAAATCATCTTGTCCCTCCCATATTCTAAAAGATCAAGTCCCTACGAGGTTGCCTACGATAAATGATCTTGTCCCTTCGGTTTAAGAGATGATAGTCCCTCCCAATTGCTAAAGACACCTTATAGTTGTCTTCATTGACCATACGATGACCCTACGCCCGTCCCTTAATAAAATCCAAGGTAATGACTACCTATTCCTTAATAATAGGGATAGTCTTACCCTTGAAAGAACATATAAGAACATGAATGACTTATTCTAGGGTAGGTACCTCATAGTTACTTACTCACACCTTTAAAAAATATTTTTCATACCTCACAATATTTTCGAACATTTTCAAACAAGGCTTTGTATACATCCATACGAGGATCATTACAAAGTACTTAGAAAATTTCTAAACACACACTACACTTTCCTTTTCAAAAAACATTTAAGTGAGCTAAGTAACTAAGAGCCCATGGATAACCATGGATATAAAGGGTGCTAACACCTTCCCTTTATATAACCTACCCCCCGAATCCAAGTCTTTTCAAAACGGTATTTCCTGTTCTTTTATGTCTTTTCCTAATGGATAAAATAAAAGTCGGTGGCGACTCTTGCTATCCGCAACATTTATAGAAAGTCAGTTCTCCCACCATGTTACACATATTAATTTTTGTAAATTATCTCCTAGGTGTGTCCTACTTACGCTGATTATTTTGTTGTTGATTTTGTGGCGCAGGTGCAGGATTAGAGATCCGAACTGCTCCTACATATTGGTTACGGTTGTTCTTATTACGACCCTGTTGGCCATACACAGCATTAGATTCTTTTTTCCCATTAGATGGTTTCTTGGTGGTACTTGAAGAGGTAGCCACTTGTATTTTACCACTTCGTATTCCACTTTCCACACGTTCTCCATTCATTATCAGATCAATGAAACCAGATGACAAGCTTCCAATTAGATGACTATAGAAAGGACCGGTCAACGTACTCATGAACATGTCAACCAAATCTATGTCAGTTAAAGGAGGTTGAACCCTGCTTGCAAGATCCCTCCATTTCTTAGCGTACTCTTTGAAACTTTCATTTGAGCCCATGGACATGCTTTGGATTTGCATACAAGTTGGCGCTAAATCAGAGTTATATTGGTATTGTCTGTAGAAGGCCTCAACAAGATCATTCCAAGTACGAATTTTGGTACTCTGGTAGTACCATTCTAGTTGAGCTCCAGATAAACTTTCTTGGAAGAAATGAATCCATAACTTTTTATCAACAGTATGTGGCTGGATAATTCAGACATAAGACCTCAAATATAGCTTCGGACATGAAACACCATCATATACCACAAAAGTAGGAACTTTGAATCCAAGAGGAATGACAACTCCAGAAATCAGACTCAAATCTTCAAAATCTAGACCAGATGTTTTCTGCAACTCCATGGCATTCAAACGGTCTTCCAGTCACTTGTATTTCTCATCACCGACTGAATCATATTAATAATTCTCTTCGTGATCATAATTCCCAACAGTACCATGTTGATTATCTTCTTCTTTCACAGAATCATAGTCTCCATGAATTTCGACCTCATCATCTGTCTTAATCTGATCCTTGAATCTCCCCCCATTTTGATGAGGCCTACTGGTTTTCTTGTTTTCTTCTTCTTCTTGGTCAGGCGTGCTTTCAGTTCTTATTGTCCCTTGGACAAGTTCAGGATCATCTCTTGGAATTGGGCGTTCTGGGTTTGGAGATCTTTGACAGTCTGTTCGAGAGCCATCTCAACTGAAATAAATAGCGAGAAGATAAGAAACCTGTCACGGAAATCTGTTATGCAATGGTATGTCATGTAAATGCATATTCAATGTTTTCAAGGACCTCGTAGGATTTAAGTTTGTTAAATAAAAACATAAACAAAACTTTTATTAGTAAGTTCAAAATATAACTGCCCCTTGGGCTTACAATGAAGGAAAAAACAAGAAAAGTTACAAAGAAAAATAAAAACATTTGAGACTCAAGTCTCCCATGGACGTTTCCTCTTTGTGTTGAGATATGTATTGAGGTTCTGCTCTTCGTGAAGTTTCCTTGTCAACTCCAACACTTTCTCTTTGCTAGCATAGAACTGAGCCCCAAAGGTATCTATTTCCTCCTTCAGTTGGATCCACGATTTATGTAGCTCTTCCAGGTCAGTGGGTATGTCTGGATGAAGAATGGTGTAAGGAACATCTCCTTCAACAATAGGCTCAACGATTATCGGTAGAACATCAGGATATGGCATCATAAGAGTTTGAGCACGAGATTGTACCCATCTGAGGTAAGGCTCCATGGGGATGGAGTATTTTGGTTCCAGAGTGTTGCTATTAATCTTATTCACCATGCCCCAAGCATGTATAAACCTTTGACAGTAACCTTGAGGATCATTGTCATAATCGAACATAATACCTTGAATAATCATATCATGAGGACCATCACTCCGAGCATAACCAAATTGACATAGTGCTAAAGAAGGATTATAAGTAATTCCCCCCTTATGCCAAGGAGTGGCACATTAGGGAACTTCCCATAACGGTCAATGATAGTGATGTTTTCCATAGATCGAGAACACCAATGGATGTCTGAATGAGAGAGTGACATTATCCTTCTAGACCACCTCAAATCTTGTTCATTCTTCATCATAGATCGAGGAAGGTGTGAAATAAACCACCTTGATAGTAGAGGTATGCAACACATCAGAGTCCCTCGCGCCTTCGTAGTACGAGTGTGAAGAGAGTGCAAAATATCTCCAAGCAAAGTAAGCATAGGATTACGAGTCATAAGTATGTTAATTGCGTGCACATATATGAATTGGTCCGGATTAGGGAACATCACCAAACCATAAATCAACAGGGCCAAGATCTCCTTAAAAGCATAGTAACTCATAGCATCTAAAAACACCTGAGCTTTCTCTATCAAGACTTTAGCAAGAAGACCTTTAACTCCACTTCTTGTTTCCAATACAATATCTGAATTTTTCATATGCAAAGTTGTTGCAATGACTTCAGGTTTAGGCTCCTTTTCTAGACACGTGAAAGGTTTTTGATCAAGAATAGGTACACCAAGTAGCTTAGATAATTCTTCCATTATGGGCACCAACTGATAATCAGGAAATGTGAAACAATGATGTTTAAGGTCAAAGAACTGGAACAAAGTACTCATTATGTCTTCATTAAACCCTGAGGTTACCAAACCAAGTAGACAACCATGTCTTTTGGTGAATTGAGAGTTCTTAGGAACTTTTGACACTACGCCAAAAATATCTTTTAACAGCGCATATTAGACAGCGCTTTTAAGAGAAAGCGCTGTCTAAGGTTAAAATTAAAATAAAACACGGAAAATGGTCCATAAAAATAATGAAAGCGCTGTCTAAGGGGGGGTCTTAGACAGCGCTTTCAAAAAGCGCTGTCTAAGACCCCCCCTTAGACAGCGCTTATAGAAAGCGCTTTTAAATATATACTTTAGTCAGCGCTTTTGATAAAGCGCTGTTTAAAGTTTTTAAATTAAAAAAAAAATAAAACCAAAAGCGCTGTCTAAGGGGGAGGTTTAGAAAGCGCTTTTGGAAAGCGCTGTCTAAGGCATACCTTAGAAAGCGCTTTTCCCAAAAGCGCTGTCTAAGGTCTAATTAAAATTAAATTTCATACTTCTATTTTCATTCTCTGTTCTTTTTGTTTTCCCTCCTGCGAACGTTTCCAGCGAACCCTAACAGCGAACGTTTCCAGAAGAACTTGAAGTCATTGAAGTCATTGAAATTTGTTTGAATCGTTCCTTCTCTGTTCTTCATCGCGGTATGTATTTCAGTTTCAGTTCACGTTTTCATTCATTCATTCATGTTTTCGGATTTCAGTTCTTCATTCATTCATTTTTTCGGTTTTCAGTTCTTCATTTCTGCAGTTTTTGATTCATTCGGTTTGAAGAATCGTTCAGGCATTGTGGTATGTATTTCAGTTTTTATGTTTTTAGGGAAATATCAGTTTTGATGTTTTTAGGGAAATATCAGTATTTTTCATGCTATGTTTTTGGTTTAAGTTTTGATGTTTTTGGTTTACACAGTGGTTTACACAGTGGTTTTACACTATGGTTTTCTCATTATCAACATCACAGTTACCATTACCAAACATTTTTGTTTCTATGAGAGTTGTTGGTGTCTTGAGTCTTGTTTGATGTTCTTAGGAATGGAGTGAAGGTGGCATGCATGATAAAGTGAACATGTAGATTAGTATTATTAAGACTAATTAAATTGAATTGTGTAGCTAGGTTCACGTGATGAGTTTGGTTTAAGATGTAATTTGTGTAATTGTTTACCACCATTTTAAAAAGAAAATTTGAAATTGAATTAACATAGACTCATCTCTAAATAAGATTAGGCCAATATGTGAAAGTAGGTTTTCGTGAGAAAATATGGATGATATATATATATATATATATATATATATATATATATATATATATATATATATATATATATATATATATATATATATATATATATATATATATATATATATATATATATTTAAAGTAGTTCCTCATGGATGGAAGGGAATGAGAAATGCTTCAATTTGGTGGAAAGACTTCATTAATTTAGTTTTTCTTTGAATTGATGAAAAGATTCGAGTGAGATAATATGAGATGGAAAATAGTGATATTTTATTGTTTGAATTAGTTAAAATAGGATGAAACGGAGTGAAATGGAGTGATATCCATTTCATTCTATATTTCATCACTTGCCAACCATTTTTCTTTTTAACTGTGAAAGTGTTTTCTTTTTAATATGTAGGAAAACCATGGATAAAACATGGATCTGTGCCGATCGAATGAACAAAGAGTACGATAGTGGGGTTGCGGAATTCGTTAAGTATGCTGTTTAACACGCTGAAAACCCCAGACGAATGCATTGTCCTTGCTTGCGTTGTTGTTATATTGGTAAGGTTGACGCACATGGATTGAAATCGCATTTGCTGAGGCATGGAATTGATCAAAGTTATCAGTGTTGGATATTTCATGGTGAGAAAATTAACGGGAATGTTGAATCGAGTGGAAAAAGTAATACGACCTATGCTTCATACGACAAAGACACGGAAACATATGATTGTGATCGAGTTGAAGAGATTGTAGAAGCACTGGAAGAAGATCTTCATGATTGTCCTGAAATGTTTGAGAGGATGGTAAGCGATGCAGAGAAACCGTTGTACAAAGGTTGCACTAAATTATCAAGACTTTCTGCGGTATTAAAGTTGTACAACTTAAAGGCGGGCAATGGATGGTCGGATAAAAGTTTCACAGAGTTGTTGGCCCTTATGAGAGAAATGCTACCGGATGATAATGTTCTTCCTAATCGAACCTATGAGGCAAAAAAAATGTTGTGCTCTATTGGCATGAGCTATGATAAGATACATGTTTGTCCTAACGATTGCATTTTGTTTCGTAACGAATATGCAACGTTAACTGAGTGCCCTAAATGCGGTTTGTCTCGATATAAGAAAAGATTATCTCCCGCAAAAGTCTTATGGTAGTTTCCGATAATTCCGAGATTTAGGCGCATGTTTCGTAGTGAAACCGATGCAAGACATCTTACTTGGCATGCAGATGAAAGAATTACTGATGGAAAGTATCGGCATCCGGCTGATTCACCACAGTGGTCGAAGATTGATAATGATTATCCTGAGTTTGGATCAGAAGCAAGAAACCTTCGATTGGCATTATCTACTGATGGAATGAACCCACATGGTCTTCAAAGTATTTCACATACCACATGGCCAGTGATTCTTATGATTTATAACCTACCTCCGTGGCTATGTATGAAGCGTAAGTACATGATGTTATCTATGTTAATCTCTGGGCCTAAACAACCAGGTAATGACATAGACGTATACTTGACACCTCTGATCGAAGATTTAAAGATTTTGTGGGAGAACGGTGTGGAGGTTTATGATGGATATAGGAAAGAAAGTTTCAATTTGAGGGCGATGTTGTTTGGCACAATTAATGATTTTCCAGCATACGGGAATCTATCTGGGTATAGCATTAAAGGTCAACGTGTGTGTCCTGTTTGTGAAGACGGAACCGATACGATTCGATTGGAACTTTTCCAGAAGAATGTGTTTCTCGGTCATCGTAGATTCTTACATTCTAAACATCACTACCGTGGGTGGAGAAAAGCATTCAATGGAGACACCAAACATCGTAGAGCTCCACCCGCATTGTCAGGTGAACAAGTTTTTGAAAAGGTGAAAGATGTGTGTACTGAGTTTGGCAAGCCTTTTGCACATAAGATTGTGAAAGGTGGGTGGAAGAAAAGGTCGATATTTTTTGAATTGTCATATTGGAAGTCTTTGTACGTGAGACATTTT